>JAWNNM010003129.1:0-655553 GCA_035044965.1 Lordiphosa andalusiaca
TAGTCATATAAAATAAAATAAATAAATAGTTAGAGCCAAACCCTTCCCCCATAAACATCGAACTTTAAATATCCGAACCTCAACGATTGGTCCATATTGGTTCGAATCAGTTTATTGGTTTGCAGCCCTGTTTCCTTTAATATAAAATACTATAAGCATACAAGTATTCGATCTTGTAACAGTCCGAATAACATTTCTATTTAAAATGGGTAAAGCTTATCGCTTTTTGTCCTCGCTTGGTCTGCCGCATCCTGAAAATAAAACTTCAGTTAAATTTTTAGTTGTCTACTCAAAGATAAAAAACATGCTATATTTATTCAAGAATGCCTACTCCAATTTGCAGTGGTTTGAGTAGTATTATTTGGAGCTGTTTTGTGGTAATATTTCCTATTTTAGTTACACTTTAAACAGTCTTGTTTTTTTCTCGCGGATCATTTTGTAAACTTTGTAAATTTTTGAATAGTGCTACAGCTCCAAGAAGTTGGTATGCGGTAGCAGTTTCATGAAACACTTCATTGCAATACCAAAAAGCACGCTTCTAGTAATCTTGGTGGAAGGGCAGTTTTATCAACAAATAAAACTATTTTTGTGTCAATGAATTCTATTAAGTCCACCTTTCTCTGAATAGATGGCGTTCTCTTCTTTGTAAATCTTCATAAAACAAGACTTAAGTAATTTCAAATTCAACTTTTCATTTCCCCCAACCTCTTTAAACTAACCCCCTCGGAGTTTTATACATATTAAAGGTGTTAGGTTGTTAAGCTGCTAAAAGTGCTTGAAAATATTTTCCAGCTCCAAAGTTTCGATCATTGGTATCAACATATGAAAAAGGTGCG
The DNA here is from genome assembly GCA_035044965.1 of Lordiphosa andalusiaca. NCBI lineage: Eukaryota > Metazoa > Arthropoda > Insecta > Diptera > Drosophilidae > Lordiphosa > Lordiphosa andalusiaca. Next base: position 837 of record JAWNNM010003129.1, read on the forward strand.
AGTGAAAATCAATAACAATTTTTCACAGCATCAAAAAGTTCACTTTTTACTAATATCACACACAAAGGAGTCCTAAATGATATTTATGTTGGCATTTATGTAAAAACCACAAAAAAGATGCCATAAAAAAGAAAGAAAAGAAAGGCCCCCCGACCGGCAAGAGGCAAGCGCCTTAACATGCGTGTAAATTAATGCGAATCAAGCAAAGTGAGGACCATTTTCTAAGCCTTTGAGTGAAGCGTAAATTAAATAATTTCTTTGTCCGTCTCCGGCTCAGACAAATTTACATAACACTATAAAAGTGGAAAACCGAGTTTCGGTGCAGCGGGAGGCCTCTGAAGAAAGATTAGCATAAGGTAAGAAAAAGAGACAAACTCAAACAGACTGAACGACGACGACCTATTGAACCTGAAGACTGAAAGACTACTACTGTCTACCGAAAAATGCTAATGAAGGTTTGTCTTGCCTGGTCACCTGCCAAAATGCAGTCACCTCCTCGACACGCATTCCAAATGAGTTTGGCCTGAAGCCAGAGTTTACTTACTTTGATTTCTAATTAAATGTTAATAAGTTCAACTCTTTGGCCACATTTCAATTGTATTTGTTTTTACCTCCAGACATGGTGACGTCTTGCCGAAAGCCAACGGAAATGTGACCGCCATTTAAATGCTAAGTAGTCAGCGGTAGGGCACTTGGAGACCAAAATATTTTAAGTGTCGCATAAATTACTCTACAATTTCCGGCTAGATAAGAGCGATTGGAAATTTCAAACATTTCTTTGAGTGAAATGCCGAGAAATGTACCAATAAAGGTAGTGGTCAAAATGTATGCGGTTCAGCTTAGATTTCGTTTTTTCTGTTTAGGTCAATGGATGATATTTGAATGAAATTTATCAGGGTAGATAAGTTCTACAGAAGTGGGCGGTTTTGAAGATTAACAAATTGAAATATTAGCTGTATGTAGAACCAAATTTGTCTTAATTGCTGGGAAGAAAGAAATCTCCTGGCATGTCTTCTGTGTTCATGGATGTGTTCTTTCTTTCTAGTATTATTGTTTGACAGGCCAGTTCATTGCAAGGCACATTTAAAGATGCACAAATATTTAAACCAAATGGATTTCTCACTAGAACTAGTTTTACGACCGATCGTTTCATAGCATCGGGTTTCTTTATCTGCTGATATTACGCCAGGGCACAAGGGCCAACACATCGAGCATCCTCTTATATATTTATAAAATGATATTTTAATGGTATTATTAGCACAAACGAACGGGCGGTAAGTAGAACCCTTACAGATATAGAAAAGCACTCAATCCTGATGGGTCTAGCGGTAAGACGAGGGTGGACTAAAAAAATCGGTTGTACATCTTTAAGGTTGTAAGTTAAGAAGTTAAGTTAAGAATTGATCTTACCAACCGATGTTACCACGGGCTCAATAGAGAGCAGTTGAATGTACCTCAACAGCAGCGGATGAGACGAGGATCGGAGTTGAATAAAATTAATTAATCATTGAATTAAAAGTCAAACACTGAAACTTCCAATTAAATACCGTGAATGATGGAAAAAAAAAATGTGAGCATTGTGCTAAAAAATATTTCTTTGTATTTATGAGCTCACTCGATAATTCACACCAACTGCTTGCCGAACAAATGCATCAATGAGTTTTGGATAGAGATGGAGATCCTTTCTCTTGGGAAACCCAGCCTTAAAGCATCTACCCAGCGGCGAAAAATCGACATTCATAATGGATTATTCCTTCATATCTTTGCCTTCAGTATGACGAAAATAATCCCATACAATCTGGTTTACTTAGCAATATGGCATGGCCGCTTTGTAGACGGGTTGCGCACATTCTGCATTACTAGTAGTAAACGATGCGTGCAAGAGCCAAACTGCCATCGGACTTCCATTGAAAATGCGTATTACTTTTTCCAAATTTGAATGTGGATTGTTTGCAGTCGGTTTACTATCCCTTTATAGAAAGATTTAAGTTAAAAATATATTTTTAATGGGTGGTCACACACAATATCCGATTGGACACAAATTTGTTTCATGAAAAGTTGATTATTTTGAATCCTCATTCATTTTGCATATTTGACATATTTGCATATCTTCGACCTAAACACATATTTAAGAATATTTCGACCTATTTTTACCAGGGATGCAAACCGGTTCTGAGCTTATTCCCGCTGGTGAACCGAACCGAAAAACCGAACCGGCTTCCTTTCAGAATTTCTGAACCGAACCGAAAACCACAAATAAAAACGGTTCGGCTCAGCTCAGTTCCCTGACGAGGTTTAACCGGAATTGCTTTCCTCTAGCCAATGATTTTGATTAATTAGGAAATTTAAATCGTTTCCCAAAGATAATTTTCAAACATTTCGTTCGACCCTATACATATTTAGCGTTGTCGGATCGATATAACTTTTAAGGATGACCTGAAGAGAATTTTACAAGTCTTTTGCAATTGCCCGCCGATCTCTTAATTTACCGGTCATCAATCTAAATTTGTTTTTTCATAAGACAATATTTACAATTTTCTGTGGTACTTCTTAACCTTAATTTAATCTTAATCTGCCAATAAATAAGGGCATTCCTCCAGGAACTGATAGACGAGTCCTGGGAATCCGACATAATAATCTTTGCAGATTGCTCTAAGGATTCTAAAGTTATTCGAATGGATTATAGAAATCAAATTTCAAAAATGATCGAATAGCCACTTCACCGATATCAAATTTTATGTGCCTTTGTGAACCACTGAACCGAACCGAAACCGCGGTTCATTTAACTCCAAAAACCATGTTATGAAACTGTGCGAACCACTGAACCGAACCAGTACTTATTTTCTAGTGGTTTGCATCCCTGATTTTTACCTATTTTGGAATATGACATGCTTTTACATATTCCAAATGATCTGAAGTAGGCGTGTGCAATCTAACTATGCTCATTAATGCCGGGTTCTCACTACAGCATATTCTTGTTTCTAATTGTTTTTAAGTTTAAATATGAAGCTTTGTAACAAAATACAAGAAAAAACTGTAAAAATAAAATTCAAGAAAATTTTATTTTTATATTTGTATTCTCTGCAACATATGCAGCAGGTGCAGAAATATTGCCTCGTCGTTATCCAAAGCTATTAAGGGAAAACCATCATCTAAATTTATTTTACTTGCGCCAAATTTTGTTTCACAATGTCAACAAATCCCAGTCATCTGTTCAGTGGATGCAACAACACAAGAATGCAAGAATGTTGCCAATGCGAACACCATTTCGCATCTTTTCGATAAATCGTGATGTCGATGACAAAATCACGGCGGTGAGAACCTATCATAAATATATAAGTCGTCAGTCATTTTTGTGTGCTCCATAAAGCAATAAGTAAAGATGCAGAAAAAAATGAAAAATTGAACCTTCCTACAAAATGGCCAAGTGATTTACGTAAAGAGCCGGTTTCGATTATAGATAGAAATCTCAATCGCGAAGCAAGTGAACAATTTCGCAAAAATATTTCCTAGAATTCATTTTCGTTTGAATTGAGCCAAGCTATAGTTGCAGCAAATATTCCATTTATTGTGTCGAGTAACTCAGTTTTCAATTCATTTTCAAAAAAGCAGACAAATCGGAACATCCCGAACGAAAGCACAAGTCCTAAGAACCATTTGGACAACTGCTATTTGCTGAAAATATCGGAAATGCGCGAAGCAATTGGAAATGATTGTGTATGTGTTTCGGTAGATGAAACCACTAGTAAAGCCGGGAAATATATGGCCAACCTTATAGTCGGAAGTCCCAATGATTCAACTGCAAAAACACCATATTTTGTTGCTAGTAAGAAGATAAAAAACGTTAAAAGTGGTGCAATTTCAATATTTCTAAAGAGAAGAAAACGTACTTATGTTACTAACGGATGCAGCAGCTTATGTGATTAAGGCTGGAAAGCATCTTGTAGATCTCTTTCCCAACATGATTCATACTAGTTGTTTGGCCCATGCGCTCCACAGGATTGCATAGACTGTAAGTGCAGCATTTCCCATCCTAAAAAAATATGTATACTGCGTAAAAAGAGTGATTTTAAAATCTCTAACTCGGGCTAAAAAAAATTTAAAGATGTATTAAATATAACATTGCCGCCATAGCCAATCATTACCCGATGGGGAACTTAGCTTGAGGCAGTAAGATTCTATGCCGAACACTTTTCCGGAATTAAATCGGTAAGAGATTTATTATTAAAGCAAATTCTAAAATTGATCCTGGTGATGCCGAATGTGTAATGGAATTACAAGAGCTGCTTTAATATTCGAAGCTGGCTTCTGATCTGAATTTTTTAAAGGCAGTTTGAGAAGCTGCACACATAACTTCTTTGAAAGGAAATTGAATCCAGTTCAGTTATTAAAAAATGCTGATAATTTAATCCAACAAGTACCGGGAAAAATTGAAAAAAAAATAAAAGGATAAATTTAAAAACATAACTATAAGCAATTGTATATAAGTAAGAATAAATATTCACCTCTTACATCGTGTGATGTGGACAATCTTTTCAGCTTACAATTTAATACTTTCCGATAAAAGGCATAATTTATCACCTATAACCATGGAAAATCTTATTATGTATACTAAGTTAAACTATAGCTTTAAGATCCACACATATATGCGGTAAACTTAATCACAATACTAATGAAAATAAATAACCTAAAATCTCAAAAATAAAAAGACTTTGAAATATTTTAAACCAAGTATACGACGAAAGTTGAAGGTGAAAACATGAATTAAAAAAAAAATTGTAGACAAAAATACACTATTTCACATTACTATGGTAAGTTGGGTTCACAACTTTAGTGAATGTATCAAATCGAACAAATAATAAATTAAAGGATAATTAAATTGTGGTTTTAGAAGAATTAATATTAACAAATAAAATACGTCATCGCTTTTGGAATTCCCAAGAGTCTCGAAAGACAATTTAGCTAGACATCAATTTCTTGAATCTTGGAAAGATAAGAAAATTGCTTGTTCAAGTTCATATTTGTTTATGTGTAGAATCTGCAAAGGACTGCAGATACGCAGACAGACAGACAGACAAAAAAATGAAATTAAATGCTGTTAGCTCCAAACTAATACGCAGGCTTATGAAGAAAATGACTAGTTCACGAATAACAAGAAGCAAAACGTTTTTATTCCATTTAAATTAAAAATCAGTAAAAAAAAAAATTCAAAAGAAAGAAAATATCTTAGTTCCACAACCGCACAGTTCGGCAGCTTTAGTTAAACTGAATATTTTTAATGAATTAATTTTCAGTTTGAATGTTTAAATGGACAGCTTCATTTCATGGCCAACTTGTTAGTTACAAATACTACGTCCATTAGTGAGAGTGCCCAAGGTCTGGTTTTTCCTTGTTTTGATGCGAAAGGAATCTTCCTCTTTTTCTTGTTATTGTTCTTCTCCAATTATCTAATATATAAATAAATTATTAATCAAAAATAGAGGAAAGTTATCTTCGGCTCGGCCGAAGTTTGTGTGCCCTTTCAGCTTGTATAATTTATCTTCATAAATGTTTAAAAATAAGTCGCATTCAAAAAGTAAATTTATGCTTTGAAAGAATCCTTCAAGTGTGAGTGGATTTTCTAGCTGACCAATAGTATGGCAGCTATATGATGTATTCATCCGATTTGTACCAAATTGGGCAAAATTGTGCTAAAGTAGAAGTAGAGTAATAACTGGCAAATTCAAAGACGCAAAATAATGTTGAACAAAAAAGATTTTCTCTCTGTTTAGCTTTCTAGTTTTTCGACCGATGGTTCCTATGACAGCTATATGTAATAGTCATCAGATCCGACCAGTTCTGACAAATGTGCATCCTATTTGTACTAGAAGACTTTGTGCAAAGATTGGTCAAGACAACTTGAAAACTGTCGAAGAAGATAGCATGGACACAGAAGGAAGGAAGTACAGACTGAAATGGCTAAATCCACTCAGCTCATCATGCTCAAGAGTAGAAATAATTATCAAGATCGGAGATGCCTTGTTTTCATAGCTGTTAAATAATGATTTATAATCGTAATCATTAGATATTTTACATCTTTTTTTAAAAATGAAAAATAATCATTAAATTACGATTATTTTCAGATTTTCTCGATCTAGTTTCTGAATAATCCCAACTGTGTTTTGATAATTTATATTCGTAATCAATTGGTAATCAGACATTTTTTGGATGGATTATATAATAATTACAATAGCCCCAAAAAAAATTAAATTCGTGAGAATTTGGACTGAAAATGCCATTAAAGACATCACAACCCTACTTTAAGGTTAACTTTTTGATAATTTGATAATTGCTATTGTGTTGAAATTCTTCTTTCTGAAAAACTCTTAAAATCTTAATTTTAAAATCTTCCCTACCTTACTGGGGCTCGAGTTTGTATGCTCCGGTAATTAAACACTAAAGACATGATTTAGACGCGATTTAGGGTCAAGTTACCCTAAAGAACCTAGTTATTTTAGATGGCAAAAATTTCAGTCATTTTGAGGAAACAGTCTCCTAAATATGAGGTCACTTTTCCTAAACGTTCGTAATGTCAATTTGAGCTATGAGTTATCAATAATCCACGTGGCCCAGGTATTAGAACGCTGGCCTAGAACGTGGACGTTGTGAGTTCGAGTCCCGCTGCAGGTGCAAGTAATTATTTAAAATTTTAATAATTGTTTTGTTTTATTTTTAGTGTTTTTTTTCTTATCTTTAAAAAAATAAAAAAAAAACAAGAAAGAAAGTCGGTCTAGCCCGACTATAGCATAACTCTGTACCAACGAAATCATACGCTCAGCATAAATTTTGATGCAGCTGTAGCAGCTGAAAGCAGCGCTGCTACTACGCTGCAGCAGCGAACTGTCTTTTGATCATAACTCGACAACCGTTCATCTGATCTTCAACATTTCTTTGGCGAATCGATAAGTTATCCAGTTAACGAAATCCCACCCAACATTTGGAAGATCAGTTTGACAAAAATCACCTTGATGAGTCTTTTTCGACCCCTTTTGATGATTAAAAAGAAATACCCATCATGTGTGATTAAAAGAAACTCGAAAATGATTCACGAATACGCTCACAATTTGACGTAATGAAGTACGACTAAAAAAAGACTCTCAAATGACTCGAAAATGAATTGAAACTGTTAAGAAGAAGGAGTTAAAAACGACTCTTTAAGAAGAGTCGTTGCTAGGGTACAATTTTCTCCCGACTAAAGTATCATTTATGATCAGAAAATGTGCTCAATTATGTCTATTTTAATCGGGTTGAGGACTCGAAAATGACTCGATTGTTATCATTAATATCATAAAATGTTTGCTGGGATATGTCTATAAGAAATGAACCATCTATCCATAAAACTGTGTGAGACATGAAGTTTTTTCCAAATTGCGGAGGCGGCAGGGGGCGTGGACATAATAGAAAATAAACTTGATCTACCTGCAAGTATAAGAAGTTACTGTCCCATAAAAGCCAAACCTCCATCTCTCAACATCTCTGAGATCTGTGCGTTCATACGAACAGACAGACGGACAGACAGACATGGCTCTATCGACTCGGCTGTTGATGCTGATCAAGAATATATATACTTTAAGGGGAGGTGCTTTCTTCTCGCTGTTACATACTTTTGCATAAACTAAATACACTCTGTTTACCTCTGGTGCAGATATATATACATACGTTCGGCAGGACTGGAGCTGGACCCGTGACGTGAAATTGACCGTAACACGGTGTGTCACGAAATGTCACGACGTGAACTTGAGCAAACATAGAGTTTCGTGAGTGATCAATCGGGATTCGTGCGTTTTGCGTGAGTGAATTAAGATCCAACATTGTGAATGCAGCACAAGAATTTTGTTTAAATTTATTTTTTGCCTTACAAGTATCATTACTAGAAAATAAGCCTATTGTTTTTGATATTTATCGGACAAAATGTTAAGGGCAAAAGGGTGAAATCAACTCTTGCAAGAATTCCAAGAACCTTGAAAATTTTGAATCTGCTTTAAATTATATTATAATTATTTGTGACAGAAAAAAATTAAAGAAAGAAATATCAGATTTGGATACATTTTGTTAAACCAATTGGTACGTAAATGCATTTATTATCTTTATTATTTTTATCATATCATTATCGTGCATTCGTCAGGGAATCGTGAATCGTGTATGGTTCGTGAGTGACGTACAACTCTTTAAAAATTACATGCGTGAATCATGCGTACGGAGATTTTTCTTTCGTGAAACGTTCGTGACCATGTCAGAAAATTCGCTCACGCGCCCAGCTCTAACTGGGAATAGAACTCACAAATTTCACATACAAAGGCAATGTTCTTACATCTGAACAGGCGCTTACAGCTTTTTGCCCTGAAGAAGGTTTCCGTAGAGCAAAACATATGCTAAATTGTATTTAATTAGTTCTTAATTCTATGCTATTAGCAGTTAACTGTAAGTTTTCGATTTCTTTAAGGATCTAAGAATCCATATTATATTCTGATATGAATTTTAAAACCTAGATAACCACTTTTTGATTCTCCATTTCTATCATTAAATTCCATAGACAAGTTTCCTTTTGGCATAGCGCCTGCTCTGCATACTTAACAACTTTTCTGCACATTATTCAAGCAATTTTTCCTTGAAACCCCTGGCATACCCACTTAAGGACTTAATCACTATTCTCGGCAAGCGAATCAAACTCAAATTACATTTAAATGCCATGAAATGCGATTTGATTTGAATTTTTTTTTTTTGTTCGGCTCTTTGTTAAAAACCCATAATTACAAGGAATTGTCAGTGCTTTGTGCACTTCGCAATGGCGATTATGATGATGAGAGTAGCTAAAGCCAAAAGAACCTGCGTGCCGGAAAATTATACCCTTACCCAGACCAAAAAAACAAAAAAGGAAAACAAATTCAAAAAGGCGAGTTTGGCATTTAAATGGAATTCCAAGTCCAAATGACATTTGTCACGCGACATTTTTTTCGGCGCTTTCGATTTCAAATGCAGACGCCTATTAACTTTGATTTCTTATTGAACTTCTTAAGAATTACGGGCGACCTGAGTCTGAGTTTAATTATACGAGCGGACCCCTTAGACAACGCTTCGTTGATTTTAATAACTTTCGACGGGAGCTAAGGAGGCAAAATAAAATAAAAGTTCAAAGTTGGCGACTTTTTTCGCTGCGCTGCGCTGCTCAAGGTAAAGTTTTAGCGGTCTTAGCTCATTAATCACCGGGCACAAAGGAATGCGAGAAGAAACTTGCACCCGAAAAGGCAAATATCAGGAGCAAACTCTAGCAAATCAATATGCAATTTGCTCATTGAACTATGATCGCTTCCAAAAATTAAAGTTGAAAGCATATACGACGAAGGGAGGCAGGGAGGGGCAAGTGGCTTGCCAAACTTGATGACATAAAACTTCTGCCGGCACTGCGTAAAAGTTGGCTTTTCAGAAAAAAAAAAACTTTTGCGTGATTTATAACGCATGCGAGTTGAGAACTGTTCAGGGTGAGTTGGGATTTCGGGGTAATGGAGACACGTTTTCAATAAACTTTTCGCCCAGACATATTCATATTTTATGCATAAATTCACACAAATGACATTCGAAATGGCTAAAGAAAAGCTGCAATTGAAATGCAAAGTGAAGTTAAGAGAGGGAATTGTTTCGAAGAGTTGGGCAATTAGTGTTGCAAACACGAAGAGCTACCTTGCATTACTCAGGGACAAGTTTTTCAAAAGGGGAAATGTGACGAAAGTCAGTGGAAATGGCTCTGTCAGATTAGGTAAGATGCGGTTGGGAAAGGGTATAATGAATGGATTTTTATACTCTTTACCGTAGGTACATAGAGTATTATAAGTTTGTGCAAAAGTATGTAACAGCCAGACGGACGAGCAGTGTCGATATAGCCATGTTTGTCTGTCCGTCCGCCTGTTTTTATGCGATTTTCTACGTTAGTTTGAAAGCTATCTTTACGAAACTTTGAGCGAAGTCTTGTGCACATTTATCGGAGTTGGCCGGATCGGATCGCTATGGGAAATAGCTGCCATAGGAATAATCGCTCAAAAGCTTAGATTTTGTGTGAATAACTTTTTGGTTTTCAGTGAAAACGCCTCCAAGCCTTGTGTTTCTTAGTTTGCTATGCTTTCCAATGATTCCACTAAGTTTGTTCGAAATCGGACATCTATATAGTACAGCTGCCATAGATATGTAGAGTCATGGTGGTTTTCAATGGAAATATCCTTAAAATTAGTTAGAAAAACGTGCTGCAAGGATGCATGTATAGTCCTCTAATTTTTTTTACAAAGGTCTTGGAGCTTGAAACTAAAAAAGAACAGAAGAAAGTTATATTAATATAAAAAATAATAAAAACAAAAATTTGATAGAAAATTGCTTTATGTGCATATTTCCAAAAATCGTCAACATTTATCATTTTATATTGGATCTTCACTCTTAATGTAGTCTGAAGATAGCTTAACTATTAAATTGGGTTGCTCTTTATCTTTTCTAATAACAGATAACATAACATGCAGAGAATAAAAGTAAATACTCCAAAAAATCCATCGTTATTGGTTTAATAGAGATGGTTAAAAACAGTTTGCACATATTTCAATGTTACTAAGGTAAGATACACCTAAAATCAGAGCTGCAAACCAAAAAAATATTCGGATCTCCGGTACACTGGTTCGAACCCAAATTAACTAATGGTTAAGGTTCGGAAATTTATGGAAGGTTTTGGTTCGAACCTTGGTTCAGTTCATGGTTTATACAACAATACTATTTTTTGTCTTCTATATATGTGTTTTAAAAACAGCATTCGACACAAAAACTCCCCAAATTGTATGGGAACCGAATGGTTTTTGGGTCGGAATTGGTTGGTAGAAAACATAGAAATATTCAATATATCATATACAGTTTAGTGACATTCCATTTCGTGGTTTACATAGAAAAATATTATCAAAATAATGTTAGACTCTTACTTTTGAGAATTATTCTAGAAGCTTTATAGCCTATTTGACAGTTTTTTTTCCACTCTCCTGCACATTTTAGAAGTCAGTAGCACCAAATAACAGATGAAGTCGGTAGACAGAAGGTAACATTTTTCTGTCAGTTTTGTTGAACCGAGCCGAAATTTTGGGTTCGGAACAGGTTCGGGCTCACCTTTAATCTCGGAAGAAGTTCGGTTCAAGGTTCGGTTCATATTAAAATACAAGTCAGAATTCCGGTTTGCAGCCCTGCTTAAAAATAATACTCTAGCGTCCTACGTTATCAATAAATTTTGAAGGAATTATAACTTTTTTCACACATGGTTCGGCCAGAAGCTTGGTCTAAGGATCGGTCTAAGGTTCGGTCTAAAGTTCGGTTCACAGTAAGCAGTATGTCGAACATAGCCTAAAGTCAATTCCAATATAAGCTTAAAAAACAACCACATGGAATTTCTGATAAATAGTCTTGGTAAGAAAAACTCTTTGGCTTCAATTTTGACATTTCTTTATATTGTTTTCCTAAGCCCGATTCTATAGATTTTTCTCTAAATCGGATGTCTACAGCTTATTGGTACAATCGGCTGAATAGCTTCTTTTCTTAATGCCAGTTGCTTTGCCAGCTATCAGTTTAGTTTGGTCAAATTAATACTATCACTAGTGGTAGTACTTCTTTACCGTGATCATTTTTCCAAGCCCACCACTATCAATTTTCACTGCGAACTACTTTGAAGGGTCTGCTAATTATTTATTTCTTCCTCAAATCGCACCCGCCTACCGCTCAAAAGATGACCCAACCCAATCCTACCCTCTAAATGCTAGCAAAAAATTCTCAAAGACTGTTCCACCTGCTGAGACTCAGACAAAAAAGTAACTGCAATTAAACTAATTGAATACTTGCATTTGAATTTCAAATCACACGAAACATCTTTCGGCAATCATTCCGGTGATGGATGATGATTCCCTGAAACGGCTGCAATGTCAAAGGATAACCAATGAGATGTTGTAAAAGCAAATATCGGTGAACCAAAGAAGAGAGCCAGACTCAGACGGGGGAAAAATTAAATCCAGGTGCATTTTCAAATTTGACGCCGTTGGCTTTCTGAAAACCAAAAACAGGCCCAAGTGAGAAGAATGAAAACAAAACACAACAAAAGGAAAAAAAAGGAAAGAAAGGAAGATGCACAATGCCAGATAAAAACAGCCACAATGATGGAGATGATGATGATGTTGCTGGTCGACCACGAATGTGGTTCCAGAATGCACCTTGCAGTCAGCAGAGACCGGCTAATGATTTCAAATGCTAATCGAGACGGCGACCGAAGATGAAGTAGAACCAAAGGCCGGGCACGCGTTTTATACCTGCGCAGCGGCCGTCAGAGATACTGTTGCCTGTTGCCAGAAAGGATGCAGGTGGAAACTGATTTTTAAGAATTTTATACAGAAAAAAGGGTCTTTTGTTTGTATAAGGCGTGTGTGGCTAGCGGATTTATGAGGGCGCCGCGGGCCCTGACCAGTTGAAGTCTAAAATATTGACTTTTGTATACGCTAAAGACTAAGAATAACAAAAATTCGGTGAAACTGTTAAAGGAAGAAATTTAATGAAAGGTTCTTGATCTTACCTAACAGTTCTATTAATATGCTCAAATACTTTCATTTCGTTCTCTCAGATAAATAACACTATTTCTCACAAGTTGCATAACAGTTTAAATTTCTCAAAGTCTGAACTGAGCCTGAAGCGGAACAAACGAATTTTTCACTACCGAATCCGAACCTTAACCGAAGCAACAACATTTTAAAGAGGGTTCGGTTCCAAAAAAATATTTATTTCACATTCTTCCCAGCTGTTTCTGCTCAACTTTGTACACTTGTCGCACACAAGTTCTGAAGTCATCTGCATATTTCTGTAAAATCTTATGAAAGTATTTAGAAAAACGTTGTAACATTTTAAGTTCGGTCCCAATTCGAACATCTGTGTTTTTAGATCCAAGAATTATAGAATAATAATTTAATTTAAAGATTGCGTCAAAGTTCTAAAAATAATTTCTGAACCCCGGACCGAACCGGAACCTGGGTTCAGAGACCTTCCGAACCTTCCGTTTGAGCCCCGAAGTGAACCCATCCTGATTTTTTTGAGGTTTGCAGCCCTGGTTGTGGGTTGGAGTCCCTTCCGATAAAAGATATTTTTAAAGCATTTACACTAAGTTAATTGAATTTGCAGCTATTTTTTGTGTTTTACACTGTAAGCAAATTCGGTTTTCGGTTATGATTACGATTTGGTTACGATTTGGCTTGATTCAGCGAAAAACCAATTTGTATTCTAGTGAAAGCCCCCTGAAAATCCATTAATCTTGATAAATTCAATCTCCATTTATAAAAACCAGTAAGGGCGCTGCAGTCGAGTTTCCCGAACACAAAATACCCTGTTCATTTGTTTTCATTTATTTGTATTTGAATTTTTGAAGATGAATGTAACAAAATTATCATCCCAAATGTAGGCAACACTTTTTTCTAGTCCTGACCAACAACTGGGGGGAACGCACTGAAGAATTCTAAGTAGTATTCCGTTGCGAACTAAATCGATGGTTTTAAACCTGAAACTGAGCGATCCCATTATCTTTTGCGGTGTATTTCGCTGATTATACGATGTACCGTGGGTACATAGAGTATTATTATACTCTGTACCGTAGGTACATAGAGTATTATAAGTTTGTGCAAAAGTATGTAACATCCAGAAGGAAGCATCTCCGACCCCATAAAGTATATATATTCTTGATCAGCATCAACAGCCGAGTCGATATAGCCATGTCCGTCTGTCTGTCCGTATGAACGCACAGATCTCAGAGATGGTAAGAGATAGAGGTTTGACATGTATGGGACATATGCTTCTAATGTCTGCAGGCAGATCAAGTTTATTTTCAATTTTGGCCACGCCCCCTCCCGCCCCCGCAATTTAGAAAAAAGCACACCTATGAAAGCACAGATCTCAGAGATGGTAAGATATAGAGGATTGGCATGTATGGGACAATAATTTCTTCTACTGGCAGGCAGATCTAGTTTATTTTCAATATTGGCCACGCCCCCTCCCGACCACGCAATTTGAAAAAAACGTCATACCTTTCATAGTTTTAAAGATAGGTGGTTCGATTCTTGTAGACATATTTAGTGATCAAGAGGATTTATCGATCCGGCAAACGATTGGTAAAAATCGGATGAAAGGCTGTCGAGTTATGATTAATAGACTGTTCGCTGCTGCAGCGCTGCTTTCTATTGTTGCTATTGCAGCATCAAAATGTATGCTAAATGTATTTCGTTGGTGCAGAGTTGTTTTGACTTTCTCTCTTGTTTTACCTAATTTAGAGTTATTTCCTTAAATTTAGAGCTTTATTCTAGAATTGGTTGACTTAGTTTAAGTAAAAGTATTTCTGATACAAAGAAACTATTTTAAGCTGCTAATCTTAATTAGAAATACTTGTTTATTTTCTATGGCAGAACTTATTTAAACTTAATAATATCAGTTTTATTTTCTTCCTAATGATATCCGAGATCAACTGAGACGTCCCATAGATGGTTTGGCAATGAGGATTGAATAATTTTGTATACCTTCTTTTTCGAAAACTGTCTCAACATAGACAAATCTTGAAAAGTAAAAATTAATTATGGGAAAAATCTCTGACTTATATTTTCAAATAATTTCCATTTGCCTACATCAAGTTCCAAATCCACTTTCAAATTGATAACTGCACATGTTTCTCCCTCCATTCCATCCACCTGCTGTATGCCACTTTATTCCACTTCCACTTGCTCTCCTCACATAAATTCAATATGTGGAAAGCTCATGTTTAGTGGTCCCATAGATAGTACTTACAACAACCTGTTTGGGCTATCGAAAATCACATTAATTACGTCTTGCTGATTGAAATTAAATTCTTGGATCAGGCCATGCTCGTATTTCAATGATAACGTTTATTAAAAAATTATACCCCCCCCTGCCCCCTTCCAACACAAACACACACACACAAAACACTGCACAGAGCTGGAAAAAAATGTCGATTGTGTCAATCGGGGCACTCCGTTTTGGGCGACCGCGACCCTATCTAGTTGGGCTTATCTTAAACTAAAGTTTCTTTTAATTAAAAGCAAAGCAAACGCCGTATGTCCGTGAGTCTGTGCGCCAATGACCCGCATACGGTTTGGCTGGACTCCAAAAAACGCCGCTGGCAAAGACAAATGCAGTAATGCACCGGCACATTATTCATGCCGTTATCAGTGGAATGGTCTGGAGCTCAGGGGCCTCGGTCTCCGCTGGCCAAAAGCAACACATGAATGTTAAAGCTGAAGGTGAAAAATGCGTGCCACGTTTGAAATGATTTCGATTTTCGTAGGGTTACACTTGGAGAAGAGCCCGATTTGTTCATCTTATTGGAAATGAAGGAGCTGTAAGTTTTCTTTTAAAACTCTAATGATTCTACTAATTTTGCTTTTTATTAATGCACACTTCGCTTTAAGGTTTTCACAATACATGGGAGATTAACAATGTATCAAATCAGTAAAAAGCTTTATGTGAAAAGCAAAAGAAAGTGGGAGGTTTTTACCAGTACCAAACTGGTTCGAACCCGGAATTCCGAATTTTAATTACCTGCGAACCGAACCTTGATCCGAACCGCTTTAGAATTAAAAGCTGAACCCGAATCTGTTCCGATCCAGAATTATCGGTTCGGTTGGACAAATATGAGTGACATCAGAAAATTTAAACTTCTGTCTAGCGATTCCATCTGTTATCTAGTTGGTTCTGAGGGACTAAGTCTCAAAAAAAAACCTAAAATAGCATCTATCTATCTATCCCCTGTGTTTTTTTTAAATCCTTGACTCCAGAGCATTTGCAATAATGATTCCGTGATACCATTTGGTACAAATTTTTCTACAAAAACTCCGAAATGGTATTTTACATAATAGTCACCGTTATTAGCAGCGGGGAAAGTATCTCTCACACTTAAAACGGTAAGGCCATGGGGACACGCACACACAAATGCGACTGTCTGTTTCTACGCTGCCTCTCGATGTTTTTGTGCGCATTCAGCTTTGGGATTCCCAAGCGGTTATGCCACCGTTGGCATAAAGAGACTTTTGAAAAAGTTTTAGGTGGTAGGCATTGATGATGATACAGGGTATTTCCTCTTGAAACAGCTGTACGATCTACCAGCCTCCTTTGTGGTGTTGTGTTTAAAGTTGGGCGAAAACATAACATGACCTCGAGCCGAATAAAAACTGAATTTTTAATAGTAAATTTTATTATGGATATTCAAAATTTAAATGTGTTCCACAAGCCGTTTCCGACCCAAAAACATCTCGATTACTGTACGATTTGAGCAGTTTTTAGGTCGAAAGCGATTAGTAGAACATTTAGGATTCAACTAACCTCTATAATTTTGTAATTTTGGATATAAATTAATAAATTAAATTGCTTTGTTATACCCTTGCAAAGGGTGTTATAATTTTGCCCAGAAGTTTGCAATGCATAGAAATATTCATTTCCGACCCCATAAGCTATAAATATTCTTGATCAGGGTGACGAGCTGAGTCGATTGAGCTTTGACCGTCCGTCCATCTGTCTGTCTGTCTGTTTCTACGCGAACTTATCTCTCAGTTTTAAAGCTATCGAGCTGAAATTTCCCACAGAGTTTTCTTTTTGCTGCACACTACTAATACGTCGGAACCGACCGGATCGGACGACTAAATCTCATGGCTCCCATAGGAACAATCGGTCGGAAAACTAGTTTAAGTGAGAAAAACTTTTTTCTTTTCAAAGGTTTTCTATGTTTTTTTTATAATTCTACCAAGTTTATTAAAATCGGAAAACTATATGGTATTGCTGCCATACAAAAGATAGGTCTGAAAAACAGAATTAGTTAGAAAAACTTTTTATTTTTAATGGTAGCATCCTGCAATTTTGTATTTGTTTATTTCACATATTTTTTTTATAAACTTTTGGCCAAATCGGATAACTATATCATATAGCTCCAATACGAACAATCGGTTGCAAAATGGGAAAAAGAGTTTTTTTTGAAAATATTTAAGCCAGCACTTGCAAGGGCTTAAAAACTTCGTCACAGACGAAGTTAGCTTAGCTTTTTCGTTTTATATTATTGTTGTGTTCAGCATGGACTGAACCAAGGTTCGAACCAAAAACTTCTTCCAAAAACCTCAAACCAGATATTTTTGATACTAACCATTCGTAAATTTTGGTTCAAACCAGAGTTCCGTAGAAAAAAAGTATTGGTTGGCAGCTCTGTTTATAATAACAAAGGATACGGTAAAGTATAATTTCTCTTCGATTACTGCGTCTTAGCATTCTGCACTGCAATTCCGGCTAAAGCCTGTTTCCACACAATTTTTCCCAGTGCACATCGTGAGCATAGCCAATGCCCTCTACTTCAATTTCAATTCACTGGCAATTGGCCAGCAAGCATTGCTTTATCAGTTGAAATATTTTATACTTTTTCTAACGTCTGAACGATAAACCTGGCAAACGTGCAGGGTTTTGTTTAATTTTTTTCTTTTTGGGGGGCGATTTAATTGTAGCCCGCCAAGAAAAACACTTTCGAATTCAGTAACGAAATGCACCTGTAAATGTCAAAGATGGGAATTAAGGATCTGCAAATACCTTCACGCATTGTCCTGGCTTGCTTAATAGGACAACAGGACTCCTAAGCCCTCTCTTGGACGCTGACGACCCTATAATTTGGTTAATCGCTTGCGTGTGCTCTGCGAGGAGCAATTTAAACCTGTTCTTTTGTTTTCTTTTTTTTTAATAACGGACATCAACTCTACAAAGGCGTTACAGCTCTCTCCTTATCCTTAAAGGTTCATTCGATTCCCCGCCATACCTGGCCTTGAGAATGAGTCTTGAGTGTCTTTGCTGTTGAGAAATATATTAATTAAAAAGCAGGCTTCCACTGCAGAGTGGCACCTGATTGTTGCTGAAAGAAAATTGTACACATAATTGCAGTGATTTGTTCTTTCAATTGTTACCATTTTGCTATACTCTTGATGAGTGTCTGTCAATGAGGAGGGGAGTTTGTAATAACTGGTGAGCTGTTAAGTGGAGACGTTTAGAGCGTGCAAGTTAGGTGTGGTTAACAGACACAGGGAAACATTTCTTGGACGGTGTAGCAAGATGTGAGTTAGATGTGAGCACATTTGATCGATCGATAAACGTTAAAATTATTAAAATTACATTATTTTTAATCAGCAAAATATCTTTTTTCTTAGTCGTGTTATGTTTGTTATGTTGCTACTAAAGTTATTTTGGCTCAGTTTTATATTAAAGTTTCTATGGTTTTGGAAATAAAAGCTCGCTACCAAACAGTGCAACAAATGGACCATTTCTTAAGCAGTGGTATGAAGAGAATATTACCGCAGTGGCTTTTTATTATAGACATCCATCAATATTTCCAATTAATCTTAGTACGCAGCCTGCTGTAAAGGGATTTTCAATTTATAATTTTTGCTTACCCTTATTCTTTTGCTTTTGGTGTTGAATGCGGTTGTTTATCAATGGATTCCATGGATTGTTATTTACTACCTGGCTGTATATAATATGTATATGTATATACTATAATATACAAAACCAAGCTTTATTTCCAGTATTAAATTTATCAAGCCTGTTAGACTTTCTGACATTTATGCCCACAGCGCGTGCACTCAACAAGAAAAAAAGTCGGTTAAGCCCGACTATAACATACTCTGTACCAACAAAATTATACGCTCAGCATACATTTTGATGTTGCAGTAGCAGCGAAAAGCAGCGCTGCTACTGCGCTGCAGCAGCGAACAGTCTTTTGATCATAACTCGTAAACCCGTCATCCGATCTTCACCATTACTTTGCCGGATCGATAAGTAATCCTGATAACTAAATATGTCTAGAAGGAACAAGCCATCTATCATTCAAACTGTGGGAGATATGACGTTTTTTCTAAATTGCGGGGGCGTGGCCAAAATTGAAAATAAACTTGATCTGCCTGCAGACATAAGAAGCATATGTCCCATGCATGTCAAACCTCTATCTCTTACCATCTCTGAGTTCTGTGCGTTTGTACGGAAAGACAGACGGACATGGCTATATCGACTCGGCTGTTGATGCTGATCAAGATTATATATACTTTATGGGGTCGGAGATGCTGCCTTCTGGCTGTTACATTCTTTTGCACAAACTTATAATACTCTATGTACCTAGGGTACAGAGTTTAAAAATGTGTTTATTAAAATTTAAAGAAAATTTTATCTTTGTAGACAGTTTTTTTTTAAACTTTAAAGCAAAACACGTAAATTAAATTTTATACAAAAATAAATTCTTTATTTTCGAAACTGTATTTTTTTAAACTTAAGAAAGTTTTACTAGAAATTTTACTTAACAATATTTTAAATTTCGTCAGATTTGCCCTTGAATTAAGAAAAGAAACCTTAAAATAGGGCGACTAACATTGAAGTAAGTAAAACTATCTTATTTAAGGAAAGAATATTTCTTAGAATTAGAAAAAAATGTATAAATTTTTATTAATACTAGCTGACCCTGTCAGACGTTATCCTGCGTTAATATAATTTTGTGTATTATTCTATTATACTGCTCAAAAAAAACATATATGTGTTCGAGAGGTACCCGAAAGAGTTGACCGATTCTGACCATATTCCTTCCTCTATTTATGACGAATGTCTTTGTAAAGTTTCATCCAAATCGGTTAAGTTTAGGTCAAGTTATGATGCAAAAAAGCCGTGGATGGCAAATTACGCGATCCCTGTGTGACCCACCAGAATCAGCTATAGATATAAACCACCTACACTCACACGAAATTTCATCGAAATCGGTCCAGCCGTTTGGGAGGAGTGAGGTAACAAAGCCATGTACTGAAGAATTTTATATATTAAGATTTTAGAAAACTAAATCTAGAAAATCGCCCTTTATTAAAGTGTCAAAAATGAAAAATAGAAAAATAAAATGTCCTTTCTATAAATATATATGGGCATTTCTACGGAAAGGTCCACCAAGACCAAAAAATGTAGAGTTCTCAAAAACAGCACGTTTTATCAAATTTTCAGCGATATTTTCGAATGCAAAATCGCACAAACTCGGTCTTTCTCATTTTAATACTCTGTACCGTAGGTACTTAGAGTATTATAAGTTTGTGCAAAAGTATGTAACATCTAGAAGGAAGCAATTAAATGGCAGAGTTAAAAAAACGTTGCATACTTATCTAAGCCGCATGAGGTTATTAAACACAAATTGCCTTGAGTAACGGGTATTTCGAAGTCGAGCAGGGCCGACTTTAACTTACGCTCTCGTTTCATGTGGAAATAGTGCAAAAGCAAGCCGGTGACGGAGCTTGCCCCAAAACGTCTTTGAAAAGAACAGTTCGCGGTGTTCACTATATCTCGGTCGAAAATGATCCCATATCAAAAACACATTAATATTTAGTCAAAGTGTCAAGAATAAGCCCGCAGCTGTCGGAGCTGGACAGGAGGCTAATTGTACAATAACTCCGATCGACTTGAAATGTTGCGAATATATTCTTGAAATATTTAGCAATAAAGGCTGATTTACACTAGGAGTGCATTATGCATTGCAAAGACAATGACGGTATTAGTGATGTAAGCGCTGATTTCAGCTGCAACTGCAGCATCAACATTCAAGCTTGCTTACACTTTCTTTGGTACAAGGTATTTCACAGTCCGGCTTGACAGATTTTCTTTGCAGATTTTGTCATCGAAGTCTGATCATCATACATAATATAGCTATCCTTAATATATTATATATAGAAATCTTAATAGAAATTGCGCAACTGCTAACTTGTATCAAAGTCAGTGATGGAGTTAGTTTTTTGTTACACTGATTTCACATCAAAACTTCTTTAAATTAATTTCAAATTTACTATTACTATTTCATTAGTAATACAACTCACTACCACGAGCTTTCCGTCCCCCCAGCACTTTACCGAACTGTAATCATTTAGATATTCACACAAGCGAATTTCGAAAAAGCTACCACTCTCCACTTAAGAGTGCAAAGTGTCTTCTGAGACGGCACTCATGTCAGTTCTGCATTAAATAACTAAATCAAATACAGGCAAATACGCCTACACATTGAGTTTAACTCAAAAGATGCATCATGTAGTTGGTTACACTTTGAACTGCCAAATGTTTGCCAATCTCGAGCTTCAGGCAGAGGTCCCTCGTTCCCGGACCGGACAAATATTCGTTGTCGCCGCCACTCTTAAGTGGATGCCAAATAACCATAATGGTGTTTATCCACAAGTTCATTTCGCTGTTTAAACATGCCTCCGAATTCACCGGCACAATAAACAAACGCTTGGCCCCAAGGGCAACCGAAAAAGCGGCGCCCAGCTATTTTTGTTGTTATTTTATACGTGTATCCATGCCAGGCCGCTGATGGCTGTGGGGCATAGACAACGACAACAGCGATGGATGCACCGCTGAAGGGGTGCTGGAAGGGGGCAGGCACCGCCGACACACGGTAGCCACTCAAAAGTATCGTCAGCATCGAAGTGCATTGCGCTGTTATTTTAACGATTATGCTGATGAGCATCGTCCGATGGCTGGCAACGCGGGCGATGATCCATCAGCGAGTTCTTGGACATGGAAATGCAATTTGTGTAATTTATGCGATGCTGCCCGATGCCCAGTCGTATATGTTCGATTAGCCAAGCGATCCGGCCGATACAAAATGCTGGGATTATCAGATGAAGGCACTTGTCTTGCAACCTGTTTTTGATTTATGATTTCAACACAAATTAAAAGCCTTTCTGGTTTTGGGAATTTTCGGTTCTGACCTGCAGCAAATGTTGTCATCGGTCCAGCCATCGTTCGTCGTCGATGTCTGGCGACTCATCAATTAATAAAATCAAGGAAAGAGGAGAGACATGCAGCAGACTAGAACTCCAAACATCAATCAGCTTATCATATCACCAGGCCGGGAGAAGACAGTTTAAATGTCAATTAGACAATGGCCAAACTTCAGCTGCCATCATTAAATATAAATTATGAGGGTCGAAAGGTACGCTAAGAAGTTTAGCTTTCAGACAGTAGCTAAGTAGCTAAGAGGTAATCAAAGACAACTTAGACAGATGGAAATCAATCAGAATTATACAACTTTTGAGGCCCAAACAAGCCAGAGAGCTGAGGGCAAATGGAATTACAAATAAATAGAAATGGGAGTTAAATAATTATAAAGAAATATATTTTTTAGTTGAGTGTCAGAGATCCAAAGGGAAAATAACAACTTGCTAAATTTTTGAAATATGTAAGATATGCGATTTTTCCAGATTTCTTTGGTGGGAGGGGTTGTGTGGGGATATAAGAAGCAAATGGGCCATACATGTCAAACCTCTATCTATCTCTTACCTTCTCGGAGGCCTGTTCTTTCACACAACCAGGAAAAAGTAGAACGAATAATAAAAGAGCGAACGCTTTAAAAAAAGTATTTATTCGTTCTTGAATTTTCAAGAATTTCGCTCTTGAAATCGAACTAAGTTCGTTCTTGGTAGGCAATTCATGCCGAATGCTTGCCGAAGTAATGCTTTAGTGAGTGTCAGAGAGAGAAAGAGAGCTACAGAGAGCCTCTCTTCTTGAACATCGCTGGTATGGTGTATTTAGGCAAGGGGACTGAGGTAAAGAAGCAGAGAGAAGAGCAAGCACATTTGAGAGAACACAGCGTTGAGCTCGTTCTTTCAGTTTGGGAAAGGGATGTTTGGGAAAGCTATAGAGCGGAGAGCGCAATCCATTTTTCGGAATTCCCAACCAGGTTTGGCATTGCTGGCGTCGAGCGACGTCTGTGCGTTGCCAGTTAACATGCAAAGACTGAAGCTGCTCGAGCCGGCTAAAACTTGCCATATGGTTTAACAATTACTTTTCCATTAAATAAATCCAAGCCAAATGGAAAAATCAACTGATTTCAAATTGTTGTATGGTTAGAATCTGTGAAATTCTTGATTTAAGAGCAAACAATCTTACTCTTGAATCTGATGAGCTCTTTATAATGGGATTAATATTCTCGGTTTATGACAATGATGTATGCTCTTGATTTAAGAATGAGCTATCTTGAATTTGAGTATGTTAAGCACTTGATTCAAGAACTATTCTGCTTGATTTAAGAATGATTAGTACTTAAATCAAGAAAAAAGGATAAAAAGTTCATACTTGAACTAAGAATTTCGCTCTTGGATCAAAATTTTCTATGTTATCAAACTTCTGACCTCGAACATTCTTGATCCAAGTATGAAATCCCCTTTTTTCTCTGAGTATACGTACAAGCAGAAAACTGCTGATGCTTATCAAAATTATATGTACTTTATTGGGTCGGAAATGATTCCTAAAACTGGTTCATAAAATTTTTCTCTAGTTTGCATCAATATCGGAAAATTGAAAATATTTGTTCTTTTTTCGTATCATTCAAAGAATCTGTAAACAAACACTATCCGGTCCACTGGCACATTCCACTCAATAACTAACACAAACTTGCACAGTTCCCTTCTGAACACCAAAAAAAAACCCAAAACAAAATCGACTATTGGGCAATATTTTAGCTTTATGACTGCAACATGAAACATGGAAGTGGATGAAGGACATCGCATGGCCGCAACCTTCGATTGTCAAAAAGAGTGTAGTGAGTGAAATGTTGTGTTGACTCTTTGCGACAAATCGTTGCCAACTCGAGCGTTACCTCCCCAAATTCCCCCAGCGAAAACCAAAACAAAAAAAATAAGCAAATCACAGTAGCAGTAAAATCTTCTCTCGACTGGTTTTTGGGGATACTGGCAGCATTTCATTGACGTTAATAAATGACCGGAAGGACATTGTATGGCGTGCCATGGCAAAGGCAATAAACAAACAAAACTGAAGAAGTAGAAGAGCAGCAGCATCGCCAAATTCGGTAAAAACAAAAAACGATGTTGTCCTGTGTGTGTGTGTGTGTGCACAGAGAGGTCCTGTTGCATTTTCGGTCAGCCGGAAGTTTACTGCAGCGTCTCGCACCCTTTTTGGTTGGGTTCCTTTTTTGGTCAGGAATTTCATTTGTTGGCAAATTTTTCACAGACTTGCGCCCAGCAGGAATGGCAGGAGCATCTGCTGGTCAGGATGCTCCAGCAGTTGTATGGTTATATTTTATTTTTTTGCTGTGGGAACTGCAACTTTTGTACTATTTGGCTGGCAAAAATCAATCGAAGCCAGCAAAAGGGGTTCAGGTTGGAAGCGCTGGCGCACTTTGCCTTAAATTTTCATAACTTGATTTATGGCGAATGGAAATAGCTGTACAGAAATTATCATAAGAAGGTGAAATATAATATAATGATTAGATCTGGGTTTAGATCTCTTCATATCAATAAAAAGAAGATTTTATACAATTGAAAATATCAAAATGATATTTTCGAGCATATAAAATAAATATTTTAGGAGTAAATTAATACCTTATTATGTCATTTTGCTACAAAAAACAAGAAATAATTCGGTAAAGCCCGACTATTACATACTCTGTACGAACGAAATTATACGCTCAGCATAAATTTTCAAGCTGCTGTAGCGGCTGAAAGCAGCTGCGCTGCAGCAGCGAACAGTCTTTTGATCATAACTCGACAACTGGACATCCGATCATCACCATTTCTTTGGTGGATCGATAAGTTATTTTAACTACTAAATATGTCTAGATGTCACAAAGCATATGTCTTTAAAACTGTGGGAGATATGAAGTTATTCCCAAATCGCGGGGGCGAAATTTAAAATAAACTTGATCTGCCTGCAAGTACACGAAGTTTTTGTTCCATACACATCAAACCTCTATCTCTTACTATCTCTGAGATCTGTCCGTTCATACGGACTGACAGACGCATATGCCAATTCGACTCGAAGCTGATCAAGAATAAATATACTTTAAGGGGTCGACGATGCTTCCTTCTTACTGTTAGATACTTTTGCAACAACTCATAAGAAGATTCATTTTATCAAACACTTGAAGTCTTTCTTTTAGTATTTGCACCTAACCCTTTAACTTCCATAATCCCCAATATACCTCTGAGTGCTATTACAAATATATTGCTCGACGCAAAATTCAATTTGTACAAGATCCAAAGCAATTCTATAGCTTTGTGAACTCAAAGAATAGATCTTCTTCTATACCTTCCTCTTTTTTTCTGGGTAACCAAAAGGCTAGTAATGATTCCACTGCTGTTGATTTATTCGCTGATTTCTTCCAATCGTCTTATTCCTCTGTCCAATGTGCCAACACTTCTTATCCTTATAACATTAATTCTTCCAACTCTATATGTGCACCCAAAATTTCCAAACCTTCTCTTCTTCCTTTTTTAAAATCACTTAAATCTTCATTCTCTCCTGTGCCTGTGCTCAAAGAGTGCTCTAGTTCTATTTGCAAACCTTGCAAAACTTAAGCTTTTCAATATGTCACTCAATTCTTCTGTATTTCCCTCTCTTTGGAAAGAATCTTATATTATATCACTTCATAAAAAGGGTGTGAAATAGGATATTTCAATTTACAAAGGCTTTGCTAAGCCATCCAAAATTGTTTGAAGATATTAAAACCTCCACATTGCAGCATCATTGTAAATCTATTTTGTCACCTTTCCAGCATGGATTCATTAAGCGACGGTCAACAACGAACAATTATTCTGAATTTAATCGTTAGTTAATGATGGATTCCTTGTGAAAAAGCGAACTGATGTCATTTACACCGACTTAAGCAAAGCCTTTGACTCTGTCAACTATGATCTACTCCCTTTTTAAGTTCGATCGATTAAGACTTCCCTTCTCTTTTCTGCTTTGGGCCTCGTCGTATCTAAAGCTGTTGTGACCAAACTTTGCACGAAGTCTTTTTGTTACACATTAGTCGGATCCGGCCTGATGAATCTAAGATATAGCTGCCATAGAAACAATCGGTGGAAAAACTAGTTCTAGTTAGAAACCTTTTTTGTTTTTAATGCAATCGTCTCCAAACTCCATATTTACTAGTTTTTAATGCTTCTCCATGATTCTGCCAAGTTTGGTGGAAGTCGGACATCTATATAGTATAGCTGCCTTCGATAAGTAAGGTTAGAAAAATAGTCTTAGTAAAAAAAACTTTTTTCTTTTCAATGTAAGCCTCTTTATAAATGGCATATATATATTTTATAAGCTTTCACACAATTCTTCAAAGTTTTGTCAAAATCGGATGACTATCGGTTATAGCTGCCATAGAAATGATAGGTCGAGAAACTATTTTTAGTGACAAAAAATTTTTGTTTTCAAAGAAAACGCCACGAAACTTTGTATTTCTAAGTTTGATATGTTTTCCCATGATTCCACTTAGTGTGGCCGAAATCTGACATCTGTAGAGTATAACTGTCATACAAAAGTAGAGTCAGAAAAGTAGTCTTTGTGAGAAAAATTTTTCTGTGTTCAGTGGAAATGTCCTTCAAATTAGTTAGAAAATCGTGCTGCAAGGGTATACAAAGTTAACTTTCCCCCATTTTTTCTTTTTGCCCTTCGTACCTACGGTACAGAGTATAATAAAGAATAATTTGAAAATGACAGGTTGATCATCCTATACAACATGATTTGCTTTATAGCTAGGTATTATAATAAGTTGAAGCTAATCAGAAAACTTTAATATATTATTTAAATTATTTTATTTACCTTACCTTTCCTTGACTGGCGATCGAACTCAGGACCTCTTGCACTTAACACGAATGTAATGGCGTCTTATCCTGAATTAATTAAGGTAATATTAGTTTCCTTAGATTAAACAGAATTCGTTACGGTTATCGCCAACTTGTTTGATCACCCCCTTCGAATTTGCAGCTTCCTTACCATTTGTCACAGTCAACATCCTGTCTCTTCTTTTCATCCGACCACAAAAGTCTTCCGCAAAACATTAGCAACGCTTATTAGGCCATGACATAATGCTACCGGATGTTGAATACCAACCGACACACCAAATAGATTTCAAATCAGATGACAATGCAGTACTCTTTGTTGGCCAATTTCATGACAATTTTTCAACAGGCTCGATCTCCTGGGACGCTGTTGGGAACAAAAAAAACCCCCAGAAGACACCTTCGGAGTCACCGTTTGTGCATTTGTTTCCTATTTACTTAAGAGGGCCAAAGGCAAGCCGAAAACAGCTGTGCAATTGGATTTGTTGTCAGGGCCCATCAAATGTCCTGCATACAATTGTGAATGACACATAAAATATTGGCCAGCAAGGCAGAACCAGACGCAACCAGGATTACACTCGGACTTCCTTCAATACTGTGTGTGTGTGTGTGTGAGCTGTTGTGTCTTGCGACATATCCGTTTCCTTTGACAATATTTGTGTTGCGAGTGAGTGACACTTCTTGGCCAGATGAATACAAACGCCAAACGAAAAAAAAAACACAAAAATGTCAGGCTAATCCTCATGTTTACGAGGCTATTTACAGCGCGCCTCCCACCCCAGGACAATTTTAACAATAAGGAATTGAAAACAGAAAAACTGAAGCTGTGTTTGCTTATCTTTTTCGCCAAGAAAAACTATTTTGGCAAATTGCTTTAGAATAAAATTTAATTGGGGGATTACCCAGGAATTTTGTAGGTGTGTCTGGCCGTAATGTCTGTGTGTTATCCTGCCTTAAGGCTACTTAGGGGCCTGTCTCACATATTACACATATTACATTAAATGGCTTCAGTGCGACAGCAAAAAAGGAAGCTGCTGAGGCAAACGACTCCTCGGGTTCTGGCCTGGACTGGCCTGGCCTGGCCAGGCCAGCTGCCATTTGGAACATGTTGTAATGTTGTAATCATCGTACGTGTTGGCAATTGACAATTATTATTACGTAGTTTGTTGCCATCAGCAGGAAGTGCTGCCCAGCTGCACTGACATCCCCCGAGGGTGGGGAGCTGAGTGAGTGTAAACTGGGGATAATATGATGGAGTAATTTTGAAATGTATTTCAATTGATCAAACTACACATGCAAAACCAATTTTATTCAATTAAATCAGATTATTCCATAAACTTATCACTGGCATTGACAGGAAATGCGATTTCCCCCTTTGAGTAATAGCAAATAATTTCGGAATAAGTTAGAAAAGTGATTGAGATGAGTCGAAATGACATGAGGTTGATATATGAACCAAACATATTGTTGTCACTTTATGTATAAGTCAAAAGTTGATTAGAAGTAGACAGCGAATTTTGCATATTTGTAAACCGATTTTAATCTAAGCAGACTTGGAAAAATGTGTATTTGACAAATTTGTTCACATCATTTTGTCTTTTGCTGACCTTCCAATTCATAAAATAATTATGTGAGTCATCGTAGGATTGAAAGCAGAATATTTTGATTTTTATTAACATAAAAAGTCAGCAAATCAAATAGAGTTTTGCACATTTTTTTGGCTTACTTGGATGAAAATCTGTTTGAGAATATGCAAAATCTGCTGTCTTATTATAAGTAATTTAGTATTAATCAACAGAAATCAACAAAGAGTAAAATCAAAAAAGGTTGATATATCCAGTATATACATAGTGATTTAATTTTATATACATCGTAGTTCTCTGAAAAGTCTCCTGGGAGAGGTAAGATATACTCACAGGGATTTGATAGGGATTTCCATCCATTTCGTTTATGTGGCTTTTCTAAATGCCGCGATTACTTTTCTGATTTCTACATGCGTCATGTAGCTTTTCTACATGCCTACAGTACTACAATATTTCCACAAAATAGTTTCGTGAGGGGGAGGGAAGGAGAGGGGTACGGGAGGGTAAATTTCTTCCTTCTAAAAGCATACAATTTCTATATTTTTTTCCCTCCCACCTTGTTTGGGGTTCGAACTAATAACTTACTTACCTTGTCTCTG
Organism: Lordiphosa andalusiaca; assembly: GCA_035044965.1. Lineage (NCBI taxonomy): Eukaryota > Metazoa > Arthropoda > Insecta > Diptera > Drosophilidae > Lordiphosa > Lordiphosa andalusiaca. The sequence continues at coordinate 29,721 of JAWNNM010003129.1, forward strand.
CAATTTAAACATAAATACCGGCATCTCAACCCATACGACTACCAAGCAACCGCGCGGCATTGCCGCAAATCAAAGTAAACGAGAAAGCTAACTTCATCTGTTTCCCTTGCAAGTGCACGCTTAAACATTTCCAATAAATACCCTTTTTCCCATTTTTCGACCGATCGTTCGTATGGGAGCTATATGATATAGTCATCCGATTTGGTCAAAAATTTGTAAAATTATGTGAAAGCATGTGAAACAAAATTGCAGGATGCTACCATTAAAAACAAAACAGTTTTTCTAACTAAGACTGTTTTTCAGAGTTATCTTTTGTATGGTAGCTATACCATATAGTTGTCCGATTTTCATCAAACTTGGTAGTATTATAAAAAAAAAACAAAGAAGAAACTCGATTACAAAGTTTGGAGACGTTTTCATTGAAAAGAAAAAATTTTTCTCACTAAAACTAGTTTTCCGACAGATTGTTCCTATGGGAGCTATGAGATATAGTCATCCGATCCGGTCGGTTTCGACATGTAAGTAGTGTGCAGCAAAAAGAAGACCCTGTGCAAAATTTCAGCTCGATAGCTTTAAAACTGAGAGACAAGTTCGCGTAGAAACAGACAGACAGACTGACAGACAAACGGACGGTCAAAGCTCAATCGACTCAGCTCGTCACCCTGATAAAGAATATATATAGTTTATGGGGTCGGAAATGAATATTTCTATGCGTTGCAAACTGCTAATGAAGAAGCTGTTTGGAAATATGCAAATTTTCTCATATGGTGCGTTCCTTGCCCTTGTCCACGCAGCATTTAACTTTTCAACATGCCTCGGGTATACCATACATCTTATAATCTCTAAGATCTGAGCGTTAATACGGATAGACGGACGGTCAGACGGATATGGCTATATCGACTCGGATGATGTAGTTGATCAAGAATATATAATATATACTTTAATTATAGTGGTGAGTAAGTGATCTTGTAAGGTATTAGAAACCATTTGAAAATTAAACCAAAATATATATTTTCTTGTTGCCATCTTTTAAATTATTCAGGTGAGATCTCATCTTATTCTCATCTCATCTCATATTCTCAATATGTCAGTGCATATATCATTTATGGATTAATTTTCATGCTCCAGCCAAGGCGACATATCTCAGCTTAAGGGGTCATTACAATATAAAATATTGCACTAGATTGAAAAAAACTAAATTAACTTTTTTTCCCCAGGAAAAACTTCACTGAGTAGTGGACTTTTACTTAATAAATGATTTTGAGTTCTGACAGTGTTGAAGTAAGTCAGCGATATGAATGAAATTGTTATTTTTTTTTTGCCTCAACACAGCATTAAGGACCAGGCCCAGCTCCCCTAAATCTCTTGACTTGTGATCTTCTAGATCTTGCATAAAGAAAAGGGACAGCTTTTTCTGGCTGAGTATTTAACATTTCATTGCGTTCTTTACTATGTCTCACGCGAGTGCTTGATATTCAAATGCGCTAAGATGCCTTATGTGTTGAAGTTTCCCCCAGGTCCTGCGATCGAATCCAACAGAGGGTAAGAGTAAAAAAGTAATTTTACTTGTATTTTGCTTAGATTAGTGTTAAATATTTTTCTAACTGAAATCTAGAAAACAATTTTTCCATAATTTTCATAGTTTTAAAAAGAATTTATTAATTTTTAAAAATATATTGATGAATTTTGATTGAATTTGTTATATTTAGGAAAGTCTCATTCATATTTTAGGATCATTTTTTATTGGGGTATCGCATTGGAAACTTTTTCAGGTGCCTTTTTAGATTTGAGTGTGATTTCGCCTGTTACTGAGTGTAAACATGGAGAAACTCTCTCTCTTACCTCATATATGGTGCGTTCATCCCTCAGACAGACGGACATGGCTATTACGACCCGGCTGTTGCTGCTGACCAAGAATATGATTCTTCAGGATATAACAGGCATTTGCACCAACTAAATACCTTTAAGTACCTTTGGTAGAGAGTATAATAAGTCTCAAACTAATAACTATTTTAAGACAGTGTAAGTTTTTATTTTCAGGCGTTTGTACTATTTTTTTTCGTAAAACATGTGATGCTTTTTGGAGGCTAGTCTTTTAAAAACGAGATCAACTTTTCCAGAGATTAAAAACGCCTTAACTCTGACTTATTCAATGATGGTGAAACATGTGCTTAAATTTTCTTTTTTACCTTACAATAAATTTTATTTTACATTCACATTTTAAATCCAATTTCCAAGAAGCTTCTTTAGAAATCTTAATTGTAGCATCATAAACTGAACTGAACTCTTATTTCACTCATTGAACAACCTCTGTGTACCTAATGACTTGTCCTTGAGTAGATTCTCAATGGTTTTATCTTGGATGGAAACATTTTTTATAGCTTATGTCCAGTTTTATCTAGAACTCTGCAGGCTTTTAACCTTTTGGTGTTCGGGCCATTACGACTTAATTTATGTGATCTTGTTTCCAAAACAAAACCCATTAACCTTCAGCTGACCTTGTAGATCAGCATTATGTGTTTATTATCAACAGCGCACGCCTGGTCCAGCGACGTGCACTCGCCTTTTCCGGGGACATTTTGCGCATGCGCGGCGCGTGTTAAGGACAAACAAGAACAAGTCAAACTGCGCAAGGGAACTGTCATTATCCACTCAAGGCCATGTGCATTGTGCAATTAGTCCTTGACTTGGCAACCCATTCCGAGACCCTGGACTAATTATGCACAAGGTTGTTTGATCAAATGGTCCGTGGAACCTTGGGTCGCGTGTGTGTCCAAAAAAAACTCACCATTGTTTGACATTAATTGCACTTTTCCAGCTGGGTGCGTGTCCATGCTGTTGCTCGCCGAACTTCTCCAGGGATAAGGCAAATGAATGCACGACTGAAGGACATTGGCCAGCACTTGGTGTGAAATGTGACAGCGTGTTGGGTGCGTTGTGTGTTCCCTTCCTGGAAGGTCTTTGAGGCGACTCAAATTGCAAAAAAAGACGAACGCCTGCTGTGCGATATTAGATAAAAATTTAATTTTCTTTCTCCTTCTTATAAAACGTCCTTGGTGTGAACTGTCAATAAATGTGTTGGGTCAGGACCCTTAGATCCTTGCGTTCCCTAGATTGTTGTAAAAATGCAATTATGCTTGTATTATGGTCGCCTTTGTGTTGCGTTTAAACATTTGTCCATTGTTCGCCCCGCATCCAAAGCAAGTCCCGTTTGCTGCTTATCCCGAATGCTCCGTCTCCTTGGTGGGTAATGACGTTTTGCAGTTGTCATTGGATGCTGCTGGTCGCTATATAGCTAATAAATTACCCACGTATTATTCTTGCCATGCCAATGGGAAGTCCTGACAATGCCTTTTGCAGCTTTGTGTGTGGCTTTGTTATCTGAGTCCTGGTCCACTGACTCCTTGATTCCAGGTGCAAAATATACACCTTTGTGTGTGCATAAATTATATCAAGGAGAAGGGGAATAGTCTGTGGAAGGGATGGCTTTTTAGAAAATGTGCAAGTCAAACAAACTTTAATGCGATTAGTTGGTCTGTTTTTAAAAATCTTTGAAAAACTATAGCTTATTCAATTCCTATTTTAAACATTATCAATCGTTGACCTGTTGGTTCCAAAAATGATTAATTCTCTTTTTCAAGATCTTGTATAACAAGAACGTAAGTTAAAATCGACCCTGCCCGACTTCGATATATTCGTTACTCAGGGGAATTAGTGTTTAATAACCTCTTCCTATGTTAATTAACAGAGCATTAGCATAAATTTGAATATTTCAACATTATGTAAGCATTATATAACCTTTATAGCTCTCATCTCCGACCACATAAAGTACATATATTCTTGATCAGCATAACGAGCTGAGTTGATATAGCCCTCCGTCTGTCCGACCGTCGGGTTCTCTCCGTCAGTTTGAAAGCTATCTTCACCAAGCTTTTCAGGAAGTCTTGTAGTACAAATAAGCTGCACATTTATCGGTACCGGCCGGATCGGATGACTATAGCATATAGCTGCCATGGGAATGATCGGCCGGAAAACTGGTTTTAGTGAGAAAAACTATTTTTTTTTCAATGGAAACGCCTCCAAACTTTGCATTTTTATACCCTTGCAAAGCGTATTATAATTTTGCCCAGAAGATTGAAATATTCATTTCCGACCCCATGAACTATATATTTTCTTGATCAGGGTGACGAGCTGAGTTGATTGAGCTTTGTCCGTCCGTCTGTCTGTCTGTTTCTACGCGAACTAGTCTCTCAGTTTTAAAGATATCGAGCTGAAATTTTGCAGAGAGTCTTTTTTGCTGCACACTACTAATATGTCGGAACCGACTGGATCGGATGACTATATCTCATAGCTCCCATAGGAACAATCAGTCGGAAACTAGTTTTAGTGGGAAAAACTTTTTTCTTTTCCATGAAAACGTCTCCTAACTTTTAAATCGTAAGTTTTCTATGCTGTTTTTTTATAATTCTACCAAGTTTTATTAAAATCGGACAACTAAATATATGGTATAGCTGCCATACAAAAGATAGGTCTAAAAAACATTCTTAGTTAGAAAAACTTGTTTGTTTTTAATGGTAGCATCCTGCAATTTTTTATTTGATTGTTTCACATGCTTTCACATAATTTTACAAGTTATTGGCCAAATCGGATGACTATATCATATAGCTCCCATACGAACGATCGGTCGGAAAATGGGAAAACGCGTATTTTTGAAAATATTTAAGCAAGCACTTGCAAGGGTATATAAACTTCGGCCTGGGCATGGCAATTAATTCCGTCAGTCCATACTTCCCTTAATTAGTCCACAATACATAATTTCCAGTTGCTACACTTGACCTCCCCGGTCGACCCGAAATATCAAATCGTTTTCCGATAATGCTGCGTTAGAGAACCACTCGCAGGAAATAAATAATAATTACATAGTAAATAAAATAACATTTTTAAGTTAAGCAGCTTACAGGCCGTTAGCCTAGTAATTGTGACTTGATGCTTTTCACACTCAAAAAATTTATTTTCTAGTTTTTAGAAATGCACTTTAAATTATTTTTCCGTCTTGTTTTTAGACAGTTTTTTCTAAAAACTTGGAAAAAACAACCCTAAAAAAGAATTTTTAGAAAATATTTTCTTAAATTTTGAAATTCGATTTTTTTTTTTTTCTTAAATTTAGGGTAATTTTTCTAAATTTTTTCCTAAATACTTTCTTAAATTAAGGGCGAAATCGCCCTTGAATTTAGAAAAAAAAATACATTGCAAATAGGGCGAATTTAGACAAGCCATATAGAAATTCGCCCCTAAATGTAGACAAAAAAGTCTAGAAAATCGCCCTAAAGAATAGAAAAAAATTAAAAAGACACCCCTTGTAATTCTCAAGTTCGAATTCCGTGCATTCGGAATATAAAAGGGGCAACTAATATTCGGCATGCTGAGAAATTTGCCCTAAAATATATAAAAATAATCTAGAAAATTGCCCTTAAATTAAGAAAAATATAAAAAGACACCGCATGTAATTCTCAAGTTCGAATTCCATTCTTTCGGAATATAAAAGAGGCAGCTGAGTGCTTAGCATTTGACTCGCGAGCTTGGCAGTCGAGTGCGATTAGATGCCTTTCGTGTTGAAGTTTCCCCGAGGTCCCGAGTTCGAGTCCCAGGCAAGGTAAAGTTAATAACTAAAATAATGATTACTTACTAGTAGTGAACCAACAGAAAGAAAATATACTATAAAAATAATATGTAAGGTTTTTACACGCTTCTCAGTAGTATGGCAGTCTCCTTCCTCTTCTGTCTCCTTTTTAAAGGAACTAAGGAGGCTAGGTTTATATGTAAATGTAATCCTGAATATTGACTAATATATGCAAGCTAATTCTGAAAACAGTAAGTTTGAAATTAAAAAAAAATGGTCTTAAAAGCATCATACTTAAACAAAGAATTTTGTCTCCGATTGAACTTTGAAACTGTTAGTTCTTGCTTCACGTATGAACCTTTTGATCAGCTTTAACAACCTTCTGACATTTTTGCGAAATTCTTCTAAAATATTAATTTGGCTTTTAAAGAGTATTATTATATTAACCACAACAAGCTATGCTGCAACTTAATTTTAGACAACGACAGTAATTGGGTGCATACATCAAGAACGCCAAGCCCAAACATAGCCAACTAAATGGTATAGGTTGCATCCTTAGGAGAAAGCATCACAAGGCCAACTGTGCATATTTTTAATTTAAGTCTCTGTGAAGCATAGTAAACATGTTAATTTCAATTTAATTATTAATGCAAGCTAATTTAAATGTAATTTTGTATGCATTTTTGACCGCGAAAATGTAATTTATAATTAAATTATTGCAGGTGGTTCCAGCAAGTGACGAAGCCACTTCTGGGGTCTGAGTGCCAGGTGGAGGATCGCTTTTGTTTTCTTTGCGTTACAAAAACATAATTCTTTCTGTTTATACAACCCCTTCCGCCCTAACCCACCTCAACCCAACCACAATATCCCCTTTTACACCTACTTACTGACCTACCCGTAATGTCAAACCCACCCCCAAAAACCAACAGCAGTAAAAAAAAAAAACCTCAGCCCGCCAGATCGCTGTACTAAACAAACAACTACCCACAACTGTACAACATCTAAAAAAATAAACTCAACCTCCCCCAAACTCAGGCCGACACTGGAAGAGAACAACAACTGCACTTGAACTGCGCTGCACCATATGCAATTGATGTGTTTCTTTTTTTTTGTACCAGATTGCTAAAAGTAACCCTCTAAAAATACAACTAAATTATGGACTACGACAAATATTGAACCGTACTGCAAAAAAATACAAAACAAAAAAGGAGGGGATGAACACGCCTTTTTATGGTATAGGCAAATGGGTGATTAATCATTGTGGTAAATTGGTAGCTCAAATGAAATGCATCCTACATTCCTTCCTTTTCCTCCATTTCTCACCGCCAAGAATCATTGCATTTTGTTGGTCATTTTGTCGACTTTGTGCCCAGGGCCGCGCATTGAAAATTTATTGCTCTAAGCCGATTATGTCATAGGACCTCTCTTTGCCACCTAAGTAGCCACATTTCCCAGGGCGATACGCAGCTTGGCTAGTAGTCGTGTTGACACCGCTCAAAGTGGTCACATTAACTAAGCTTTGGTTTTAGTTGTTTTTAGCTCTGTTTCTTGATGGTCTACCCTAGGCATCGGGGATAAAGCGAGCATGGTCAGTGAAAACATGAAGGAGTTAAATTAAATGGTTTTAGATTCTGCTTAATGCTTTACATTTCATTAGTTCCCTTGGATAAAAGAGTTTCCTCTTTAGGATGGTAGACCATTATCAGTTTAGTCTAATATTGTTAAGAGTTTACTCTCATATAAAGCTTAAACAAGCTTAGAAAATACTATTTGCAATAATCCGAATTAATGTTACAAATTTTCATTTTCTAATAAGTATGGTACAAAAAGTATAGACTTATGTATAGAGAGTATATTAATACATCTTCTGGGGTAAGTGTAAAGCGTCTTTCAGTATATGATCTTTGGGGAAAAAGAGAAGTTAATCAATGATAAATATGTGTCCAAGGCACAATCAATTAATTTGTTTGGAAATCTGTTAAGAAAATCTATAGAATGAAAAAAAATTAAAACACACCAACAACTCCCTGTATTTCTATAATAAGGGATTATTGCGGGCATCACCTTAATCCCATTTTTTCATACCCTGTTCCCACTAAAAATGTGAAAAAGGGAATCATGCAGTTGTGCAAATGTTTGTTACATTGACAAGAAAACCTCTCCGACCCCATAAAGTATATATGTTCTTGATCAGCATGAATTGCCGAGTCGATTTAGCCATGTCCGTCTGTCCTTCTGTCCGTCTATACGTCCGTCTGTCTGTATAACCGCGGCGATCTCAGAGACTGTAAGAGATAGAGCAATAGACAAATGATTGCATAAAGGTAGGTGTATACCGTACGCAAAGTTTGTTTCAGATTTGGAAAAAAAGTGATTTCTTTTAAAAATACACACTTAATCACCTTTGCCAGATATTTCAAAAATATCTATATCGATATTTTTTGTCGACATTGAAAAGTATCATTTCGATTTACATATTTTAGGGTAAAAAATATCGATAATATCGATATTTTCTATATTTTCACAAAATGTGTCTTTATGACTATATGTATTTCCAATAAGGAGGTCTATTGAGTTTACTAGAGTGTCAATTGACTCATAATAAATACTAAATTTTCTCAAAACAGATTAAATTATTTTAACAAAGTATATTTATATATTTTATATTATTAATAACAAAAGAATTTACGAAAACTATTTTATTTTGATGGGATTGAGCGAAGATGCTTAACTCAAAAAGTAAACACATTTTAATGCATTTTTTAGCACTTCGATTTTTGTGCATTTACCCTTAGTTTTAACCAATTTTTTGCTCACCAAAATACCAGAATAAACCGTTCGTCGCAATAGTGTGACCGAACGCTAAAAGGAAAATATGGCTGAAAATGATCACCAAAAAATATTCGATATCCAATATATCGCCTCATACTCATTTTTTTACAATGCCCTTTTGCACCCAAAAAAAATAAATTGCCTCAAACCCCCGAAAATACCCTTAATGGTAATACTCATGGTAATTTAGCCTAAAAATGGAGCCAAAGACATCTTAACCTTAACCTTGGTATAAGGCTAAAAATTGCCTAAAAGTTAGGAATTTTGTTCTTAAATTTAAGGTCAAAAATTCCTCAAAATTTTACAAATTTGTTTACCTTCATCAAAGGATTTGGAGTTGTATAAGCGCCACCATAACTTGGACCTTGTGTGGTGGTAGTAGTAATTGTGCTAAAAATTCATCCTTCTGAAAAACTCTTAAAATCGTTTTTTTTAATATTTACCCTACCTTAACTGGGTCTCGAGCCCGGGTCCTCCGGCTATCAAACATCTCTAGCGACATGACGACAACAAGGAATTTTTTTAATATAACATATGACTTCAGCTTTAAACTGTGCCACATACTATAGAGGTGCTTTATACAGTCGGGGATCCCAAGTGCATTGTTAAGAAATAAAGTTATTGCAAAGAAAATAAAAACAATACATGTCTGATGTGGGACTCGAACTCGCAATGCCTAACATCTGAGCCACGCAGCTTATTTCCAGATGAACGCTGAAGCTAATACTGATTCTACTGTTTTATCAAACGTTTAGGAAACGTGGCCTTAAATTTAGGCGATAATTTCCTCAAAAAAAACTGTTAAAAAGTTTGCCTTTTAGGTCAAAATCTGACCGTTTAGGTAAAAAAAATGCCTTAAAAGATGAATTAAAGGCAATTTTTCTTTTTAGGAACTGCTTAACCTTAATTCTAGGCTGCTCTTTTTTTTGAGTGTAGTATTTAAATTAATTAAAAGGCACTTTGAATTGACTAAAAACATATTAAAACGGCGATCAATAGTTACCCCTTTTATATTCCTAATGCAGGAAATTCCAGCTTGAAAATTACAAGAGGACGTATTTTTGCAAAATTACAAATAAATTGATGAATACTTTAAAGCTATTCAATATAAGTAGTATCTTAGCCGTCGATCTAGCCGTCGACAACGGCATACGGTTGAGACGGCACTACAATCGTGTTAAAACATTATACAAATTAATATAATTCGCAGTTTTTCCAAATCGAATCTAACAGAAATTTCTAGTGTTCTGTTGGATTCCATTACAATGAAAATTGAGTATAGGTAGGCTGGCAACATTTTTAAATAAAAAAGAAAAAGGTTTTTATTCTTTAAAATGTTAAATTTAACTATATATTAAATCTAAAGTGTACAATCTTTAGATATACTAATATCATATATAATGCTACATCAATAGTAAAAATACTAAAATCAAAGTGTAAATATTTAAAATATTAGAGCATTTTTCTCTGAGTGTGGCGCTCCCCTTCTCTTCTGCGAATATTAAAAACACTCCTTCCAAAAGATTGCATGGAGATCGGCTTTGGAGTTGAAAAAAGATTATGGATAATGATCCTTTGTTTTAGGCATTTTCAGCCACTTTAGACTCGAATTACTAAAAATGTAGACTTGATGGAGCATTTCCGAAAACAGATTCGTGTTCATCAAGAATCACGACCAACGCCTTATTATCAATTCTAATGTCGAATTTTGATGCCTTAATTTTAAGCGTTCTTTTCGAAACGACTATTGTCAACACGTTGGACATTATAAATCAAGTTCTCTTTGAACAAATAACCTAATATTCAGTGTAGACATTCAAATATTGTCGAAATTTTGTTGTTAAAATTTAAAAAAATATTTAATTTATTTGTAAATTGTAATTGGTTAATTGATCTATCAGAAAAATTCCTCTTTCTTTCTTTTATTTCTACATATTTCATAGCATATCTTTACACACTGCAAGTCCCACACCGATTTTGTTTCGCTTAAAACATCTGAAAAACCAAGATATCTGCAATTTTTATAGTCTTGACTGGGTTTTGAACTCACAACATTAGAGCCTTACAATAAACTTGAAAGGAACGCCAACTTAGTTCATAAGCTGGGTCCTATTTTCCGCGTGAGAGCCATAGAAACATAGTCGGACACTCAGATATATAGCATTCTGCGCATTATAACATCAAAGTTTCAAGAAATAAATTTAAGTCACCGCTTTGTCATTTGCATAATTTCTGCCCTCCGTTCCCTTTGTGTCCGCTGTCTTGGGTACAAGTCGTTTTCCACACTTAGCGTAATTTATAAAAAATAGTTTTGTCCAGAAACTTTGGTTCGCTGACATTTATTGGTTCTACCCCCATGTCGCCTGACAAACTTTACTTTCATTGGGGAAAAAAAATATTTTACCAACGAATTTTCCATTTAGTTTTCGCCACGTTTCGTTTCGTTTGCTATGCAAATTATTCGTATGCTTTTGATGCGCTTTTAATTAGCCAAACGTACACTCACACACACACACACACCCTCCTACACTCCATTATACGAATATCGCCAGAGAAATCCATGGCCAATTACTTGTTTTTGTTTTTTTTTTTCTATGCACTTTGATTCCGCGCTTTTCAATTCCATGCAAATGAGTGACCCCCTCAACGTGAGGTGACAGGATTCGTTTGTCGCTCTTTTTGAGCGTTTGGCGTTTTTAGTTTTGTAAAGTGTCCTTTGCATATTCAGCGGGAGAGTGTGCTTGGCGGTGGAACAACATGCAAATGCATTTGCCACTTCCCCTCAGCCAGTGAAAGGGGCGCTCTTTGCTTTTGATATGCGTTATTTTGGCACCCCAAACGATTTTGAATACCCTCCAAAGAGGGTAAACCAAAATTCTTAATGAATTTGGGGGAATACGGATACTAATCTAAGGAAATTTGAATTCGAAATGCACTAATACTAATAATTACATCTGATTGCCTGCGTATCTTTAGTTAAGTTAGGTGTAATGAAGGAAAATTTTTTATTTCGTTTATGCATGAAATATGATGTCATATGCTTTTGGAATTCTATTAAGTTTTTCCATTTTAAGCTATTTAAATTGGTTTTTAATCGGAGCTATAACATTGTGCAGCTTCGATGTAGCTGCAAAGTGAACTTCAATATACGTTTCTGAAACCAAAATTGAGATATATCCTATTTAATACACTCAGAAAACATTCGCCCCGAAAACTAGAAATTCTCCTATGAAATCCGTCCTAAGGCAATTCACCTTAAAAGCTAGGTACGGAGATGCTGAGAATTTTCTCGCAGCGTGAATTGTTTCATAATTCTCAGAGCGGCCTCTGAGACTGTAGTGTGACCAGAAAACAACAAAGTGTCACTAAATCTGAAACGGTCAGCTTGCACTGGTCAGCTGTTGTTTGTTTATAAAAAAATGCGCGCTTAAGATAAGCTAATCTTTTTGTGAAAATGTAAACTGGAAGACTCTTTGATGAATGCAGAGGCTTTGGGGAATGCCATGGTTGTTTTTATGGGGTCATTTTGCATGGTGCTGGAGGAGGAGGAGCATTTATGGGTTGTGCAAATTGCATCGAAATGCTTTTTGTTAGTTATAAAATGAGTTGTTCGTCCTCCGAAGAGTTCTCCAACTGACTTTTGTATTGTTTTTTTGTGTTTTTGCTTCCATTCATTTTTCCCGTAGGTACCTCTGACAATTATCAAACATGTTTGATAATTTCACTGACCCCCTGCGAGAATTTATCAGCTGTTTGGCCATAAAACGAGTTGGCAGGTCATGCTCATTCTCAGAGCAAATTTGTGTTGTCCCCGTACCCGCTCTGAGAATGTGCTCTGAGAATTTTGTGCAGCGCATTCTCTGAGCTATGTAATTAGATGGGCTCCGAGAAAATTTTCAGCGTCTCCGTACCTAGCTAAAATTAAGAAAAATATTTTCTCATTAATGGAAAGTTTTCAAAGTTTCAGAAAGTTGTTCCATAAATGAGAACAAGTTTTCTTAATTTTAGGGTGAATCACCTTAGGACGGATTTTATAGGAGAATTTCTAATTTCGAGGGCGAATTTTTTTATGAGTGTACTACCTTTGCTCTGAAATGTTATATACATTTGTCATACAAGCACATTTAGTTCGCTTTCATTCGATTAAGCAGATCCTTATAAATTCACAGATCTCAGAGATGGTAGAACCAGAGATCCCAAACGTGTAATGTTATCTTGTATTTCCAGGATATGATTTCAATTTACCCACGTCACTGCAAGTGTGGTTCTTGAACCGGTTCCGAAGCTTGTGGATCCTAAGGTTTTGGTTCGAGCCGTTGCTTAAAATATGTTGTGTCGACACGCTAGTTTTAAGACTAAGTTAATTAGTGTTAAAGTTAACATCCTCGTTGGTTTCACAACATGTTCTTTGCCTTATTTCCAGGGATCGTAAAATACACTCACTTGAAATACAATGTTGTAAAAAAAACAAACATTTTTAATTTTTTATACATAATTAACAGAGTGTTTAAACATGTTTTGTACAGTGTTATTTATCATTATTGTCATAATTCCGAAAACTGATAAATAACACAAGGCAGCTCAAAAAGTAAGGTGTTTTAAACCAGGGTTGGTAAATAACACACACATTAAAATACATTGTGTAAAACAGTAAGCATTGTTTTTTTCATGTGTGTTTTATAAATGTTGAAAATGTTTTGAACAGTGTTCTTTAAAATAAATGTCAGAAAAATAAACGTTGATAAATAACAGCAGGCATTTTAAACACTCTTAATAAAACGTGTTTCTAATACTTACATTGTTAACAAATAGAAAACATGCTATTTTACATTTTGAATACTTTTTACATTTCGAACACGAAAGCAAAAACACTTTTTACACTGTATCTACAAATGATATTTCGAGCCGAAATTTTCATTGTATCAAAGTAGGCTTGGCATTTGCGCTTGTAATTTGAACTCGCACTTAATCAAAAAATTAATAATTGAAATATGAGAAAAATGGGAAGGACGAAAAAATGCGATACCTAGGAGCTGGTGCTGCAAAAGTACGAATCGAATAAAGTAGCTTGTAAGTTATGCAGTTTAAAAATAAACTAGCTTTGCCTGCAAGTATAAGAAGTTTATAATCCATACACTTCGCGATTTCTAATATCTGTTTGTTCGTACGGACAGACGGGCGGGTCATGAATTTATAATCTTAATGGGATCGGAGATGGATACTTCTGGCTGTAACATACTTTTGCACAAACTTAATATACGCTGTGTAGCTTTAGTACAGAGTATAAAAATCAATACCGCCTTATCGCTAGAGTCCTTTGTTTAAATTAGGAAATATATAATATTCATAAGGGGCTAAGTCGGGAAACCATTTGCAGCCTAATTTATAAACTTTTGATGTAATTTTTACGAGGTTGTTTGATATTAAGCACTTAACTTAACTTGGGTTAAATTGTTTAAGTCTAGAATGTTATTAATGTATATTTGTTGCATATTAATGTAAGGTCTATGTTAGATCACGTAGTCTTTTAATGTTTCCTATAAACATTTCATGTATGAATCTTTTTCGGAACTAACAGCATGTTCCATTATCTATCAAAATTAATTGATATAAATTAAACGAAATTTATGTAAGTAAAAGAATTTTTGGCAGAGCTACAAACCAAACAAATTATTCGGATCTCCGGTACACTGGTTCGAACCCAAATTATCGAATGGTTAAGGTTCGGAAATTTAAGGTTCGGGGTTTTTGGAAGAAGGTTCTGGTTCGAACCTTGGTTCAGTCCATGCTTCATCCAACATTACTAGTTTTTGTCTTCTATGTGTTTTAAAACAGCATTCGATCTGAAAACTGCCCAAATTGTATGGGAACCGAGTGGTTTTTGGGTCGGAATTGGTTGATAGAAAACGTGGAAATATTCAATATATAATTTAGAGTTTAGTGAAAATCTATTTCGTGTTTTTCTTGGAAAAATTTTACCAAAATAATGTTAGACTCTTGCTTTTGAGTATTATTCAAGGAGCTTTAGAGTTTAAGAAGAGCTTTAAAAACAGAGACTGTTGTGGGTAGGGATTTTATAAGGAAATCTAGTCATTTTGCCAGATTTTTTTTCCACTCTTCGTCCATTTTAGGAGTTAGTCGCACTTATTAGAGGATGAAGTCGGTAAACAGGTCAAATATATGTGTCAGTTTTGTTGAACCGAACCGAAATTTTGGGTTCGGAACAGGTTCGGGTTCAGCTTTAATTTCTAAAGAGGTTCGGTTCAAGGTTCGGTTCATAGTAAAATAAAAGTCGGAATTCCGGGTTCGAACCGGTTCGGTTCAAAACCGGTTTGCAGCCCTGATTTTTGGGCTATTTGCTAAAGTGGTTGAAATAGAATTCGACCACCGCTCTGACTTTTACATGATCACGATCATATTTTTACTAAATTTGCCATAAACTAAGTAATCTCTTCAAAGGCCAATTTGGGTACTTTTGGGCTTGCTGATGCTGCTTGCTTGATTTTTTTGGGCTGCCTTGATATCTGATCTGTCGCATAAGACTAATAAACCCAGAAATTGTTGCTCAGTTTAATCTCCATAATCTTTCTCAAAGCCAAAAATTATGCAAAACACATTTTCCGCTATATCTTTAAAACAAAAACTGACGGCGCCAAACCGAGACCAATTTTGAAATCAGTGGACAAAACTGAAGATTTTTTCATCAAAGAGGCTGCAGCATAGAAAAAGTGAATTTTTTCCCTGTGTTATTGGTCCACAAAATGACAAATTTTTTCGAGTATAACGAAAAAATACAGCACAGATAAGATGGCCTTGAAATCCCCTAATGATTGGATGAAAAAAGGCGCAACTGGTTAAACGCCTTGGCTTTAGCGACAGGGCATCTGGCTCTGCCTGTTATGAAAGATGAATCCGCTGTATCCTAATTCGGTAATTCGTGACATTTCTTGGGTTTTGGGCAGGGATGCAATCCATTCGAAAATAAATACTGGTTCGGTACAGTGGTTCGCACAGTTTCTATACCGCCGGCTCGCTTCATTACATGGTGTTTGGAGTTAAATGAATCGCGGTTTCGGCTCGGTTCAGTGGTTCACAAAGACACATTATAAAATATTATGATTTCAGTAGTCATATCACTTTTCGATCATTTTTGAAATTTGATTCCTATAATCAGTTTGAATTTCTTTAAAGTTCTTAGAGAAATGTCAACGCTAAACGCTAAATATGTAGAGGGTCGAACGAAATGTTTAAAAGTTATCTTCGGGAAACGCTTTTATTTGTGGTTTTCGGTTTGGTTCAGCAATTCTGAAAGGAAGCCGGGTCTGGTCGGTTTGCGGTTCGGTTCACCAGCTGGAATAAGCGGCTCGGATCGGTTCAGAACCAATTTGCATCCCTGGTTGTTTTTTCGAAATTAATAGAATACATTCGATTAGAAGTCATAGAGCATCTACAAGTTTTGTTAAAGCCTTAAATTGTTTATAGTTAATCAAATATATACCAAAATACAAGGTATAAACTATAGAGCATTCAAAATTTAAATATGGTAAACTTATAAACATATTAATAGCGAAATTAATTTGCTTAGTCCAGTGTTCCCTTCATGTTCATCCTACCGAAGCTAAAAGTTCTATCTGTAAAAAATGTTCATTAAATATTATTTTCTACTTATGTGACTGTTTCAACGACCTTTATGTTAAGCACACAACACCATAAGGTATTATTTAAAAAAAAAAGCATTAAAAAAACCTTCAAAACCTCCTCACATATACAATTAGTTTAATGTGTTTCCTTTTTTTTCTAAATATTTTTCTGTTTCATAACTTAGCCAATTTATTTCGCAGGAAATGTTGAACAAATCGTAACAGATCATTGAACAAACTGACCCAAAAGGACAGTCGACCCCCATAATATACAAGAATTACGATAATTTTGTAAATCTTCCAAACAAAAATAATTGCAAATGCACTTGAACAGGGAACAAAAACAAAACTGACCAGGCTAAGTGCCTCCATGCGGGACGCCTGCACATTAAAAATAAAAATGTCAGAGACCATCGATCGGGAAAGTGAAAAATTATTAAAGCGCATTTGACGCATGCGTTACGAAAAATAATGTTTTCCTAACTGCGCAATGGCAGCAGCAGCTGCTACTGTGTGTGTGTGCGCGCGTGTGTGTGCCACGGCACACCCTAAAGCCGTTGGTGATGAAAGGAAAACTCACCCTAATCCCTGATATCCCCACAGCATCATTATCCTTTTTGGGGTGAGGTTGCTAACACAAATGTGTTAATTCCGCATTCGCTCTTATCAATCTGCCACTCGACTTTAACATTTGTGTGCCACATGGTAGAGCTGTTCCCTTTTCCATTTCCATTATGAATTTGTAATTTATGCGCTCTGCAGTTAGGCATTATACAAACATCAACACACGCGGTGCAAATCAAGCAATTATCATTAAATATATTCTAAATAATTATCGGACTTTTGGGATTTTTAGGGTTTACGGGAGGGTCTTTATGGGTTTTTGTGGGGGGTGTGTGGATGTGCAGCTAGGGAAAATTAACTTTAAGCAAAAAAAAAAGAGGCACGCGATAGTTAAGATCTGTGTGAAATTTGAGACCAAATAGAATTCAGGAGGAAACTATTTTGGGCGTACAAATGCAAATCGATTGAGAACAAATAAAGTGGTATAGATTGAGAAAGAAACAGGGAATCCTAGTCAAAACCGAAAAATGGCTCAGACTTGCAGTAGAAATTGTGTTCGGTGTTTTAAACTCAATACCTAAAGTTTTTATTACTCAGAAAAAAACCAACGTAAATCCAACTATTAACACTTTGATTTGACTATTTGTACTATTAAAAGTGCACCACAGTGTATCATATTAAATATGAAGTGTGTTTACTTAAAACTTCTATTTAATATAATATGACCATATTAGATTTCAAGTGGTTTGCCGATATATTTGATGAGTCGGCATATGAAAAGCATTGTGTGATCTTATTAATGATGATCAATGTGATCTTACTATGATTCATATTATATTAAAAAAATTCATTTTGAAAAAGAATTTTAAAAACAAAGTTTGGAATGGTATGGTGGTATGGGGACGGAGGTACGAGTGGAGAAATGGAAGGGAGGGTGGAAAGCATGGAACGTAAGACCATGAGGAGGATGAGGAGAGATATGGGCATGGCACAGTCGAAACACTTAAACATGTTTTTATACCCTTGCAAATGGTAATATAATTTTGCCCAGAAGTATGCAACGCATGAAAATATTAATTTGCGACCCCTTAAACTACATATATTCTTGATCAGGGTGACGAGCTGAGTCGATTGAGCTTTGTCCGTCCGTCTGTCTGTCTGTTTTTACGCAAACTAGTCTCACAGCTTTGAAGCCATCGAGCTAAAATTTTGCACAGAGTCTTCTTGTTTCTGCCCACTAATAATATGTCTGATCCGACCGGATCGGATAACTTTATCTCATAGCTCCCATAGGAACAATCGGTCGGAAAACTAGTTTTAGTGATAAAAACTTTATTCTTATCAATGGAAACATCTCCAAAATTTGTAATCGAATTTTTTCTATGTTACCAAGTTTTATTAAAATCGGACAACTATATGGTATAGCTGCCATACAAAAGATAGGTCTGAAAAACAGTCTTAGTTAGAAAATTCTTTTTGTTTTTAATGGTAGCATCCTGCAATTTTGTATTTGTTTGTCTCACATGCTTTAACATCATTTTTAAAAATTGTTTGCCAAATCGGCTGACTATATACGAACGATCGGCAGGAAAATGGCAAAAAATGTATTTTTTGAAAATATTTATGCGAGCACTTGCAAGGGTATAAAAACTTCGGCACAGACGAAGTTAGCTTGGCTTTCTCGTTTTTTTTTTTTGCTTTACCTTCCCATCTCTTTCACTGAGGAGCCTGGACACAGCGTACTGTAGGCCAGAAATATCATATTTTGTACAAAATTCTGTCATTCCTACACCAGTCTAGATAGGAAGGTGAAATTTTTACAAAATCTTCTAAATAGATTGAACTTAACTTACATAATTTTGTAAAAAAATAGTCAAATTTTATAACTTATTTATTATCTAATTCAAAGTAATTAACTTGTAATTAGATTTAAGCCAAATTTTGCGAGGTATATATAAGTATAAATTAATCCGATTAATCGTTTATGAGTTACTAACCCAAACTGGTACAGACATTGACTGCCCACCACGTAAAGAATTTTTAGTCTAGCTGACTACTTTCACCGTTATTTCCCTTTATTTACCGTGATCTTTGTATTGTTTGCTTAAAACAAAAGAAGTAAACAAAAAATTTGTTAATAAAACAACAAATTTTTTTAATATTTTTGAATATTTAATTCGTGCTTCTAAAAGTATGCTACACACTTTAACCCATGGGACTGTCAACAGCTCTGAGCTCTGTGTTCATGAGCGAGGATGATCCTCAGAGGATGATTAAAATAGCATACTTTTCGGCTGACTAATTGAATCGGTGTTAAATGGGAATCCAATTTTAAATGCTATTTAATAAAATACAATGCGAAACCGCGCAAAAGCGCAAACATCCAGCTATTGCATAATATTCAAAGAAATTAATAAGCCATGTTGCCAGTGAATTGCGAAGAATACCCCAGGCCACTCTTAACTCAAAGTTGACAAATGTTGAAAAAAAACTCACAACAACTAACATTTTATTTTTATTTTGTATGAAAACGAATACGAATAAAAACTTCCTTGTATTTTTTTTTTTGCTATCTAGTCCAAAGAGTAAATAAAATAGTATTAAGCTCTGGTTGCTGGTTGTTTCCTAGCTTTAGCTATAATTTATTTACTTTTTCATCTATTTTACAAAAAAATTGTATTTGAATGGATGCCATTTTTTCCATAAAATAGCTATAAGTATTCTAAATCATTTCCGACTGTCGTTTTTATCCAGTTTCCCAAACAAAAAGGTGGATTTTGGCCAAAATTTCGGTCCGCCGGCCAAGTGTGCAGCGCACACGTTGCGACGTCTCAACGTACACAACTATCAACGTCTCCCGTGGCAGTAGGACAATAAACTGTACAGCTAGGCGAGAAATCACCGTACATACAGTTCGCATAAGCACTCACAAAGCAATAAACTAGGTGGTGTAGATGACAGGACTGTTGCTTTTTCGGTAGATGTTATGTGTTCAAGTGCCCGTCGAGAATGTTGAGTTTGTCTCTGTTCACAACGTTCGCACTGCATTAATGTTAGCTTAAGTAACAAATTTAACTTATAAGATAAAACTGGTGTTTTTTCGTGAACGTCGAACTTGTTTAGTGATCGAAAAAATATGGTTAAAATATATTACATGGTGGATTTTTCTAATATTATTATTTCGTATTGATATGATATAATCCGCCCCAGAATCGCCCATTCCTCTCGTGGTATCAGAGTGCGCCGTTCTCTGTCCAACTGTAAAGAGATTAGAATAAATTATATTTGAAAATTTAATCCAAATCTGAATTTGAATCCCAACTTTCTTCACTAGATTGATCATAAGATAAGAATTGGACGACATCTTTAGATCAATCAATCTTATAGCCATAGCATTTTGTTGTGAAGGATGAGACTGTGGGTGATGATGAAATGGAGGAGGATGAGAATGATGTATGGAAGATGGAGGAAGAGGAGAAGGATCGACTTTGAATCCGGCTACCTGCCAGCATTTTCAGATGGAATTGAGTTGATGCAAGTTGAGCAGTTTCAGACCCGTGAATAGGAGGTAATACACCAAATGAAATGCAATGAGGTGATGTTTTTTCCAAGGCTGAAAACCGGTCCGGAACCGAACCCCTGAGAATCGGTTCGGTTTGGATTTTTTGGGGTTTGCGAACCGGACCATAAACCAGGCGCCTTATATTTTTGACTCCTTGAACCTGAACCCGAACCGGACCACTTTTTCGAAGAATGAGGTTCGGTTCACCAATTGAATATGCCTTATGAGAGTTTTCAAAATTCGATAATAAATGACTCAACGTCTGATTGCCAAGACGAGAAGTTTATGAAAGCAATAGAAAGCAATAAACAAATATCAAATATAAAATCTATGAAGGATGTTATAGATTCCTTTGAAAGTTGTCTAAGATCACATCCATCGACAAATGTTTTAAAATGTTGGAAAGGTCATAATAAAGAAGACTTAAAAAATATTGCTTTGACTAAACTAGCTGTACCAGCAACTTAGGTATAAATTAAAGAAGCATTTTCAGTACTTAAGTTTGTTCTTTTTGATTTAAGAGCTAGTATAGATGAACAGCTCTTGGAAGATATAATGCTAATTAGCTTAAACTAAGCAGTTTCTAAAAGCTCTTAATGTCATCTAATGGATTTGATTATTGAAATAACTTAAGTAATGATCATTATGATTAAGCATACAGATTAATAAATCAAAAGTGAAACTATTCTTTTATGTGCAAGCGAACCTTGGTTCGAAGCAGAACCTTGGGTTCAGGGGTGCCAAGAACCGGTCCGCGAACCGAACCTTGGAGTTTACAATGGGTTCGAACCCCCGGACCGAACCTCATGGATAATTTTGAAGGTTTGCAGCCTTGGTTTTTTCATTTGATGTCTGAGCAGGGGACATCCCGCTTTACTATTGATCTATTGCCGAAGTGGTAGAAATAGAAGTGAGAGATTCTATTAGAATATGCAACGACTACATTGATCAAATACAAAAAAAAACAATAACTCCATCTCCTAATCCATCTCCCATCCATCCACCATGACAGCCAGCCCTATTTGCTTTGACTTCGCTTGCGGAGTGTTACCCCTAGATCATAAGAAGTTGCAATTTGGCAATCGCTTCCACCACGTATGCATCAGTTAATGGAGCCGCTCATCGAATGCTTCACACAGCAATTCCAGCAAGAATCCATAAGAAAGACCAACGCTTTCAAGCTGTATGAGTCCTAGATATATAAAGAATGTAAGCTACAGGTTTAGGCTCAGTCTATGATAAGAGTGTCACCCAAGGATATTTTAGTGAATCGTTTGGTGGAACGTCTAAAGAATAAGATTACTTTGTATTAAAATAAAGATATGTTTTATACAAATGGAAATGGCCATTGTTGGAAGTAGTAATTGAGCATTTTTATGTGGGTTTGCGCCGCTGACGAAATTTTTCATAAATTAACTGCTGCCATTTAAAACAAATTCTACACCTTTAAAATTGTTATGGTTTACTGCTAAAAAAGGGAACATAAGTAAGACACAATCAGGTGCTTGGGATGGAAAATATACATCCAATTGTCTAATATCATTTACCAAAAATTAATAGCACTCGAAATTGCTAGATCTTTCAACTAAATATAATATGGCTTCAAAAAAAATGCATTTAACAAATACACACAAAGCTCAGTTCAATACAAAAAGTGATTGAAATTTCTCCCATACAACGAATTCAAGGAAACCAGTGTACTATTAACGATCTGACTGGACATTGGTGTTTTACTTATAAATAGTTTGTGGCACAATCATTTTCAAAAGTTACAAAAGCAACAGTTTTAATATATATATATTAACATTTTCTGTTATGAGACTGTTATTTACAAGTTAATTTGTTTGAAAAATAGATTTGACTTTTATACATCATTCAGCCAAGGAAAAGTTAGCTATTCCATGGCCTTGCTGGTACTAGCAGCTGCAGCGGCTGCAGCCTTTGTTGCATGATGTTTTGCCACCGCCTCCTGAGCCTTGCTCAATTGAATGTAACCCTCGTGGGCGCGGGAACGCAGCTCGGACTCGACATTTTTGTTCACAGATTTGGAGATAACAGCCTTGATTTTTTGGGTTTCATTGAATTTGTTTTTCTTGGCCTGAATGGGAGCATCTGCGAAAAAAGTTTGGAAAATGAGACCTTAAATTTTTCAAATTTTGCAGAAGCAGGGCTCAAAACTGCTCAGAGCCGCCAGAAAAGAAATAGAATAAATAGACCAAAAAAAATAGAGGAAAGTTAACTTCGGCTCTGCCGAAGTTTGTATACCTTGCAGTACGTTTTGCTAACTAATTTGAACGACATTTCCACTGAAAACAAACAAGTTTTTCTCACTAAGACTAATTTTCTGACTCTACTTTTGTATGACAGCTATACTATATAGATGTCCGATTTCGACCATACTTAGTGGAATCATAGCACACTGCGAAATACAAAGTTTATAGTCGTTTTTTTTTAAAACAAAGAAGTGTTTCTCACTAAGACTAAATTCTGGACCGATTATTCCTATGGCATTTAAACCCTATAGACATCCTATTTTGACAAAACTTTAAAGAATTGTGTGAAAGCTTATAAAATAAATATATGTAAATTTTAAAGAGGTTTATATTGAAAACAAAAATGTTTTTCTTACTAAGACTATTTTTCCAACCATTCTTTTCTATGGCAGCTATACTATATAGATGTACGATTTCGACCAAATTTGGCAGAATCGTGGAGAAGCATTGAAAATTATTAAATACGGAGTTTGGAGACGTTTGTACTGAAAATAAAAAAGTTGCTCTCACTAGAACTTGTTTTTTGACCGATCGTTTCTATGGCAGCTATATGCTATAGTCAACCGATCCGGCCGGTTCCGACAAATGTGCAGCGTATTTGTACCAGAAGAGTTCGTGCAAAGTTTGGTCGCGATAGCTTTAAAACTGACGGATGAGATGGCTTGGAAACAGAACAAACAAACTCAGCTCGTCATGCTGATCAATAATATATATACTTTATGTGGTCGGAAATGCTTGCTTCTATGCGTTACAAACATCTGGACAATTTCAATATACCTTCTGCAAGGGTATTTAAACAACTGCATCCAAATTGATACTCACTCGCTCTGCGTGTAAATGCGACCTTCGATTGCTGTTTCTTTTTGTTTTGTATGGCGGCGGGCAGTTTCGCCTTTTTGAATTTACCCTGGGGCATCGTTTACAAGATAAGTTTATTTGAAATTAAACAATAATAACTAATTCGTCGCAGCACGTTTTTTTTTATTGTTATGTTTTGTACTTAGAGATGAGCAATGCTTACGTGCTTACTACTTAATCACGTTACGTAACCATTCGATGTCATGGGGAAAGTATCGATAGACGATAAGAATTATTACGTTTCGGCTTTACGCCAAATTTGAATTTTATTACTTAACAGCTCAACCAACTCTCAAAACAAATTTTAACAAAATAATCAAACCTATAATTATCAAAACTACTACAAATATTATCATCTTTTGTCGACAGCCTCTACCACTACTTGCTGATTCAGACGTGTTTTGTGTTTTTTGTATCTTTAAAATAATCTGAGCAATGCTATCTCATTTTATTATCTCATGATGAATGGCCAAAGCAGCCAAATCATTTAAGCGGTTATACAAAAAAAAAAGAAATAAAAAATCATGTGAAATGTTATTTCTAGAGTTGCGGTTGTTTTTGGCAGTAATGCTAACATACTGAGCAACTTAAATACTTTTGGAAAATAGATGATTACTATCCAGCGCTTCCATCGAACTTTGTGGCTGAGAATGGACTCTTCGCAATTAATATTTTTTCCAAATTATAAGCTCGATAAGAACAGCTAGTGGCCCATTATCTGAAAATTCTTGATAGAATTCAATAGTTGATTCATTTTCTGTGTCCTCAGACTGTTGATCGCTTTTTCGCGTCGCGATTGACATATTTTTTTGCACTTTTGAGTATAGCTTCAACACATCACATATCTCTCGTGATAGCTTCTCCACCTTCAGTTTCTGTAGAGGATCGCCATATCGAACCATTCCCTGAAGCTGTTGGAAATTCAGACTTGTTCTTTGAATCGTATCATTTGACTAGGTGTTAAGATCAGAAATCTGGTCGCGCAAACGGGGCCAATTAACTTGGCTTGGAGTTCTAACTGCTTTGCATTATTATTGACAGAGCTAATGATGCGTTGTATTTCTTTGCTCAGCAAACTAAATTCCATGTCGGACATTATAATGCTGGGAATACCGTGGTTGAGGAAATGACAGCGTACGAGTAATAGCTAAGAACTGGAAAGAAAACAAGAAGGGAACGTTTGCCTTTACCACATTGCTTTCCAACTAATCCTAACTGGCTGGCGATTAGATAGCCTGGAACTTCTGCCGCCGATAACATCACTTAAATAGTTGTAAATATTTGATCATTTTTTTATATTTTTCGATTGCAGGCTCACTTAATTAATAACTTTCATTATGTATAACATATATTTTGTTATTGCATATTTTGCTTTGCTTTGTTTTCTAAACTAAGTACAAGAAAAGAAAAAACAAAATAATTTCACATTCAATGCAAAACTAAGATTTTGTTTTCAACAAGAAATGATTAACATTTAAAAGCGATGAATAATTATTGTGGTTTTTCATATCCAATTAAATTAATTTGTTTCTGCTGTTTTTTCTTGTTGTTGTTGTTGTCTTTGCTCACTTTGTGATTAAACTGATTTTGTTAAACTTTTTATATATCTATATAGATCGGTTTATGTTTTTTTTTTTTTTTTTATAAAAATGGTTTTACAAAAAATTATGAAATATGTTATATACTTTGTATGTATGGGTGTGTGTGTGTGTATGTGTATGTGGTTGTGTTTATATACATTTATAAAACAATTAACTGCTCAATTTAGCAACAATAATGCCAGTTACAATTAAACCTATTATCACAGCAATCACTAAAAGTATTAGAATCTTGCGACGATAGCTCTGGCGACTTCTAGCCGCCTTGGCCAGCTCCGAACGTCCATCCTCCACTTGGCTGGCCGCCTGGTCAATACTGTTCTCAATTAAATCTGTAAAGAGTATATAATTAATTACTTAAAATGTCTTACATTCCTGTTTTCGATTAAAGTTTCAATTCCAAAAAGTTTTTAATTTTATTTTTGGGGTTCTTTAAGGACAGTTTTGGTTAATGTTTCTGTATCGGTTCAGTATTTAATTCAATTTCTAGTTTCAGTTTCGGATTTTTGTTCCGAAATTATTATCAAGATTTTCGAAATTTAATTTGTCGGTAAAAAATTACATTGACCACATTGACATCCGCCGCTAGATACATTTGTGTCGTTTTTATAAAATGGAAGTGCTTTACTTTGGAAAAAATAGATAACTGTTACACGTAAACGTTATTCAAACAAGTGATAATACAGCCAACTTAAAATCCCACAAAAGAACTAATCATTCAGATGATGCAACACGCTGCCACATTTCAATGACAGCTTGAACTGTTTCTCGGAAATGCAATCACAAACATTCATGTTCATATAAAGGGTGATTTTTAGAAAATTTCGTTTTATCAATACTGTTTTTTGGCTGCTCAGCTGTTTTCGTATTACATGTTTCATATTCATTTTGGTCTATAATTTAACCAAGAGTCAACTTACAAACGAACAACGCTTGCATATATCAACCTTTTTTTCGGAAACTTGGCCCAATTGAGAGGCGAGTTCGTGGAAGGGTTTATTTCACATTTGAGGCCGATCAATTGTCCGCCTTTATCGTGCGATATAACGCTATAGACTATTTTTGAGGGGCTATATAAGGACTCTTGACTACAGCGACTAGCCCGCAAAAGTTGCTCTGGAAGCCAATATTGCTCGTATTAAGCCGGCCGATAGAGTCATGCCAAAACTCGACACAGCGTATGAACCATTTGAAGCTCAGCTGGGGTCAACATTTACCTAAAATTATCTTTAAACATTAAATTATATAAAATGTTCTCTTGACTACCCCATCAAATAAGGATTTCATAAATTTTTCTGAATTTTATGTATTTTTTTTTAATCAAATCCGAAAGCTACTAAAAAATTGATTCATTAATTACCCTTGACTTCAATCTTAAATATTATGGTTCAGTTTTCTACGGCAGTGCATTAATATCAAAATTCTTATGGTCAACCCAGGATTTGTCGGCAAATCTTACAGATATTGCTAATAATGGTAGTCCAACCATAATGCCTCTTATTGAGGGCAAACAAAATCTAAAATCTAACTTTGGTGGACAAGTTTTCCGTATATTTTTTTTTAAAATTAGATTATTTTCTAATTTTGTCCAGATTTTTGTAACGCATAGAAGGAAACATCCGTCCGTCTGTTTCTGTGTCTTCGTTATTTTTAAAGCTATCCTGACCAGACTTTGGACGAAGTCTTCTAGTACAAATACGCTGCACATTAGTCGGAACCGGCCGGATCGGATGAATATAGCATATAGCTGCTAGCGATCGGTAGAAAACCCAGTTCTAGTGAGAAAATCCTTTCAGTTTTTAATGGAAAAGTCTACAAACTCCGTATTATCTTAGTTAGCTAACTATGATTTCCCATGATTTCACTAAGTTTGGTCGAAATCGGACAACTATATAAAGGTACTTCCATTGAAAACATATCAATTTGGTTTCTTTATATGAACGCACCCTTAATATTTTTAACGAACTGTCCTTGTTAGAACGTTAGTTGGGGTCAACATTTTCATTATGTTAAAGATCACGAGATTGCAACGTGTAGAACGTTTTGAAATTCATGCGAAAGAATCTTTTCAATGAATGGGGTCCATTCCGGAATCGATTGTAACCAATAGCTTCCTAAGTTGGACACTTTCTTCTCATCAACAATATGTTAAGTTATAGACACTATACTAATAAATGATCTCACCGATCCCCAACTCCATGATTCAAGCTTCGATCCAAAACCTTAGGTTTGATAGATAATGCAACCAGTCTAAAAATTAAACCTTTGATTTTCTAGTATTTCAGAGGTTTTTGTTCTCTACGATAACTATAACATATAGCTGTCAAAGGAACGATCGGTCGGAAAACTAGTTCTAGTGAGAAAGACTTTTTTGTTTTTAACGCAAGCGTATCCAAACTCAGTATTTACTAGTTTTCAATTCTTCTTCATGATTCTGTCAAATTTGGTCAAAATCGGAGATTTATATGGTATAGCTGCCATAGAAAAGTAAGGTTAGAAAAATAGTCTTAACAAGAAAAACTTTTTGTTTTCAATGTAAACTTCCTTAAAATTGGCATATATTTATTTAATAAGTTTACACACAAGTCTTAAAAGTTTTGTCAAAATCGGATGACAAATGGTTATAGCTGCCATAGGAATGATCGGTCGAGAAACTAGTTTTAGTTAGAAAAACATTTTTGTTTTAAAAAAAAGCCTTCAAACATTCTTGTATTTCTTAGTTTGCTATGCTTTCCCATGATTCCACTAAGTTTGGTCGAAGTCGGACATCTATATAGTATAGCTGCCATACAAAAGTAGAGTTAGAAAAGTAGTCTTGGTGAGAAAACTTGTTTGCTTTCAGTGAAAATGGCGTTCAAATTAGTTAAGAAAACGTCTGCAAGGGTATACAAACTTTGGCCGAGCCGAAGTAAACTTTACCCTATTATTTAAAATTTAAATTTAAAATTTAATATTTTTAAATATCGATATTTCAATTTCGATGTTTTTACATCAAAAGCGGAAGAAATACCTCAACCAAGTGGACATATTTCTTGTTTGGCCTCTCTGCTTAAAAAACAACTTAATAAAATTTAAATTGTTTTTAAAATTTTTTGGAACATCTCTTAAAATACCACAAATCAAAAAATACCCGAGAGCGAGAGAATTCGGAAGCGAAGAAGAATCTTTAACCAAAGTATTCATATCGGAACACATCTTTTTCTTTACCGAAACATATCTTCGATTCGGGATTTGTTCAAAAAAGAAACTTTTAAAAATTTTTCTGCCCCTACAAGGTTTAACATTGGCTTCAATGCTTTTAAAAACCTTCAACTCTTGCCGTATTATTCTGTAATACCCACCCACTTGCTCGCTCTGCTCATGCACCAATCCACTGAGCTTGGCCATTATTTGATTCACATCAATCATATCCGCCTCGATTAATTGCACCTGCCGTTGACGTTCCACTAGCAAATCATGCTCCTGCTGCATTCCCGCCTGCTCCTGACGTTGCTGCTGCAATAGTTCGGCCCGTGCCGACACTTCCGACTCCTGCTCGGAGGCCAAAAATTGTTGATAGCTTTGCCGCGCCGCCGATGAGATGCGTCTCTGCAGCGTTGAGTATTTCTCCACTACATTTTGGAACTCTTGTGTGAGTTTATCCAGTTGCAGCTTCTGTTGGCGATCTCCATGCCGAACGACGGCCTGAAGGCGTTGCACATCCTGGCTGGTAGTTTGAATCTTGGCATTTGTCTTTGTATTAATGCCATGAATCTTTTCACGCAACGCGGGCAAGTCTTTTGATGTACCAATCAGTTTCAATTGCTTCTCCAGTTGCTTGGAGCTACTATGAACGGAGGTGATGTTATGTCCAATGTCCTCGCTCAGGGACATGAACTCTGTGGGACTGAAGCCGGACGAGCCACCGGCACTGGCAAAACTAACTTCAGGCAGAGCGACAGTAGCCGCTGCCGTCGACGAAGACGACGTATCGGCAGTGGCTCCATAATCCCGTCGCGGAGGAGCACCACCAGCTGTCGGTTGGTTCAGAGCCTGGGACATGTTGATTTGCTGTTTCGCTGTGGTCGAGGTCTATGACGCGACTGTCGGACTATTTGTGAAAAAGTAGAAAGAAAGAATTTACTTGAATCAAATGGGGGCGACAAATACCACAAGCCAGAGAGGAGAGCTGGAGGGAGTCGTTGGGGTTTGGGTAGCGAGCGGGTTTCGCCTTTGCCTCTTTGCATTACACAAACAGAAACAAACAAATCCCTACAAATGAATCACATATGACTTGTGCCAGCTACATACATACTTACGTTATGTATGTACTATGTACTTTGTTATTATTTTCCCCACCAAAACTAGGGCTGGACAGAAAAGATTAGATAACACGAATGCGGATAGGAGCGGACGTTTTGCGAGGTGTATGAAATGAAAGGAAAGACAGTCAAAATTCTATCATATTTTTAGAACTCAGCGCTTAATAAGAGAATATCAAATAGCTCATTTGGCCAACTCGATTTAAGCTTAATTTCTATTAAGTTGAAAAAAAATTTTTAATTATGATTTCTGTGAGTCTTTTGGAAACTAGAAACTATTTTATACATTTTTTACAAGGTTTATTCCACAAATCGCCAGCAGGCAGATCTAGTTTATTTTACATTTTACCACGCCCCCTCCCTTCCCCGCAATTTGCAAAAATCGTCATAACTCTCACAATTTTATAGACAGAAGGTTCGTACCTTTTACACATTTCTAGATATCAGTATTATTTATTGATCCGCCGAAGGAATGGTAAAGATCGGATGAACAATTGTCGACTTATACGGAAAACAAACATCTATGCTGGGCAACACCGTCTGAAGCAGCAATGGGCAGCACTTTGGAAAATACCGACTATGTTATAGTCGGGCCTGACCGAACTACTTTCTTACTTGTTTCCATTGCGGGTGCGAATATTTCACTTCAGCCCTAGAAATTCTTCCACAAGAACTAACATTGGGATTGTTGTTATTATTTCCACACAAACTTATCAACATATGATGTCGCCTTGCTTGTGTGTGTGTATGTGTTTTGAATGCATATGCGTGTGTGTGTGTAATTACTTGTTTCTTCTTCGCATTGGGAAGCAGGCTGAGGCAGGCTGGACAACTTTTTTATGGTTTCCCGTAGGAGTTGTTGGGAGCAATGTGTAGTTACCTGAGACTGAAGTTCACAGCACTTTGAATTCAATTATTTGATTATGATTTAGCTCTGTGTATGCCACTTCTTCGTTCAATTCAATTCCTCTTGTCTTTGCTCTTCGTTGTCAGCCGTATTGTTGTTGTTTTTATATCGTGTTTTTTTTTATAGAGCTGCAAAGCTATCGATGATACTATCGATATATCGATGGAAACTATCGAGTGGTTAATATATCAAATATTTGAAATTGTTATCATTAGTGGCATTCCTGAAAGAGATTGGCTTGGATCTTGTGCATCCGCTGCTCAGACGCGCCCAGACAAAGTAAGAAAAGTAGGGTCTTATTAATTACTTTCACGAAATTTCGATTTTATTTCATTGTGGTGTGACCATTTTCTTCGAGAAATATAGCACCGCGCGTTTGGCGGTAATTTTAATTCAGCTGTGATTTAAATTTGAAGACTGTATATTTTGCACTTTGTTTTCATAAGCTCTCGAGTTTTGTAGTCAATAATGGTATTCCCGAAGGTGAAGTGGTTTTTTATCAACACGTTATTTTTCCACACTCCTTGACGAAGGATGAACATCTAGTACCGTTCCTCGAGAAAGAAAAATTGGAAGGGAACGATTCTCGCAGTTGAAGTCAACAATAAAAGCCCTTGCTAAAATAAGTTTTCAAAGGGGCTCTCACTAGAGATGAGCGCGTGTAGAATATTTTTACACGCACGGTCAAATATTTTCTAATTGACCATTTGTGCATATTGTGAATTGAAGTACCCAGTCGGACTTTGCAGAATGTGGTTACCAAGAGAATGTAATTTTTCATACTTCTTTTTCTAGAAAAAAGTCACTACATATTTTTTTAAGTATGATAGATGTTGAAATGGCTATATGAAATCGTCACTATATTCTTTTTTAATGAGCTTGGAAGGCTACGTCACTTTAACCTGAAACCGTCCCTTCTCTGGGTTGTACTTTTGGCATGAGTAACCAAAAAGAAATAGCGTTGAAAGCAACAACAAAAACACATGCTTAAATACGATCAAGGAAGCATTCTTTGACGTTTTCCTACCTTAACCAAAGCGAATGGAACTTATCACCTCTTGGGAACTACTTCTTTGGTGAAAATGAAGTATGTTAATTTTTAAAAAATTGGACTGATTTGATGGACCCAAAAATAAGAGTCAAAACGGTTCTTATTTGCGGATTGCTGCCTTGCAAAATAATAAGATATGCATTTTATTTCATTTACAACAAAAGAAGGTTCAGTCTCTTCTTCAGGTGAATTAAAATGGAAGAAAAATTCGGTGAATTCGTATTTTGAAAGACATTTTTGATCTAGTGTCAGGTTCGACTGGGTTGGGGCGCACAATACATGTAAAAATCGAAGATTTATATTAAAAGGTTTCCTTGCCATTGACATGTATGGCCGTTACTCAAGATTTCTTGTTATAATTGATTGAATTTTGATTTATCCGTAGAAAATTTTCCGCTGTCTCCAAAATCATTTTTATGATGCCTTTTGGTTATTTAGTAGATCCAATAGGATTTGAATCAAACACAATCGAACTGAAGAAACTTTTTTAATCTTGCTGGCCCTCCAGAATCCAAGCAAAGGCATAGAAAAGCATCCACGAGTGGACCAGCTCAATACGTCAGTAATTAACGTAACGCTTATCAGTAGACCTCGGATTTTGCATATTTTAAAATCGATTTTGATCCTAGTTTGATCGCTTTCAAGATGACAAAGTAATATTTGATTAGTTGAAACGTCAGCAAAAGACAAATGTAATGAAAAGATTTGTTAAATTCACATTTGGCCTAGTCTACTTGGATTAAAATCAATTTAAGAATATGCGAAATCCGGGGTCTACTTATCAGAATGTAGAGAAGACTCAGGTGAAGAAGAAAATTCGTAGACGTATAGAAACTGACAGTCAATTCACTGTATGGAGTGCCTCTTCGTGCTTATTTCTAAGAATTTCGATCCTCTTATCAAAGGACTCCCGCAAACAAAAACACAAACACACACACAAATTTTTCGTTACATTGTTGGTTTTTGTAATTTCCGTAGCTTCCACGTACAGAGTTAAGCGCTAAAAAGGTAAAAATCCTTATTACTCTCTCATTTCATCTGTCCCTCTCAACCGGCAATTCCAGTACTATTTATTAGTGGGTCTTGGCGGCCAAACGCTTGTCACGCTCCTCCGAAATGCTCAGCTTAACACCCTTGCCCTTAGGCAATGAGATGTAGGGCTTGTTGCCCTTGCCAATGATGAACACATTGGTCAAACGGGTGGCAAACACATGACCCTGGGAATCCTTAATGTGAACAATATCGAAAGAACCGGGATGACGTTCACGGTTGACAACAGTGCCGACACGTCCCAAATTCCTGCCTCCGGTGATCATGCAGAGGTTGCCTGTTGAAGGAAAAGATAAATACCATTAATTTCTTCTAGAACCAATTTAAAACATATTTAAGTTTTGTAATTGAACGTAAAAAGTTACTGAAATTGCTGAATATTTGGACAGAGATCAGTGACCGTCGTAACAAAAATTGCTTTTGGCCATTTGTATTTGAACCACTCAACTAAAGGAAATCATTTTGTGGTCTTCGAACAAGCCAAAATTGGAAAAGGGAGGCAGTGTGATAATGCTTACCCGAATCGAACTTGATGTAGTCGGTGATCTTGCCAGTGGCAATATCCACCTGCACGGTGTCGTTGGCATGGATCAGGGGATCAGGATAACGGATGGTACGACCGTCGTGTGTGACCAGGAAAGGAACACCCTTGGCACCCAGTTGGTTCTTGCGCACCTTGCACAGCTTGTACTGTAAATGGAAATGACAAGTTAGTTTAATTTCAATAATAATTCAAAATATTCACACATCGCTTCCGACTCAAAAACCACCGAATTCGAATCGAAAGCGATTTGTTAAATACAACAGATTAATTTGTAATTGCACGTAAAGTTACTAAAATGGCTGTGTTAAATGCCAAATCAGTGACCGTCGTAACAAAAATTGCTTTGGGCTTAAATTTGAACCAATGAATGTATCAACAAAATTTTAAACAGAAATCGGTCTTCGAATAAGCCAAATAGAAATGTCACAAATCCCAAAATTTCTTGCAAAACACACACCTTGGCCTCCTCAGCGGAAATGCGATGGATGGTGAAGCGTCCCTTCACATCGTACACCAGACGGAAATACTCGCCGGTCTTCTCCAGGGTGATCACATCTAGAAAATCGGACAGCAATCAGTTTCACAACCCCTCTTTTAATAATTATCCAACTCACCCATGAAACCAGCTGGGTAGGTTGGGTCGGTGCGTACTTTGCCATCAACCTTAACCAGACGCTGCATAACAATTTTGGTCACTTCCGCACCATTGAGAGCGTACTTCAAACGATTTCTCAAGAAGATCAACAAAGGCAGCGACTCACGCAGCTTGTGTGGACCGGTCGAGGGGCGAGGAGCAAACACACCTCCCAATTTGTCCAACATCCAGGCCTTGGGAGCGGCCAAACGCTTCAAATGCTTCTTAGGACCACGAGCCTGCAAACAAAATGGATTTGGAATTGTTTAAAAGATAATCCCATTGATGAAGATTAAGCCATGCTTACCATCTTGTACGATTCAATATATTGAACGGGCTGTTACTGTAAATAGAAATCAAGATCATTGGTAAATTTTTACAACTTGTACCAGCAAAAGACGCATCAATTTCTTTACAAAGTTCTTGCTTATAATTCCGCATATTAACACCAAGTGCAAGTTTATTCCCTTGGCGAGCCATTTTAATGGTATTTACACAATAATAACAAGTGATGGCCGAATTATAAGCGTATTAATATTTTACACGTACCGTCCGTCTTGCAATACAACAGGAAAAGGAAGATATTTATGGGTAGTGTGACCAGCCGCCAAACTTGCCGCCTGGCCAAAAATACCAGATTTCGGAACTAGTTATCGAACAGTCAAAATAAATCCAATTTTATATTTTTTTTAAATTTAAATAAGTTTGTGAAATTAGTTTGAGAATTTGTAGATTAATACTCGATTTTGATAGTTTTATGATTTTTATTTAATTTGTTGAATCAGTTCGGAGCGAACTGATTGGTTCATAAAGGAACTAGCTAGTCAAAATGACCAACTCGATGAGCTCACGAGCTAGCTGTGGGAACTATTTTAATTAATTAAACACCAAATGCGGGTAGTCATGCCACTGGCTCAAAGGAACTAGATCATTTGCAAGACATTCACATTGCCACGATGTCAATATCAGCTGAATGGTTGATTTTGACACACAAAAAAGAATCAACTGACAGGAGGAGAACCTCTTCGGTCATTAAGTTTTAAAGCAGATTAACTTCAATTGGCAAGAGACAAATTTCCGGTCCTGGTTCTTGGACACCGTTCCAGTTACCAGTAAAGGTGGTTTTCTATTCATTTGATTTGATTCACGGAACTCTGTTTGCTAACGATCACATCGTGACGTTCGGTCGGAAAATGGGAAAAAGAGTATTTTTTGAAAATATTTAAGCGAGCACTTGCAAGGGTATAAAAAACAGACGATGCTAGCTTAGCTTTCTCGTTGGATTTATATTAAAACTATGATTGTTCTTAATTTGAAAATATTAAATAAGTGTTAAACAGTAGTATACTTTTTTGAACGGCGCCGTTTCAAAAATAAATTTTTTGTTGGCCACAGCATGGTTAAGCACATCAATGAAAACAGTTTATGGAAAAGTTCTTTATCTACCCGAATGGTCACACTTACATTCTAATACAAAAATGGGCACACTAACAAGAAAGGAATTGAATAACTTCACACTTTTAAATTAAATTTTGAAAAGTTTTTGTTATATTTCATTAAGAATTTGATGTAAATGTGTAAATGTTTGTATGTAAACATTATTTTAAAACGTATCTTCTCCATCTTCAACAAATCCACGAAATAGTTTGGCCATTGGGAGTATGTAGACTCTCAACATTAAGAATGTTATTAATGAAGATTGAAGATTTTTCGGAGGTAAAAATTGAATAAAATAAGATGTAGTTTAATATCAGGGACCGAAAATAACAGTTATGGAAAACATACAAATTACTACTAAAAATTATTTCCCGCAAGGAAAAAGAGGGTGCCAAACATCATAATCTTGAATTGAAATACCATTAAAGTGATCAATTTTTATTTGCAATTTTTTCCCGAAAAAATTTTTATTTAAAAATTGTGGATTTTTATAGAAAAAATTTATTATAATTGTTATTTCATAATTTGTATCTTAAAAGTTATAACAGCTACGGTCCCTGTTAAATAGAACCGACGCAGGCAACAATTTTTACTTTTTGAAGTATTATAAATAATTCCTCGATGGAACACGAATTATGAACATAAATTATAAGTTTAAAGGAGAATGAAGTGCACGGGGCACGAGACAACAGTGGACTTCGAACAGAACTTGAAACCCATTCACATATTTTCAAGCGTATATTTTTAAAAGCAAAAATAGAAACTTAATTTTGAAAGAACCACTTAATTTCTGCAAGTAAATTCTTTATTATTTGCGGACTCTCTTGGAAAATGTAGTTTGACAATTTTTGGTGTGGTTTACCTTACTATACATTAACCAAACTTCTTATTTTGGTTTATTTTCAATTTATGCAACGCCTCTTTCAACCCACGCAGGTCCATAAGTTTTGAAACCCTTATACATATTTAGTAATCAGCATTATTTATTGATCCGCCAAAGAAATCGTAAAAAACGAATAAACGATAGTCGAGATTTAAGGAAAACAAACAACTATGCTGGGCAGCAGTGGCCGCAACTATAGAAATGTTGATCCCATCCCTGCCCGAACTATCCCGATCTTGAACCCAAATTTGATATTCTATCCCGTCCCATTTCCGAACCGAGCTAACCCGATCCTAAATACCGACCTTAAATATTTAATTAAAAGTATAAAAAACTGAAGACAGTTTTTTTTATTCAAAAAGCAGCTTAAAGCAGCGAACAGTCTTTTCATCATAACTCGACAACCGCTCATCCGATCTTCACCATTCGGATCACATGCGGAGTTATCTTGTTATCTTGATTTCTAAATATGTCTTAAAGGTAAGAACCATCTATCTTTTAAACTGTGGGAGATATGACGTTTTTTCTTAATTGCGGGGGCGTGGCCAAAATTGAATATAAACATGATCTGCCTGCAGATATAAGAAGTTTTTGTCCGATACACGTCAAACCTCTATCTCTTACCATCTCTGAGATCTGTGCGTTCATACGGACAGACAGACGGACATGGCTATATCGACTCGTCTTTTGATGCTGATGAAGAACATATATACTTCTTGGGGTCGGAGATATTTCAGCTTAGTTATGTTAAAATGCCCCGCTTAAGAAAAATGAATTTTGCCAGGTTATCAAAATAGTGGTCCTTTCTCCTATCAAAGAGGCGAATGTCTCCTTCGGGTCCCTCCATAACCGCTCAATGTTTGTGCGTGGGCGCTGGAAGACGGGTCATCAAAATTGTATAAATGAGTCATTGTTACATGTTTAACCTCTATCTCTTACCGTCTCTGTGATCTGAGCATAGAGACAGACAAACGGATAAGGCTATATAAACTCGCTCTGTTGATGCAGGCTAAGAAAATATATACTTTATGTTACACACTTAAGCACACACTTAAGGAATGTGCCGAAAAGAAACTGCACACTTTATTTCTAGTATAACTTTCAGGTTTTTTATTCGACTTCAACATTTTTTTTTTGTATTTTAGGGAATAACATTAACTTTAAATTTACATTACGAAAATTAAAAAAAAAATTTAGCCTCTCATTTTTGATCGAATTTTTTGTTTAACCCCTCTCATCAGGTTCTGCACACCCTCATCGGTAACCCTGCCGGCTGCACGCATCCAGTTTTTTTAATGTCCTTCATGTTTTCGGAGAGACTAATGATCTTTATCAAGATGCGCTTTACAATGGCCCAATATCTCTCAATGGGATGAAGCTCTGGGCAATTTGGTGGGTTCTCCTCTTTTGACACAAATTTGATGTTTTTAGTGTCAAGTAACGCCAATGTTGAACGGGCATAGTGCGCTAACGCTAGATCGGTCTAAAATATTGTGGACACATTGTGTTTTTGAAAACTAGGTATCAGACTTTTTTTTAAACACTCTGATAAACGTCAGCGTTAATTGTGCCCTTTGTGAAAAATGGGCTGGTTTTTAAGCCACAGGTGCAAATGGCCTGCCATATCAGCACTTTCTCTCCAAATTTATCCACTTGAATTTTGGACACTGAGTCGTGAACTGCTCTACCTTTAGTGTTTGTATAAAATTGGGGTCCTGGTTAAGTTATTGAGTCCAATTTTACGTATGTTTCGACGTCCATAATAATGCATTCCACTGCATCAGTAAGCAAGCGATCATAGAGCTTACGCACTCTCGTTTTGCCGACGTCTACTTGGCGGAGGCTTTTTTGGGAACTTTTTGTTTTTTGTATGTCTTTAAGTTGTGCCGTTGCTTAATTCGAAGAACCGTACTAGTACGGGCTTTCTTTGCCAAATCTCGAACAGACATCGTGGGATCTTTGTGAAGTAAGGCTAATACCTTCTTGTTACTACTATCCTCCTGTGGACTTTTTTTTCTTCCAGTTTGTGGCAAATCTTCTGTAGAACATGTCTCTCCAAATTTGATTATAATGGTTTTTACACTAACTTTGTACCGTTTTGCTAACTTTCGGTACGACACACCACTTTCGGTACAGTAATTGTGCACAATTTTCTTGCGAACATGCTCTTCAATTCGAGGCATCGAGTAATGTGTACGACGAATAAAGAAAAGAGAGCATGCAAAAAACGCAGAATTAATCGAGCTTTCTAACGGTGCATCGCACGGCATGATCGAAAGCGCCCACTGAGAGCTTTTGTCGTTTGAAAGTGTGCAGTTTCATTTCGGCACATTCCTTAGTATACTCTAGTACACAGAGTGACACCTACTACATTTGATTGCACACTGCTGGTGCCCCAGGTGGAAGGCAGCTCAGCTCCAGGTTGTGTGATGTGATGTGATGTTACGCCCAAGTTCCAAGGGGTTCGCAGCGCTGTTTGAGTCCTGTATCAAATATTTTCTAATATTGTAACAAAAAATCAAATACAATTTATCATAACCGCACTAATTCCAGTTACTGCAAGCCGTTTTCGTTCCTAAAATCAAATACTTCAAGTTTTAAATCAGAATCATGTATAATTTTACAATTGTGTTTATTTCTTATTTGTTTTTCCATCATCAATTTAGTTTATGCTCGCTTACAAAACACAAAAATTGGTTGTTGATTGAAGCATTTGTTTTAATTACATTCTGTAAAACCTACTTATACGTTAAACTGCGGCATTATTCAAAATTACCAAACGTGTTTCGTTTTATGTATGATTTTGTTTTGTTTTGTTGGTTTTTTGTTTTTGGGAGGGGGAAATGTTTTGTTTATAAAACCACTGAGGGGCTACTATTTTAATTAGTTTTATATTATGGGCAAATTGTATGTTGGTTTTTTTGTACATAATACAAATGTGTGTAGACGTATGAAATACATGGTATAAATAGGGGGATTCCCCCTAAATGTATGCAATTTAATGAATGCTTTTTTTTCCTCTTTTATTTTGTTTAGTTATATATTTTTTATTAATTGCTATTTTACGTCTGTGTCTCTTCAGTCCAACTTTTTCATGGATTTCAAAGCCCGCTCGCGCAGCTGCTTCTCCAGATCCTCATTGATGGCGCCGCCGGCTCCGGCCAGTAGCAGAGGCATCTTGCCATTTCGCTTGGTCGCTGTAGTTGCCATCGTTGTCGACAGATCCTCGTCGCTGCTACCCTGGGAGCTACTGTCACCACGAGTTTTGCCCGCAGCGCTGCTCTTCCTCTTATGCTTCTTGTGTTTTTTGTTTTTCTTGCTATGCTTTCTGTGTTTCTTGTGTTTCTTTTTCTTCGACGAGGATTCTTCGGAGTCCGAGTCGGAGGAGTCAGCAGCCTTTTTCGATTTCTTACGCTTCTTTTTGGGCAGAGGTTCGTCCTCTGAATCGCTGGCAGCAGCAGCATCACGTGAGGATTTCTTATGGCTACGTTTGCGTGTGGATGAGTCGTCCAGTTTCTTATCCGAGCGTCGCTTGTTGTCTAACTTTTCCTTTTTCTTCTTGTTCTTTAACCTCTCCTCGCTGCTGGAGTTATCCTCATCGTCATCATCATCGCTTTGCTCACTGCTGCTGGAACTATCCGAGCTCCGTTGAGACTTTGATTTGGATTTGGACACCAGCGAGTCGGATGGTGGGGCCGTAGCCGCTGCTGATGATGGTGGCTTCTTTTGTACAGCTGCTCCGGCCGTTGCTCCCGCTTGCTTGCGTCGCGGTTGTTGCTCGTCATCACTTTCATCGCTGTCCGCACTGCTATCCGAGCTGCTGCTTTGACTCTGTTTGCGGGTTTTCTTTGGTGCCTGTTTGGATAAGGCGGAGACGGCTGCCAAACGCTCATGCGGCTTAAGGAACGGTGATGGAGTGCGGGACAAACTGGCAAATTGGTTGTTGCGGCGAACGGCTCCCACGGCTGTGACTACTACAGCAGCTGGCTGTGCTGGAGGAGGTGCAGGCTGTTGCGGCTCCACGGCATCTGCTTTGGATTTGCGCAACTGCATCGTTTCCTCCCGACACAGATCAATGGTGCTCACAGCTGGACCACTAAACTCCACCGAAGAGCGATCTACCAAAGAAAAAGAAATTATAATGACATGACCTGTAGCCCGTCTTTTGGCACACCGAATCCTTACCAGCTGGGCTTTCCCTTTTGCGGCTGGGTCGTGGGCTCGAACGACTGCGGCTGCGGGTACGACTACGACCACGTTTAGCTGGTGGACTGGGACTACGCTGCGCACGCTGTGGACGTCCCCGGCTGCCTGAACTTTCTGATGAGGAGCGTCGCTGCTGCCGTGCGGCGGGCGGCGGATGATCCCAACGATTGGCAGGTCCACCGGTGTGTCCGGGAGAGCTGCGACGTTCGCGTGAATTGGGGCGGCGATCGCGAGAGGATCGACGTTGTTGTGGCGAGAAGCGACGACCAGCTCCTGCCCCACCTCCAGAGGGTGGTGAAAATTTACGGAATTGTTGTCCCGATGCAGGCGACTGCCGGCGTTCTCTGGAAAAGCGACGTTGTTGAGGGGATTGACGGCGATCAAAACGCCCACCCGCTCCACCACCGCGTCCTCCGCCCCCTGCCCCACCACCGGGTCCACCGCCTCCATTGGGACTTTGCCGGGCCTGCCAGTGAATGCGACCACCACGATTGGGTGAACCGCCACGATGCTGCCACATCTGACGTTGGTTTCCGCGACCACGACCTCCACCACCTCCGCCGCCACCACCACGGAAATGCATGGGCGAGCGACGACGATTGTTGAAGCTGAAATAAATAACAGTTCAGATTTGTTTTCATCCAAACAATTACCCCTTACTTACCGCCTGGGCGATCTGGAGTAACGCATGGGTGAGCGGGACAAACGGCGCGAGCGCGAACGACGCCTGGAATTGGAACGCTGAAAGCGTCCACCGCCTCCTCCATTATCCTGACGCATGGGACTGCGGCCAGCCCGCGGTGAGAATCGTCTACCGCGTCGTCCTCCCCCACCACCTCCTCCTCCACCAAATTGACGGCCACGATCATTGCCGCGATCACGCTCCATCGAACTGGCCGAATCGCCACGATTATTGCGATATTGTCGCTTATTCTGGACACTATTCTTATTCCGACGATGCTCGAACTGATCCTGATTGCGTTCTGGCGAAAGGGAAATGCTGCTTGAACGAGCTCGTCCAGCACGACGACTGCGCACCGATGAGCTGCGCGAACGCGAGCGTTTGCCGCCGCTTAAGGATCTAAAAAGAGATTAAACCACAAATGAATCGAGTTGCCCAAAATGAGTTCCAAAAAGGCGAATAAGTTATTTTAATAAGTAAGCCAGTTGGTACATGTATAGGAGCTGCCTAAGAAGAAGATGAAGAAACTGCTGTACTGTAATTAGTCTAATAATTTAAAGTACGAGTATCAAGAGCGAAACTTTTCGGGATGTTTCCCTAAGAAAAACATTATATTCACCAAAATTTTATAGATATAAGATTCGTACCTTCTGGACCTATTTAGAAATCAGTATTATTTATCGATCCGTTCCGAGAATGGTGAAGATCGGATGAACATTAGTCGAGTTATAGCGAAAACAAACCACCTGTGCTGGGCAGCACAGGTTGGAACAGCGATGGGCAGCACTTTACTTACCTTAAGACTTGGACTTGATTTAGACAGTGAAGTCAACTTCATGAACTCTTTGAATAAGCTTTTGTTTGTTCCCTCTACACCTCCTTTCTACATGAAAGAGCTTTTTAAAAAACCTCAGAAAGTTTACTTTATCGTGTAAATGCGGTCTCAGTGTTTGGGAGGTACAGAGTATGTTATAGTGGGACTTGACTAACTTCTTATTGGTTTTTTCGATGCTTTTGAAATGCTTTATACGTCTCATCCCACCCAAAATTCGGAAGATTATTTTTGTCAAAATCAGCTTTATGAGTCTTTTTCGACTGACTCGAATATGAGTCGAAACTGATCGAAAAAACTGGTTTAAAATGACTCTTCACGAAGTGTCGCTGCTAGGGTGCCATTATCTCCCGACAAAAGTATCGAAACTTTTGGAAGGCCTTAAGTTCGTTTTGCGTACCGTTTTCAGTACTAATCAAGCATAAGATTTTAGTTTAAAGATACATACATAATTTTGCGATTTTGCCTATATATTCGGTGCAAGTTGTGAAATATTTTTGGAGTTTACATCCAGTTTATCATTATTGTAATCATAAATACGTTCTGTACAATGGATGCAAAAATTACCTCAGTAGCTTAACCATCGATGTTTCTACTGCCAATTTTTGACTTGAACGAATTGCTTCTCGATATCCCAATTTTCCGATTTTAGAATTGATTTTTATATTGAGGAAATAAAAAATATTTATGGTTTAAGTCTCATCTAATGCTATTTTTGCATTGCAAGCTGTTGCTGAGAGACAAAAGGTGCTGGGGATTAACATTTATTTTCATGTTTAGAGAGAGTTCTTTCTGAGCGCATCTAATTACATTGCTCAGAGATTGCGCTAAAGAAAATTCTCAAAGCACACTCTCAGAGCAAATATTCAGACCCAAAGGCAAGCCAAGTCGTTCTTTGATAAGCAGCAGATAAATTCTCGCAGGGGGTCATAGAAGTTATGAAAAATGTTTCATAATTGCTAAAGGTAACCATGGAAATTTAAAAAAATGGAGGATACCCTTGCACACTACCTTTCGGTCCTTACTTTTTTATGGGAGCTATACAATACAGATGTCCGATTTCGGCCAAACTTAGTGGAATCATGGGAAAGTATAGCCAACTAAGTAATACAAAGTTTGGAGGCGTTTTCATTGAAAACAAACAAGTTTTTCTATGGCAGCTATACTATATAGATGTGCGATTCCGACCAAACTTGGTAGAATCATAAAGAAGCATAGAAAACTAGAATATAAAAAAGGAGTTTGGAGAACTTTGCTTTGAAAACAAATAAGTTTTTCTCACTAGAACTAGTTTTCGACCGATCGTACCCATTGCAGTTATATGTTATAGTCATCCGATCCGGCCGGATGCTTCCTTCTATGCGTTACAAACATCTGGACAATTTCAATATACCCAATGCAGAGGTATACAAAGCTTTCCGTACTTAGACTATTTTTAAAACCTATCTTTCCTATTGCTGCTATACTGTATACATAGTTGTCCAGTTTGGTCCAGATTTTCTTTAATCATGGAAAATCATAGCAAACTAATAATTGTGGAGTTTGAGACGTTTCCATTAAATCAAACAAGAAAGAAAGTCGGTCAAGCCCGACTATAACAAACTCTGTACCAAGAAAATATGCCATATGCCAAGAAGCATATGTCCCATACATGGCAAACCTCTATCTCTTACCATCTCTGAGATACGGACAGACAGACGGACATGGCTATAGCGACTCGGCTGTTGATGCTGATCAAGAATATATATACTTTATGGGGTCGGAGATGCTTCCTTCTGGATGTTACATACTTTTGCAAAAACTTATAATACTCTATGTAGCTTCGGTACAGAGTATAAAAAGGGGTTTCTCACTACATCAGGCCGGTTTCGATATGCAGCGTATATGTATCTAAAGACTTCCTACAAAGTTTGGTGAAGATTAAGCTTTAAGACTGACGGAGGCGGTTATATAGAAACAGACGGACATTGCTTAACCAACTCAGCTCGTGATGCTGATCAATAGTATATATACTTTATGTATTTGATAATGTTTCCTTTTCAGCATTACAAACATTTGTACAATGTTAATATAAAAAGTTGGATTCGAATGGAAGCGTAATTTCAAGGAAGGATAATTTTAAGCATGTTCGAGAATAATTTTGCTCTCCGATATACCATAACTCGCCAATAAGTGCTATCACATTGTTCAATGCGTTTAGTCTCAGTGAAAAACAGAAACAAACGCAGCACAAATCGTCTCTCACTGAGCGAAACACTTTTTCTCTCACCTCTTATGTTTTCTGTTACGTGTTTTTTGCGGTTGAGCAAAACAAACGAGTCGGTCCACTGATAGAAACAATTTTGAGCGAGTGTTCATCAGTTGTTTGCAAATGAGCAGAACACAATACGAATCTGCGAAAAGTGCATTTGTTTTGTGCGTTTGATAGGCTGTATGTATGCATATGTGTGTATGCAACACACAACCACTCATGCATATGCAAAAAAACTCTGTGGAAGTTTGTTCTCTGCAAAACGGTCGGTAATAGATACAAGAGGTACAGAATCGATAAAATGTCTTTGCTCTGAGCGAAACCAAATTGAGCAGAAACAAAACTCAAGTTGTCTTTCGCTCCCTCTCTTCATTGTCCGTATCCGAACTGTTATTTGCGAACTGGACCTTATACAAATCGAGAGGGACACCAGTTTTGGTATACTTAATGGTTCTGAAAAACAAATGTAAAATATATAAATTAGTTTCGTCTTTTCTGAATTGAAACTCGCAAACCTTGCAGCCTGAACCCAAATGGAATGGCATCTCATCACACAGCTATTTATACTTTTTCGCTCTCGTTCCTAGCTTATTAACATTTGATTCTGAAGGGGATTGAAGTAAGCACGTTGGAAATGGAAAAGCTCGTAAGGCTTGCGCCAAGCCTTTAAGAATAACAAGATTAAATTTATCTCGCCGATTTTTTTCTGTGTAGACCTTGTGGCAAGGCAAATGGCTATCACAACAGCCCTCAGACTACGAGAATCCGATACATTTAACGGGGGCAGATCAGGACTCTACTATACCTAGCAACCAAGCGAGTCTCCCGCTAAATAGAGATTACTGAATACATCAAACGACGTAAGACAAATTATAGGACGTCTAGAAGCCAAGCCGCAATGAGCAAGCTTCCCTGCCTGAACACCGAAACATAGGTTGAAATGAGTCTGCAGGCTAGGGTCA
Organism: Lordiphosa andalusiaca; assembly: GCA_035044965.1. Taxonomy (NCBI): domain Eukaryota; kingdom Metazoa; phylum Arthropoda; class Insecta; order Diptera; family Drosophilidae; genus Lordiphosa; species Lordiphosa andalusiaca. Next base: position 74,408 of record JAWNNM010003129.1, read on the forward strand.
AACTTCAAGCTCCTTTTAGAGAAAAGCACGGAAGAGATGCCTACGGCTATAAGCATTACACAAAAGCTGAAGCACTAAGTCTCGCTGCGGATAGATGGAAAAGCTTTTCTTTCTAGGCGGTAGCGAGACTTACGTGGACAGTTTTTCAATTTACTTCTGGTAGTTACCCAATCGTTTCACTGACGCTTAACACACTATGGACCGATTTCTCATCTCTGTAATAGCTACTATGTGTCAGATTAAAGCTCTAGATAGATAGCTCCATGTATAAGATTAGAAATCGGCCCTAAGATTTCTTTCAAAGTTGCAGAAAGAAAAAGAGGAGGAAACGACAGAATGCCTTCTGGGCCATTGTACCGATTTAAACAAGAGGATTCTTGGGTCAAGCCCACCTGCTCAATCTTTTGGAGACATCCAAGCTTGAGATCGCAACTATACTTAAGTTTTTTCTGTCCACACAATGGTTTCGGATTGAGGACAGCCTCTAGGGATTAATAGGGCTTTACAAAAGAAATATGGTATCACAACCTAACCCAATCAGCTCTGAAGATTTTCTTCTTGCTCTTAACACAATCAGCCTGCAGGTAACCCGTATTATATGGTCGATAAGTGTGCATCTTATTTTATGTGTGGTTCGACTTTTCTTTGGCATGTCATTTTCCAAACGGGCCAATTATGACAGTTCAATATATTAATATTAGGCAAGTTATGCTAAATGAACAATTCTTTCTCGTTCTTAGCCTTTTTGCTGGAAAAACTAATCAAAATCAATAAATAGTATTATATTAACTAATGAAAGTTCACCATTTTGCTATAAAATATAACAATTTAGTTAAAGTTATTTAAATAAAACACTTAACTTGGCGAATACATAAATTGGTTCCAAGTTGGTTGAAACATCTTTTAACGTGGGATCCGTCCAGCTTGAAATACTATTTTATAGAAGAATATTCTCAGGTTGTTACTTCCTTTTTCGCTTAGACAAGTAAACGTGTTTGACGCAAAGTGAAAATATTTCCAAATCGCTCCAATCACAACTTGACAGTTGAGACAAGGGTGAGCAAGTTTTTCAATGGAATCGATTACAATTTTATCGCACTTTTGGTTCATTCAAACAAATTCTTTTTCAAAAAGAAACTATCCAGCTCCCGGGTTTCTGGGAACTTTGCAAATTGAACTGTTGACCCTAATCAAGGACTCAATTTCAAAATGAAGACTGCATACACTGGAATAAATATGTAGATTCACATCCAACAAAAAGTTGGAAAAGCTTTAATATTCTCATACCTGGAGCGACTGCGTGGCGATCGCGAGCGTGGAGATCGAGAACGTGGCGAGGACTTTCTCTTCAATTGCTGCCGTGGCGGCACAGGTGACTTATCCACCGAATGGCGTCCATTTAAAGTCTTGATGGGTGTGGGCTCTGCAGAAACAGAGCGAGATTTCTGCTTCTGCTGCTGCTGACGGGACCGGGAGCGTGGCCGACGATCTCGCTCTCGAGAGTTGGAGCGAGATTTCTGCTTCTGCGGCTGTTGTCGGGAACGGGAACGCGAACGTGGCCGACGTTCACGCTCTCGTTCCCTTGATGCTGGACGAGCCGTAGCTGAGGATGAGGCGGGCGCCGCGGTTGCTGTTTGGGCAGCATTTGAAGAGGAACCGCCACGTTTGCGTATACGGGCTGCAGCATTGGCTGCTGCCTCTCGTGCGGCACTGGGCACTGACCCGTTGTTCGCCGCCTGACTGCCACTGGCAGCCTTGGGTGAACGTGAACGAGATTTTGACTGCATATCACGCTGACGCTCTCGTCTGGGTGGAGGAGGTGATCGCGAACGTGATCGTTCTCGCTGCCTTTGTGCCAGCTCCTCCTCCCGCTTGAGTATCTCATCCTTTTTCTGTTGGATAAACTCGGCTGGTATCCCCGAATCACTCTCCTGGGCGGACAGAAGCAAGGCCCAAAGCTCGCCCATAAACTGACGAGCGTTGCGTCCATTCAGAAATCCCGTCATATTAATTTGCATTTTCTTGGGGCAAGGATATTTCTCCTCCTCCAGTTGATTGTAGACAAATTCCACGACCACATCATCCTCAATGTGCAGAATATCGGTGATTTTCTTACTAATCCATGGACGCAGTACGTCCAACTTGACCTTGGACATATCGACACGTTTGTTTAAGCAATCGCCGAATTTCATTTGCTTCATCAACTTCTTCTCCTTGTCACTGAAGCGCGTATCCTGCTGCTGGTTGGTGCCCTAAACAACAACAAAAATGTTTCAAACAAAAAAAAAAACAGATTTATCGATTAACGAATGTGGGGTCTTTCCTCCCCCCCTCTCTCTCTGCGCGAACGATTACTTACGGTGAACATCATGTTTAATGATTGTTTCGAATATTTTCCCTTGCTTGGAGTTAAGTTTTAGTCAATCTGCCGCCAATTTAAGGCTGGACATTTGTGTTTTGGTAACTGGAGACACAAGAAAAAGTCCAATGAAATAAATATGTAACCCGGCAATTTTTGTCTACAGACACACACACACACACTCACACAAACATACATACACTCACATTTCCGTGAAACCCCTTTTAAATTGAATTATTTTTCCGATGTGGCTACCACACATGAAGAACAATCGTTGATGGAGTTTAATTTGGTATATTCTGGCATTAGTTTAAAAAGAAAATCACGTTTTTCCAAGCATTTTACAATGCGTGTGGCACTGTATGTGTTTGTGTGTGTGTGTTATGAATGGCCGGGCAGCGTCTTAATTTGCACCTACACAAAACTACTTTTTATCAAAGCCAGAGCCAATTACATTGGTGATGTTTTCTCAACTTTAACGTTTGCGTTTAAATTAATAATAATAAAATTTCGTTTTCTTTTGCGCAAAATGCCTCCTAGTACACGGTCTGCACTAGTGATGGACCAAAATGACAACAGCGTTGGCGAAAGCAACTTATCGATGTATCAATATATAAGTAAGTATCGGGGAAGCAATGAATTTGCGACTTATTTATTGATATCGAAATGAAAACCAGTGTTGGGTTAGTGTTGATCATTTCATAATCAATTTTTACTGGTTCTTTTTTGAGACTGTTCGACGGACTAACAGCTATTCAGCACTTATAAAGTCAGGGAAAGACAGTGATTGTCGCTATTTTAAGGTATAATTATGAGTGTGATGAAATTCAATGCATTTTATATATTTCAAAGAACCGATTATGCTTAATTTATAAGAAATAAGTTTATTATTTATTTTTAAAATTATAAATTTAAAATCTATTAATATAGGGAGCAATTGAAAGCCCTTTTTTTTATGGACGAACACCGTTTTAAGATTTAGGACTGACATATCATCTTCTACGTAACTGCTATGTGTTTGATACAGGGATGTTCCGGTTTTCACTCTCGACAAAATTTGCCGAATTCGAATTTCGTTTAGTGGTTGTTGTATAAAATTGATTGGAAGTAACAAATAGAAGGTTTGATACAGATTACCTTGATTGTTTACCAGACAATATGCTATTTGTACCAAATTGGAATTCCTTAAGGGTACTGTAGACCTTCAACAAATATTTTTTTGAATATCGTTATGCTTATATTCTGTGCTATGGTGTTAAGAACATCCTCTGAAAATTTCAAGTCAAGAAATTTATGTTTTTTTTTAAAGAATTATTTTTGTGCTGGTAGGTCGGGCATAAAATCACATCATTAGTACATACATGCCTGATGTCGAAGAAGAAGCAGACATTTATGGTGCCGGCGTTGGAGATAAACTGTAATTACGTTTGCTCACCTTACTTCAGAGATTAATTAAAACGTAAAATGCTAAAAATGACATTACTTTTTGAACGACCCTCGTTTTTCGAAAAACGCTGCATTTCAAATTTTCTAACATCATAAAACCCGAAAAGTTACTAAGTATTAGTCTTTTTCGACAGCTGTCGAAACATCGAACTAGATTATCTCGAAACCACTTTTTTTCCCACGATTTCAAAAGTAACTGTTTAAAGGTTTACATTTTTTTCTAAATTACTCCTTATAGCCGCCGTGTGAGCTATGATATCTGGGATCGGTCAATAAATAACGGAGCTAGAACCAACATTCCCATGGATTCTACCAGCTGCTTCCGACCCAAAAATCGACACATGTTTTGTAGCCCTGGGCTGCAATCCAAAAAGATCTCTGGCTCACTGGCTCGAACCGAAATAAACCAAAGGACAAGGTTCAGAAATTTAAGGTTCGAGATTTTTTGGAGAAGGTTTTGATTCGAACATCATTCAATTTTAACCATTTTTGTGCTCAATTTTTTGTAATTTGTAATCATTCATGTGTTTTTAAAAATCACATTCGACCTAAAAAATACACAAATCGATTGGAAACCGCGTGTTTTTTTGGGTCTGAGTCGGTTAGTAGAACACATGGGAATATTCAATATATAATTTACTGTTAAATAACATTCAATTTTGGCGTTCTCAAAACAAAATTCCAACAATTTTTCAAAAAATAATTCTTAATTCTTAAGTAATTCAAAATTTTTTCTTGATTTGTTATTTCACTTTCCTGCCCATTTTAGGAGTCATTCGCACTAAACCAACCATATAACAGATGATGTCGCTAGGAAGGTCATGTTTCTAATGTCTCCAGGCTTCAACCTTAATTTCTAATGAGATGCGATTTAAGGTTCGGCTCACAGTTATCTTAAAGTCGAAATTCCGGGCTCGAACCGGTTTGCAGCCCTAGTTTGATCCCCTTTTCCAAATTGCTCCCAGTTAAAAACTTTGATATCTTAAGCATTTCTTACGAAATGTCGTGTTATTTTATTTATTATTTTAGAAACGCATCCATTTCAGGGCTAAATTTAATTTAACTTTAATTATTTTCTTCTTTTCTTTAAATTTAGACTTAAGACTACAAATTTTTTTATTATTTTTCGAGCAAAATAGCATTTCAATTTTATACAGAGGAAAATATATAAAGCTAAAGAGAGAGAGAGAGAGATAGAGAAAGAATTGAAGGAAAAAAACATTTAATAACATTTTGCAAAATTGATTTCGCTACAAAAAATAATTCCTCATTTACGCTGCTGCCCCAAAACTCGCTCAGTTCTTTTGGTTGCTGTTTTGTTGTGTGCTTAAATTTGTGTCCCTGGTGGGTGATTTATTGTTTTGTCGACACCCCCTCGAATTAATTTATGGTATCATATTGGGCTCCTGGGCGGCTCCCGTTGAATACTTCGGCTTGCATACACATCCACTCTCGACAAGCACATAATCCTGACCGGTTAGCGTTACTGGACCCAGTGGTATGACCAGAAACAGGTAGGGCACATACGTTTGTGTGCACTCACCGCGTACCACATCACATTCGGAGGACCTGTAAAGGAAGATTTAACGATCGTTAATGGTTGGATTTGGAAAAGAACGATTGCATCGAGACAGTTATTGAAATACTCTTTGAAAGAATACAAATGATTTTAAAAGATGTAATATTTTGGAATTAATACAACATTGTACGTTTTTAACTATAAAAGGAAGGTGCCACAACACATGGGGACTCCCCTTTATTCACATTAACATTATACCATACCATGTCTTGGTTTATGTTCGTCTTAAGGGAACGACTCTTTTATAATTATTTCCTACACTCGAATTTCAAGTAATTAACGTACAAATATTACGATAGCATTAAAGACAATTTCTGGTTCAAAATTACTCCTAAAATGCTTATAATTATACTTTCCTCGTTTAATACAATAACTAATACCCTGCTCAGCTTTAATATTCCGAGTAGATCTGGGTTATATGATTTAAGCTCACAATCAGGGCTGCGTGCCCTAAAAAATGTTGAGAGCTCAGATTCGCGGGTTCGAACTTAAATTTACCAATGGTTAGGTTCAGAATTTTGAGGTTCAAGTATTTTTGGCCACGATTATATTAAATGAAAAATAAAAATTTAAATCGAATAACTTTTTTACCAAACGCCCTATTACAAATATTACTTATTTATATTATTTATTTGTTTTTTCCATAATTGTTCTTTAAGGTTCCTGTTTTATATGGTTATCGACCTAACACGACATCAACTTTAAGGGGATTGTGTCGAGTTTGGGTTGGGATGGGATTATCCAAAGTATATTTAGCTGTTCAGGTCAGGAAAATATTTTTTACAGCTCTTATTTTGTGAATCATTCAATAACCTTTGGTGATTCTAATGGGAATTCGAATCATTTTTAGAGAGTTTGCATTTAACTTTCGTGCTGATTGTAAGACTCAGCCCTCCAGAATTATCACGAAAACAGAAGAAGTCGCTAGGAATAAGGTCAAATTTTGTCATGTCTATAATTTCTGATGAACCGAACCGAAGTTTTAGGTTCGTAACAGGTTCAGGTTCAGCTTTAATACCTTAAGAGGTTCGGTTCAAGGTTCGGTTCTCTGTAATTACAGTCTGAATTTTTGGTACGAACAAATTCGGCTCAAAACTTAAGCGTACATGGCAAACTCCAGTCGAAAGCTGTACAGCTTGGAATTTTGAGTTAGAAATTGTTTGATCAGCAGAAATCCCAAGTAAACTTAATTCGAGGGAAAATGAATATGGATAAAGTAAGAGTAAAAGAGGTCCATAAAAAGCCGACGCTACGACTCTAAAGACGAAACATTACTAACTTAGTATTCATTGTATCCACCTCTATTTTTGGTCACTGTTGCTATCCTTTTTGACAACCTTTTAATAAGGCGTCGAACATTCCTTTCACAATCATTCCCAAACAAATTTATCTTGGTTTCATCGCTCCATAAAATGTTCCTCAACTTTTTCTCCCCGATGCATCCTACCCAGTCTTTGTGGTCCCTTGCAAAAGTTTGCCTCATGGTGATATTCTTCAATTAGGTTATTAGGTTCTTCCTGGTAGGTTAGCATCTTGTAGACGTCTTTGGATAGTTGGAGCACTACGACGACTTAAATGGGTCCTTTTTGCTCAAAGTTACAATGTAGTGGTTAAGGGATTCCGTTGTTTTTTGTGGCCTTCCACGGGTTTCCTGTCTTGGTTTCCTTTCAAGTGCATTTTTAACAAAATAATGAGAGCTGTTCATTAATTTGGCAATCGCTCGTAAAGATTTGCCTTCTTTTTTCAGGTTAAGAACCAATCGAGCTTCTTCTGTACTACAATGAGAATTTCGACCCATTTTTTCTAAAAAAAAGAATTATTTAATTCTCTTTATTGGCAGTAGCTATACGAAATTTACCTTAAGTGGCCAAAAAATCACTGATTAAAAAATAATTCACTGGATATTTTTGAGAAACAGACACTGTACCTATTATTATAATCAGGCGAAATGTGTGGTTGACTCACAATTTGTAGAAAAGATTTGATACACGCGGCTTCCCATCTTTCAACTCTTTGTCAAAGTGTGGCTAGACATTGACAACATAAAAAAAAATAAAAAAAATTTTAAAGCTGTCAATACTTAAAGTACGAAAAAACCATCTATTATTAAATAATTTCTATGTGTACCTATTAATATGATCAGGTGTGCACTTAAATATATAATCAGGAAAATCCTTTATTTTTAATTTTTATTATATAAATTAGTGTTGAGTCTTGTTTTGGATTAAAAAAGAAATAAATTACGAAATAAAAATTAGAATTCAATTTTTATTTATAAATCATAATATAACTCTTTAATTCAAATTACCTGAAGTTATACCTTCAGAATCCTTATTGTTGATCCTATCAGGCCATGGGAAGTATGATATGAGCCCTTTTGATTCACATATCTTGAATGTTTTCAGATTTTGGTAGTACACTTCCCGGTCCTTAAGTTATTTACATTCAATTTTTATTTTCAACTTTTAAAATAAAAATTAAAAGATAATCTTTATATTCAATTTTTTGAATAAAAATTGTTAAATAATTTTTTGTATATTTTTATTATTAAAATTGAAATTAAGAGTTATATTATGATTTTTAAATAAAAATCGAAATTTAATTCTTAGTTCGTAATTTATTCTTTTTTAATCCAAAATAAGACTTAAAAATAATTATTTATTTTTTATTTAAAAAATTATAACCGTTACGGTTCCTGGACTATACTTTTTGAACAAACCTCATATTTTACATTGTAGGTCTTGGGTAAAAATTCTCTTCTAGGCCATACTGCAAGTGTTACTAAAGCAGGGATGCCCAAGAAGAAATGACATGTCTTACACTGCGATAATAAGAAGTTAAAAATAAATAAGATGCCTATCTTATTTATTTTTTAATTCCTTAATGTCGACGACGCCTAAAGTGGAGAATCTTTTGTAATGAAAAGTATAACTTTACGGTTTAGAGGGATTTGATTGCTTTACAGAATAAGGAACTCAGTGGGAAAGACCTTCGAATGAACTGCTGACCATTAAAATCAGGCTAGGAAATTCGCATTCGCATAAGAGTTTTGAACAGATTCTTTTTTATAGAGAAACTTATCTAGGCAAGCACAAAAAACAAAAGCCATACCCGTCAAAACAGCTGCAAAATCGGAGAGCAAACAAATTTGAACACATTTTTTTCTGATTTTACTTACTCGCACACTTCGAACACGACCTGCTGCAGCAGATCGGGAAACTTTTGTACTATGGTCACTGGCTGGCCGGAGGTCAAGCTAACGCCATACATGGGCGCTGTGGTGTTATAACGCGTCTTGCATAGACGCGCCGGTGTATCGCTTTTGCATTGATGCGCCGGCGTTGAATTCTTCAGCGAGCGACCTGTAAATAGAAACAAACCAACCAATCAATCGTTCGATCGACCGATCCATCAATCAATCAATCAGTCTATCAATTTGCGGCCACACTCCATTCACACTCGCGCTCACACTCCAACCATCATTAGCTCTGACCGACTTACCATATCGATTGCTTCCGATGGCCGCCGCCTCATTGTTGTTCACCTCATCGTAGGCCCTCAGCAATGCACTCGTGGTTATTGCGGGATCAAGTGTGTTGGGCAATTTGCTCTGACGTCCACGTCGCGAATTTCCGTTCCAGTTGGAGAATGTGCGAGCAACGGCCGCACTGGAATCGATGGCAAAGAGAAGAGGCGTTAGAAAAGAAAGTTGGCAGTGTCGCCGCTGTCATTAGCGGCATCAACGGGTCGCACCTGGGATATGGTGCATTATTGGGTCCCAAACAGTCGGTTGAGTCTGTCAATGCATCGCCGGATAGATATTTCAGGCCACGCCCACCGGCGCATTTGCTAAGCGGGGGCGCATCATCGCTGCTGTAGCTGGGCCATAACGCCGCATTGGCGGCTGTGAGCAGGGCAAGGCTGATGATACAAAGTGCCGTTAAATTCTAAAAAAAAAAATATGAAAATTTTCTTATTAATTTTATGCTGAGACTTGAAGTTGTTTGCCATAAATAAGCGGACAAGAGATTGTTTTTGTTAAATATAACGGTAGTAACTTGTTGCTCAAACTATGTGTCTGCAACATTGTTTCAGCAACATTAGCTGGGAGTCTATGGGTAAGAATCTTCGATTGAGATAAAATTTATCATGGGTATTGGTAGTTTGAAATATTAGTTGGTTATAAGAAAAGTTAGGCATAAGGCATTTTAGACTTAAAGAGGAGCAGTATATTTGGCTGTAAAGTAAAGTAAAACATTTTTTTGGAAGCCCCTTGCAGAACACTCCTTCGACAGTCGCCCGTAATGCAAACGAGTTTGTAAAAATCCAGAATTTCATGAGCGCCTACGAAATGTTGAATACACTCATCCTATAGAAAATTGTTCAACAATTTCAAATATGCTACCCTTAATAAAATCCGATTTTTAGTTAAGAAGATATAACCTTTCAAAGTTGACAGATTTTCAGGGCTACTACGCGCCGAAAAGTTTAAAAAAAAAGTACCTTAGGCGTGTTAGTGCTAGAAATTTTTTTAAAGAGAAACAAAAAACCCATCCAACAAAATGTGAGCTGAAAATGTAAATTTTAGATAAAGCGAAACATTGTTGTTTAATTAATATTCGCTATCATATCAATGCCACATTTTGGCTACCATTTTTTATGAATTTACCCTGACGATAGAGTTACAAATATTTGCAGCTTTCTAAACCGAACCAAACCACTTTTCATGCTCGTAATCCGAACCACGAATCAAACCGAGATCCGATTAAAGGGGTTATTGATAAGTTTGAGGCAGAAATTTCCGTCAGTCCCCCGAGGTCCTGAGTTTGAATTCCAGTAAGAGAGGGTAAAACAACAATTCAACTTTTTGTATAATTTATTTTCCAGAAAGAAAAATATTCCATTAATCCAACAAAAAAATGCAATCTGTTTAAACATTTACATCACCTCCCCGCCCGGACTATCACCCCCTTTTCCATGTTCTGGTTGAGTATAAATGATTCTTGTCTGAGAACTGAGAATCTGAATAATTTCTTGTGTTAAGAATCTCTAGTTTTTGTTGGCTTTTGACAGCTTCTTGTCTCAGTGTCGAGGCTATAATCTTGGTTTTAGAAGCTCGGTTCTACTTTCTACATGCTCGGTCCTACTTCAGAAAACTCCAGTCGAAAGAGTGTGAACTCATATTATCCAATTACCGCAACAAGACTTTTGGCAAGCCATCTTACCGCCGTGGAAGAGTGGCTGGCCAACTGGCGTATTAAAATCAACGAGCAAAAGTGTAAGCACGTGACGTTCACACTCAACAAAAGCACCTGTCCCCAGCTATCACTAAACGCGACTTTGATCCCGCAATCAAACGATGTTGTATACCTAGGTGTACACCTCGATAGAAGGCTCACATGGCGCAAACACATAGACTCGAAAAAAAACTTCAGATAAAGCTTAAGGCCAACAGCCTTCACTGGCTAATTAACTCCCGTTCCCCACTAAAGCTGGAATATAAAGTCTTACTGTACAAGAGCATCATAAAGCCTGTCTGGACCTATGGCTCGCAGCTATGGGGTAATGCTTGTGCGAGCAGCGTGGATATCCTCCAAAGATCACAGTCGAGAATCCTAAGAACCATCACTGGAGCGCCATGGTACATTCGCAATGATTGTATCCACAACGACCTCAGCATCCCACTGGTTGAAACTGAAATAGAGGAACTTAAGCGCAAATATTCTGAGAAGCTTCTTGCCCACCCAAACCAACTTGCGAAATCTCTCACCATGCTGGCAACGCATTCTCGCCTGCGAAGAAACGACCTACCAACCCAGCGACTGACTTGAAGGGCCGTAGAACACAAACTACCTCCAATAGGGGATAGTTTTTTAAAATAGTCTCTAGATTAAGATTTGAAAAATTATTGTTAGTCTCTTTAAGAGAAGATCCAATTAAATGCCAACCAAGCATAAAAAAAAAAAAAAATAATTATTTGTTATATGTGTATAAACTTTGACTTAAACAAATATAGTTGTGTGTATTAGTTTTTATGAGTTGATTTCTTCTGCGAATATGATAGTTAAGCCAGCTAGATTTTGGCCCCGACAAACTCTCTCATCGCAGTCTCCCCTTTTTGCTCAACCAATTTTAATAGCGGCGGCCACTTTGTGAAGCTCTCTCAGTTGCTTGCTCTCCTGGCTCTCTTTTGTCTTTTCTCCGATTCCTACATTAATTTTTTAGGGATTGACAAATGCCCTAATTAAATTGTTGTATACCATATTAATTTACCCGTTACCTAGGGGAAAAAGTGCTTAATTGTTTTGCCTTATTATATTCAACAGAGCAATAACATTAATGTTAACATATTAACATTAGGTAAGCAAACTTCTTTTATATTTTATCTTATCCGCTCCTTATAAAAACTAGACATTATTGGTGTTGGGCACATTCACGTAGTGCAGAAATATACTTAAGCTTGATTTATTTTAAATTGTAAGAGTGAATTAGCATTCTTTATAGGGAGTGTATACAGATCAAGAATATATAAACTTTATGTTATTCGAGATTTTTCCTTTTGCCTGTCAAATACATGTACTCCACTTCAGTATACCCTATTTACTCTACTAGTTATATGTATGAAAATCAAGAAAATATTTACTCGAATCAAGAAATTGCAGCTTCAAAAGATCAACAGGGCAATTAATTCTTGATTCTTGATCTTTTGGTAAATATCGTTTATTTTTGGTTTCAGATATTGTTGGATATATAAAGTATCCTATATTAATGAAGTACTTTTAAAGTAAAACAAACTAATCTAGTTGGATTCTTAGTTTAAGAACAATTGAAGCTTCGATAAATAACTTTGAAATCTATAATAAAAAACAAATAAATATTTGTCTTTACACAGCGCAAAGGGCCAAGCCGAGCTCCTCTCAACCTCTTAGCTTGAGTGCTTCTTATTTTCGCATAAGAGAAAACGAACTACAGTTTAACACCGAATTCAAACGGCAACGTTTGAGTAGCTTTTACACAGCTGGCGTCAATAGCTTGTAAAGGCGACCGCCAAAGGCGGGATCGAACCTACGTCCACACTTAGTTTGAGTCTATAAAAGTCTCAAATTAATTTATTACAATTGTAAGCTAATTCCAAGCAGCTGCGCTCCGATGAATGGGTAACAAGTTTCGGATATTTTCTGTCTAAGAATAACGTTTCAAGAGTAATGCGCTTCAATCGAATCGAAACTATTTAGGTAAAGAACCTAATATGCAATGAGCCAAACTACTGAATTTTTAACTGTGTCAATGGAAATCATATTCGACTATTCGACTCAACTTCTTTTTACTAAATTTCTTTACCAGGGTTAGCCATTATCCATAAATAAATATCCCATAAATCTTACTTTCCTTCCACGTGATGTAATAATAAACATATCTTTTTTTACTATCCACTTTTTTAGTATTCGCATAACATTAATAAACTGACTCATAACTTTAATGCGTCATATGTCAAACCTTAAATTTATTTGTCAGCACTTAATTTCTTTTTAAAATTTGTTGTATATTTAGAAGAGATTTCTAATTTTCTATACAGCCACTATGTGTCACATCAACATCTATAAATTTTTGGTGTTTTAACAGAGTGAGTAAAAAGTGAACCCTTAATTCACTTGGCTAAAGCATGCAACTTTTAATAAAATCTTTTATATTTGAAAGTAAATTTTTCCAAATGCAAATTAACATCGACTTCAATATTCTGCAAAGGACACATTTGAATTTAAGAGCCCAATATGAAAGTTGACAGCATTTATGTGTACACTTACGATTTCCCTCCGCTTCCAATCAAAAGCCAACCACTTTTCCCCAGTGTATTGCTGTAACATAGGATTAGCAACATTGTTGCCGCAGCACCGTTGCTGCAACATTGTTGCGCACCCCCCACCATAAGCCAAGTTGTTTCACCTCAACTCATTTGTTTGGAAAATTTCTTATCGATAACGGTTAATTTGCCAAGTCATGCAAAAGCTCTTGAGGAAATGTTGTCATACAGGTTGTCTGGCTGTGTGGTAACAGTTTGTTTTTTTTTATTTTTTGTTCGTTGCCGCTTGAACTTGTGAACCTGACCATGGCTAGAGGGGCACTCTTTCAGGTTCTACGCAATATGCACAAGAACCATTACAAATTTGTTGAGTTGCTGAGACAAATTTCTTTTTTTTTTTTTTTGTTTCCTTTTGTCTTCATGCTTGACCCCAAAACGTTAATCCATAAGCAAATTAATTTTTTCAGCTCATAAATCGCCCCCATACATACGTGAAAGTAACAACAACCTAAATGTTGACTTCTAATTTGGTTTGAACTTTTTTATGACCACTTCTCAGTTTTCTTTTCACTTTCTCTAACCGACAAACCAGTTTTCGGATTCGAATTAAAATTGCAAGTCGACTCAAAATTTGCGCTTGTCTGATTAAATGATAAAAATAACTCAAACACACATTTTTGCTCAGATATTTGTTTAATTGAACTAAATAGTCAGAGAAATATGTTTGTCTTTTGTTGGTGAACTTTCTTTTCATTTTGGAGCGGCCATTGCGTGTGGGAAATGAAAATGAAAGCGAAATTCTATTATTTAATTCTTTTTTCACATTCATTACAAGGAAATTTTAATGAAGTCGGTGGTTTTGTCACACGCGACGACAGTCGGACAGCCAGACAGGTTTGAGATATGGATGGGCCACTCTCACCGCCTTTGGCCCGGCTGGCTGATGTCTGTCTGGCCTTTTGTCAAATTCTGTAGTTGTCTCATTAAGCTCGATTTTTCTTCTGTTTAACTTTCCGTTTTTATGGCCAGCCATTGCCATTTGAACCTGTCAACAAACCGTAGGTACGTCAGTTGAAAACCATTTTTTTATGTGTTTTACCTGGTAATTGCCATCTTGATTGGCTCCCCTTTGCCTGGGTCTAATGAGGCTACTTTCTTATGGCTGAATGACTGTACCAAAAATTGTACAAAAAAAAAAAATTCAAATTCATGCTTTAATCAAAAACCCATTCAAGTGTTGACAATTTCCACAGTTTTGCCCGGTCATTAGGCTTACATAACTCAAGAAAAGAATCCAAACACAAGACGGCAAAAAATAACAGCCAACAAAACTGTCAAGAGCCAGAGCATGGCTTTGGGTACATATATCAGGTGCCGTTATAACGAGGTTAACGACCCACATCTTTGTCTCCCTCTCTCTCTGTCACCCCGGCTTAAGCCATCGACTTTGGCGTTTAGTAATAAACGAAATTAAATTCTCTCAAGTTAATGTGAACTTCAAGAGTGAAAATTAGTTAGAGATTTTGTTGTTGTTGTTGTTGTTGTTGACAGCCGAACAAATAGCCCACAGCGACCGTTGCACGCAATTTGAGTCTTGGAACTGGTTTATTGATAAGCATGGCCATAGCCCACAGCCCCAAGTCACTGGCTCTGGCTCTGGCTCTGGTTCTGGTCGGTATGTGCTGTCGCTTGTCTAGGCCAGTTCCACATTCTCAATGGATGTCAGTGATAATGTCTCTGGTGATTGAAACGAATTGAGAGTGGCACTGGCCGTTTTGTGTTCGCTTGACTGACACAATTTTCCCGAAAGTCTTTTGTTTGTGCATTCGTGTGAGTGGAGCAGAGCAACAGGTGGCCGGCCAGGTGGGAAAGGTGCTAAGCATTTGGCCAAACATTGACTTTGCGTTTCGTTGAAAGGATACAAAATGTATGTGGATTGTGTGTGGCATCTCACTTGGTCACGCATCGAATTCGCTGGGATAATCACACCTACTGGTAAAAACCAAACTAAGCAGAACCGGTCCTTTACAAATTACAGAGCCGTCGATTTAGTTTCATCAGTTTTTTTTGGGAGAGTGATGTGTCCTTGCGGGTCAGTTGGATGCCTGAATGTCTAGTGTCTTCATATTGCTCTAATTAGTCTTCATTAATTTGATGAATTTGTAGATTATCACACTCTAAGCTAATCCATCAAAAGTAAGGCTGTTTGTGGTGCAGCGGGTAGTGTGTGCCTGTTTTGCAGCAGGTTGTGTGTTCGTTGCTGCATCGGGACATTTCTTTTAAATCGTCCACCGCCGGTCACCTTCACCAGCTGTTGGCGCCAGCTTTAAAGTAATTAGTCATGAAAAAGCAAAGTGGGAGATGCCATGCGGATTCGAACTGAATCTGTAGGTACCTTTCTATTGTGAGAAATTAGAAGGCAGGTCGGCCTGCACAGAAAAAAAAAGATAAAAAAAAGTATCCATTTGGGAGGGATATGTCTTAAATATCCTTTTATTCATCCAACGGACCTGAAAAATCATTCCAAGGATCATCATTTTTCATATCCTTTGGATGATTTTTAGCTCCGTGGATGATTAAAAGGATATTTCAGACATATCCTTCCCAAATGGATACCGGAAATCATCCTTTTTTTTCTCTGTGTGGGCATTTTAGTCTGCTGTAAGGACCAAAAACTAATCAAAAAATAAGAGGATGGTAAATAGGTCAAAAGTAACCAATTAGGCGACATACCAAGAGAGCCTTTATATTGGCTTGATAAATGCGGGGGAATGTATCGCATCGCAAACAATTTCATTCCGTGCCACCCTTCCTTTCACATACATTTGTTCTTACAGATGCACTCAATAGTTCTGTATGGTCTAGAATCCAACAACATCTTCTTCATTAATACTACGACATTGGAATCCAATCCATATACTAAGTTTCAAACTAATCGTACAAGCAATAATTTTCCACATACAAAATATTTCATGAATTTTACACGAGATTTTCCAAAATCGTAATATGAAATCCCAAATGAATCTTAAAAACCGAATTATCAATTTTTTTTTTGCATTGTTGTAACTAAACAAATCGTATTGTAGAGATCTCTAGGATTAGAGGTCTAACTTCCGAGATAGGGCTCTGAGCCATTATTTAACCGGTTCATAGCCGGTTTTATACCGGTAAAATTTCCAACTCCAAACTACCAACCTGTAGACCCAATTACTTATAAGTTCATAGCTAAGATAACTTGTGAGCTGTGATTCTAAACCACTCTTGAACCAGTTCGAAACCGAAATATTACCAACCTTCAGACCAATTTTTGAGTTCGCAGCTTAAGTGAGTTTGGACAAATAGCTGAATAACTGTTGAACCGGTTCGAGCTGGGTCTCAACCAGTGAAATATCAAATTAGTTATTACCAAGCTGCAGACCATATTTCAATCTCATAGCTCAAATAACTTCTAAGATATGGCTCTGAACCACTTTCAAAACTTTTTTATAGCCACATTGACTTTAATATACTGTGAACATTTCCTAAAAATCGTTTCTGCCGCATTGACGCCTATCTGTGATTTCATTCTATCAAAATTGAAATTTGAATTAGTTTTTAAAATATCAATATCCATATATCTTATGGAAGTGTGCACAGAGTATATTCCGTTTTTACAAATGTATGAATTATCCTGAAGGAAGCCGAGTCGACATAGAAATGTCAGTCTTTCTGTCCTGTTGATGAAGCAGATCATAGAGCTGGTAACAGATAGAGGTTCGACTTTTTTGGGACATATCATTTGGGCATATCAAGTCAATTTTTAGTTTTTTTGACACTCACATTCTCTACTAAAATTTGTACAATAGGAGGATTCCCCCTGGTTTAAGTAGGGAAATCTATATATGGTATCGCAATGGACTATCTTGGCCTAATTTATTGTCCCTAACCATCTCAACCTAACCTAACAGTACATCTGAAAAACTGGATCTGAGCTCTTATATGAGTTTTAGAACACCTAACTCACATTATAAATTATTACAATTAAGAACTAAGACAAGTGAAAATACAATCGCAATATGTCAATTGACGATCTTACATGATCAAATAATGTAAAGCATTGTTGTATTTCTGGCACAACATTAGTCCTGGGCGGCCTTCTCGAGAACGTTTGAATATGTTGTACCATGTTTCCACTGATTGAAAGAATGATAATCAAATGGCCTACATTTCTGATTGTATTTAAATTAATTCTACTTGGAACTTCTTTCTAAGTGCTGTTTCTTGTTTGAAATGTAAATATTTGTTTACTTTTATTTTATATCTTAGTCACAGCCAACACGTTGATAAGTGTGGTCTTAAAACTGTTTGACCTACATTTAAAAGATTTATCAATTGAGCGCCATATTGAATTTTTTGCCGCAACCTAAAAATAATGGAAAAGTAATGGTGCAGCGGCAGAGGTCGGTAGGTTCTATCCCGCATCGGGACATCTAATGAATATTTATTTCTTTTCTTTTTGGCCGTTTGAGACTGTAAAATCAATTATTTATTCAAAATGTTTTTGAGTCTAATATCATCATAATAAACGTTTGTTTTCCTTATAACTCGACTAGTGTTCATCCGATCTTCAACATTCCATTCATCCGCGGATCGATTAATAATACTGATAATTCAAAATACAGAATAATTCTTTATGTGGTCGGAAACTAAATATAATTTGTGTACCTTTGGTACAGAGAATAAAAAACACTTTCTTTATAGATCAGTGGGCCACATGAAAGCATACATAAAAAGCATAATTTCAAAGCATAATTGTTTTGAAACTAGAGATGTGAGCGCGATTCGGGATTGTCGGGTCCCGCGGAACGGGATTGAATATAAAATCTTAGGTTGGGATCTTGACGTGACGGATTTAATGCAAAATCCCAAAATTTTGTTTGTGTCCCGATTTCTTTTTATTGGTCACATCATATCCAATCATCGGTTATCGAACTAACCGAATGGTTACAGTTACATACGAATGAAAAATAAGCACACCAAATAGGCAATTCAAAGGAAATCAGAAGCGGGCATACTTCCAAAAGATATTTTAAAAAAACTGTTGTTACACAGGAAGACAAAATCAAACGTTTGGAAAAATCCCGGGATGAGACTCTTAAATTCTGATAGGAGGGACTGCTATGAGCATCACCTCATACTTGGTTTCTCAACTGTACCCTGTGTTCGCGTTTTATGGGTATTTTTGTTCTAGCAACACACAGCGAATACAATTTTACCTAAATTGTTAATGGTTCAAGATTAAAATCTACAAAATTCAGCAAACACAGGCAGGGTCATTGGGAGCGTAATATCAAAAACTTGCGTTATTCGTACAATTGGTTAAGATA
Organism: Lordiphosa andalusiaca; assembly: GCA_035044965.1. NCBI lineage: Eukaryota > Metazoa > Arthropoda > Insecta > Diptera > Drosophilidae > Lordiphosa > Lordiphosa andalusiaca. The sequence continues at coordinate 92,959 of JAWNNM010003129.1, forward strand.
CCTCCAGAAGGGGTCAAACCTAAATTTTTCGTTTTCTTTTAAACCGCACGGTAGATTTTTATAAAAATCTAAATTAATGATGGTATAATGGGCTATTTCATGGTTCTAAGAGATGTTACTTCTCAGGCAAAAAAATCGCGAGATGGAGTACCATTTAATTATGTATCATTGAGATTTTGCATATATTATATATAAGTAAACATTATTTTAAACAGTGCTATTCTTCATAAATAACCTGAAATATTTTTGTATAATTTTGTATTTAAAAAAAAAATGTTTTTAGTTCTTGATATCTCTATATATAATTTTTCGTTCAAAAATATCATTTTATTTTCACTTAATTATATTAAATCACGCGTAATCTTGTTTCTTCAAGTCCAACGTAATGCCAGTGCTCCTATACGGTTCTTCCACCTGGAAAATTACAGCTTCCATAGTGTCAAAACTCCAAACATTTGTCAACCGCTGCCTGCGTCGCATATTCTGCATATTCTGGCCTAACAGAATACGAAATCCCGACCTACTCATTCGAGCGAAAATGTAGAGTGTCGGCATGGTAATACACAGGATGAAATGGAGTTGGATAGGGCACACATTGCGAAAGAACCGGAACACCATCGCAAGGAAGGCAATGGAGTGGAACCCGTTGGACGGACTCGGGAGGGCACCTGGCAGACCCAAAGAAACTTGGAGGAGGACTGTCGGTAGAGAGGCGAAAAGCATCAGGAAAAGTTGGGGAGAACTAAAAGCGACGGCTAACAACAGAGTTCGCTGGAGAGGAGTAGTTGATGCCCTATGTCCCACCTAGGGATTGGAATAGAAGAAGAAGAATCTTGTTTCTATATAAATATTTAAGGTCTGGACAAGTCGGGATAGTTTGGGTCGGTATCGGGAAGTGACGGGGTCGAATTTAAACTTTGGGTTCTGGATCGGGACGGAACGGGATAGCTCGGGTCGAGAATTTCTTTGAAACCTCCATCTTTATTCTTATTATTTAATACTTATTATGAAGTCAATAAATTCGTATGTAGCTGATTTGGTCTTACGTTATTGATACAAATCACTTTTTCAATTGTCAATCGTCTTAGTTCTGTTCCAACCCAGGGCGTCTCTGATCCTTGCAGTCGTGTAAAAACAACAAAAAGCCCCAATGACTTTGCTAAAAACAAATACAAATTCTAGACTTGTCTCTTGATTTTTGCTTAAAGCACATAAAATACTCATGCCCAGGCAGCAGTGCAACTCTCTTGCTGATTCTCAACACCGTTGCCCATTAGACCGTTTTTTATTCCGTTCCGCGACAAAAACAGCAGTCAAGTTCCATGCTTTGGCGTGATAACCCCGAAGCGACAAAACTTTCAATGGGTTTTTTTTTGTTTGCTTCTTTTACTTCTCCTCTGCGCGCGCGGCTATGCAGATCACGTTTTCCCAGCCCGACCACAAAATTCAGCTTGGCAAAGATACCAGCAGCAGCGAATCAAGTGCACGGACACTAAACCTCAACCAGCTGCCCTCCCCCACACCAAAAAAAAAAAAGAGAAAAAACGATGACAGCGGCGCTTTCATTTTTGGCTCTGGCTCTAGATGGCTACTTCGCATGCGCGACAAGACGACCATTGTCCAGATTGTTCGGAGGAACGTGGAAATGAGGCTACACATCACCACCACCACCACCACCACCAATTTCGCTGACCAAAAATAGAACCCGCCTAACACTTTTACTCATTACGCTATCAGCTTATAAGATAAATTTCCCTCATTATGCCGAATGCAACATTAACTTCGACAATTAACGCAGAATTTTAGGACAATTTTCGACAAAAATATTTCTCTTTGTTCTAACAAGTACGAAAACAAAAGAAACATTTTGACCTAGAATTCTTTTGTTTAGCTCTTTTGTTTTACAGTTTGTAATTCCCGCTTTAAACGTTTTGTTTGCAAAAAAAAATTCAAATTGGTTTTTATAAGGTTGGGTTCTTCTCGTCTCGCCAATACGCATGAATGGGAATCTTTCCACCTCTCGGTGTGCGTGTGTGTCTCAGTGTCCGTATCCGAAGACCGGCTCCAAGCGCGGAACCCATAAAAAAAAAAAACAAACCAAAAACAAATCAAAGTATGAATATGTTTAGCCTACTTTTTATTAAAACTTTTGCTTGCGGCTTAAAGGGTTGGTTCGGGAATTCGTTTTGAATCATCATATTGTGTGTGTGTGTGTGTGTGTGTTTGTGAGACTCTCGATTCGTGAGTGACCCAAAGAATTGGAGAGTAATGCAAATAAATTGGTAAACATTTTGGGTTAATTGGGGGCAGTCCAGTCAAATCCAGTCAATAGAAATTTACATCAGAGGAATCCCGCCAAGTTGTTGAATATGAGAAGGTGTGTGCTTCTTGGTTTGTACAGGTTTTGATGTCGACGGCTTAGTAATGAGATATGGGTCAAGTTCACAGTTATTTATGAGAAAATTAATTAACTTTCTGCTTTTCTTCTTTGGGCTTGAAGTATTTATCAACTGTTACAAGCATCTGCAACCCATATTGAATACCATTTACATTTTCCTTTTTTCTTGGTTTGTTTTTGTAAGCGATTAAGTTTTTTAACGCAAGCCGATCTTTAGCTGAGAGCGTCCGAGATTAAGTGAACAGCTAGTAAAGCAGTGTTCCCCAAGAAGAGAGGAGGCTGTCTGTCTCTCTCTGAGACTCAGTGACACTTCACTTCGACAAGTGTTCGGTGCAAATGGCCGAGTAGGTTCGACTATTAGCAGCTATGGCTAGGGAAAACTGTTGTAAGGCATTAATCCTAAGAAAAAACATGAAAAGTAATGACTCCAGCTTTGCCATATACATATTTGCATTGGTCGAATGGTCTAACAATCATTGGTTGTAGTTTCACCCGAGCGATGAATACTTTTACAATATATTCTCTCTGAAATGTCTGCCATATAAACTAGAAATAGCCTTGGGCAAGATAAAGTCGTATTTTTAAATGTTGCTGAACTAATCCGATATCTTTTGCAGGTTGATTTGTCCTTCCTAGATACTAACTGTCATTCCATCAATCGAAATTAGTTTGTTTAATATGTTTAAAATTCTCGTAAAACAACTGAGTTGACTCGTAAATTGTCTATAAATTTAAAAATATAGTACATAAACAATATGAAAGCATGCAGGGGGAAAACTTTGGAATTAAGTTCTCTCAACGTAGAACAAAATTTTGAGAGAAATGTTTCAAATATTCTCCAAATTAGCACAGTTAATCTTAACCACAGAAAAGTATTTGAAGCCTTTTAGACATACTTCTAAGTGCTTGTAAATAATATTGACTTCCAAACCGATTATATTGTGAGATTCCTCAGAATGTGAGATCCATTTATAAACTTGCACAAAACTCTTTCAAATTTTTTACCCCTTTGAGTTTACAACAGGAACACAAACAGCTTGGAAATAAGGACTGATTCGAACCGTGGTTCGACCCGCTTTTAAACCTCTGATTCGGTTTGTTACAGAATCTTTGGACACAACTAAATTTCTGTATTGGTTCAGTTCAGCGGTTTAATCTACGATCCTTATATAGGGTTAATTGAGAATATCGTTCTCTCGTCTCGGTATCACTAAGGATCAATTCGGTCTATGGAAAGTTCATCAGCGAATCGGAATTTATCCGAAATTCAAATAAAACTTTTTAAAATTTACAAATTTTTGAACCATTCTATTCTGTCTGATTGTTACACTCAGAAAACATTCGCCCCGATAACTATAAATTCTCCTATTAAATCCGTCCTAAGGCGATTCACCCTAAAAATAAGAATAATATTTTCTCATTAATGGAAAATATTCAACGTTTCAGAAAATTTTTCCATAAATGAGAAAAAGTTTTCTTAATTTTAGGGTGAATCGCCTTAGGACGGATTTTATAGGAGAATTTCTAATTTCCAGGGCGAATTTTTTTATGAGTGTAGCGTTGTGCTGAATCGAATCTGAACCGAACCGTTTAATTTCAATTTGTGGTGCGATTTTTCAACGGAGCCAGCGGTTCGGTTACGGTTCGAAAATATGTTCTTGAATTAAGAACCTAAACAAGTTAAAAGAACAGCAGAGACAAAAAATTAGATACTAAAATATATATTGAAAACCAATTCGAATTTAATTTTATTAATATTTCAACTTAAGTTATTAAGTCATACATTATAATATATTATTTATCAATCTCCGTGCTAAATATGTTTGAGCCTGGTGCATTAATTTATAACTTTATCTTGCAGCACTAGGGCATTAGTTTTATAAATCCAAGTCTAAACCCTTCAGTTCGGCTCAGACCTGAATCATGGCTGAATCAGCCCTGAAATGGAAGGGCTGGTACTGAGTTCATGGCATCCTTTTTATGAGTTTTAGCCATGTATTTAACTCTGCTGATTTTAGGCATGCTTTCAGGGGAAGTACTGAATCATAATGAAATTCAGTTATTCCTACTGCTCACGTCTGAATGAAAAAGTAAGTTCTCAGTCGAAGAACTGCAGGGAATATATTGAATGATTTCGGTATCCATTTGAAATGGATATTTTATAAAATAAATTTTGGGAAATTAAATTATTCATTTAATTTAAAATGGATCTTAAAATTGAGCTGAAAATCATCCAAAGGATATGAAAAATGCATATTTGAATATCAATAAAGGATATTTAATACTATCCACTCATATTTAATCTTTTGGTATCTTTTTCTTCTGTGCGTTAATGGCCTGATTGTGGTAATGATTGTGCTTATGTTGAGTCCAATGTTTTCTCGATGCAATCCCTTTCAGCTTTTTAAGTTATTAAGTTTGACATTCTACTTCAAAGTTTTGAGTGCAAAAAAAAAATACTTCTTTTAAGCCTATTCTCAGAACAAACAGAAATTATTTTCGGCACAATAGATCATAACAAAAGAAACCATTTGGAGAAGCTTTGAAAGCCACTGTCGAAGTATTGTGACGAAAATAATATTTATGTCATTTGAAATGATGCCTTTAAGATGTAAGAATTAATTTAAAGAAAACCCCAAATAATGTTTTTCTTTTTGTCAACTGAAAACTTACATTGGCAGCCTTTTCTCCTATAATTATTAGAGCCATAAACTCTTTCGTTATGTCTGGTATCAACAAAGTTGCAAGCTTTGTTTCAATTATACCCAGACCACAGCAATTTGCATAATGTAAATGAATACTTAATTTGCCCCTTGTATCCAAGCCATTTAAACTAATCATAATCGCTCAGTTGCAGCATCAATATTGATGTCTGTTTTCAACACAACACAGAGGTATACATCGCCTTCTCAAAGTTAGTTAAGCTGAAGAAGCAATCAGGTGTTTTGATTTAGTTTTGGATTCACTAGTTAACTAAATTTCAATGCACTTGGAAAATCGCACACCGAAAATCTTATTCAACATCAATATCTGTAAATATATTTGGCTCACTTTCAGATTTCCCCAAGGTTTCCAAGGACATTTTGTTTAAATAAAAAAGACCTACCGATGTTTAAATTTGTATGCAGCTAAGGAAACTATTTCACAAAAAAATTTTAGGCCATCTAAAATCCTGGTGCGACAACAATTCTACTGCTTTACTGCAACCTCGAACTCATCCATGCCGTAACAGAACTCTGCGAATTATTCAGTCAAAATATGATATATGATAATATTTTTAAGCACGTCGTTTGCGACTTCGACTTTGGGAAATCCTTGGCCTAGGTCTTGCAAGTTCAAGCAATGCTTGAGTACTGTATGATCACCTCAGTATCGAAGATAACAGCATCTTATGGAGTGGCTTCAGAAGGTAAAGACTCCGCCTCTGTCTTGTGTCATTGGAATAATAAATAAATAAACTAAAACCGAAGCTTCCCATCTATGCAGGAACATAGTATCATGGTATAACCATTTCGACTCTTGTTTACTTTCTATACAAATAAAAAAAATTATATAGACTTTGACTATTATAAAAAAGTTAGTTATTTTTAATAAAATGTAGGCCCCGTTTTGCCGTGTGAGTATCTATAAGTTCATGGATAAAATTTGCCAATATATTGGTACCCATAGTTATTGAGTTTTGTAGAAACTCGATCCAATTTGGTCTCTTAAGTCCCGATTGATACTTATAACTAAATTTACACCCACACACATTTCTCTACAGATTACCCAACAAATTTCTAAAAAAAAAAAAAAAAAAACAGAAAATCACCCATCAATTTCACTTCAACACCATCCTTATTGATCTTTTGTCCCACATACTCAGCCCACATCTTTTTCTTCATTTCATAAAAAATACAAGAAAGAAACAAAATCCACACAAAGTAACTTCATATGTCACCAACTCCCTCCATATACCCCAACACGAACCCACACACGTTTTTCTTTAAGGCTTGGACGTGAGCTGGCTAACAAAACGCCAGCAACGAAAATAAGAAAGAAATAAAAAACACAGCCTAGTAAAAGTTATTTGGCCAAAGCAAATTCATTAAAAATTCGTTAAGGCCAAGACCGCAACGGACTCAAAAAGAAAGTCAAAGAAAGGTGCTAATTTTGCACAAGTGATTGGCCAGCGCAGAGATGCAGAAGAAATGGGTCGTCTAGAATTCCTAAGGAGCGCTGCCCAACCCCGAATATACTTAATGGACCACACACCGAAGGTGTTGCCCGCTCTCGTCTGTTGGGTTGGTTTGGGTTGGGTTGGGCTGTGTCTTTTCTGACTGCAAAAAAAGAAATACTTATATTTTTATGCCATACTGGTTTCCCAAAAGGAATACAGACAACGACGAGAACAATGCCAAGTTCAAGAGGAAGAAGAGAGCGCGACGGTTAAGAGATCGCTTGCAGCTGGCTTCTCCTTGTGTGTGTTTTTTTTTTTATATATTTCTTCGTTTTTTTTTTTTGTGCTTATTGGGGTCACTTACTTTGACAGAACTTCTACTTAAGCACCGGTATTCCATTTTTGTAGCTTTTTGTGTGTAGAACTCTTCTGGGATGAATAACGTTTTTTTTTTTTAAATAAATTTTTGTTTATTTTATTTAGAAAATATTTCTATAACAAATATGAAATTTCTATTCACAATTCACTTCACATACACTTAATAACGTATCTTTCCCCTAAGCCTTTGAGTGCTTTCCGTGGGTCTTCTTCTTTTTGTTGTTTGTTCTTTTTGTGGGGTCGTCAACGCGAAGCACAACCGTACAACTCGAGCGCTCAACTTGAACTGACATACCAGGTAAGTTTTACCATTCCTTAAGCACTTGATGGTGAGGTCTTGGTAACTGAGACTGGCCCGATGCTGCTGCCGCTGCGCTGTGGCTCGTAACCTGTTGCTGTTGCTGCTGTGGTTGTTGTCGTCGCACAGTGGTTAGGATTTTGCAAGTCGGTTGGGAAAATACAAATTTTGAGATGTTGAATTGGACAAAAATGTTTCAGATTTTAATTGAAAGTCAATTACTTCTAAAAAGGAAAACAAAGATTCGAACCTTTAAAATAAACGAGCTCTTGGACCTGAAATAAAAACAGGACTACCACTTTTAAATTAAAACAATCAGTTGGAAGATGAATAAATATTCAAGCAAAATTGCTTATTTTATTGTTAAGTATTTCATTCGAGCAACGCCTAGTATGGTTTTTTTTTAAGAATTAATATGAAAGAGGGAATATTATTTGTCAGTCCTGCGTAGAAGGGTTACTTTCTGCTTCATTATAAATTCAAAGTATATCCTCAGATCCTCAGACCTCCATGCCGAACCCTTCCCCTAAATATCGCGGTTTTGCAGCTAGCTTCTTAATTCCTACACTCAGAAAAAAACGACGTTCCAAATCCCAGCCCCCGCAGACTTCTTTTTGAACCATTTCGTTCGTGAACTTTCGTTCACAAGACAAGCCCGACGTTCACGGAAAAACACCGCCGTGATTGTTGCTCTCTGAGTGCTGAGCCCTATGGCTGCATTCTTCACTGTGATTTATCGCAAAGTCTCACGTGAGGTCGACGGTGGAGTCGGTTGAGATGCTGCCTGTCGTGTAAAGCGTGAGGTCCCTGGTTCAATCCCCCGCGCCGAGGAACGTTAAGTTTTTTCTTTTTTATATAGCGAGCACAAAATGGTCTTAGAACATGCCCATGCCGTTCGAAAAAATGTTCATAATATGAGAACCACTGAAACACTTTAAGAACAACAAAAAAAATTTTCAAAAATCAGTCCAGTCCAGGACCAGATACAATCCCTGGTCAAATCCCTGGTCAAATCCCTGGTACAGCTCCAGGTACTTCCAGGTCCAATTCCAAGTCTAGGTCCGCAGAGACATCCGCTTGTACAACACCTTACCTGCCTTAGTTAATTAGAGCCCAAGACGACCCGCGAGCTATAATTAATCTTATAATCTTATTTTCTGAACACGATTTTTCCCTCTGTATACATATAATTGTTAAGTATTTCATTCGAGCAACGCCTAGTAAGGTTTCTTGAAGAATTAGTATGAAAGAGGAAATATTATTTGTCAGTGCCATGTAGAAGGGTTGCTTTCTGCATGATAAGACAGTTGATTGTTCTCGTTTTGCGCCCTTCACTATAAATTCAAAATATATCCTCAAATCCTCAGACCTCCATGCCGAACATTCCCCTAAATATCGCGGTTTTGCAGCTAGCTTCTTAATTCCTAAGATCTCCATTATTTTAAAAGATATCGGCCCTTAAACTGACTACACCCTTTGGTTGTTTATAAGGAGGTAAACGTAACATTTGCTACTCTTTGATAAAGAATGTTAAAATGAAACAATATCTCAGATGACTGAAGTTCTTAGAACTGGGTGTAACATGGAGGAACTACCGTAAAGCATGCCGGAAAGTTTGGCGTGTGGACATGTGGAAGAAAGTTTGGCTTAAGCCTTCAAAACAAAACTCTCCAATCAGCAGTTTTCTGCTTAAATTAGTGTGGCTGTATTTAACATTCTTAAATGGAACAAGAAAACATTTACATTTCTAGAATGTTGTTGAATGTTGGTCAGAGGAACAAATTTATAAATATAAATATAAATATAATATAATATAATATAAATAGCTGCATAAGTTCCACAAAAGCAGAAAATAAAAGACCAAATGGGCTTCACATTCAATCAAATTTGGCATAATTTAGTTAAAGATGTTTTGGGGTGCATTCTGCTTTGGAATTCCCAAACGGTTATGCCACCGCTGGCATGGAGAGACTGTTGAGAAACGTTCAGTTGGTAGGAATTGATCGCTGATGATAGAGGGTGATTACTCTAGAAACAGCCGTACGATCTACCAGCCTCCTTTGTCTTGTTGTGTCTCTGTTTGTTAGTTTGCTGCAGGTTTACTTAGCATAAGAGTCGCAAAAACCAGTCACATTTACAAAAATAATTACCAAAGATATATAATTTGGTTGTTTTGTTCACGATCCTATAGGATGTCTTAATGGAGTATCACAGTAAGTGTTTCCTGCATGCAAATCCTGAAATCCTGCAAATTTCAGATTTGGTATACTCAATTTTTCCGTCATACCTTGCGTGTTAAATTAAGGATTAATGGGAACATGTACAGATTTCGAATATCCAATCCTTAAAAAAAATGAACAACTTTAAAGTGCCTTGTGTTATATTTCAGAATACAAATTTCACTAACAATCATTAGTTGTGCGAAGAGCAGGGCTCCAATTAGGTTATAAAAATTGTTTACAATTCCAATATATTAAATAGCTAAAAATGTATTTTTCCCACGTCTTTAAAGAAATCGACCCACAGTGCTTCGCTTGCTGCTGCTGCTGCTGCTTTTGTTGTTGTGTTGCCGACCGAGGTGTAGCTGGTGCTGGAGGTCTTGGCCAAGGCGGGTGCAGCACTACACGAAAAGCAATCGCTACAGCCCAGAAACACAAGCACTCCAATAATAAGTTTTCCACAAATATCGCAACAATAAACATGTTACTATTTTTGGCAACAATTTCTTGACGTTCAATTGAAATGTGGCATATGTCAGTTAAGGCTAATAACCCTCATCATCATTGCAACGAAAACAGCAACAATAACCAATGCAACAAAGAGTGCATATCAAGATTAATAATAGAATGAAGAACCCCGCCAAAGTTATCAATGGACCCACTGGCTCAACGGGATCGGAATGTAGCATATGCCCTTTGCCCATATTGGAAATGTAGACGGACTGGAATTGTACAAAACAAATCAAACAAATTTGACAACTAAGTCATCAGCTGATATTTGTAAAAATTGAGCATTTCTTTTATGCGTGACTGTGTCAAGAGTAAGCGAAATAGTCGGTAAACAAGAGGTGTTTTTTATTATGATGTAAATCGGTGAATTAAAATCATGACCTGTGCTTCGAAGACATTATCTTACATCCAAAATATTCAATGGCAGGTTTCGCTGAGTTCTTCACCCATAATGATCTCCACAAATACCACTTCCATGTTAGGTCTTTTTGATGGTCTTTATCTTGGTCCAAGCACTAGGGGTAAAGAGCTTTGAAATGTCTTTAAGTAAAAATAGAAGACGAATATAAATATTTTTTTTTATTTTGACTTTCTTCCGTTTTTAAAGGCGTATGGTCGCATGTGACCAAGACATCATGGAAACCCATATTAATGTATAATTTTTTTTTCAATTCCCAGAAGATACTGGCCGCGTTCAGCAGAACCACAAAAGCATACATTTTTACTGATCTTTCTGCTGAACTCCAGTGATACAGTTGACAATTTGACGTAGCATGATACGAGGAAATAGTACGCTCCTTTTAAGTGACACTGCGACATTCAGTTGCAATTGTTAATAAATCAAAAGGTTGTTTTCGATACCGATATGCCTATCTAGGCTCATTTTGTGGACTTTATTTAAAAAATGAGTTTAAATAAACTAAAAAATATATGAAAACATAAGTTTGACTGCGGAGCCGCGTAAGAGTCTGCGTCTTTTCTAAAAAATAGTCTTTTGAAGTCTTTGTCCAAAAATTTAGCACCTAGTTCAACAGAAGCTATTCGATGTATAATTACACTAGTTTACAGCATTTTGTATCCCGGTCATTTGGCAGTCATTTCATATGTAAAACCCTCCGCTCATTCCAAAAATCAAGACCAATAATTTTTTGGCGGGGTCGTTTTCGAGAAGTTAGTTTTTTCATTGTAAAAAAAGGTACCTCTCTAAAAATGTGTATATCTTCAGTTTTAGCTTGTAGATTTTAAAATGGAATCGAATACATTTGACAGAGAATTGAATGCCCTGTAAATCATTCATACAACACATTTTAATCCGTTGGTAAACTTCGCGGCTATTAAGGTGTTAATCGGCAACTTTGCTTTAAATTTATTACTTTTTGAAAAAAAGGTAGATTTTAATCGCGATTTTCTCCATGAAAATAATTCTCCAAAACTAATTTTTTCGCTGATCATCATAGAAACATCCATTACAATTCTAATGCCACGTATTTCACTTAAACCCGTTGAAGAATAAAGAAGTTATTGGCACTTAAGTACGAAATTGAAGGTTTCAAGCTCATACAAATAGACTTAGCTTCAATGATTTTTTTTTCATCATAGGAAGCTTTTTCGCGATTTCTCGAAAACGGCCCCGCCAAAAAATTATTGGACTTAATTTTTGGAATCAGCGGACGGGTTTACATATGAAATTACCGCCAAATGTCCGGGATCGCGAAATTTTTTTATGAATTTGTAAACTAGTGTTATTATCTGATAACTGTTCGGCGATCCATTCTTCTGCTGAACACGGCCACTGATACACCATGAGCTATATCTGGAGTTCGTAACGATCAAAGGAGTGAAACAGCGTACGAATTTAATAGTTGTAAAATATACTACATTCGCGATTAACATTACTGATTAGTTTGATTACTACGAAAACAATATTTATATGATTCTATTTTTATTTAAAACTTAATTTACATTTTTATACCCTTGCAAAGGGAATTATAATTTGGCCCAGGGTGACCAGCTGCGTCGATTGAGATTTGTCCGTCCATCTCTCTGTCTGATTCTACGCAAACTCGTCTCTCATTTTTGAAGCTATCGATCTGAAATTTTGAACAGAATCTTTTTTGTGCTGCACGCTACTAATTTGTCGGAACAGACCGTATCGGATGACTATATCTCATAGCTCCCATAGGAACAATCGGTCGGAACTTCTCCAAACTTTGTGTTCGTAGGTTTTCTATTATTTTGTATAGTTCTACCAAGTTTGATGAAAACCGGACAACTATATGCTGTAGCTGCCATACAAAAGATAGGTCTAAAAAACAGTCTTAGTTAGAAAAACATTTTTGTTTTTAAATATAGCATCCTGAAATTTTTTTTTTGGTTTGTTTAACATGCTTTCACCTAGTTCAACAAATTTGTATCCAAATCGGATGACTATATCATATAGCTCCCATACGAACGGTCGGTCGGAAAATGGATCATTGTGGGAAAAAGATTACTTTTGAAAATGTTCAAGCGAGCACTTGGTAGAGTATAAAAACTTCGGCACAGACGAAGTTAGCTTAGCTTCCTACATTTGGAAGGTACAAAGTTGTGATTTTCAACACGACACGACTCTAACACGAATGGTATATTTAAAGCACCCAAACCACACTCACGGTGAAGCATTTTCTAAACACAACCCGACACGATCAAGGCTCTATGTCTTTTGACCTGATTAACCACCCTATATAAATTCTTAAAATTCCTGGAATTCTTTGGTTAAGTTAGAATAAACTGCCAAAGTGTCTTTAACTATTCAAGGCAACATTTGGTTTCTCTAAACTAATAACAAACCCACATAATGAAAATCAGTGAAAGAAAAGCACGACACGCGCCCAACTCTAGTCCAGTCGTGCTTGACCGACTACTTGTTTTCCACTGAACCGTGCCTTTGCTTAGGAAAGGATTAATCAAAAATATTTTAGTTTTTGCACTTTTTATGGAATTGTGCTTAAGCAGTTTCCTTGGCCATTCGAAACGATTAATATCTGCAATTGTGATGGCTTTATCTCAGATATAAGGATATCCAAAAATCTCAATTATTTGCACATTTGCATACATGTTGCTCAAATGGTTACTTTCACCTCGTCGCACATTCTGTGCGTTGATTTGTTTGCATTTGTGTTTTTTTTTATTTTAATTTTTTTTTTTTTTTGGCAACTATTACGACAGTTAATTGTTAAGCTCAAATAAAAGCATTTAGTTGAGCGTCCAGCCGCAAATGCACAATTGAAACTTGTTCAGTTACTTTCGCTGAAAAATGGAGAGACCGTCTCCGATGTCTGTGTGTTGCTTTGACACTTTGGCGGACACTTGGCGGGTTGGCTTGACACTTTTGCGCATGCGTGTCGTGCCAAGAGTAACGGCTCTCATATTTCAGTGTTGTTTCAATTGTTACTATTAATTTGATTTTATTTTCTGCATTTCGACGGCGGCGTTGACGACGGCGACGACAATTGACTTCAAATGTCTTGGCATTTACCAAAGAGAAAAGTTACAACAACTATGAAAGTGTATTTCGTTTTCTTCATTTTTCGATAATAACCATCACGAATTGATGAAACTTTCCCAAAAAACTGAAAAGCGCACTGCACAGAATATGCGATTATGTAATCATTATTAATTATTATTAATCAATTAAGTACAGTTCATTTGCAATGCTTTCAGTTTCAGTCGCACGGTGAAAACACGCTCTTACAACTAAAACTCAATTGAGTCCTGCTCTTCTGATAACACTATTTTCAATCCTCCTGATCCTCCCGACCACCGCACATAGCGGCACAACAGCACAACACAGCAATGCAGGGACAGCAGAGTACCAACATGATACAGAGACAGCAAAATACAAAGAAGAATATAACACCAAATATCAGCCACAGGGCCAAGCCCAGTCCTCTTGACTTTTTCTTCTGCATTGTAGAATAATTTTATGCTTTGACATTAAAATTTTGATATTGGTTGGGAAATTGTTTAGAGATTGGAGGAAGATGGCCTGCTTTTTTTCAAAGTTAATCGATATTTGACTAATTTACTTGACAGTTTACATAAAAATAAATCTCTACAAAATTTAATCGGTATTATGATTGAGCTTAATTGGTTTGAACATTAAAATCAACTAATTCATACAATCACAAATTGAACTTTTAATACAAGTCCCAAGTGTGATATCAATCAAGAATAGGGCTGGTCTTGAAAAACTACAGTAGACCAGTCAATAATATTTGATTGTCATGAAAATGTAAAGCAACATTCATTGCTTACTCGTAAAATACAACTTTAAATTTGTCCCGCATAACTTAGTACGATGATTTAATAAATAAATAATTGACTTTACGGCCACTATGGGCCAAGCCGAGCTTATCTGAACCTATTGGCTTGTGTGCTCCGAATTTTCACACAAAAAAGAGAACTTCGGCTTACGCCGAATCCGTACGATTAAGATTGAGAAGCTGTTTCATGGATAGTTATTTCAAATCTGGCTCCAATAACTTGTGAAGGTGACCGGATATGTAAGATCAAGAAAAGACTTATTCATTAGATGTCCCGAGGTGGAATTAAACCCACTGCTAATTAGTACTACTTTACGATAATATAAAATCGAGATTTAAGATATTAGTAATGGTTCCCCATAATTAAGGTCAATTTTTAAGCAGCTTTCAGATTCGATTTTAAAAGAATGGAGATAGCTAAGCTAACTCGTCTGTGCCAAAGTTTTTATACGCTTGCAAGTGCTCGCTTGAATTTTTTTTAAATCATTTTCCCACATCGATGTTATATAGTCATCCGATTTGGACAAAAAATTTTAGAATTAGGTGATAGCATGCGAAACAAAGAAATACCAAATTTCAGAATGCTACAATTAAAAACAAAAAAGGTTTTCTATCTTAGACTGTTTTTCAGACCTATCTTTTGAATGGCAGCTATCCCATATATCTGTCCAATTTTAATCGAACTTTGTGGAATTATAGAAAACATATGAATCCAAAGTTTGGAGAAGTTTCCATTGAAAAGAAAAAAGGGTTTTACCCTTAAATCAATATCAAGTAAATTGAATTGATCTTGACCATCGAATTGATATTTCAACTACGAGTCACACTACGTCTTGCTATGGATTAGGAATATTTGCAAATTGTGATGCCGCCTCTCAGAGAAGACTAAATGTAGCTTTCAACAATATTGCTAGATTTGTTTGTAATAGAAGACACACAGACCAAATTACACACTTCGCACTGCCGATATACGACCTCGACTTCAGAACGTGGACCGGGTACATATCCTTACTACTTCTGCAAAAGATAATATACACCAAACAACCATCCTATTTGTACGATAAAACAAGTTTTGCCACTTTAACAAGAACCATGAATTTGAAAACAGTACGACACAAACAAAACAGCTCAAAGAAACAATTTGTTGTTTATACTGTTCGGTTGTGGAACCAACTTCCACCCCATTTAAAAACTATTAATAGTGCAATGCAATTTAGGGTCAATCTATACACTATCCTTAAAAATTAAAACATATATCTATATATACAAAATTTAATAGTCGAACATACTCAAAATTGAAATAAAACAAAATTTATATTCGTAAAAGTAGAATAAGTTAGAATGCAATGAATAGTTCATCTAAAATTGTAATGTGACTGGTTCAATAATCATAATTTTATACTAGAAGCACCAGGAATATTGTTAAATAAATAAAATGCAAAATATAAGTAGATCTCTCTTGATAACAGCTCCAAAGGCTTAAATCAATTCTGAAAAGCGTGCACAGATAAAAAAGATCACGATATTTAGTAACAATCGGGAATTTTTCAGTATCGAATCGGCCTTCTCACTTATGCACATTTTAGTTGAATTTTATGACAGTGTTCCTCAGCTCAGATTCTTAAAGCAAGCCAATCCATCGTTTCAATGGGAGTAATTAGATATAGTCTTTCGAAAAGGACACTCCGTGTCAAAATTCACATTCTTAAGTTAATATGACAAGTTTTTCCCAAAATATTTTAGGAATGATATTACATATTGGTATTTAACTTTGAACAATTAATAAGAATCCACGGACTACTAGACATGTTGTATTTAGCAACAGTGAACAGCTAAGTGACGAATTCTAAATAAGAACTAAGTCCGTTTTAGGAATCCCACTGTTGTAAACTGTAGTCAAATGTCTCCAAAATATATCTAGCAAGGAAACTGACTTAAGCCCATGAATGTTTTACCTTTTAGTCGCAAATGTTTCGGGACTCGTATTGAACCCACTCGTTCTCGAGAACCACCGAAACCTTTCGGATGTTGCGTCCACTGGAAACCACCCGAAACTTTGCGAAGCTTCGTACTGTGAAGATATTTGAGGATACTGATTCTAAAGATAACATTTTTTTTTATATTTAAATCAGAGACCGAAAATAAACAGTTGTAAGTGTACAAAATTAGTAAAAATTTGTTAAGCAATTTAAGTTTATAAGGTGGCCGTATAAAATCGGAATAAAATTTTATTTGCTATTTTTTCGAAAAAAAATTACATTTAATGAGTTTTAAAAAAAGGTACCATAAAGATTATTGACAACATATATGTTTTATAATGTTTTTAGTTCGGTTGTATATTTCAGCTTATTTTTATCTTTAATTAAAAAAAATGACAGTAATTTTTATTTAAGTTTTTGTAAAGTCTTAATTGAAAGTAATTATCATTTTGTAATTTTTGAAAAAAAAAGTTATAACAGTTAAATAAGAAAAACATGAAATTAAAAAGAAATCTTGTTTTCCAAGTTTAAAAAAAATTCTTTAAAAATATCTGTCAATTGACAAATAAATGAGATAATAAACAATTGTGTCCCCAAATTCAATAAATTTAGATTTGAAGTTATGAAAAAAAATCCATCAACTTTTTGAAATTATTACAATCTTTATTTTGTAACATTTACATTCAAATTTTTTTAAATTAAGAAAAATCAAAGTAATAACTGTTAAGTCAACTCTTTTATTTTGAAATATTTACGCTGCAATTTCCTAATTCTTAAAAATTTGTAACTTGTAACTTTTAAGAGCGCTCTGTAACTTTAATACTGCAAGTTTAGTAAATTTGTTAGAAAAAGTTAAATTTGAAAACTGTTGGTATTTTTCTGTAACGTTATTCAAAGTAAATTATACAGAAGCCAATTCGGTGTCTTAATTTGGCTACAGGGCCTTTATACCTGTTCAAACACGCTTCTGAACATTTCATTTGATTTGGAACGACTCCCTCCCCTTCAACATTTTTGGGAAGTCAAATATAATGTTAAATAATTCAGGGACAGTAACTGCTATAACTTTTTATACCCTTGCAGAGGGTATATTAAAATTGCCCAGATGTTTGTAACGCATAGAAGGAAGCATTTCTGACCAAATAAAGTATATAAATATATTTTCAAAAACTAGTTCTAGTGAGAAAACCTTTTTTGTTTTTTAGGACATCTATATAGCTGTCTTACAAAAGTGGAGTCAGAAAAGTAGTCTTATTGGGAAAACTCGTTTGATTTCAGCGGATGTGTCCTTCAAATTAGTTAGAAATCGTGCTGTAAGGGTATACAAACTTCGGCCTAGCCAAAGATAACTTTCCTCTATTTTTTTTTTTTAACTTCATAATAATTTTTAATTTTTTGTTTTAAAAGCAAAAAAAATTACTTTCAATTTATATTTAAAATCTGTAAAAATAATTTTTAATTTTTTAAATACAAATTTTTAATTAAAATTATAAATTATAAAGAATTTGTGTAATTTTAAATCAAAAATACAATTTAAACTAGAATATCTTTTAACCAAACGCCCTGTAACAAACATTTTTACAGATACATATGTGTTCTATGGGTCAGTATGTATGTATAGCCACGCCTAGTCGGACATGGAAGCATGCCAGAAGTACTTACTTCACGATTATTTCTCACTCATGATCGTGAGAAAGCATACATACTGACCCATAGATCATATTTATATACATAAATTGTTAATCGATCTTTGGGTCAAAAAGTTATTTTTGATCATTATTTTTAAATTTTTATTCAAATTCATTTTTATTTTAAAGAAATATAAATAAACAAAAATTTTTTTTAGGTAAAATTGGAAGTATAAATGTATACCGATTTTAAATGTCCGGCTCAAAAAATTGCAGGGATGCAAACCGGTTCTAATACGAACCGGGTTTGAGCCGAACCGAACCGCTTATTCCAGCTGGTGAACCGAACCGCAAACCGAACCGTCTTCCTTCTAGAATTGCTGAACCGAACCGAAAACCACAATCAAAAACGGTTCGGTTCGGTTCAGTTCTCTGACGAGTTTTAGCGCGAATCGCTTTCCTCGAGCCAATGATTTTTATTAATTTGGAAATTTGAATCGTTTCCCGAAGATAATTTGTAGAAATTTCGTTCGACCCTCTTCATATTTAGCGTTGTCGGATCGATATTACTTTTAAGGATGGCCTGACGAAAATTGAACAACATGTCTTCTGCAATTGCCCACCGATCTCTTATTTTACCTGTTATTATTCTAAATTTGTTTCTTCAATAGACAATATTTTTAATTTTATGTGGTACTTCTTAACTTTAAGTCAATCTTAATCTGATAGACGAGTCTTGGGAATCCAACAACAAACTTTGGCTATTGCTCTAATGATTTTAAAGGAATGAAATTTCAAACATGGTCGAAAAGTCATAATATTTTATAATGCGCCTCTGTGAACCACTGAGCCGATCCGAAACCGCGGTTCATTTAACTCCAAAAACCATGTAACGAACCGAACCTGCGGTTTTGAAACTGTGCGACCCACTGAACCGAACCAGTACTTATTTTCGAGTGGTTTGCATCCCTGAAAAATTGTATTGTGGTACCACCTCATTTCAATTAGGATCTATCGTTTAGAAAAATAGCCATGCTCCGGCTTTCACGTACTTTTGCGAATTACGATTTCAGCAAATTCGTACGATTTCCATTTAGAGCGCTCCGAAATTCGCCAGTTTTTTTCATCGATAATGTTCCATTCCAACTTGTTTTGTGTCATTTGACATAACAAAAACAGCTGATGAGCGCCACTACTCATGCTATCGATAGTCATATATCGATATATACCATAGCCAAATCGCAAATTGTTGTTTTTGTGAGCAGTTTTCCATCTCGCTCAATTTTGTATGTCTCTATTAAATAATTGATTAAAATATTGCCTTAGTGCGAATTGAGTGGGAGAGTCCGTAAGACAAATCTAAAAAGCTTAGAGAACTGAATAAAAATAGTTCCGCGGGCTGTCTGTTTGTGCATCAATCTATATTTTGCATTTACTTTTTATTTCACGGACTCAGATGTCGCCGGTTTAAAAACGGCAAAACTTTGCGATTTCCTAATGTCGGAGCACCAACTTTTACGATTTGGTGATCAAATCGCAAAGTTTTTGCGAAAGCGAAAATGGGAGCATGGCTGTATAATATTTTTTATTCCATAACTGCTATTTTCGGTCCCTGAAATAATTGCTTTCGCGTACTAAAATTTATTAAATTTTTTTTCAATCAAAACACCTTTGACTTCATATACAGTCTGACTTCGGAATTTTCTGAAATCAAATCATTAGTATTAAAATGTTTTTAAATTTACGTAGAGCAGAAATTTTGTTGCAGTTCTAAATACGTTTTGGTTTTGGGTTTTTCTTTGGTTGATTCGACTGCAACCCGTGACTGTTGACTCGTGTGCATATGTTGACTCGTTACTAGGCAGGGCGCTTTTCAACACTAAGACCCGTGTGTGTAAACGAGGGCTGCAGCTACGCGCGTGTGTGTGTGTGTGAGATTGGAAGATGGCTGCGGAAGGTGCTCTTGCTCCTACCCTTGCAAGTAAATATCTGGCGTACATTAATATATAAAAAGCATAGTGATTGTTGTTAACCATGTTAAGTGTATGGCCGTTGCATTTGGTCAAGTTTTGATAGTCCACCTGGAGTGAGGAGGTGCAGTGACTAACTGATTTTTTGTACTTCTCTTTGAGGCGACCTCGTGTGTTTTTATACCCTGTAATGGCGGGAGTAAGTAGGGTAGGGTATATTAGAGCTTTGGAGGTGTTAGTAACTCTTAAATTTCTTGGCTTTAAAAAAATCCGGTAAAGTGAAGAATATTTTAAATGCAGGTCATTCCTTAGTCGAACCAACTCTTTTCTCCACATGTTCATTAATTTGCTTCCCTTCTCTCCCCGACTCACTTTACAGTTCGCTCTAGCGTAGCTGTTGAGCTATGGTCATCGGCTGGCCCCAAACTGCCATATGAACACAAGCCCAATTTGCCGCGAGAGGAGACGAAAAGTTCCAGAACGATTTGCTTCAGTCCCGATGGCCGTTACTTTGCCTATTCAAATGGCCAGGAGGTGAAAGTGCTGGAGGCAGGGAAGGATCAAAATGGAACGTGGCCCCTACAATGCTCGCTGCCACGTCCCAAGGCATTCTATTTGAAATTTTCGCCACGAGGCAATTACTTGTGCACGTGGGAGCTTTATGCCATCACCAAGGATCGTCCAGAGGGATCACCCAATATGCTGGTCTACGAAGTGGCCACCGGCAATGAGGTCTTCTCCATTGTGCAAAAGAATCAAACGGATTGGGAGCCCTCTTGGTCATCAGATGAGTCCATTTTCGCCTTGGTTGTGGGTGGCGAGTCTTTGTTCTATGAGCTGACTGAGGGTGCCGCAAAGGGATTTGCATCTACGACCCGGAAAATTGGTGGCAGCCGTGGTGGCATGTTATCCTTGGGTCCGGGCAATAGTCCTCCGTTCTTAGCCATTTATACACCCGGTGCCAAGGCAGCTCCATCCATGTGCAAGTTGTACAAGTATCCCGCCTTGGGCCAGAACCAGTCGGTGGCCTGCAAGAGTTTCTTCCAAGCCGATCGTATCGAGATGTTGTGGAATAAGCGTGGAAGCGGTCTGCTCCTGCTCACCAGCACTGAGGTGGACAAGAGTGGTGCCTCCTACTATGGCAATCAGGCAGTCCATTTCATGGCGACCAAGGGTGACACATGCTCAGTGCCACTGTCAAAGGAGGGACCCGTTCATTGTGTCAAGTGGAGTCCTAAGGCGAACGAGTTTGTTGTGGTCTACGGATTTATGCCCTCAAAGGCCGCCCTGTACAATCTTAAGTGTGATGTTGTCTATGATTTCGGCGAGGGTCCACGCAATTGTGCATATTTCAATCCATTTGGTAACCTCATTGTGTTGGCTGGATTCGGCAATCTGCCTGGAGCTGTCGAAGTGTGGGACGTTCCCAAACGCGAGAAGTTGGCGAACTTGAAGTGTGCGGATACCACAGTCTTTGAATGGCATCCGAATGGTGAATGGTTCGTTACCGGCACCACCGCGCCCAGGCTCAGGATAAGCAATGGGTGAGTGACAATTAATCACAACAAGATGAATCTAAGTAACATGCTTTCCCATCCAGCTTCAAGGTCTACCACTATTCGGGAGCTTTGCTCCACGAGACCATGTGGCCGCAGGGCCAGGAGCTACTGGGCATCGAGTGGCAACAATTTGCCGAACAAACTTTCACCGAACCAAAAATCACCAAGGCCAAGCATGAGGGCATCAAATCCAGTCAACCAGAGGCCAGCAAAAAAGCCTACACACCGCCCCACTTGCGTCTGTTGAAGGAGGGCAAGAATCCGGAGAAATATTTGCCGCAGCCAAGCATACCCGGATTGACGCCAACCGGCGGAGCAGGTAATACGATGCGCAAATTTTGGGATAGACAGTATGATTTGGACAATCCGATAATGCGCCGCAGCGATCAGCAATTGATGGTGGCCAATGTAGTGCGTGAGGGTCAGCCACCGGCAGCGAGCTCCACCAGTCGCCACATTCGACGCTATCGACCTTATCAGCATAAGCGCTTTTAGTAGTACAGTTGCCGACATTTAGAGTTGCATCTTAGGATTTTATAGATTTTATGTGTATGTGTAATACAGTGCAGAGCGTGTATGATTGTAAGTGGGCGTTCCAGGGGAATGAAACCGAAACTGCTTATCGGTAGCAGTTGAATTCCGATCGAGGAACTAACGCCCAAGTCTTTCCAAAATTGAATTTTAAATGACGACCCATAATCTGCGGCTTTTAAATGAGAATGTTAATTTGTATCATCATGTAGTAAAATTGGGTAAATCTGTTTCAGAATAGGTAAAATATATATATCTTATATCAGAATCTGTTACACTCAGGATAATACAGTTTTAATAATGTGTTGAAAAATTAGAGTAGAGAGACGTCTTCAGTTCTTAAGACCTTCTAAATATTCAATTCAATTATTAATGATTTAGAACTTCTTAAAAAAAGAATGAAAGCCAATTCTCAAGTCAAATATCTCTAAATTTGCAGTATTATTTAAAAAAGATCAAATTTTAAACATTTTATTATTTTAAAATGGAAAATTACCGAAAGCAGTAGAGAAATATTTACCATACCTTGAATAATTTGATTCTTATAGCTTTTCGAAACAAGATTTCATAGATACGGACAATGCCCAATCGACTTATCAAAATTCAAGCTCGATTGTCAAAACTCCCAAGACTTTTTCGCGTCAAACCGAGGTCTTTATTCAGGATGTCAAAGTGGAGCAATGAGATGGCGATCATTTGAATGATATCTTGTTCAAATCTTGAATGGCATAAAATAATCTATCAAATAAATATTTTTGATAGAATTTTGGTTAATTACACTTTGTTTTATTCAACTTGGAAAATGAAACGTTCATATTGGTAAAAACCTGGAGTTCGGCGCGAAAAGGTACGAGTTTTTGAATTTTGATAAGTGTGAATAATTTACAAACTTTGTAATAATGCCCGCAGTCCCATTGAAATGCTCGAGCATCCCTGTTGGGCGAACTCAATAGATTCTTAGTTTACTAAAGATATAACTCTAATCAAATTTAGTATTTGGCTTCAAACAAACAAGCTCAGCTTTAGAATCCGTTAGGCTCAGTTTTTAAGGCCGAGAATCGAAATTCATAAATTAATTATCCAACCGGACTAAGGGCCGATTTCTTATCTTCTACATAGCTGCTATGTGTCAGATAAACTAAGATTTTGCTCTGTTACTTGTAGATTTATGTGACAGTTAGCTCTATGTAGTAGATTGGAAAACGGCCCTTAAAAAAATGGGATATAGTACTTCTGCAATCAATAATTTTATATGATCGAGCTTCAACGGAAATAGTGACGATATATACTTGTAAAGTAGGTTTGCAAAATATCGATATCGATGAGGATATTAAGAAAGGTATCATTTTGGATATATAAATTTAAGGGTAAATATATTAATAATATCGATTTTTTCGATATTTTAAATAAATAGCAATGTCTTTAAACTAATTGGTTCATGAAGGTAATTTAGACGTCATTTGACCAGCTTTAAAAACTTCGTTCCAACTGAGTTCAAAATCTGGGGTTCAAAGCTCCACAAGACTACAAAATATCTAGGCGGCAGACCTATGAAATTCTGTTGATAGTTCAGTCCGCGGGTTCTAACCCGTTGGGCATTGTTTTCGGAATCTAAGATCGTGGAAACATTTTCTGGTAAAAATTTTTTTAAATCGTCCAGCTTAAGAAGCTATTAAAAACAGAAACCTAACCTTAAATATGCAAATTTTGTTTTACCCCAATTTGACTTAAGCCTTAATTATTTGCAATTTCGTAAAATGTCGAGCTTGGACATGGTTTGTAATCGAAAATGTTCCGATGCACCATAAAAATATTTTTTGTTCGCTCACTAAATAATAGTTTCTGAAGTTCTGAAAAAAACTGACTAACTGACTGACTTTGAATCGAACCTTTTCTAAGCAGTTGGGTCCGTTTAAAGGCGTTAACAATTTAGAAGGTCCGGTTTGTTAACCCCCAAAATCCTTACAAAATATAGCATTAAAGAACAATAGAAATTCAAACTATTTCATGAATTTATATTGACAAAAGCTTCGCTGAGCTCAAGTTTCTAAATGAAATTTCCGAATGTTTATTTATGATTTGATGCACCTTAACAGTATGTACTTTAATGTAGCACACAAAATCATCATATCTCAATTGTAGATCCATTTTTTTTAACCAAAAAGATGTGTGTACATTTAAAATTCGGTATATTTCAATTATAAACCTTTCGAAAAGTTGACTTTAAAATATCACCGAAAAATATCACCAAGAAATGTTCGATATCCGGTATCAAAAATGTTCAAATATTGATATTTTCCAAATCTAAAAACAACTTTTTCTGCGTATGGCCTTCAGCAAAAATTTTTGGCTCTATCTCTTATAGTCTCTGAGACGGACAGACGGACGGACATGTCTATATCGATACTGCTGTCGATGCCGGGAATTTTTCAGAAAATGTTTAATTTTTTCATCTTAGAAGATGTGTATCCAGCTGTGAAGTAACGAAAAAAGTAAAGTTATAATACAAATATTTAGAATTTTCGTAGTAGAGGGATTTAAAACGAAAAAATTCTCTACTTAAAAAAGACTGCTGATTAAAATCGATCAGTTTTAAATATGTTAAAGGCCGAGTAATCAGAACGACTAAATAATAATAGCTAGACAGCGGTTTTTGCATATTTTTAAACCGATTTTAATCCTAAAAGACTCGAAAATATGTGTATTTTAAAAATATGTTCACATCATTTTGTTTTTTGTTGACCTTCCAATTCGTTAAATAATTATTTAAGTCATCTTGGAATTGAGTGGAGAATTTTGTGGAATTTTATCAACGTCAAAAGTCAGTACATCATATGGTGTTGTGCACATGTATTTCGGCTTACTTGGATGAAAATCTGTTTAAAAATATGCTCTTCTTCATTTGAATATGAATCTCTTTAACATTATTCGTATGCTCATGAGTTATTCGAAATTGTTTTTAATCAGCTGAATGAACTTTGTGTCGTTTTAAAGCTGTGTCTGATATCTTATCAACAGTTTCTCTTAAGAAAAACCAAACGAGAAAGCTCAGCCAACTTCGTCAGTGTCAAAGTTTTCATATCATTGCAAGTGCGCGCATAAATATTTTCAAAAAATCGTTTTCCCACAACGACCCATTTTTCGACCGATTGTTCGTATGCCAGGTATTTGATATAAAAATTTGTTGAATTTGGTAAAAGCATGTGAAACAAATACAAAATTTCGGGATGCTACTTAAAAACAAAAGTTTTTCTAACTAAGACTGAATGTCTAACGATTTTCATCAAACTTGTCAGAGTTATAAAAAAGCATAGAAAAAAAACTTTGGAGACGTTTCCATTGAAAAGAAATAAGTTTCTCACAAAACCTAGTTTTCCGAACGATTTTTCCTATGGGAGCTTTAATATATAGTCATCCGATCTAGTCGGTTCCGACATTCCAGTCGGAGGAATTTTTCAACCATCTTATATGAAATCTCGACATGTGAAAGTAGAGCTTAAGCTCGAGGCATTAGTTCCGCCTGCTTATCTATATACATGCAAGGTGTCAGATAAACTAAAATATTCCTCTGTTATTCTTTAGCGTGACTGAAAGATCTCTATGTATCGATTCAAGTTTATATCATTTGGTCTTCATAGTCAAAGTGTTAACTTATGGATAAAATCAAAACCATGTTTTCGTTTCTTTTTAAGAAAATCATTTAATAATTTTGCTGCTGTTTTCGAGGAATCTATGCAGGTCTGTAATATTTTTGTTGGAGGACCGAATATAAAACTCCCTTAGTACTCCTTTTTTTTCGAAGTATCTGCATGGTTGGATATATGTAGCTATGCTTTCAAAGGTAGGGAGGGGCGCGTATGAATCTTAAACCCATTTTTTCCTATATCAAATTTTGAATTCTCTTGTAGTCGCGGTTCTTTCGGTTGTCTCAGAACTCTACGCTCTAATATCCAGGAAGTCACTCCAACCCATGTGCTCTTTTGTAAGATTGTACGGATTCGCTTTTACACATACACAAAGTCTTTTAGGTGTACCATGTTGTTCCTGCCCACAGGATATCTACCTCTACTACTACCTCCGACACCATTCTGAAATCACTTAAAAACCCCTCTGAATTATACTGTATCTTGCTTCGAAATGACAGATATTTCCTTTTCAAAATCCGAATAATCCTGACCATAGTTTGAACTGTTCTGTTATTTAAGAAGCATTTAGTTTGGAAATCGTAGATTCGAAATTGAAATTAAATTGTCGTTAGTGGTAGATTCGTGTTTTCACGGTATTTGGTTACGGTTTCATTCCCTTCTCAATTTATGCTAATTTTTGTTATTATTTTCTTTTTTTTCGTTTGCCTGAAGGTGGTGCCAACAATAAGAAGAATAAAAAGCCAAAGGGCAATAGAAGAGAGGTTGTAAATAATGTAAATGGTGGCGATGCTCCCGATGCTTCACCTGTCGTTGCAACAGTGGTAAGCGGCGAAGAGCAGGCGGAGCAGCAACAGCCGCAGCCACATCAGCAGCAGCAGGCTCAGGCTCCTTTCATCAAACCTAGGCCTCAGCCCCGTCATCATCAGCAGCAACAGCAGCAGACTGAAAATGCTGGCGATCAGCGTTTTCATCAGCATCCCCAAGCTAATGGCCAGAATATCAGCGAAAAGGATCGCAAAATTCGCAGCGTGGCCAAAAAGCTGTCGGACATCAAGAAGCTCAAGACCCGACAAAGTCAGGGCGAGTCCCTGGAACTTAATCAATTAAATAAAATTGAAATGGAAGCAAGGTACCTGGATGAGCTGAAGGCTCTCAAGCTGTCCGCCTAGGAACCGGAGGAGAGTTGTGTGGAACGAGAGGGAAACCAAAGTGTGATACATGAACTAGAAGGCCAAGACGGACCACTTCTTCCCCCCCCCCCTTTCCTGCTGTTATACGCTCATTTTGCGAGAATTGCAAAACAAGTTTCTAGTTAAAAACATTTTTCTACTATTGTGATTTCTTAATATAAATATTTTTGGCAAAAACAAAGAAAAACAAAAAAACCAACCAACCAACCAACCGACAGTAACTTCAAAACAAAACAAATTTATGTACCAAATTGTGCTACCAAGTAAATAAAGAATGATGTTTCCACATGAGTTAGTCTAGTTTTCCCAGTTGGATTTCTTTTTGATGAACTCCTCTTGGCCATTTTCTTTGACGGCCACATAATATCCGAGACTTTCATATTTATAGCGCATGTAGGCTATGTATCCAAAGACACCGGCAAAGGCAGTCAGACCCAGGCCCATAATGATTTTGTTCTGGAATAAAATACAAATTTATATAAGATTTATATAAAGATATGAGATTTATTTAAAAATGTATACCGGTTTTGTGTACAACTCAAAGTTGATTAAGCGGAAAACGCTGGTACTTCTCAGGGAGCGAATTCCCTCTCCTGGTTTCTGCTCTCGGGGTTTGTTTTCGCTCATCTTGACAAATTTCTGGGGATTTGCCTTACGCTAAATTACGCTAACAATTTTAGTTTTCCAATGTTGTGATTATTTGGTCATTACAGCAGCGGCGTGCTTCTGACTTTTATTAGAGTGACCGTTTCATGTCAGAAATACCTTAAGCCGTCGGAGTGACTGAGTCACGGATGTCACGATGACAGTGAAGTCGCTGAGATTTATTTATAATGGACATGTGACGATGTAATCAAAAGTTCTTGGGTTTTGTTGGACTTAGACGAAAATGTTCGGGATTACATATCTGCATAGATCTTCTAGAAAGTTGGAAGTCTCAAATTCATCCAAAAAGTTGTTCCTGCCAAGTGGCATATGATCACCTCGCCTGACAGTATCAAATGCATAACTAATTAATGTAACCCAAGAAAAATTGCAATCATTCTATAACAACATAGCTTAAAAAGCTTACATAATTAATTTCACAGTTTAGTTCGGCGTTTATTGTTTCCGCGCCCATATCTAAACTGAAGCTAATTGTCAAAAATTGTTGTTCATCAAACGAATTAAAATTATGTCAGGGTCGTATCCCTGCTTTCGCCATATTAAAATCGAAAGAAATTCAGTTTCGGGAATTAAGAGGGCCTGGTCCATCACTAGCAAGTCCACTCACGAACATTCCAACGTCACGTTAACCAGCACTAACAACAGCTGTTTTTCAGTTCAGCATTTTTCCCTTTCCCATTTGCAGCCATACTTTAGCCGAAATCTATTGTAACTACGAACTTTAGCCATTTGTTATTAGGGTAAGCCTATTTTGTCAACCACAAAAACACATCTCATCCAAAATTCTTTGCAGGCTTCGTCCAAATTGTTAACAATGGCCGTTGCCCCACTGCCATCAGTATCGGATATTGTCAAAACTGAACCGTCGGCTGAAATCCTAAAATTAAATGATGATTGTCTTCAATGCATATTTTCAAGACTCATGGACTTACGTACCGAAGTGGCTGTATCCCGTGTCTGTCGGCGCTTTCAAGTCATCTTAATACGGAAGTGGCGCTACTCGCACGCCTACGATCAGCTGGACCTCGATAAATGGCGTGAACTCTTGCCTAACTATGAGGACTTGTTTTATTTTCTGAAGATCATGGGTCCACATATCAAGGAAATGTTTGTCACTAGCTGCTTCTGTACACAGCTCAAGGAACTGAAGGAAATGCAAATTCGTCTACTGCCCATGGTAACGAGCTTTATTTATGAGCCCGAGGATATGGACTGCTATCCCTCCGATCGTATCATACTTAAAATGGCTTACATGATGCCAAATCTAAGAAGATTGCATCTCACGACGCCCATTCAAGGGCATTATTTGTCCAATTTTCGTCAGTTGCAGGAACTACATTTGTACGAGGATCAGCACAAAGCCTACGAACTGAAGCAGGAATGTCTAGACGAGGTCTGCAAGTAAGTAGAAGGAAATTATACATTTTTCCCACTTTTGATTTGCGGTCTTAAATTACTAACTTCTTTTGACGGAACTCTCAAAGATATTTTAATTTATTTTAAAAAATTTAAAAATGGAGGAATACCAACTTCGGCTCGGCCGAAGTTTATATACCCTTGCAGCACGTTTTTGAACTTAATTGAAGGACATATGCACTAAAAACAAATAAGTTTTTCTCAATAAGACTACTTCTCAGACTCTTCTTTTGTATGACAGCTATATTTGGCAGAATTGTGAAGAAGCATTAAAAACTAGTAAATACGAAGTTTGGAGACGTTTGCATTAAAAACAAAAAAGTTTTTCTCGCTAGAACTAGTTTTTTGACCGATCGTTCCTATGGCAGCTATATGTTATTGTCATCCGATCCGGCCGGTTTCGACTTCGTGCAAAGTTTGGTCGCGATAGCTTTCAAACTGACGGAGGAGATAGCATAGAAACAGACGGACATGGCTATATCGACTCAGCTCGTCATGCTGATCAATATATATATACTTTATGTGTTCGGAAATGCTTCCTTCTATGCGTTACAAACATCTGGACAATTTCAATATACCATCTGCAAGGGTATAAAAACAAAACTTTAAAATTATGAGATTTTTTAGAGGTAATTTTTAAATAAACATAAACATAAATCCCCAACATTCGAAAAAAAAATCAAAAATATTGTCTAAAAGTATCAAGAAAAATAACCATTTTTGGATATATCGATATTATTACCGGCACTGTATAAGATCGAATTGTAACCGAGAAATCCGGTGAAACTAGAAGCTTAAAACACTGCAATTAATGTCTACCTTATGAAAGAGCCGTTTACTGATCCTGAACTTAGTTTGGAAGAGTTCTCAGAGCTCTTTAGGAACGATTCAATGGATATTGACTAAGAAGCCAGTAAATCTTTCAAGACTATCGATTTCTACAAAAAATTTCAAAATAATGGGTCTTCTAAAAGCATTTTCGGAGCTCCGGTTTCAAGCTTCGAGCCAATGGTTCGGCTTAGCAATGGTTAAGGTTCGAGATTGTTGGGCGAAGGTTTTGGTTCGATCCTTGGTGCACGCTTATACAAATGTATATAGTAATCTACCTAAAAACTTCACAAATCGTTTGGGAATTGGATCGAAAGTGACATGTAGAACACATGGGTCTAACAGTAATATAATTTACCGTGAAGTAAAATTCGTTATCGAAGTCTACTTGTGAAAATATAATAACCTCTTTTATGTTCAGCTCTAATTATACCCTTGCATAGGGTATTATAATTTTGCCCAGAAGTAGCCAAGTAGCCAGTAGCTCCCATAGGAACAGTCGGTCGGAAACTAATATTATTCAGAAAAACTTTTTTCTATTCACTGGAAATGTCTCTTTGTATTCATTAACCGGTCGGAAAATCGTCGTTGTGGAAAAAAAAATATTTTTGGAAATTTTTAAGCGAGCAAAAAGGTATAAAAACTTCAGCACAGACGAAGTTAGTTTAGCTTTCTCGTTTTTTGACACGTTTAAAAAGCTTAGGAATCCAGGATCTTATAATCAAGGGCTATCATTGGTGGGGTGGGGAATTTTTATAAGGTTTTTATAGATTTTCCTGCCGATTAAAAGACTCAGGACCTCAAAACCGCCCAGATAACAGCAGACGAGTCTAGTCAATATGTCTTATTTGTTCATACCGTATCTATCATTTTTCTTGAACCGAGCATACACAACCCGCTGAACCACACCCGACACATGTAAAAGCACAACTCTAAAACAAAGACTTTTATCCCATCCCGACAAGCTATGTAGCTACGCTGTCTTAGAAAAGTTGGGGTTTAAAAGACCCACAATAGAAGTTGGGACCACTACAACTGGGCCTGCCTCACCGCTAAATTAGTAAGGCGTTACATTGTGTTACTCATTTCTGATTTCATTAATATTTAAGATTTTTTGGTCGAAAAATCAATGTGGTACCACTCAGTGCTTTAACAATTTTGATCTATTTGTAGATGTTTTGGTTTGCATATCTCAAAGCGTGCATTTTCTAGACTTCAACTTGTTCCAAAATTTAAGAGAATTTTAGCTGCAAAGCAATGGCAATTATTGAATTTAGGACTTCTCGGATAACTCTCGGATATTGTCAGTGCCTACCTAGCCTGCCGTTTCATATTTTGACTTCTTTAAAAATTAATAGACAACAATATTCTATTTTTTTCTGTACATGGTTTCAATTTAAACTTCTGAAGTTTGGTCAACGATTATAAACTGAAATATACTTTTTATGACTCCTTTTCATCTTCCACTTATTATTTATTATTTTATTTTTATTATTTTCTCTGCAGCCAACTGGTTGACCTTAAAGTTCTGGACATCCGCATATACGATGTGATAAGCAAATTGCGCCTCAACAATTGTCTTCAATATCTCAAGAATCTCTCTACGCTCAAATTAAATTTGGCCACCCTGAAATCGGTGCTGCTCGAGGTTTTGCAATTGCCTTCGCTGAAGCAATTGATTGTGCTTCTGGATACGGAATGGAATATACCCCCTCAAGTTAGTCCAGACAGTTTCGATCATAAAATTCGAGAAGTTGGCGAATTCTATGAAATAATGGAACGTAAGGCAAAAAATATAATTGGTCTTGCTGTGGATGGATATTATATGCCACTTGAACCAGGATGGGACGCCCAATTGCCCATATGGAAATATAAAAGACTGCAACGATTGGCCATCTGCAGTTGGATTCATGAGGTGGATCATCATTTGGAGCGATACACCACAATGACAGATCTTCGTCTGCTGTGCTTGCGAAATTGTTCTAAACTAAATGATGATTTCTTAATGAAATTTATCGAGCTCTGTCCACAACTTCAACATTTGGATGTTTCTTATTGTCGCAAGTTGACGCCTAAATTTTTGGAACGTTCGTTGAACCTGATGAAATCGAGGGAGCCATATAAACAGCATAAGGGATGTAGACTCACGCCGCCCTTAATGATATACTATGTGCTATGTGGCTTTGATGATTATGTCGAGGCCAAGGTATGTAGAGGAGAAATTGCAGCAGTGAAATCAATTGACTTTTCGCTTTATTTCAGGATCTGAAAAACTCTCTAGACTACAGGGACTACATGATGTTTGTGAATGATTTTCCCATTAGCTCGGAGCGTGGGCTGAGTTTTGTGGATCGTGGCTATCAGTTTGACTTTGATTAGATGGCAGCCGGCAACACTTGTATATATTTTTTTTAAACTAAACTTGTGTAAATATAAATATTATTTAATTATTAAACAAAATTTGATTAAAGAAAATATTAAGCCGTGTAGAAATATTTAACGGTTTACTTTGAATAATTCTTTACGTTTCGTCACGCTTTCAAAATACTCGTGACCTGTAACGACTTCTTCAGATTGGCTCATCCCTAGTTTTTGGGCTCTCTCTGGTCACACTTGCAATCAAAACACGTGTGTGTGCGCAGATTCTTTTTCATTGTAGACGTCGTGCGGCAAAGTTTTAAGTTTTACTGACAAGTTGAGATAAACTGAATAATATTTTTACAACAATGGCGGATCTGGCGAAACTGATCGATGCACTTGTATTGGAATATCTACAAGGGAAAGACAAAAACCTGGCCAAAGTATTTGAGCAGAAAACGAAGGCGGTAAGTCGATTTCATTTACTTTCGTGAATTTTTTTGTTGTATTTGTATGCCGCAAACTGCATTTACCGTTTATGTATGCTTTGTGTGCATGTGTGCAGTAGGGGCAGGCAGGTGCTTAGCGCCTTTGGTGGGGCAGATGAGTTTTATTTAGGGTGCTCCAAAGCCAAGCAGCCTGACCACGTGTTTTTTCTCATGCTAACCAAATTTTTATTTTGCTTTTACCCCTAGGCCAAGGTAGCCAAGAATACGCCCAAGCTAAGTGAGATTTTGCAGTTCTATCAAAGTAAAAGCTCGACAAAGATTCCACAAATCAAGGCGCCAGCTCAGGATAGTGATAGTGATGACAGTGACTCGGATGAGGATGAAGCTCCGGCTAAGAAACCTGCTCTGACCAATGGCCAATCCACCAAGAACGCAGCAGCTAAAGCTGCTTCCTCCAGCAGTGAGGATAGTGACTCCGAGGAAGATACGAAGAAGCCAGTGACTAAGGCTGCCCCTGTAAAGCCCGCAGCCGCTAAGAAAGCTGATACCTCCAGTGACGAAAACTCTTCAGAGGACGAGAAGGCAGCTAAAAAGCCAGCTCCAGCCAACAAGCCAGCTCCAGCCAGCAAGCCCGGCTTATCCACTGAGGACGACTCTTCCGAAGAGGAGGTGCCTGCCAAGAAGCCAGCAGTTGTAGCTACTCCAGCCAAGAAGGCTGCTGCTTCCTCCAGTGAGGATAGCTCTTCAGAAGAAGATACGGCTAAGAAACCACCAGCAAAGACACCACCCAAACCGGCACCTGTCAAGAAGGCTGAACCTTCAAGCGAAGATAGCGATTCGGATGATGAGCCTGCGAAGAAACCAGCTGCTAAAGCTGCAGCCAAGGCGACTCCAGTCAAAAAAGCAAAGTCCTCCAGTGAAGATTCATCCTCAGAAGAAGAAGCACCCAAAAAGGCCGCTCCAGCCAAGGCCGCTCCAGCTAAGGCCACCCCAGCCAAGAAACCGGCTGCCGCCAGTTCCAGTGACGAGTCCTCCTCAGAAGAGGAAAAGCCTGCTGTCAAGAAACCAGCTGCAGCTTCAGCTACCCCAGCCAAGAAACCAGCTGAATCTGAAGATTCCTCAGATGACAGCGATAGCTCGGAGGATGAAAAACCCAAGGCCAAGGCTCCAGCTCCAACTGCTAGCAAAGCTAAGGCAGCTGCTGCCACCAGCAGTGAGGATTCATCCAGTGAAGAAGAGACACCAGCAGCTGTTAAGCCTGCAGTGAAGAAACCTGCAGCTCCTGCCAAAAAAGCTGCCTCTTCCGATGACGACTCTTCTGACGAGGAGGAGAAGACCAAGCCAGCTCCCAAGGCAGCAGCAGCGAAGCCTGCACCCAAGAAGGCTGCCGACAGCTCTGACAGTTCCTCATCTGATGAGGATGAGCAACCACCAGCCAAGAAGAAGCCTGCACCTGCCAAAAAGGCAAAGAGCAGCAGTGATGATGACAGCGAATCTGGTGAGGAATCCGGTGAGGTGAAGCCCCCGGTGGTGGCAAATGGTGATGGCCCTAAGGCTGCCAAGAAGCGCAAGTTCAGCGGTGGCGATCCCGAGGAGGCTACGCCCAATAAGAAATACAATAATTTCGTTAAATCCGGAGAGAAACAGGAGGTGAGTTGGTATTTCTTCTATTTTCTCATCTGCTTTATCAATTTCATGATTCAATGAAGCAGATGGTAGTGATGTTGGTAAAGAACAGCTTTGATTACAACTTACATTCTAGTCAGATTTTTAAGAGTTGTTCTTATTATTGCCCCGAGTCCATGATCCAATTTTTGGTGGGAAACAGTTTATAAAATTAGAAAGGAAGGTGGATTTATCTAGAGTATCTTTCTCTATATAAATCCAGGGCAGGTAATCAATTAATATCATTGCTTGTTTCAATTTTGACTAAGTCAGCTAAGTTAGGTAATCCAACTCAACCTGATTAACTTGCAACGTGGTAAAACAAGTCCAAAAGTTCCTTTTGATCTAGCATTTTCATAAGGTTTTCTCATGCTCCCCAAAATCGCATCATTTCCAGCGACCATCACTTTCTTATTTTTATACTCCCTAACAAAGGTTGTGTACCTTTTCGACGCTATAAGTAGTAGTTTTCAATGTAAACCCGTTTAAAATTGGCTTATAATTGTGTTTTATAAGCTTTGTCAAAATCGGATGGCTATAGGTTAAAGCTGGCATAGAAATGATCGGTTGGAAAACTAGTTTTAGTGAGAAAAACTTTTCTGTTTTCAAAGATCACGACTCCAAACTTTGTATTTCTTAGTTTGCTATGCTTTCTCATGATTCCACTAAGTATGGTCGAAATCGGACAGCTTATAGTATAGCTGTCATAGAATAGTAGTCAGAAATGTAGTCTTTGGGCCGTTTTCTTATCTTTTAGATAGCTTCTATGTGTCAGATAAGCTTAGATATAACTCTGTTATGGGATAGTTTATGTTACAGATAGCTCTATGTAGAAGATGTGAAATCTGACTTTAGTGAGAAAAACTTCTTTATATGCAGTGGAAATGTCCTTTAAATTAGTTAAAAAAATGTGCTTTATTTTTAAAGTTCATTCTAAAAATTGGCAACTAAAATTTGTTAGATCTAATTTTACTATTAAATCAATCCTGTTAAAGCTTGTTGTATAAAACCGATTTGATTTTGAGTTCATTCATACTTACAGCTAAGTACCGATCTTTGTGGTACATTTTGTTCACAAAAAATGTTAAATTCTTCAATTCAAAAATTCCGTAGCTCAAATGGGGATTGCGATTTTCTTCTTCTAGTTTCTGACTTGTGCAAAATTTTAGATAACCTCAACTCAACAACTCCACAACTCTATTTTTACATTCGAATTCAACAAATCTAGTCAAAATTTCATTTTGATGACTAGTTGTTACAACTATTTTCCTTAGCTTCTTAAATAATAGCATGTGGGCATCCACAAAGATGATTTCGTGATATCAATTAGTATGCCCCTAGTTTCCACATTTTTCCTGGGGTCTTTGGAAAACAGTTTATGTTCTCTTCTCAACTTGACATTTAAAATTCGAGCACATCAAAAATTCACAGCTAGCGGCCAACATTTATAAAAATCCAGTATTTCACGAGCCAAAAGTTCGATGCACTTAAGGGCCGGTAAACGAATGGAAGCTGCGCGTACCATTATATTAAAATATATCAAATTTTTTTAAGATTTATGTTGTAACAAATATATAAAACTATTAGGTATACCGGAAGGTAAACTGAGAGTCGTGAACTCAAAACCTGCTCCTCTAGCTTATTAAAGGTTACTTAATCCGCATGTCGGAACTTAAGATTCCTTAAAAATTGCAGTATTTATTTCGTAAGATTCTGTTGAATTATATTAGAGGCGCACATTTAACATCATCCGGATCTTCTTTTTTCGTTTGTCATATATGTCTGAAATCATCTTCTTTACGAAAGAAATTATTTTTCTCAACTAATTCAACATCAAAATAATAGACAAAACTCAAAGACTATATTAAAATCAAATTTCGAGAAGAACATTCGTACCTGGTGTCGTGGTCTGACACCAGCCTTTATAGGAGATACATTTATGATTATTTCCCTGGGTATTACCCGATTGATTTTGATTGAATTTCCCATAATTATCAGCAGAATAGTTTCACCTCAACTCCCAACAACAACAACAACAACAATCAGTTGAACAACAGCGGCGGGGGAAGTGGTCGTCGGCGTTCACCTTTCCGTCGTGTGCGCACTGAAGAGGTCACAGTGGATTCACGTGTCCAGGACATGTCCTTTGAGGCCAAGGTGAGTGCCGCAAATGCATTTGAGTGGCGTGTGTGTATATGTGTGTCTAGGTAGGTGGGTAAGGGTCTTAGATGGCGGCTTAGGATTAACATAAAAGATTTCTGAAAAGGATTACGTACAGAGAGGGAAATACACACAAATAAGGAACTAGAACTCAAATCCATTTGTGGCACTCTGATTTTGGCCATTTCTTTTGAAAAAGAAAACATTTTTTAAAACCAACAATTTGTGTTTTACCCTCTTTGACGAATCTCTTTTCTCTACTCCACAGGATGGTGCCTTTAACAAGCAAGGTTTTAGAGGACGTGGTCGTGGTGGCACTGGTTTCTCTGGACGTCCTGATCGCAGCAAATGGGATAGCAACAAACAGAATGGCGAAGGCGGAGATGAAGGCGGATTTAAGAAGATTGGCGATCGCAAGAGCTTTGGTGGCTTTGACAGGAAAGAAGGAGGAGGACGCGGTGGATTTGGCGACAGAGGCCGAGGTGGACGCGGCGGTTTCGGTGACAGAGGCCGTGGTGGACGCGGTGGCTTTGGCGACAGAGGCCGAGGTGGACGCGGTGGCTTTGGAGACCGAGGCCGAGGTGGACGCGGTGGCGGTGGCGGTGGCTTTGGAGGCGGACGTGGTGGTGGCTTCGGCGGCAACAAATCCTTTGATTCGGGACAGAAACAAAACAAGAAAATTACATTTGACAATTAAGTTTAGCCTAATCTAGAGGGGAAAGCCCGACCCAGACACACACACACACACAAAAACGCGTAGAATTTTGTTGTTTTATTATAATTTTATTTGCCTCTA
Source organism: Lordiphosa andalusiaca (assembly GCA_035044965.1). Lineage (NCBI taxonomy): Eukaryota > Metazoa > Arthropoda > Insecta > Diptera > Drosophilidae > Lordiphosa > Lordiphosa andalusiaca. The sequence goes on from JAWNNM010003129.1 coordinate 130,067, forward strand.
GAAAAACGCTGCCGGATCTTGGGGCGAACGTGCCAATAAAGACCTGAAGCACACGCGCGGCAAATCCTTCAAACACGAGAAGACCAAGAAGAAGCGTGGTAGTTATCGGGGCGGCCAAATTGACATGGGCGTCAATTCAATAAAATTTGATTAGATTTATATAAATATACCACATAAACTTATACATTTAGCAGTAAGGCAAAAAAAGCATATTATGTAACATTAGTCTCTTAAACATACAAACAGATTCATATACATACATATAAATTGTTTATATGCAATAACTTTTCCTCTCTCTCGGAGCTTAGATAACCAAAATCTAAAACGAAAAAAAAAAACATCTGTAAATCCGAAGATTTTATTGTGAAATAATCTAAATGAGAACTGGCGGTCAATAAAACCGTTTCCTAAAAAGAAGTAAAAACCGGAGTATGGAAATTTTTTTGGATAATGGAGCAAAATAGTAATTGAGGTGTATGAAACTCATATGAGATGTTAGGCAATGAATTCTTAGAATATCTAAGTTGACATGACAACCGAATTAGAGTTGGTGTTAAAGGGGATGGTAACATTGTACAACTGACGGACGGGGAGTGGAAGCTATCGAGGAATTTCAGTCGCCTTAAGAAGATGCCGAACTCTACCGGAATCCAGAAGCGGGTTTAAAAAAAAAATGAGGAAAAGAAGCTATAGAAGTTAGGATCTATACTTCAATTTTAATGACTTGGTATTATACCCCCGTTCACATAGGACGCAGCTTCGGAAAAACTGTCAAAGTCGAAGCTACGATAATTTTTACCATAGAAAATACCAGGGCTGCAAACCGGTTTTTAACCGAACCGGTTCGAGCTCGAAATTCCGACTTTTATTTTACTATGAACCGAACCTCTTTAAAAATTAAAGCTAAACCTGTTCCGAACCCAAAATTTCGGTTCGGTTCAACAAAACTGACAGAAATATTTTACCTTCTGTCTACCGACTTCATCTGTTACTCGGTGCGACTGACTCCTAAAAAGGGGCAGGAGAGTGGACAAAAATCTGGCAAAATGATTAGATTTCCATATAAAATCCCTACCCATAACAGTCTCGGTTTTTGAAGCTCGTCGACTCTAAAGCTTCTTGAATAATTCTCAAAAGCAGGAGTCTAACATTATTTTGGTAATATTTTTCTATGTAAACCACGAAATGGAATTTCACTAAACTGTAAATTATATATTAAATATTTCCATGTTTTCTACTAACCAATTCCGACCCAAATACCACTCGGTTTCCATACAAATTGGGGGGTTTTTTATGTCGAATACACACATAGAAGACAAAAATTAGTAATGTTGTATAAAGCGTGAACTGAACCAAGGTTCGAACCAAAACCTTCTCCCAAAAACCTCAAACCTTACATTTCCGAACCTTAACCATTCGTTAATTTGGGTTCGAACCAGTGTACCGGAGATCCGAATATTATTTTTGGCTTGCAGCTCTGGAAAATACATAGGCTGGGTGACGTCACTCGATCGTCGCAGCTTTCATTAGTATTAGCAAATAATTACTAGATTATTATCGATTTCAAGTAGTTTTTCCGATACTTGAACAATTGATTCATTGTTGTGCAAGCAAATGCCAAGAAAATACGTCAGCTTTAAAGATGCCACGAAAAAATGGAAGTGCAGTGATGTTGAGGAGAATGTTTTGATTGACTTTTGGCCAAAAAAACGGTCAGATCTATGTGGATCTGCAGCTGCCACTTTTCAGACCGGAAAATGCCCATACGGGGACGTCAGACGGCTCTCCCTGTCAGTGGGTTCACTTCGAGAAAGTGTCACAAGGGCTAGAGGGTTCCCAAAGAATAAATTTCGTAGCCCATGACTCATAAATGTTTAGTGAACTCAGCAATTCAAGCATCTTGGGATGTAAAATATGTTTGGTTGAATTATGACAGTAGAGCTACAAAACCAATATAGATAAAAACTTTAGGTGTAACCACAGTAAGCTGAGGTATTTTTTATATAAGAACTCGGACAAAAATTGTGCTATTTTGGAAGGAAAAAAGAAAGGAGCGTATATTGAGCGATCCCAGCTAATATTTAATTAACTTTTTCATCACATTCATCATCAATCAACTCTTTAGACCATCTTTTAACACTTTAAAATATTTATTTTGTCATAATTCATTTGTACATTTTCATCTCTGGCTAATCTCCCAATTGAGTCCACTTGCTTCTTAGAAATTCACAATAGTTTTTAGCTGGCACGTTGTTCATCTCCTCGAAGTAGGGTAACTCCGCTTTGAGGCGTTCCAACCAGGCGGTGATCTTGGGATACTTTTCTGGATCTATATCCACAGCTAATGTCATGGAGGTAACGGTCGTGGCACAGCTCAGATCTGCGACAGTCAACGATTCACCCACAATATAGGTATGCTGGCCCAAAAAAGTTTCGGTCATCTTGAGAGCTTCGTGCATAGCGTCCAATCTTGACTGTGGTACTACAGTAGTTCCATGGCGCCAGAACGATGCACTCAAATTGACCGCGTCGGGGAACAGTACACCAGCATCGAAGAAGAGACGTTGATTGATGACAGCCCGCTTCGCCAGATCCTTGGGATAGAGTTCATCCGATTTGGCATACTTGTCGACTAGGTAGGTCATAATAGCATGGGAGTCCCAAATAATGGTGCCATTATCATCCAGAGTAGGCACTGTGTGCTGTGGATTCATTTTTAGATACTTCTCACTTAAAAGATCTTCGACAGATGGCTTCATCTCCCTGTACTCATACTCCACTCCGAGGGCTTTGAGTGTGAGTTTGACAGCCCTAACACATGGACTAAAATCGAAACCATAAAGAACAATATTCGACATTTTGCTTAACGTTTAGTGAATGTTTCGACGCAGAATGGTACATTCGACTGATCTTTAATTTTCTGGCAAAACTAGATTTTAGATACATACACAGCTCAACAGAGCTTTTTTACCGCTGTCTGTAAATTGTTCAAAATTACATACAAATATGATGTTGAGAGGGTGGATAAGTAAGTACCAGAGTTTGGCGGTAAATTTATAAAATTTATTTAGCATCCTAGTAAATTAATTCCGCTTTTGTTGAGGAGATGTTTTGGAGGACGGACCCAACGCCCAAGACAAAAGAAAACAATCTGTAAGAACTTATCAAATGATGGAACAGTGGAATAAGTATATGCAAGCGAACTGCGAAAACTTACACTAGTGAAATATCTAAGAAAATATGCCTTAGATGCCATAGGTGAAGTTCAAGCTCACAATTTATATCATCACGCATTTCACCACTTTCGACAGATTTTTGTTTATATCTTCTGCGAATAATATTTTTCCAAAATTTAGTTTTTTTTTGTATGTAAATTCTAAACGATGTACCATGTCTTATGTACCATCAAAAAGTTCATAATATTATTAATATAATATAATATTATAAGAAACTGGCTGGTAGCCCTGAAATCAACTTTAAAAAAATGCAACTTACTCGTAGGGCTTAAAAAACGGGCGGACACGTTCTGCAAGTGAATCAACATTGAAGGAATTTCTATGAAAAAAATATATTGATGAGTAAAACATGCCTTAGTAACCGAACTTATTGATCTGCTCTCGTTGAGAGCAAAAGCTCACAGAGCTTTCAGAGAACAAATGTTCGTTTCGAGAGCAGTGTCATCATGATAATCATTTTGATACACTAGCAAAGTGTATATTTATTTTGTTCAGAAGCATGCGAAGCATAAATACATACATATATTCATTTCACATCTGGAATCTGTAACCTCATACAATTAATGATATCAGTAGCGCACTCTTATTCAAAAAACGTTTAATAATGCACCTAAAACCGCAACTACAAAAGTTATTAAACTATAAAAATAAACTCTTGATGTTAGTTTAGTATAAGAGGTAGTAAAATTCTGCACTGTCTACTTTATGTTGCTCGCTTCTAAATATATGTTAAAATTAGAGATCAAGAACTATCGATGGCACTATCGAAAGTATTCGATGGTTAGATTTTTAAAGCTTTAAGCACTAATAGCAGTTCACACATTCTAGTTGTAGACCAAACCGTGTGTTTATCCTTTTAAATGTATTATAATACTATCAATTTTTTGGAAATATTGAACTAAGACATATTTTTCAAAGCTTTAAACATAATTACACCGGGGTATATTACTTTTAGATTCCTACCATTTGACAGACACTTACCATGTAAATGCCACTCGCTAAGTCAAACAATTAAGTTAAAAAATTTGTTACTCTTGGTTTATGTTCAAGGTTTTTTGGGCGCATCTATAAAAAGTCAAAGTTTAGCGAGTGCTAAGTTAATACGTGACATGTCGTACGCGACAATTTTCCATCAAGATACTTAAGTGGTTTCCTTTGGTAACCCTTTAAATGAAATCCATAAAAACTTATTAAAATAAGACATGGTGATTGAATATTGAATTGGGAATAAATAAATGTGTTGCCTCAATTATGTATAATTTAATTATTTCCCTGCTAAAATGTTAAAATTTTTCATGTTTCTTAATATTTTTGTGTCGGTGGACCTTTCGGTGGAAATGCCCAAATTCAAGAGGTGGCCTTAATAAAGAGACAGTTTGCTTGGTGACTAAGGGGTCATTGCATTCATACTACCATCTTTTAACAAATCCAAGCAATCCTATTGACTCATCAAACACTTTATTTTTCCATAATTTATTTGCATATCTCTGTCTAATCTCCCAACTTAGTCCACTTACTTCTCAAAAATTCAGCATAGTTTTTAGCTGGTACATTGTTCATTTCCTCGAAGTAGGGTAACTCCTCTTTTATGCGTTCCAACCAGGCGGTGACCTTGGGATACTTTGCAGGATCTATTTCGACAGCAATTGTCATGCTAGTGATGGTCGTGGCACAGCTCAGGTCTGCGAGAGTCAACGATTCACCCACAATATAGGTATGCTGGCTCAAAAAAGTTTCAGTCATCTTGAGAGAATCGTGCATGGCGTCCAATCTTGCCTGTGGTACTACAGTAGTTCCCTTGCGCCAGTATGATGCACTCACATTGACCACGTCGGGGAATAGTACTCCAGCATCGAAGAAGAGACGTTGATTGATGACAGCCCGCTTCGCCAAATCCTTGGGATAGAGTTCATCCGAATTGGCATACTTGTCGACTAGGTAGGTCATGATAGCATGAGAATCCCAGATAATGGTGCCATTATCATCCATTGTAGGCATTGTGTGCTGTGGATTCATTTTTAAATACTTCTCGCTTAAAAGTTCATCGCCAGGCGGCTTTATCTCCCTGTACTCATACTCCACTCCGAGGGCTTTGAGGGTGAGTTTGACAGCCCTAACACATGGACTAAAATCGATTCCATAAAGAACAATATTCGACATTTTGCTATACGTTAAGAGTATGTTTCGAGGCAGAGTGGTACATACGACTGATGGTTAATTGGCTGGCAGCAGTTTATTTTATATATTATATATACACAGCTCAGCAGAGCTTTTTTTCCGCTGTCTGTGAATTGTTCATAATTGCATAAAAATATGATAGTTCGAGGGTGGATCAGTAAGTACCAGAGATTGACGGTAGTTTCGTTTTGATTCGGTTATTTTGCACACAAAAAGTAAGGAAAAGTCGAATAAGTAAATGCAAGCGAAATCGTGGTCTACCCACAATTTTAAGAAAAATTGCCTGCAATCAAAAAATAATCAATCCGAAACAGAACTAAAAACGGGGTGATCCCGGATGTTCTTGAGCCGATCCCAGAAAAGATTGATTTCACTAGCGCCTTTTTTTTTAGTCCCGAAAAACAGGTTCACTTCAAGCCTGCTCAGGGATTACTTTGTTTTTATTCCCGATTTCTGAATTTTTTTTCTGTGTTAGAAACCATAGTTCTAGTTGAAATCCTCGAACTTTATCATTAAACATTTCACCACTCTTGACAGATTTTTATTGAAAACTTCTTAGTGTATTATCCAAATATCAAAAAATGTTCCACGATGTGGAATTTGACATCAGTCGATGCTGAACGAATACCATATAGTGTTATGATTTTAGTGCAAACATATTGGAAATTCGCTAAAAGTAAATGCCATATAAAACAATTCCTTTAGACGACGTGTTGTAGACTAACTTAATGTGTTAAAATATGGAGTACAAGCGCTTTATTTACAAGGTGAGGAGCTAAGCATATACGTATAGAATATCGTTCGAAAAAATATTAAATTAAGAAAAGCTAGTTTAAAATTGATACCAAAGATTTAACAATTGAAATATTAAAATAAAAACAAGAAAGAAAGTCGGTCAAGCCCGACTATAACATACTCTGTACCAAGAAAACTTGTCTTTTGATCATAACTCGAAAACCGTTCATCCGATCTTCTTTATTCCTTTGGCGGATCGATAAGTTATCCTAATAACTAAATATGTCCAGAAGGAAGAAGCCATCTATCTTCAAAGCTGTGGGAGATATGACGTTTTTTCTAAATTGCGGGGGCGGGAGGGGTCGTGGACAAAATTGAAAATAAACTTGATCTGCCTGCAGACATAAGAAGCATATGTCCCATACATGTCAAACCTCTATCTCTCACCATCTCTGAGATCTGTGCGTTCATACGGACAGACAGACGGACGGACGGACAGACGGACATGGCTATGTCGACTCGGTTGTTGATGCTGATCAAGAATATATATCCTTTATGGGGTCGGAGATGCTTCCTTCTGGATGTTACACACTTTTGCACAAACTTATAATACTCTATGTACCTTCGGTACAGAGTATAATAGAGGAAAGTTAACTCGGTCGAAGTTTGTATACCCTTGCAGCACGATTTTTAACTAACTTGAAGGACATATCCACTGAAAACAATCATGTTTTTTTTCAATAAGATTACTTTTCTGACTCTACTTTTGTATGACAGCTATACCATATAGATTTCCGATTTCAACCAAACTTAGCAAAATTATGGAATAGCATAGCAAACTAAGAAATACAAAGTTTGGAGGCGTTTTCTTTGAAAACAAATTAGTTTTTCTCACTTAAACTAGTTTCTCGACAGATCATTCATATGGCAGCTATAACCTATAGTCATCCGATTTTGACAAAACTTTGAAGAATTGTGTGAAAGCTTATAGAATAAATATATGCCAATTTTAAAGAGGTTTACATTGAAAACAAAAAAGTTTTTTTTCACTAAAACTAGTTTCTCGACCGATCATTCACATGACAGCTGTACTATATAGATGTCCGTTTTCGACCAAACTTGGGAGAATCATGGAAAAGCATTATAAACACGAAGTTTGAGACGTTTGCATTAAAATCAAAAAGTTTTTCTCACTAGAACTAGTTTTACGACCGATCGTTTCTATGGCAGTTATATGTTATAGCAAAGATTTATAGATATTATAGATGACGCATGTGGAACAAATTGAAAACTAGTATCCAATGTCAGCTACCAGGAATAATTGTGTTTTCTTTGATAAGCGTTATATCAAAGATTTATAGATATTTATAGATGACGCTTGAGGTGATCCTCAATCAGAAATTAGAAGCCCATGTTGGCTACCAGAAATAATCGATTTTTGTTTCACATGCGTCATCTATAATATCTATAAATCTTTGGTTATAGTCATCCGATTCGGCCGGTTCCGACAAATGTGTACAAATAATTAGCACAAGATGTGTCAGCCTGATTTACTTGTATCAAATTTATATCAATTTGGTATGAATTTGAAATCTTTGAAATATTATTTTAATACTTTCGAAAATATCAGCTTAATTATTGGAGTATTAAAGAGAATTTCGATACTGAATTATTTTAAATTGATGACAAACTTGGCTAAGTGTATCATTATAAATGGGTCTTCGTGCAAAAAAAAGTTAGCATTTTAATACCACACCATCACCAACTATTAAGTAACCGTACTTATTGATCCGCTCTCGTTGAGAGCAATGTTTATAATCAAAAGCAAATAGAGCTTTCAGAGCTAAATGTGCTCGTCAAGAGCAGTGTCATCGTGATAATCATTTTTATACACTAGCAAAGTGTATACTTATTTTGAACAGAAACATGCAAACCATTTATTGATTTGTTCATTTTACATGTGGAATCAGTTGTCTCATATTATTAAGTTTTGGCAAAAGACTGTTAATAATTCACCAAAAACCGTAACCGTAACCGTAACCTCTCGATATTAATTTAGTATTAGTTTTAATCGCGTTGATAACTCTTCTGACCAGTGAGATAAAAGATGCAATGTAATGCAACACAAAACCATACCCCTTGATCAAAACATCGAGTGTGGTCGATCGAAATTTGGTTTTAAAATTATCTCTCTGCTTCTTCGCAAAGTACTTTCAATAACTTTCTCATTGATTTAAAATTAATATATTTTTATGTTTTCATTAGAGGTGGAGAACTATAGATGGCACTAGAGTTTTTTCACTATCGAACCGCAATCGATGATAGTCTAAAACAACGATTTTTTCGGATCTACTGTTCGCTGTTTCGAACCAAAATTTCTCATTGTTTAAGGTTTCAAAGCTTCAGAATTGAGGTTTTTGGTTCATCTCATGCTTGACACAATGTTATAAATAAACGCAATTCATTTATTTTGTTGCTAAACATTACTAAATTATAGTACCTATAGTTAATTTAATTCTGTGTTCTTAAAGTCACTTTCGACCTAAAAACGAATCAAATCGTAAAGGGAAATCATGGGTATATCGAAAATACAATGTACTGTTAATTAAAATTCCATTCCGTAGTTTTTGTATAAAAATAAAACCTATATAGCTAATGAATCATAAAATCATGAAACATTGAAAAAGCATCTTACAAAAAATAGGCTACTACACAGAAAAAAACATCACAATATTTAGTATCATATGGGAATTTTAAGCATCAAATCGGCCTTCATCTGAAAAAATGTCAAGATGATATGATCGAGTTCTCAAATTAAGTACTAAATAATATTCATTTGATATGAAAATAGCTATATTATAGGTTGAAATTTTATATTTTAATTGATCTTTTTGAAGTTGATTGGATTGTATGGGTGGGAATTGTATAAATAGTTCCCATTTTGAGATTCAGTCGCTAAAAACCAACCAGATAAAAGATGAAATTGCTAGGCGGAAGGTCAAATTTTCAGATATCTACCATTTCTACTGAACCGAACCCAAATTTAAGGTTCGGGCTCAACTTTCAAATCTTAAGAGGTTCGGTTCAGGGTTCGGTTCAGGGTTCGGTTCAGGCTTCGGTTCACAGTAATATAAAAGTCGGCGTTCGGGTTTGAACCTTTTTCCTGTCAAATTTTTCTTAAAGCTGCCCTTACACTTGTCATATATCTCTAAAAAGATTCTCTGACAATATTGTAGAAATCCCATTGAATTTTTTTTGCAATGAAAAACTTTTAACTCATAAAACACTTTATTTTGCAAATTTCCATCTCTGTCTAATCTCCCAACTTAGTCCACTTACTTCTCAAAAATTCAGCATAGTTTTTAGCTGGCACATTGTTCATCTCCTCGAAGTAGGGTAACTCCTCTTTTATGCGTTCCAACCAGGCGGTGACCTTGGGATACTTTGCAGGATCTATTTCGACAGCAATTGTCATGCAAGTGATGGTCGTGGCACAGCTCAGGTCTGCGAGAGTCAACGATTCACCCACAATAAAAGTATGCTGGCTCAAAAACGTTTCAGTCATCTTGAGTGAATCGTGCATGGCGTCCAATCTTGCCTGTGGTACAACAGTAGTTCCATGGCGCCAGTACGGTGCACTCACATTGACCACGTCGGGGAATAGTACTCCAGCATCGAAGAAGAGACGTTGATTGATGACAGCCCGCTTCGCCAGATCCTTGGGATAGAGTTCATCCGATTTGGCATACTTGTCGACTAGGTATGTCATAATAGCATGGGAATCCCAGATAATGGTGCCATTATCATCCAGTGTAGGCACTGTGTGCTGTGGATTCATTTTTAGATACTTCTCGCTTAAAAGATCTTCGACAGATGGCTTCATCTCCCTGTACTCATACTCCACTCCGAGGGCTTTGAGTGTGAGTTTGACAGCCCTAACACATGGACTAAAATCAATACCATAAAGAACAATATTCGACATTTTGCTATACGATTAGAGTATGTTTCGACGCGATCCAGTACATTCGACTGATCTTTAATTAACTGGCAGCACTTTAATTTATACACTTTACTACTCAGCTCAACAGAGCTTTTTTTCAATTATGATAATACGAGAGTGGATCAGTAAGTACCAGAGCTTGACGGCAGTTTGGGTTTGATTCTGTTTGTTTCATTCTAAATTTAAAAATGTAGTCTAGGAAAATAATGACGACATATCTTGCATAAATAAACATTTCACCATTTTAGACAGATTTTTATGTAAATACGAAAATTTTATTTCCGTGAAATCACCTTATTCAACGGGCTTTCAAAATGGACTGACTCTTTCTGAAATAGTGTATCAACATTAAGGGGACTTCGCTAAAAAAAATATGCCAATATGTTCATGCCTCACCATGACTAACTATTAAGTAACCGTACTTATTGATCCACTCTCGTTAAGAGCGAAATTTACAATCAAAGCTAACAGAGCTTTCAGAGATAAATTGGCTCGTCAAAAGCAGTCTCATCGTGATAATCATTTTTATACACTAGCAAAGGGTATATTTATTTTGTACAGAAATTTGCAAAGCATTGATATGTCCATTTCACATCTGAAATCTGCTTCCTCATTTGATCAGAGTAAGGAGTAAGGTGGATCGAGCAAAGCAGTTTCTCAGTTTTCAGCATATTGATTTTAAATTTCTGCAGTGTTGAATTTATGTTCAGTGATGCAAGCCACTCGAAAATAAGTACTGGTTCGGTTCACACAGTTTCTGAACCGCCGGTTCGGTTCATTACATGATTTTTGGAGCTAAATGAACTGCGGTTTCGGTTCGGTTTAGTGGTTTCCAAAGGCTCGTTATGAAATATTATGATTTGTGTAGTGATGTGGCTTTTCGACCATGTTTGAAATTAAATTCCTATAATCCATTTAAATATCTTTAAAGTCCTTTGAACAGTATCCAAAGTTTATTATGTCGGACTTACAGGATTCTTCTACAAGTTCCTAGTGGAATGCCCTTTAATAAGTGAGAATATCGGCTAGATAGGAATACGTACCATTCATTTTACATATCCTATTTATCAAATTATATGAGAAAAACCCTCCTGTCTAAGATTGAATTAGGGTTAAGAAGTACCACAAAAATTGGAATATATATTATATTTAAGCGTACCATATAAGAGTCTTAGATCTTTTCAACCCTTTTCCCACCAAATTTCCCGAGCTTACTCCCTTAATGAAAATTTGTGTAAAGCTCTCGAAAATTTTAACTCCTTGCCCGTTACTTATTTGACTATATTGAAAAGCTTAAAGCCTGTCCTAATTCAGGTTGTAAACTATCTGTGCCAAATTTTAGCAGAATCCTTTCAGCCGTTTCACGTTTATACCACTTCTCAACACCGTATAAGAGTACAGAATTTTTTTTTTTGAAATTTGCTCTTCTACCGCTCAATTTTCTAACCCTCTGCTTCCATATATACATACAAATACAAATACTCCCTTAATGAACCTTTGTGTAAAGCTCTCGAAAATTTTAACTCCTTGCAAGTTAGCATGCGCTTTGACTTCGTCTCCAACAAATCGACAATCAAGATGCTACTAGCGGAATATTTTTCCTCAATTAGGCAATAAATTGTTTGTTTATTTTAAGATAAGGTAGATATAAGTGTGGCCAGTTACCATTTGGCGAAAAAATAAACAAATAAATAAATAAATGAATGATCACACACAAGTAGCATGTCATCGAATGATTACTTTTACCTGTAATCATACGGTACCGGAATAATTCCTGCAGCTCTGTAATACCAACCCTCTGCAAGCGTGTAAATAATGAAATAATTGCTGTTCCATTGATTATAGGATATGTAGTCCTAGAAATTAAACACACACCTTACTCTCAAAAATGGTGGAAAACCATTGCTTTAATTTAGTTTCAACTCTTCCCACATTCTGTTGGTATCATTGACTGAGTCATCTGATTTACGGCAATATAGAACTATACACCTTTTGAATCAGATAAACAACAATTGCGGCCACTGCGACGGCAATGAAGCGTACCGCCATCAAGGATATTTCCGACGGCAACATACCATTATCAATCATCATTGATTTCATGCACTCGCTACTGGTATAAAGTGGCTCATCGAATTCCGTTGTCATTAGAACGTCGCCAACAATGGTCTTTGACTGCCAAATCAGAAGTTAGTAGGTTTATGAGCTACAGTCCCAGCCATTCTGTACTCACCTGCTTGCGTTTAGTTTTACGTGGCTTAGCCTTTGACTGGGTCTTGCGTTTGCCCACTTGTAGCTCCACAACTGGTGGCATATCAGCCAAACTGGCAAATCCCAGTTTTCGAGCCATAGGTTCATCCGTTTCACAATAGAGCATATCAAATAGATCTTCAGTACTGTCCACTTGGCATACTATTTTTGAATTCTTTTTGGTAGTCCTGCGCTGCGAACGCGAACGGGATCGATTGCGTTGAGACATTCTCCAGAAAATGTAAAGGTTCGAAATTAAAAATTGATTTAAAATTTGTAAAAATTTATGGGAAAATATTTTGGTAATGTTTTCTTTGCTGAACTGTGTCAACGACTAAATTAAGTTAAGGGGGTTTGCCACATCCCAGCAGTTGGAAAAATGCTTTGAAACTTTTTTCTCAGACGACTCTGTTGATGCAAAACAAATGCCAAAAATGTTGTCCCCATTCATTAAACTCAATTTATTTCGACTGAATTTAATATTTTTTTTAATGTAACCATTTTTGTTTGTTTTTGTTTCACATTTAGTATTGAAAATGTATTGTCAAGTGTTTTGCTTTTACATATTTACGCAAAAAATAGAGGAAAACGAAAAAATAAAAAAGCAGCCAACATAGTTACAAATCATATAATTAAGTATAATCACATTACGGTTTAAAACTTGATGTATGCACGCATAGAGGATACACATATAGAGAGATATTATATAGTAATCCAGTTATATATATTCATAGTTGTTTTGGGTGGTTTGTAAATGTAATCAGCATATCAATTTACAACATTTTCGTGGCATTTCTTTCATTCGAGATTTGTGTACAACATTTAACTAGGTGAACTAAGGAGCGTGGGGGTGGGGTGGGTTTAAAAATAGTTCAACAAAATATAAATACATATACATATATATATATATTTATATATAGTTAGTTAGTGTTATATGAGATTCCTGTCGGTTTGTAATTCCCCTCTCTCCAGCCAGCTTATTCGCTCATATAGGGATAGTTAACGTCACGCAAGGGAACAAATGTCTCCTTGATGGACTGCGGTGAGGTCCAGCGCAGAATATAGTGTGGTCCGCCAGCCTTGTCATTTGTGCCAGACATGCGACCGCCACCGAATGGTTGTTGGCCCACCACAGAGCCGGTGGACTTGTCGTTAATATAGAAATTGCCGGCAGACATTTTGAACTCCTCAAAAGCACATTTGATAAAGTCCCTGGTAGAGATAAAGATTAATTGAAAGCATTCAAATCATGTCTCGTCTCACTTACTCATCCTGTCCAAATACTGCTCCAGTCAAAGCAAACTTCGTCGATGTATGCACCAGATTCATGGTCTGTGATAAATCCGCATCTTTGTATACATAAACAGTCAACACTGGGCCAAAGATCTCTTCAACCATTAAACGATCCTTGGGATCTTTGCTTTGCACGATGGTTGGATTGACAAAGTAGCCCTTGCTATCCGAGTAGGTACCACCAGCAATTATTTCTACATTTGATGACTTTTTGGCATGATCTATATAGCTGGTAATACGTTTAAATGCTTTATCATCGATGACAGCTGAAGTGAAACTGCTGAAATCTTGGACATCGCCTATTTTTAATTTCTCCACCTCACACTGAAGGCCAGCTTTGATCTGTGGAAAGGAAAAGTTGTAGGTTTGCATTAAAAGATTGTTCCTTCAATTCATTACATTTATATTAACAGTCTTATTTTTAGAACAAACAAATCTTAAGATCTGAGCTCATAAAAAACTAAAGAATTTGTTAAATTTATTATTATAAGTTTGACCTAAGGTCTTAGGAGGTTATCTCTTTAAGAGTTTATTTCAATAGATTCTGAAGTGGTAAAGATAATCATATCTTAATTCATACGTAAATTTCTTGTGTCCTGTAATACGTTTATTCTGGGTGTAGTAATTGATGGTTCATGGATAAATAAATAGTTGTATAGTGACTAAACTCTTCCAAAGACAACCAAAGTCCAAGAGCTTATTTGAATCATTTTATGACAAAAAAGGCGAGAAAAGATCATCTATTAAAGCAACAAAAGTTGTTTTAATAACTTCAAAAGCTAATATGACGTGTCTTTATTCAAACAGAAAGCAAGTAAGTCATTCTAAGCAGAAGAGGATCCCTTAATGAATACAAAAAAGAGCCCTTTTATCATTATTTTCGATTTTTGCAAGCTTTAAATAAGTTCGATTGAAAGAACATTCTAGGACTTTGGAAGTCAAACCAAAATGCACGTATGCTAAAATAATATTTGGGAATCGGATTCACTAAACTTACTGTCTTGAGTTTAAGATTTATTTGCTCAGAACTACCGGCATATAAAATAAGTTTGGGCATAGAATTTCTGCTAAGGAACAGATTTTTAAGCATAAATCTATCTAAATTTAGTCTCATTATTTTGCAGAAATCAAATCAAATCAAAGATGCTGTTATTCTCATCTAAAGGTCGTACAAAAAACTTATAAAACAAGCTTTGTACAACTATGGTCTGACTGACCAGTTTATTGCGTTGGCTTCTGATACTTTTTTTGAAGACTACATGATCAAAGATGCAGGAAGAGCTTATGAATTTGGAGAAGGAGCCACTTACAAACGAGTAGCGTGTAGAAATAAGCAAAAATAAAGACATTATTAGGTTAATGTGTTAAAACCAAGCTAAGCAATTCAATTTTTTGACTACAGCGCTTGGCCAAAGAAGTTAACTTTTCCAATAGAGATATATTCATATCTTACCAATCCGAACTTATTTTGAGATAAATATGGATAAGCGGAACTGTATTTTCCATTTTGCGAGAAAATGTGTATTTTTGTAAATAAAAAACTCAAATTTTGGTACTGAAATTTCGGAAAAAGATACTGATCGATGTTAAAGTTGGCCGACAAAACTTAAACATCGATCAGTATCTTTTTGGTCTTTTATGAAAAGTATCTTTGTTCCGAATAAATATTGTTCTGGTTAAAAAAATGCAAAATAATGTAATGGTAGTTTACTTCTTTAAGCGGTGCCGTTTTAACCCTTTAAACCCCAAGTTAAAATGGGTGGACCTAAAAAATATTTCACTTCATATCGTCCTTACGAAAACGATTCCTAAAAACCTTTCTAAAATTCCTGAAATTCCGCTAATCAATTTTCTCTCGTAAAGTAGATTTTTATAAATTTTTTGAACTATTCTGAACTAGCACAATTTGGTTTTTTGCAAATCAAACCAATGGATTTCATAGAAATGATTAAAATGTAGATTAATGAGAAACTGCGCAACCAATTGAGTTTACCACATTCACCAAATTGGCGGGAAAAGTGATCAGCTGTTGAGTTATCGACATAATTTAGGGTTACCAACATTTTTAATGTAAAAAAAGAATGTTGCTGAACTGCATCAAATTCATGTTTGACAATTTTATAATCTACACTGGAAAATAGTTGTATTAATTCGGTATGATGCAGATCTGCATCACCACCATGTAAAGGGTTAAGGTAGGTGTTTAGGAAAAACGGCCCAAAAGTAAGTGTTAACGAAAAAATGTATTACTCGAATAGTTTAAGACATATCGGGAAGCGGTTTTTTTTGTTCGATAGATAGTTTATCAAAATAAATTTAAAAATTTTATTGTTGTTGTTGCAGCGGTTGTTGTTGTAGAACATGGTGCCATTGATTCCCAGAGAACGCGTCATTGGAAACAAAAATTTTAAATGAGGTTTTGTTGGGAATTGATGTGGCTATGGCCTGAACTAGGATATCTGGGATCGGTCTATATATAGGGGAGTAAGGGATTCTCAAAGTCAAAATTTCGAAAATTTACCTATTTTTGCCCCTTAAATTAGTCCTAACTCCGCTATTTATGGACCGATGAAAAATATCCTAGTTCAGGCCATAACGGCGGGTATTACGAGCAATTAAAAAAAAAGTACTAGAAAATCGGTCAACAAATGGCCTCGCAATCCGTGCCACCAGGTTGAAAAAAGTGGTTCCGAGATAATCGCACTTAAAGTTTGGAAAACATTTGTGATTTTGTGATTTCGAGCCCGACTTGTCTGTACAAAACTCAAAATATCTCAAATAAATATTTTTTTTTTGCTTGAAAATTTCAGGGGATGTTATTAACATTATAACGCATGATTTAAGCCCAAAAAAAAAATCGAAATTTTGAAAATGTTTTCCTAAACACCCACCTTAAAAAAAACTCCATATTTGACACATTCTTCATACTTTGGTATGAGCATCAAAAAATGTCGGGACGAATATCTTAGATGGCTAAAGTAGTAGTGATATAGTCATGCGATTTGGACAAAAATGTGTAGAGTTAGGTGAAAGCATTCGAAACAAAATAATACAAAATTTCAGGATGCTACCATTAAAAACAAAAAAGTTTTTCTAACTAAGACTGTTTTTCAGACTTATCTTTCGTTTGGCTAGTTGTCAAATTTTTTATCAAATTTTTTCTTCTGGGATTTCGGAACCATTTAATAATTTTTGGAATCAAGATTTAAAACAAATCTTTAACATTA
Source organism: Lordiphosa andalusiaca (assembly GCA_035044965.1). Classification (NCBI taxonomy): domain Eukaryota; kingdom Metazoa; phylum Arthropoda; class Insecta; order Diptera; family Drosophilidae; genus Lordiphosa; species Lordiphosa andalusiaca. The sequence goes on from JAWNNM010003129.1 coordinate 146,983, forward strand.
TAACTTTTAACAGGGCTGCAAACCCAAACAAGTCTTCGTAACTTTGGTGCGTAACAGGGGCTTATGTGGGTGGGGATTTTAGAGTAAATTTTGAACTTAGATAAATTTTGATTTTTAGATATTCTTCGCATAACTTTTTGCCGATTCTAAGACTCAGTCGTCCAAAACAGTCAGCATAACAGAAGAAGAAGCTAGGCAGTAGGTCCAACTTTTCATGTCTGTATTTTTTCTTTAACCGAACCCAAATTTTTGTTTCGGAGAAATTCAGGTACAGCTTTTACACCTTAAACGGTTCGATTAAATGTCCGGTTCACAGTGAAATGAAAGTCGGAATTCCGGGTTCGAACCGGTTTAGCTTAAAGCCGTTTTACAGCCCTGATTTTTAATAAGATAATGGGGTTTTAGCCCGCCGATTTAAAGACTCTTTGGCACCATATCGAGCGGACTACAAACTGCTCAGATGTTTCTCCCCGGTACTTAAACTAAAATTTAACTTACTTATTCATACCCATTGCCGATTTCCTTCCCCCAAATCAATAACTTGGCATTCTCACCTGTGGCCACAAGGACTCCGGCACATACATACGCGAACAGGCCGAACATTTCTGTCCGCAATACTCAAAGGCTGACCGAATGGTCGAAGTCACCACCGATTCCACATCCGCCGATTTGTGTATAAAGTGGAAGTTTTTACCACCACATTCACCAATCAAACGTGGGAAGTTGGTGTATTTATCAATATTGTTGCCCACCTGTTTCCACAGGCGATTGAATGTCCTGCAAACAAAAAAGGATATTTCACTTGAGGAAAAATCAATGGAAAGCAATTACTTACGGCACTGAGCCGGTGAAATTAATGCCGGCCAGGTGTGGACTGGCAGTAATTGTATCACCAAAGACTGGGCCATCGGTTGGTATAAAGTTGACAACACCATCCGGCACTCCCGCCTCCCGCATAATGTTGAAAATGCGCCAGTTGGACAACATAGCTGTGTCCGAAGGTTTCCACAAGACAGCGTTGCCCTGAGTGAAGAGTTGAGAAATATTGATTGTTTGTGTATGCCAAGTCTCGAAGGGTGTTTCTTACCATCAAAGCGGGAGTGTAGGCCAAGTTGCCGCCAATGGCCGTAAAGTTGAAAGGACTGACAGCAGCGATGAAACCATCAATGCCACGATAACGCATGGAATTCTTTGTGACCTTTATATTTTCGCTAATGGGTTGATATTTGGCGCACTCCTTCAGGAAATAGGCATTTAGACTGGCAAAAGGATGACATCATTAAACTCGGCCAAATTATGCCAAAATATATTTCACTCACCGTATAAAGTCAATCAATTCCGCAGCTGAATCGATTTCCGCCTGTATTGCCGTCTTCGACTGTCCCAACATGGTGGCTGCATTTAAGTCCTGGCGATATTTATTAGCCATCAAATCGGCAGCACATTCCCAAATTTTCAAACGTTCTTCCAGCGGAACACGATCCCATTTGGGTTGAGTTTCGACAGCGGTTTTAATGGCCTGCTGGACCAGCTTCTGATCGGCATAGTAGAATTTGGCAATTTTGTGTGCATGATTGTGGGGCATCACCTGATGCATCACTTTGGATGTTTTGTACTCTTTGCCGCCAATTACAATGGGAACATCCTCACAAGTTGAAGCGGTTTTCTCCAAAGCCTGCTGCAAAGCCTTGCGCTCCGGGGAATTCTTGCCATAGTCCAGAATGGGTTCATTTTCAACGGTGAAATCTTGCAGTTTATTTTCCGGGACCACAGAGCCAAGGCTACGAGTGCAGCTGGAAGGATAAGAAGGGGATTGTTTGGTTTTAATATTGTCTGCGGGAAATTTATTCCTAATTGCTGCGAAGGCTTTGTGGGTTGCTAAATATGGAGAATGAGCTAACAGTTTGGAGCTATATTTATGGATTTTTGCCATCGCGTGCATTGTCATGTTGGAAATGAAATTACTTTCACCAAGTTACTCCTTCTTTTCTTTAAATAAATGTCGATTCTGGCCTTTTTAGCTGCTCCTTGAGGCTACGGCTACGAAACAGAGCAAAAACTATTCGGATGACGGTTAATATTCATCAAACAACTCGTTGATAACCTTTTCAAGAGCAAATATTTGAAAAAACAAGTAAGAAAGTCGGTCAAGCCCGACTTTAACATACTCTGTACCAACGAAATTATACGCTCATCATAAATGATGCTGCAGTAGCAGCTGAAAGCAGCGCTTTCAGGGGGCTTGACCTACAGACATGTCAAACATCTATCTCTTACCATTTTTGAGATCTGTGTAGACATGGCTATATCGACTCGGCTGTTGATGCTGATCAAGAATATATATACTTTATGGGGTCGGAGATGCTTCCTTCTGGCTTTTACATACTTTTGCACAAACTAATGGTACTCTATGTACCTACGGTACAGAGTATAAAAACGAGAAAGCTAAGCTAACTTCGTCTGTGCTGAAGTTTTTATACCCTTGCAAGTGCTCGCTTAAATATTTTCAAAAAATCTCTTTTTACCATTTTGCGACCGATTGTTCGTATGGGGGCTATCTGATAAAGTCATCCGATTTGGCCAAAAACTTGTTAAATTATGTGAAAGCATTTAAAACAAACAAACACAAAATTGCAGGATGCTACTATTAAAAACAAAAAAGTTTAACTAACTTAGACTATTTTTCAGAGCTATCTTTTGTATGGCAGCTATACCATAAAGTTGTCAGATTTTAATGAAACTTGATAGAATTATAAAAATCCATAGAAAACCTACGATTACGATTACAACAATACCTACGATATTTTGGAGACGTTTCCATTGAAAAGAAAAAAGTTTTTCTCACTGAAACTAGTTATCCGACCGATTGTTCCTACGGGAGCTATCCGATCCGGGAGTCATCCGATCCGGTCAGTTCCGACATATTAGTAGTGTGCAGCAAAAAGAAGACTCGGTGAAAAATTTCAGCTCGATAGCTTTAAAACTGAGAGACTAGTTCGCGTAGCAACAGACGAACGGACAAAGCTCAATCGACTCAGTTCGTCTCCCTGATCAAGAATATATATGGCTTATGGGGTCGGAAATTAATATTTCTATGCGTTGCAAACTTCTGGGCAAAATTATAATACCCTTTGTATAATGAAGTTCAGTTGAGAATAAAAGAGCAAATTTTTCCATGGATTTGACCGACGATTTCCGGCGTGGTCACCTGATCGTGCACAACGCAATTTTGAAAATCACTTCTTCGCTCTTTTTTGATTTAAAGCAGCGATGTTCAAGAAGAGAGGCTCTCTGTCTCTCTCTAACACTCACTGAAGCATTATTTCGGCAAGCATTCGGCATGAATTGCCTAAAGTATTCGGCCCCTGGGGGCTATGGGTAAACATCGCTGATTTAAAGCTGCTTTTCAACGCAAAAAGCCCTCTTTATTTTCTATCGATGAACTGATAACACTTTCTCAAAATTTCAGCTCAATAAAATCTTACTTACTTATTAAACTGCCCTCTCTCCGCAATTAACAATCAGATCACAAATAAAAAATTTAGATAGCTAAAAAACTTACTTTTTGATCAAGCCTTGCGGCAGCGAGGAGCGACGCAGCAGTTGCAACATCTTGGATGACTTCTTTCAATGCTTTTGGGGATTGTGGGGGCTCTCAATTGAAATGGCCTTCTTTTATAAAACGATTCTTGATAGAAATATTCGCTCTCTCTGAAACAGATAAGGCAACAATTTGATTAGCTTTCATTTATCAGCAGCAACCTTGACAATTAATTTGTGGGGGGTCTGGGTCTGGGTCTCGCGTCTCCTCGGGGCCGCGTGCCCGGCAACGTCGCGTGTTTTGATAAGCGGCCAAACGTGAACGCCTGCACACAATTTGACACAGACGACACACCTCCTCCGCCTCAAGTTATCAACACAACACAGATAAGAATAGTCGCGAGTGAATAACAGTTTGTTAATTTACTTGGGCCAAGTTTATATTTTTGGACGCTCGTATATAGATTTGTATGTAATATTCGCTGTTTGCCAATTTGATGACTGCGAAGTGTTGTGCAAGTTTATTTTCTATTCCGCATCAAAGTTCACAGTCAAACACGCTCACACTCACACTTACGCATGTACAGAAATAAAAATTTTTGACAAGCATCAGCTGTTTTGCCAGCGCAAGCACAGTGGTTCACAAGCCGAAGAAACCGTGAGCAAAACTAAATCTAAACACAGACTTGGTGATCCGGCAAATTAAAAACACCTAGGGGTTTGAAAATAGACTGAAAATTATATTTCAAATATATCCAAGCTGCTTCGAAGGAGTTTACAAAAACACCGTCACACGAGATGTACAAACGGAACAATTGTATGTATGTATGTATATTGTGTGTATTGTGAATTGTGTAAAATATACTTTGATTGTAAATATGGTCTTAAATGTTATCCCCTTCTTAATTTGGAAAGCGAATCCCAGCTGGTTCAAGCTTCAAGTATAATTTTCTTTTGACGGTAACATAAATGTTTAAGAGATAAATGTGAGCCAATTTTTTTTAACCTGTGCAAGTAATTAATTCAGCTCCGATTTCCTTCAAAGAGACGCATTTTAAGAAGCGAATTCAACATTAATAAATAAAAAGAATGAAACACTTGAAATGAAGATTCCATAAAATCTCAAAAGTCGCAATTACATCAACTTTCTCAGAAAAGCGTTATTAGCAGATTAAAAGAGGTTTGCTAAAGTGTCGCAAATGTGTGTAAAAGGCAGAGGGAAACGTCTTGGATATGAAAAATACAGCCATGCTTTTAATTTAGCATTCGCAAAAGCTACAATAAAAAATGTTGAACCGGTGGAAAAAAAGACTCGCAAATCCATTAGATTTCCTTATAAAATCACTACCCATAACAGTCTCTGTTTCTCTCAAAAGCAAGAATGGAATTTCACTGAACTGAAAATTATTATTGAATATATTTGTATATGTATATAAATGTTTTCTATTAACCAATTTCGAGCCAAATCCACTCGGTTCCCAAACAATTTAGGGAGCTTTTAGGTAGAATGCTGTTTTCAAAACACTTAGAAGACAACAAATAATAATGCAAGCTCTATGCAAGCTTGGACTGAACCAAGGTTCGAACCAAAACCTTCTCCCAAAAACCTTGAACCTTAAATTTTCGAACCTTAACCATTCGTTAATTTGGGTTCGAACCAGTGTACCGGAGATCCGATTTTTTTTTGGATTTGCAGCTCCGTTTAAAACAAATATTTATTATTTATACACAAATTGTTCATAACAAATTTGCATACTTCTTGACTTTTCCCTTATTCTGCTCAACAGGCTAACATTATGTTAATTCGTTAACATTGATGCTCTTTTAATCGGTAATTTACACGCACTCGAGCCGATTAGCTGATATAGAGTCACAACACTGCTTCAAGAATCCATGACATTTGTGCTTTGATTGCAAAGCCAATTCAATAAAATTACAGAAATATTTTGTCATTTTATTTACGTTTGTCAATATCAAGAGTTTTAGCCTTCAATTATTAAGTTTGATTAATATTGATTAATATTCAGTCTTTGCTGCAGACGTGGCATAGGCAGAAAAGTGGCCAGTCGATTTGAGATTTGCATATAGTGGGGATGTTAAGTTCGCAAATCTGCAAAGGGCCTTACTTACTCGACTCTTTCCCAACGTTGTAGGTTTTACATTTGGTTGGAATTTGCAAGAAAGCGAAACCGTTTTCGGTTCGGTTCATCATTTCTAAAAGGAAAACGGTTCGGATTGCGGTTCGGTTCATCAGCTGGAGTAATTGGTTCGGTTCGGTTCAGAACCAGTTTGCATCCCTGCTTAAATTAATAATTAATGTAAAACAACAACTATTAGTGTGCCATAACACTAAATACAACTACATGTTGGCTGTCCAACCTGCCGATTGGGATCGCTTGATCAATGTTTAATAAGAAATTACCCCTACATTAAAATTATTAGACCCATCGATTAGATATATTAATTAGGAAGACCAGACTGACAATTATTAAGAAAAATTCAGAGTTCCTAGTCCCCCAAAATAATTCAACCGCATCATTCCGCAGCGATTTTGCATTTTTGATGCACAATTTTAATCATCCAACCAAGAAATCGATAGGCTTTAAGTTAGAAGTCGAACTGCCGGGTTCAAGCCGGTTTGGTTGGATTTAGCTATATTTTGACTATATGAACCACTGTGCGGTGACAGCGGAAATTTCTGTTGCCGAAACTTATACACAAAAGGAGGGGCGAGAAGGGACATGCTGAGGCAGGAAAAAGTAGTTCTTGATGTTTGTTAACCGCTACTGCTGCTGCCGCCTTGATTTATAAATTTAAGCAGTCCGTTGGCAAGGGGAAAGAAGAGCGGGCGAAGCACCCCCCAGCAAAAGCAGCTGAGACTAGCAAATAGTGGAGAGCGAGTAGGAGAGAGAATGGCGCGGCGCGTGAGCAAGAGAATAAATATGTATGTGCTTGGATATGGAAATGTGGAACAAGCAAAAATTCTTAACTTGAAACTGTCAATGTATTGTTGTATGCAAATATATACAGATGCACGTCAAGTTACGTCAAGTGTTTAATTACATACATACATACATGGCTACTTAAGAATTAAGGGCTTTTGGCGGGCGGGCGATGGGAAGAGGTGGAGGCAACTTACAGCTGATTGATTTTTCCCCCACTACTAAAAAAGCAAGCGGCGGCAAGTTCCAAGCATTTATCAAACAACAACAAGAACAAGTACATAAACAAGTCACAAGCTTTTTTTTAAGGCCAAGTAAAACATGCGCAAAAAAGTACAACACACAAAAAAAAGGTTACTCAGCTGCAGATACACACAGATACAGGCGCATTTGAATGCATTCATATTCACTTGCAATTGTTGTTGTTGCTGCTGCTTCCCCCAATTATGCAATGGTTGGGATTTCTTGGCATTGTTCTCTTAATGTGTTTTATATACGATTATGGGCTTAAGTAGCTTCTATTTGAACTGATGCGTTTTATCACCTTTTTCTGTTGATATTTTGTGACTAGTCTAACATTGATTTTACGCTTACATTTTTGTATTTGTTTTGGCGACGACAACGTAGGCCGTCTGTGCTTTTGTTTAGCTTTTTCGATACTATTTAAGCCCCAAATAGCAGTGGGCCAAACGAAATTTAGCCGTTTCTTCAGTGTGACCGTGTGCAGGGGAAGTGAAGGTAAAAAATTAGTTAGTGATGGGAAAAGTATTAACATACAGCAGCATTATTATTATTAGTTTACTATGCGTTTAAATTGATGGTGCCGAGGCCGTCAAACGGCTGTAACTGAAATAAGAGAAGACTTTTATAACGCCTAAAAGAACATGTAATTAACTTGTTTTAATCATAATAAATTTGAATTCCGACTTACATCACTAGAGCAGCATTTAACAGTCGAAGCTATCGATATCGGAATTGTGCTGTTAAGCGCTTTGGAACCGGCAAATGCTCTGTTATACAAATACTTAACAGTTTTGTGAAACAGTGAAATGCTTGTGGACTGAGGAAGAAAACAACAACTACAAAGAAAAACTGTCACAACTGCCAAACAAATTTTTTGAAGTCTCAGATATTTTATTTGCAATTTATTTACCATGAAGATATAGCTCAATTACTTCCACACTGTCGTAGCTCAAAAAAAACCATTTTGGTTAAAGTCGCGTTTAAAGTTATTAATGGATTTTAAGTTAAAATTTGTAACTATCGGAAAAAGTTAATTTATTGTTTGTTTAAGCTAGTGAAATATTAAATATTTTTAATGCCCATTACTGAATTACACGTCAAGCGGTATAGACGGAGGCGGACGTGAATCCGAAATACACTGGGTAGAAACATAAATTTAATTTAAGCTTTTTATTCTTGACCTCGAGTCTTATTCGACCTTATTCTCATCTCACTCGGAGACTATAAAAGGCAGCAATATGAACATTTTACACAACTTAGCCCACGATATGGGAAATCATTTTGCATAAATAACTCAAAATTAGTATTTTCTGAGTTCTGACGGAGTTGATATGTTCGTCCCATCGTGAACATTTTAAAGCGAGACAAAAGAACGGACAAAGCTCATCTGACTCAGCAAATGGGTTTTGAACCAAACCACTAATTCCAGCTAATAAATCTAAAAAATGGTGAACAGAACCGATAGCCACAAATCCCTGACGAGTTATAAGGCGTATTTATGTAGTTGAATCATGTGATCCTGTACATCTATTCCCACCAGGGCTGCAAACCGGTTTTGAACCCCACCGGTTCGAACCCAGAACTTCGAATTTTATTTAACTGTGAACCGAACCTTTAACCGAACCTCTTTAGAATTAAAAGCTGCACCCGAACCTGCTTCGAACCTTAAATATCGGTCCGGCTCAACAAAAATGGTGGACATCAGAAAAATTGGCATTCTGTCTAGAGATTCCATTTGTTATTTGGATTGTTTTGAACAACTGAGTCTTAAAATGCGCTGCAAAGTGAATTAAAAAACCTAGAATAGTATTTTATGTTTTTTAACATCCTTGACTCAAAAACATTTTCAAAGATTCACATGGGAAATAGTTTTCTACAAAAACTACAAAATGGTATTTTACCTAGTTGTAAAAATGTATTTTTAATATTTCGTATCGATTAATGGAACACATAGGATTAAACTAACTTCTAAAATTTAATGTTTAGTATCTAAATAAATATATTGCTTTGCTTAATATTAAAATTGTGTCCAGCATGGACTGAACCAAGGTACGAACCAAAACCTCGAACCTGCAATTTTTGAACCCTAACCATTGGTGAATTTTGAATACCAAAAGAAATATGGGTTTGCAGCCCTGATTCCTACTGTCCACGTACCTCTTCATTTGACTATCATCAGTTTCAATTCCTTCTTTGGAAGTTGTTAATCGATTTGTGTGCGTATCCCAATTGCCTTACGGGACGACATTCTTATTGTTCTGTCATGACACTTAACCCAAACCCAACATTGGCCAGTAGCTCGGCTTTCAAAGTGAATTCAGTTTCAATTCCTTCTTTGGAAGTTTCTAATCGATTTCTGTGCGTATCCCATTTGCCTTAGGGGACGATATTCTGAACTAATACTTTAATTTGTGTTTCAATCCAACGGAACCAATTTTCTATTTGACTAAATAGTATCGAACACCTAGATTTATGGTTTTTCAAACTTCCGCTGGTTCAAAAACTTCATTGTCCGATCAAATATAAGGACATTTCTGAATGTTCGGCTTTAGAATGGGTGTAAGGCTAAGAGTCGGTGGAGTTAAGGTCGATCCTTGGATAAAATGAAGTTTTTGACATCATTCCGAATTTGCCCCTAAATATTTTCTTAATTGTGAAAAAACATTTTCTAGATTTAAGAAGGAAAATCAATTTTTTTTTTATAGATCCAGAAGAGGAAGATGACACTAAGATGCGTATAGCCCCTTTTATAATATTTTTATAGGATATTTTATTTCTGTTAGTTTATTAAATATTCATTTTTTTCTGAAAATCACGCTACAATTATTATTCATCAGTTTATTTTCTATTATTATACCCTGTTCCCATTGAAAATGGGAAAAGGGGGATCATGAAGTTGTGCGAATGTATGTAACAGGGAGAAGGAAAATTTTCCGACCCCATAAAGTATATATATTCTTGATCAGCATGAACAGCCGAGTCGATATAGCCATGTCCGTCTGTCCGTCCGTCCGTCTGTCTGTCTGTATGAACGCGTCGATCTCAGAGACTATAAGAGATAGAGCCACAAATTTTTGCACGAAGGTAGATTTATGCTGTGCGCAGATCAAGTTTGTTTCAGATTTGAAAAATTCCACCCCATCACCCTTTTATCCCCAAAAAACCTAGACCTCCTCTAGAAATCCTAGAACTAAATAGCCGTCAGATCCACAATTTTCAAGTTAGAGCTTCGTGGTTTAGTATACAATCTAGGCCCAATATCTATCTATTCTGAAAAGTACAATCAGATCGGACAAAAAACACCGGAGCTATAAGCGAAACAGTTGAGCTGATAAGAGATAACCCCCCACTTGTTGGTCAGGACTAAAAAAAAGTGTTGCCTACATTTGGGATAATTTTGTTAAATTCAAAAACAATTAAATGAAAACAAATGAACAGGGTATTTTGTGGTCGGGAAACTCGACTGCAGCGCCCTTACTTGTTCTATTTAGAACTACGGTGTTTCTTTTTATATTTTTCTAAGTTTTGGGCCGATTTTCTACAAAAATTGTTATATTTTTAGGGTGAATTTCAAAAGTATTAGTACATTAATTTAGTTAAATATGTCTAACATTTGTTTCAGCGACTTTTAATAGATTTCATTTTATTCTTTCACATCTAATTCGTGAATTTAAGAGGGTTTTTAAGTTTTTTAAAATAAAACAAAATATTTTATATTGTGCTGAATATATTTATATCCTTGCAAAGGGAATTATAATTTTGCCCAGCAGTTTGCAACGCATGGAAATATTCATTTCCGAACCAATAAACTATATATTATATATTATTGATCAGGGTGACGAGCTGAGTCGATTGAGCTTTGTCCGTCGGTCTGTCCGTCTCTCCGTCTGTCCGTCTTTCTGTCTGTCTGTCTGTCTGTTTCTACGCGAACTAGTCTCTCAGTTTTAAAGCTATCGCGCTGAAATTTTGCACAGAGTCTTCTATTTGCTGCATGTCGGAACCGACCGGATCGGATGACTATATTTCATAACTCCCATAGGAACAATCGGTCGGAAAATTAGTTTTAGTGACAAAAACTTTTTTCTTTTCAATGGAAACGTCTCCAAACTTTGTAATCGTAGGTTTTCTATGTTTTTTTATAATTCTACCAAGTTTTATTGAAATCGGATAACTATACGGTTTTGCTGCTACACAGAAGATAGGTCTGAAAAACAGACTTAGTTGGAAAAGCCTTTTTTGTTTTTAATGGTAGCATCCTGCAATTTTGTATTTGTTTATTTCACATGCTTTCACATAATTTTATAATTTTAGGCCAAATCGGAAGACATCATATAGCTCCCATACGAACGATCATTCGGAAAATGGAAGAAGTATTTTTTGAAAATATTAAGGCGAGCACGTGCAAGGGTATAAAAACTTCGGCACAGACGAAGTTAGCTTAGCTTTCTCGTTTTTATATATATTAGTCATTATGGAATATTTTTGGTATATTTTCATTAAACCTCATTTATTGATTACACCTTTAACTAGTCAGACAATCTGAGTGAATGTACAGTGTCGACTAGGTTTGACACTGCGAAAATTGTCCATCAATTATCTCATTCAAATTGATAATTATTAACGGAAAATAAGCTGGCATACTTTCAAGCGCGAGAAATCTTGATTTTTTGCAAGCATAAACGTAGTTAGGCACCCTTAGTAATTAATCGATTTGGAAAGTTTTGAAATATTTGTTGACAGTTTTTTTTTTGTCCGCTGTTAATAAATAAATATAAAATATATGTTAAATTATTACAATTTTCGTGCGTCTCATATTAACTTATTCACTCACGAAACACACACGGACCACAATTGTTCACGCACGAATATCTGTGTTTGCTCACGTTTCCTCCTGACACGACAGCTACACAACGTGATACATTCAAATTCACGTCACCTCTAATATTAACTAAACTTCAAAGAAACACCGAAATGCGGGTTTTTCTTAGTATATTTTTTTTTTTTATTTCATTAGGCTACAACACTAAAACAAAACAATACTTAGAAAACTATATATAGTAAGTATTTACACAGTTCTTTCCAATTTCATCCTACCGCTATTAACCATAGTAGCTGCCTCCCCCGCTGCCTGCACTGGCGCTGGCAAATCCTCCACTGCTGCTCGCATAGGCCGTATCTACCATAAAAAACAATTCCAAAACACTTGTAGAATGTGAAAACAACTCAGTCAATTCTAATTGAAGGTGCAAAAGACTTACTCATGCCATTGCCTCCATACCCACCCCAACCGTAGTTGGGATATCCACCATAGCCGTATCCGGGATAGCCACCATAGCCGGGATAAGAGTAATAAGGATAACTGCCGTAAGAAGGATATCCGTACATGCTATTTCCATACATATTCCCATAGCCTTGTCCACCTATTGCTCCCGCACCGGCACCGGCACCCACTCCTCCTCCATAATAGGGATATCCATAATATTGAGATTGTGTTAGTTGTATCAGTGTAGCAGCTAGGATAATGCACAGATAACTGGTCAGTTGTGATGGTGACATTATTTTCAGTTCTATTTTTGGTATGTGTATTGTTTAATTCTCAAATGTTTACTGAATAGAAATGTTCCAGATCTAACTGATTTATATGGAAAAAATTTGAATTTATTTTAATGGTGCTTAATCGTTGTCTGCTGTGGCTTTGCTCATTCGTGCATGACCCAAGCGGCGTATACGCAATTTTTACATTTTGTAAACATTTGGCAATTTACATGTGCGTTTAGTACAAACAAAGTATTTTTATGGGGAGGCAATTACATGACACACCAATATAATGGAAAGGTTTGTTTTCAATTGAAATTATTTATGGTTTTTTTTTTATTTGGTTCCCATTTCATTTTACGAGGGGTTCACCATCATTTGGACATCAACACAGTCATTAACCTTAAGCCATTGGTTCCACAGTCATGTGCTATTAGGGGGTTCATTGCCTAGTTCTTGGTCAATGCTCGTCGACGCCCTTCGTTTGAGGTCAGCAATTAATATGCGGCCGATACTTTAAACTAATTATATTGGATTTGTTTGGATGTTTTCAAACTGAAATCGTTTTGCTAAAAGTTCATTGTGAAGGACTTTTGTTCAGCTCAATTGAATATCAGTTTTGTACACTTAGAATTTGGTGTTGACATGAGTAATAATAAAGAAACTAATTTTAGATAATAAAGTATAATAAAGTTCTAACAGTTTGGAGAAAAGCTCCGATAAAACTGTAGAAAATGGATTATGAGGGATGTAGACAGATGGGACTTATGTTAATCTGGGAAGTACTGGCAAATAGATAAGGCTTAAAAACAATGCTGAGAACCGGTTCGGTTCGTCTTTTTTGGGGTTCGCGAACCGGAGCATGAACCAGGCGCCTTACATTTTTGACTCCTCGAACCTGAACCCAAACCGAACCACTTTTTTTTTGAAAAATGAGGTTCGGTTCACCAATTTAACAATTTTACAACAATTGAGAGTTTTCAAAATTCGACAATAAATGACTCAACGTCTGATTGCGAAGACAAGAAGTATATGAAAGCAATAAACAAATGTTTTGAAAATTGTCCAAAATTGCATCCATCGACAAATGTTTCAAAATTTTTGAAAGGTTGTAATAACGAAGACTTAAAAAGTATTGTTTTTACTATACTAGCTGTACCAGCAACTCATGTATCAGTTAAACGAGCATTTTCAATACTTAAGTTAGTTTTTTCTGATTTAGAAGCTGGTATAGATAAACAGCTCCTGGAAGATATAATGCTAATTAACCTAAGTTTAGCCGTTTCTAAAAGCTGATAATTAATAAATCAAAAATCAAACTATTCGTTTATGTGCATTTGAACCGAGGTTCGAACCAGAACCTTGGGTTCAGGGGCTCCAATAACCGGTCCGCGAACCGAACTTTGGAACCTTTTATAAAGGGTTCGAACCCCGCACCCAACCTCATTGATATTTTTAATGGTTTGGCAGCCTTGCTTAAATGACAAATGGAGTCAATCTCACCCGCCAAAAGCTTGTGGACAAAAATGACCGCATGGCATATTCTCCCGGACTTGAGTGAAGGAGGGTCAATAAGTGCCAGCTTGTGTCCCAGTTAAGGTCACGAAGGGCAATTAGCAGAAACTGCTTCTGGACTGATTCTATTTGATCCTGGTAAGTCAGATACTGCGGAGACCAGAGACAATAGCAATATTTTAGATTTGGTCGGACCAGCGAGGTGTAAAGGAGCTTAGTGGTCTAGAGATCATCTAATTCTTTGGAGCATCTCTTCATAAATCTAAGCACACTTTTAGCCTTTTTGCAGATCAAGGATATGTGGCTGTTATAGCTTAGATTGGGTTCAAATAATACATGTACCCAAATCATCGACTTTATGAATGCGATTTAACGGTTCACTATTAACAGCATATTCGCACAGATACGACTTAGTTCTATGAAACGTCATGACATTACACTTGCTAATATTTAGGGGAAGACGATTCAGCCGGCACCAGGCACTCAGAGAATTTAGATCACTTTGTAAAAAAAATGGAGAAACTGGATCGTTAAAACATCGTTAAACAGCAGACTGAAATCGCACAACGCTGGGATCGGTTGGTGAGGTATGATCTAATCCAGCAGTGAAAGTTGGTTGGGAGACCTATTAGGCATAGCTTATGTAAAAGTAAGATACAGCCAAACAGCCAAAATCGCCCTTAAATTAAGAAGACAGAGGCAGAAGAGAAAAGGACCTTAACACTAAAAAGCGTAAAACCCCCCTTATATGTTATTTTTATAGGATATTTTCGTTCTGTTGGTTCACTAAAGTTTCCTTCTGAAATTTACATTGTAATTAGTAATCATTATTTTAGTTTCTAATTTTACCTTGCCTGGGACTTGAACTCGGGACCACGGGGAAACACTTCAACACAAAAGGCATCTTATCGCACTCGAACCCCAAGCACGCGCGTGAGTCACAGTAAAGAAGAACGCAGTCAAATGCTAAGCACTCAGCTGCCTCATTTATAATCCGAAATCAGGAAATTCGAACTTGAGAATTACATGCGGTGATTTTGTATGTTTTTCCAAATTGTTGGGCGGTTTTGTAGACAATTTTTCTATATTTTAGGGCGAAGTTCTTAGCAAGCCGAATAAAAGTTGCCCCTTTTATTATTCCGAATGCAGGGAATTCGTACTTGAGAATTACAAGGGGTGTCTTTTTAATATTATTCTTTTTTTCAAGGCGATTTTCTAGATTTTTTTGCCTATATTTTAGGACGAATTTCTAAATGGCTTGTCCATATTTAAGAAATGTGCTTTCTTAAATTTAGGGCGTTTTACTAAATTCGCCCCATTTTAAGTCACCGTGCAATGTATTTTTTTCTAAATTCAGGAGCGAAAAAATAGGAAAAAATCTAGAAAAAACTACCCTAAATTTAAGAAAAACGAGAAAGCTAAGCTAACTGAATATTTTTAAAAAATACTCTTTTTCTTATTTTCCGACCGGTCGTTAGTATGGGAGCTATTCGATATAGTCATCCGATTTGGCCAAAAATTTTAAAAATTATGTGAAAGCATGTGAAACAAACAAATACAAAATTGCAGGATACTACCACTAAAAACCAAAAAATTTTTTTTTTACTAAAACTGATTTTTAGACCTATCTTTTGTATGGCAGCTATACCATATAGTTGTCCGATTTTAATAAAACTTGGTAGAATTATAAAAAAAACATAGTAAACCTACGATTACAAAGATTGGAGACGTTTCCGTTGAAAAGAAAAAAGTTTTTCTCACTAAAACTAGTTTTCCGACCGATTATTCCTATGGGAGCTATGGGATATAGTCATCCGATCCGGTCGGCTCCGACATATTGGTAGTGTGCAGCAAAATGAAGACTGTGCAAAATTTCAGCTCGAAAGCTTTAAAACTGAGAGAGTAGTTCGCGTAGAAACAGACAGACGGACAGACAGACAGACAGACAGACAGACGGACAAAGCTCAATCGACTCAGCTCGTCACCCTGATCAAGAATATATATTGTTTATGGGGTCGGAAATGAATATTTCAATGCGTTGCAAACTTCTGGGAAAAATTAAAATACCCTTTGCAAGGGTATAAAAATGCAACATCTAATGAGATTTGTATTTGTATGTCTCGAAACTCTCTCTTTCATTGAATTCGGGTAGCTAAATTAACCTACTTTTAATTGGGAATACTTCCCATGCACATTGTCATTTCAATAAAATTTAGGTACTAGTCGATTATCCCTTTCCACTTGCTGCCACACTTTCCTTTGATTACCCTCATTTCTGGTATTTTGCAAACCAATTTACCATATTTCTGTCTCTTCCATTTACCTTGATTACCCATACCCCCACCTATTTTCAACTGCTGTGAACACATATGCGAACTTATCCCTCCACTCACATTATTGAAGCAGCTTTTTTTTCGTGAAACTGCAACATTGACAAATTGCACTTAAAAATACAAGTCCAAGTCACAGAACTTTATGCAATTTTCCCTGCCAATTTAGTTTACAAAAAAAAGAACACGAAAATTTCATTCATAAATATTTGAATCATTTGCTTGATGTACGAGTGTGAGTGTGTGTGTGTATTAATACACTGCCCAACAATAGCGCGCGACAACTACGACAGTATCTTTTTCCGGTTCTTGCTGTCGGCTAACATTTTCGTATTGTTGCCTTTGGGCTTTTATGCAGCTGGCGTTTGTTTTTTGGCCGTCCGTTTTACACTTGCACACGTATTGTTTTTGCACTCAATGGCCCAGGTGTTGGTTTTGAGTGCCGCTTATTGTTGTTGACTCAAGTCGAGAGTTGAGTTTCAAATTGAGCTTACCCAGCTCTGCGCATGTCCCGCCGCCAGGCTGGACACCCTGTGTTTAGAATGTTTGAGTCTTGTGGGTGGGCTTTTGTAATTGTTATTGATGGGTTTGAGTCTGTGACATAGATCTGTTTTTGGGTTGTTGTACTGGATAAGTGGTGGTCCCCTTGAGGGGAGTAGAAATGCTTGGGAATGGAGAAACTGTTAATATATTTAGTAAAGCAGATTCCAATTATTTAGACGGTAGCAATATTCGAGGGTTTTGTTTGTTAGAACATAATTTTTATTATAAGAGGAAAAACCGTTGCATACTTCGCAGCGGGATGGAACTTTTTTGATAATGTAAAAATAATTAAATCAAATTGTAATATAGTTAATTCAAAGTTTATTTTTCTGTATAAGTATTCACACTTCAAAAACTAGTTAAATTAAAAATGTTTCGAACCAAGGTGTATATTGTTAACTTGAAAAACTTTGATTTGAAGTGAAAAATCGAAGCAGCTCGACTGTAATATACTGTCCACCAGCAAAAGTGGAAGCTCAGCATGAATTTTCATGCTGCAGTTGCAGCTGAATGCAGCGCTGTTGGAGCGAACATTCTTTTGCTCATAGCTCAACACTAGTTCTTCTGATCAGTACTAATCCTTTGACGGATAGATTACCTTTTTAATTACTAAACATGGCCAGAGTGGGTGCGAACCATTTATCAATTCAATTGGGAAAGATTTGATGTTTTTTATACCCTTTCTAAGTATTATAATTTTGCCCAGAAACTTGCAACGAATGCAAATATTCATTTCCGACACAATAAACCATATACCCGGGGGTGTCCCAGAAATCTCTACAGATTTTCGTATAAAGGATTGAATTTTGAACTAAACTAGGACACTTTAGATGTAAATGGACAGCAACGCTGCAGGCTACTATATAATAGAAAAAGAAAACCGTACGCATCACACCTACTTGGCCTTGAAAAGTCGGTTTCAAATCTCTCAACTTTTGTTATCTAATCTAGTAGCCCAGCATTTTGGAGACATTTCACATATAAAGGCAAGCAGTTGTAGCTCGGAATGAAAGCGTGTATACGAAAATCTCTAGAGATTTCTGGGGCACCCCCGATCAGGAGCTAAGCCGATTAAGCATTGTCTGTCTGTCTGTCTGTTTCTACGCAAACTAGTCGCTCAGTTTTAAAGCTAAAATTTTACACAGAGTCTTCTTTTTGTAGCACGCTTCTAATATGACGGAACCGACCGGTTTGGATGAATATATCTCTTAGCTCTCATGAGAACAATTGGTCGGAAAACTAGTTTTAGTAAGAAAAGCTTGTTTCTTTTCAATGGAAACGTCTTCAAACATTGTATTCATATGTTTTCTAGCCTTTTTTATAATTCTGCCAAGTTTGATGGAATTCGGACAACTATATAATATAGCTCTCACACAAAAGATAGGTCTGAAAAACAGTCTTAGTAAGAAAAACAGTTTTGTTTTAATGGTAGAGATCTGACATTTTGTATTTGTTTGTTTCACATGCTTTCACCTAATGCTAAAATTTTTTGACCAAATTGGATAACTAAATATATATAGCTCCCATACGAACGATGGGTCGGAAAATTGGTCTTTTTTGGAAAAAGTTTTTGTTTTAAAAATATTTAAGCGATCACTTGAAAGGGTATAAAAACTTTGGGAGACACTAAGTTAGCTTGGCTTTGTCGATTTTAAATAGCGGGGCGTGGCAAAAATTTTACGATAAACTCATTTCAATTTTGTCTTGCGATTTTGTTTCAATACTGTTGTGAGCAAGTGGCCTGTGTGCCTCCTGTATGCACTGAGTTCCATGTCACTGTCCTTGCTGATATTCATCCCACGGGATATGACTCATGATGCGGACGGCCGAATAACACGTGGTCGACTTTCTGGTGATTTCACTGGGCGTAACATCCATAACCATTTTATACAGCATAAATGTCACTTACCAAATGGCCGTCAAGTTGGAGTCGATGCTTTCAATGGTTCTCGAGAACGAGTGAGTTCATTACGTGAACCAAAGCACTTGCGATTAATGTTACTAAATTTCTTAAATAGAGCGCAAAAGCGGCCAGTGGAGCAAAGTGAAGCAAATGCCAAATCGATGGCTCTACAAGGTGCAAAAAGTCTCAAATTTAATCCAAATTTGCCAGGTCAGTGTACAGTTGAATTAGGACCCCAAAATTTAAATCTTTCGGATGCCTTACAATTACCTCACCAACTATTGGCGTCAGCTGTGAAGTTACTAGCCATGAAAAATCTTTTCAAACTTTGCTGTTCGGATTCGGCGTAAAACTGTAGTTTCCATTCATTTGTGCGAAAACTAGAAGCACACAAGCCAAGAGATTAAGAGGGGCTCGACTTTGTCCTTTTTGGCTGGCTAACACTCACAATTACAAGCACACCTCGATTAATGTTTACAAATCAAAGGAACTAACACATACAATGTGTAGATCAAAAATAGATGACTAAAACTATTCTTATAAAATGTTTTTCGCAATTGTAGAAATCAGGGATGTCGGTTCGGCTTGTTAAAAAAGAGCTAAGTGAACCCAGGTTTTGGTTCAGTTTAGAGCTTTTCTTTCTTAATTTTGTCTATATTTTCTAACGGCCTGTTTGGTTTACGAATTTCGGAATATTTGGATTCTTGACAATAGAAAAAGAATTAATAAGTAAAAATAAGAAGAAAAGAAAACCAAATAAAACTTAACCTCTACTTATGTATGAACAAGAAACAAACGAAAAAAAAAATAAAACAATAATAATAAATTAATAAATATATATATACATAAAAAGAGGTAAACTTAAAACATACACAGAAACAGTGAAAAAAAAAACAATAAAAATTAAAAAATGTAATAATATAAAATAATAAATAACCGAAAAGTCTCTGACCGGTGGGGGATGATTTATTAGCCAGTCCGGCAAGCTATTCCCCTATTCACAGCTGGGTGCGGTCAGAGACTTTCCCGGAGATAGGTGTAAAGGGACGTTTTTAGTAAGAAGAGAGAGAGATCTGTTGAGAGCAAGTGATAAAGATCATTATGGTTTTGACATAAGACCCGAAAACGATTGTGTTGGGCATAATCAGTTGTGCATCTAGACAAGATTAAAGGTAAATAGTTTCTAGTCGGTCTAGAAGGAACAGAAAAGTTAAGACGACATAAGAGTTCAGAAGAATCTACATCACCGATAATTAGCTTATGCAGAAAAGAAACACCTAAGACTGTCCTGCGGTTAGCTAGCGAGGGTAGGTCAATAAGCAAAAGTCTGCTGGAGTACGATGGTAAACGAAGATTGGGGTCCCAATTTAAACCTCGAAGGGCAAAAAGCAAGGATTGCTTCTGGACTGACTCTATACGATCAATATGCTTTTTATACTGCGGACACCATACGGACGAACAGTATTCAAGAGTGGGACGGACTAGAGCAGTGTAAAGTAGTTTTGTGGTGTAGGGATCATTAAATTCCTTCGAACAACGTTTAATGAATCCGAGTACACCATTCGCCTTATTAACTATAGAAGTGATATGAGGATTGAAAGTCAATTTGTGGTCAAAAAGAATTCCAAGATCAATGCCAGACGATATACGTTGCAACGGTTCATTTTCAATCATATAGGAAACCAGCAAAGGTTTGCAACGGTGGAAAGTCATAAACAAACACTTGGAGCAATTAAGGTGTAAATGATTTAATTTCATAGTTTCTCTTGAGCTTTTTAAACTAATATCTTTTTATTAACGATGCATGTACTAATTCTTTATTGATCTTTTCCGATTCATACACGAATCATGGGGTTGTTCCGTGTTGTTCTTCAAAGATATTCCAGTCCGACCGGTACTTGAAACTTCAGCCCGAAAGCCGGGACCAAATCAAGCTCTCCATTACATTCAGTGTGTAAAAACCCTTTAAAGTGGAATTGGAAGCGTGTGAGCTCAAATAATTGTGTGAAATTGTTTAGGTATTTGTGTGTTTCCATTCACCTTTTGGTTCAATATAGTTAATGAATAAATGAATCTTTTGGAATTAAAGCTTTAACGATTTTTAAATCAAAATATTGGAAATTTGGTTCAGGCTGGTGTACCTCGAGTTAGAATCAAGTTTGCAAGTCAGCCTTTTTGTGAATAAAAAGTAGAAACACCTCTTAATAATTCAAAACGGATTTCATCTTTTAATTCTGGCTAAGAGCCAAATTACTTAACCTTTTTTTTTATGCAGCTTTAAGCTTTACTTACATTTCAATCGTTTTATTTTAATTATTTCCTGGAAAATGCTTTTCATTAAGGTCTGCACACCTTATCCCGCTCCAATTCATTCAGCTTCCTTTCGCATTTCACCAACCAGCACCCCCCCCCCCCCCCCCCCCCCCCCAACCCCTCCACCACCGCCCAAAACGCTTTTTATATTAAAAACTTTTCCTACTCCCTACTTCTCCCTCAAATAGATGACTGAAAGCTGTAGCTATCCTTCACAGAACTTCATTATACGTGTTTTTTGTTTGCCATAAATTTGGGACAGTAAAAAATGCTAATTGTTTGCCCAGTTTCAGAAAAATTTAGCTCATCTCCAGCAATTTCACAAGTAATTAATTAAAAATTTGTTGCAACATCAACTTTTTGCTGCTGTCAAAATAACAACGAGAAAAAACCTAATTAAAACTTAAAAATATGAGAGGAGAAAGCAAAACTGACCTAGAACAGATCACAAAAGTCGAAAGAAAAAAACAAACAACAATAAAACTCACTCAAGTTTAGGAGGGGATTTTCACTCAGAAGGTGAAATGCAACTGGGAAATGTTACGCATACGCCGCGTGTACGTAGCGAGAGAGAGAGCGAGTGTGCGAAGGAGAAAGAGAGTGAGTTATGACCATCCTGCTCTGAGGCAAAGCAAATGTGCATAAAAAATCAATTAAAATGCACTCGAGTGCATCTCCCCCCCTTAACCAGCGCCCACCACACCGCTTGGGGTTTAGGAAATGTGTAAGAAGTTTTTTGGCGACTGCCCCACTCTCCACCCTCCTACTCTCTCGCTCGCTCTCGCACTCTCTGTGTTTGGGCCCTTACTGAATGCACTCGGCGTTGTGTGTTTGTGGGGGAAATTTCATTTCAGTTATTTGTGCAATTTCGCTCAGTCAAGTTGTGTGTTTGGCCCAAAGTGTGCGCAAATTAGCATCGTCATCCCATAAAGATCCGCAAAAAAGTCACGAAAATTTGAAAATTTTAGATTCTGTTAACGTGTAAAGCGAGTGGCGAGTGTCCTGTCCTGTCACTCCCATCTTTCACAACCACACGCACACAGTGGAAAATCCAATAAACGCCGCTTTGGCAAACAAAACTGCATTAATCTGCCCCAACTGCAAATCCTCTGGCCTGGCCGACTGCCGTTTGCCGCCAATCGCCAATCGCCAACCGCAACAAACATCATAATAAACAGCCGGAGAGAAAGCCCCGAAGAGGAGTTGGGACGAGGAGATCTCGCCCTGCCGAAAAACCATTTGACAGCTAATAACATTTACTCTGTGTCGCTGTGATTGCGTGTGTGTGTGTGTGTGTGTGCGCGCGTGTGTATGCGTGTGTCTGTGCGGCTTCTGGTGTTTGTGAGTGTATTTGTGACTGTACTTTGGCGCCCAAAAACAAAAACAAACAGTTGAGCCATCGAACTGAACAGCCCAAACCAGCCACATTTGGTTTATTGCTCGTTCGATTTGTAAATCAATTAAAAGTTTTAACCAAATTAACTGACAGGTAAGTTTTAGCGGCTTTAACTGGGAACTTGATAATAATTAACTTTGATTGAATACATGCAATGGCATCTGAAACTATGTACAAAACAAATGACAATGATTCAACATAATATTGTAAACAATTTAAGTCAAGTTCAATGAAAACAGATGCTAAAAAACGAAACAAAACCGAGTTGCCAATATTTGAATAATGAGCAGGTTTTCTATTATGGCATGCTTTTTTTTGTGTATTGAATCTTCCAAAGGGTGGGTCGATCTTAAAATGAAATAAAATTAGCCCCACAATTAACCCTCAAATCCAAGTTGAATCAAATGTACTCCACGTTCGTCTTTCTCAAGAAAGTTTTACACCAAATATGAAGTTGGTTTCTAGGTGCATTTGTACTTGGTGAACCACTTGTGGGTGGGCTGCATTCCATATTCGCAAATCAACCTTGCTTAAATCAAAAAAAAAAATGATGGTTCGTATGTTTGAAACAAACTTCTGCAATGATTAAGGTTCGGAAATTTAAGGTTCGAGGTTATTGGTTCTAGCTCTATACAATATTAATAAAAACTTTTAAAATTTAAGAAACAAATATTACTTTATGCTCCTTGCAATAAAACTGTTCAACTATTTCAGTTTTTTATTATAAAGGGAGATCCTACTCGAGAGGATTATTTATTTATAATTTGAAACAAAACACTAAAAACAAGTCATAAAGTCAGCCAAGTCCGACTATGAGTACCTCCTTATATTTAAATTTATTACACTAAATAAAGTGTGTAAAGTGCTGCCATTCCAGCAGGTGCTGCCCAACATAAATGTTTGTTTTCCGTATAACTCGACTATCGTTCATCCTATCTTCATCATTTCTTTGGCGGATCGATAAATAATAATGATTATTAAATATGTTTAGAAGGTTCACTCAGAAAATAAGGATTTAAAATTATGTAAACAGTTTTGTACTTAAAATTTCATTTGTTCTTTTGTACTTAAATTGAGTACCAATCACTCTAAAACCAAAATATGATTTGTAATATTATTGAAATGAGAATAAACGTTCTTGAATCAGAAACATTTTGTACTCACAGTAAGATGAACAATTCAAGAAAAGATTGTTCTTAGTTCAAGTACAATTTATGTTAGATTGAGTAAAAAATGGACACATAATGCCAGCTCCACAAAGTGTGCTATGAGCACAGTGAGCGAGTCTGTCCTTTAAAATGTCCAATTGGTTCCAACACTTTTGTATTAGAGTGGTGGTAAATTCTTGAACTACAGTAGCTCTTACTTGCTCTTGGGGTATATTTCTTTAGTTCAATACAGAGACCCCGCTTAAGCACAAAGTGGGATAAGCTTTCGAATTGTATGGGCTCAAACCAAGAACATCTTGTACTTTTTTGAATACTCTTCTTTTCTTTCTAGAATACTTTAAGATAAAACGTTTTGTACTTATTTTTAGAGATAATCGTCCTTGACTTAAGACCATTATAAGTTAGAAGTGTAATCACAAAGATTCTAAATTAATTAAAAATATACTTAATGTATCCCAAAACAATCTAGAATCAAATATTTTAGGTTTGCACAAATTGTACTTGATATGAGAATTCTGTACTTAAATCAAGTATTTTGGTACTTATTGTACATTTGACACCGTTTTGTACTTAATTCAAGTACTTCGATTTTTTTTCTAAGTGTACGAAGCTTCTATCTATAAAATTCTGGGTGATATGATGTTTTTTTTCCGAATGGTGGGAGCGGGAAGGAGCGTAGCAATAAATAAAAAAATAAATTTGATCTGCCTGCAGGTATAAGAACTTATTGTGAAATACATGTCGAAGCTCTATATCTTGCCATTTTTGAGATCTGTAAGTTCACTCGCAAGGTTAGACGGGCCTGGCCATATGGACTCAGCTGTTGATGCTAATCACAAATACAAATAATTTATAGGGTCGGAGATGTTTCCTTCAGACCATTCTATGTATATTTACAAAAGCCAATTAAACTCTGTGTACCTTATATTACAGAAGATAAAAATCCAGAGGTGTAATATCACACGAAGTTGAGTGCTCCTGAAAATGTTTTCTTAATGTCGCGCGCTGTGCATGCTTTAGCACCGTCTTGCTGAAACCAAATGTCGTTGACATCGGGGGCTTCAAATTTAGAAAACAAATAGGCCGTTCTTAAAGAAATACAGACCGACGATTCAGCCATTCTAAAAGCCTCTCGAATCACTGCAACGGTAGTTCGAGAATCTCTTCAGGTTACTCATGAGCCCAAATTACCCAATTTTGTTAACTAACGTCCTCATTGAGTCAAAAAGAAAATTTTTTTGGCTAACAGCGGTTATTCTTTGATCTATTGCAGAGCTTATTGTACACTGGCCTGGATGTAGGTTTGTCAACATTTGATCGATAAGTGCACAGCAGCACAATTTAACGGCTAAACCAACCTTACAACGTATGAACGAATACTTAGAGAAAGAAAACTTAGTCCACAACACTATTATTGGAAAGCTAACATGGATGAATGGCTTAAGCTGTCTGAAATGATATTTCGATACTTAATTGTGGCTGCAAGTACAGTACAATCTAAGCGTATGGGATTCGTAATCGATCTAGCGGTTTTCGAAACCAGTAGCTGAATGACTGGAGAACACATTAAGGAGTGAGATTTTTTATAATCATTGTTAAACCAATATTGGTAAAGAGCATTCTTATACTTGAGTCCTTAAGTGATAATGAAATAAGAAGGAAAGTCGGTCTAGCCCGACTATTACATTCTTTGTAACATCCTTTCGCTGGAGCAGCAAATAGTCTTTTGATCATAACTCGACAATCGTTCATCCAATCTTCACCAATTCTTTGGCAGATCGATAAAAAATCGTGATTACTAAATATGTCTTAAAGCTACGAACCATCTATCT
This sequence comes from Lordiphosa andalusiaca, assembly GCA_035044965.1. Classification (NCBI taxonomy): domain Eukaryota; kingdom Metazoa; phylum Arthropoda; class Insecta; order Diptera; family Drosophilidae; genus Lordiphosa; species Lordiphosa andalusiaca. The sequence continues at coordinate 172,244 of JAWNNM010003129.1, forward strand.
TTAAAACTGTGACTTTTCCAAATTGCTAAAATTGATCTGAGTACAGACTAGTATTGTCTGTCTAGACTTAACATTTGGTTGCTCTAGCTCTTCTAGTCTCTGAGATCTAGGTGTTCATACAGACAGATGGATAGACGGGCAAGGCTATTTCGACTCGTCTGTTGATGCTGATCAAGAATAAACATGGTTTTTGGGGTGGAGACATACATTACATTTGCATGACTTAAGTATACCCTTTTGACTCTACGAGTAACGGGCATAAATATTTAAGATACTGAGACATTTTCATTTTATACCGTGGCTGAGGTAGTACTATCTTCCGTAGTCTTTGTCCATTCATTCAAAATCAGTAGCTGCCACTTTATAACAGCATTGCTATGACTGTTTGGAAATTCCAAGGCAGCATATGTGCAAAAAACCGAATGGTGTGCCCTTTATACCAAGGGCACACTTGTTACTTCCAACAACAAAATTTATATTTGAGAGGTCTCGGTAAGTATACTATTTTAATGGTAACTTTTACTGAAAGCCCAGTAAGTGAAAACAATAAAAAAGATATATATTGTGTTTAGACAAAAACTTTTACATCATAATTAAGCCAGAGTTTATATTTGTATGGTTAAGTTTAGCCGGAATTTCAGTAAAGAAACAAAAACAAAATTCACGTAAAAAGTTTTTGCAATAAATTTACTTTACGGATGGGTAGGTTCAACTCTACACATTTATTCTGTGTAGTAGCATGAAAATATCGAATATGAACAAGTTGTAAGCCTAATATCAATTAATATTAATATATTAATATTCAATTAATGTTGGGCTGACCGCATTAACAATAGAGCGAATGTACAAAACACGGACCAGGTAGACTTGATTTTTGTTTTTTAAGTATTTGTGAATTTTCGTTTATTGAATTTTCGTTCACAATTACCGACCTTTACGGACAGAGCTTGCCTAAAAATAGACAGTAAGACAGACGCACAGACAAAGTTCAGTCGATTCAGCGTCTGCTGACCAAAAATATATATAATTTATGTGTTTGCCAAGTGTATAAAAAGCATTAAAATAAAATCAAAAAAAGATTAAAGACGTGCGAGTCCTGTTTGAGAACGTCGTGACTAAAAAATGCAGCACGAAATGTCACGGCGTGAACGTGAGCAAACATGAAGTGTCGTGAGTGAGCAATCGTGTTTCGTACGTTTATCGTGAGTGAATTAGGATCCAACATCGTAAATACAGAATTCAAGAAAGATGCTTAAATTTATTTCTTGCCTAACCAATATCATCACTAGAAAATATGCATATTGTTTATGGTATTTATCTGACAAAATGGTACGAGCACACTCAACTAAGAACCTCGATAATTTTGCGTTTCCCAAACTGCAGCAAATCTGCTTTAAATTAAACTATAATTACTTGTGACAGTAATAAAGAATAAATAAATATGCCCAAATATGCGGCAGCATTTTTTTTTTAACCAATTTGTACGGATTTGCATTTATTATCGCTATCAATATAATTATCGTGCACTCGTAAGGGAATCTTAAATCGTGCATGATTCGTGAGTGACGCAAAACTCTTAATAAGTTACGTGCGTGCATCGTGCCTAAGGAGGTCTTACTTTCGTGAATCGTTCGTGCCAGAAAATTCACTTACGCGCCTGGCTCTACTCAAAATCATTGAATCCACATTTCGGGGAAAGGGGAGTGGGACTTATACCAAGTCAGTTCCTAATTTACTATTTAATTTCACTCTGTTTAATTTAATCTCAATTTCCACCATTAAAAACTACATACTTTTTCATTCTCGAAACTAATTTGGTACGATACCCAGACTTGTATGTATTTACAACCCTTTATTTCCTCAACTAGTATCATTCACTCTTGACCTGTTCTCATTTTCCATGGTCTTCAAAAGAGTCCCCCTCAGAGGATACTTGAGCGAAGTAATTTAAAACAATTCGGCGAGTAAATCTCATAAAATTTTCAACAATTTTGTACAATTTTTTCCTTTTTATTCTTTGGGTAAGACAATGGGTCCGACGCAAGGAGCCACGAGCATACACACACACACACACACACATTGAGTGGAAACAGAAGATGGAGGACTAATTATAACTCCGCTAGACGCCATGAGCAAGCTGGGGAAAGGGAACTGGTTACAAGTAAATTAACTAGGCGAAGTCTGAAAAGCGTTTTCGTTGGCCATTGAAAGTGCATACAATTTTTTTTGTGCACCAAAAATCCAGACGAATGATAAGCACAAAACAACTTGCCGCACATTTGCACAGTAGAAATAGCAAAAACTAAAAAAAATGTGTAAAACAGAAAACATATTTTTACGTGCCCAGTAATGAAAGGCCTTGGGCATAAGTTTTAAATAAATATTTGTCTGTGTATGTGTGCATGTAATTTAACAAAAAGAATGCAGAAAAACAGAAACCAAAGAGTGAAAGCCAGGCAAAGAAAGGAGGCAGAGGTTGAATGGTGGGAGATTGCGGAGAAAGAGGCTAAGAATGGACAGAAACTACTGCACATAGAAATTATAAGCGAAAATGATAGTCCCTGGACAGAGTCGAAGATGTCATACCTTTTAAATTAGAAAGGTTAGTTCGGGTGATAACCATTTACAGATAAAGACTGACTTAAAAAGCAACTGTTGAATGTAGCGAGAATTTGTAGTAACTTTTAGTTGAAATAAGCTGTCAACAAAGAACTGATGCTGTTGAGGGCAGACAGCCTCATGATTGAAACATAGATCTAGCAAGCAAGAGACCAAGAAACAGTCAAAAAGGCCCTGATCTGTAAGTCCAGGTCTTTTCTGAGTTGTGAGTCAATACTAGGGTTGCCGGATATTTCAAAAATATCTATATCGAGTATCATTTCAATATAAATATTTAAGGGTACAAAATATCGATTATATCATTATTTTATATTGGTGGAATTGAGCGAAGATGTAAACACATTTATGCATTTTTTTGGCACTTAGATTTTTGTGCATCATCTCTTATAAAACAAGTTTTAAACATTTTTTTGCTCGCCCAAATATCGGAATAAACAGTAGATCGCAAAATATCGCTGAAAATTATCACCAAAAAATATTCGATATCCGATATATCGCCTCATAAAAATATTAGATAACGATATAACGATTTTTAGACAAAAATATCGATATTCGATATATCGATATTACTTCTGGTAACCCTACAATCTACACTTTATTTAACTCAAATCAGGTTTTTTGATTCCTGCAAATCTGCAGGAATAAAAAGATACCTTTTGAACGAAAATTAAAGCTTAAATTAATGAAACCACAAAGCTAGAGGAGTGATGTGTGGGAAAAATTCACAGTGCTGGAAATTGATGGCACAACCCAACATTTTGCGTGTTGCATTTATTACAAAAAAAAAAATGTTTATCATGATTTTTCTCAGCGTGACAACAAGTGAGTGGCTGCGACTCAGGAAGCTTTCAGGAAGGACCAAGAGAAATCGGACAAGCAAATTTAAAAATGTTCGCAACAATCATTGCTCCAAGTTTAGCAACATGAGAGCGCGTTGTATTTTGTTTGTCTAGAAACTCTAGTCTAGAAAAGTAAAATTTGCGATTTTTTTTATAGATCAATGAAGAAAAACTGCAAAATAATTTACCTTGAATTTTTTTTAGATATTATCTAGCTATCAAAACTTCAGCAAAACAAAGCAAAATAATAAAGGGAACAAATTAAAAAAGTTCTAGTTTTGTACAGGCAGGTGGTGCTGTTTTAAAAGGGCGCCTTCATCTTGAATCGATTTCGGTCAATTAAGTCATCAGAAAATAAAAACAAAAATATATTCTTAACAAGTCTGAATATCCCTAAAGACCGAACAAGGATATAAATCATTACAATCTTTTTTTTCCAAATTGTAAATATTATTATTGGAATACTAAATTTTTTTACATAATTCTAGTTTGAGGTATCATGTCAAACGTGAAGAATAAAGTAATATCGAGAAAAACGGACTTTTAACAGTTCTAAAAAAAACGAGATCGTATGCTAAAGTCGGCTGCCCGACTTCGATATACCCGTTACTCAGGGGAATTAGTGATTAATAACTTTCCTTGTGTTAATTAACAGAACATTAACATTAATTTGCATATTTTAACATTATGTAAGCAAACAGCGCATGCGACTCAGATAAGTATGCAACGTTTTAATAACCTTTATAGCTTTGTCATTTATTATTCGATCTTTATGCAAATTTGTGCGATTGTAGATATTATGCAGACGGCTATATCGACTCGGCTTTTGATGCTGATCCAGAATACATGTATATAGTTTATGCGATCGGAGATGCTTCCCTCTGCCTGTTACATACATTTGCACGACTTAAGTATACCCTTTCTACTCTACGAGTAACGGGTATAATAATTTCCTGACTGACTTAAGGTTTTCTGTGTGTGTGTACCTATCTTTATCTTTAAATATATATAAAAATCTCGTGTCACATGTTAGTTAGCATACTTCTCCGCAACTACTTGACCGATTTGAATGACATTTTTTTTGTGTTTAAATAGGTTTTTTAACTATATTTCGTAAGGCTAGGTGATTTGAGTGTCCCTCTGCAGAACATTTTTTTGAATTGACGACGCAGCAGTCTGATGATATGTACTTGTGCAAGCGCGACATTGGACTTAAGTGAGACTTACTCCCTGAAATTTTACACTATATACTACTCCAAAGAGTCTTAGTTCTAAGGACTCTTTATAAGGTACAAAGTAGTGCTATCTTATGCATGAGCGGCGCCTGGAGAACTACTAATACAAAAGAACTTAACATTAGGTACCATCTAATGCCCCTAGATCCAATAGTCAGAGAAATAGCGGGTAACACATCGATTAGGCATAGAAAAACAGCAACCATTTGTATAGGATCCTCCCGATAACAAATATAGATTTTTTGCACTTATGTTTGAGCCTTTGTTTGGAATGGCTTCTACCTGCTTCTCCATGACCAACCAAGCGACTTTTTTTTAATCGTGTTTTATTGACTAGCTTTCTGCTACCCTTATTTGGCATTTGAGGCACTTGGCAGTAACATGTTTTCGGTGAGAACTAAATACGTCACTGTAGGGTATTGTTTGAATGGTTTTCTCTAGAGGCGCCCTGTGATGAGGTCCTTAGGTAGGACTCGCTTTAGCCTTCTACTTTGAGGTGTTCCATGTATTCTGCGTCTTCTTATTAGTTCTTTGGCAGTTTGTTGGGGTGGTGTGTTAGCTTTTCAAGGGAAGAACTCCAAGATCCTTTTTAATATCACTGGTTCACATGAACCATTTAGCTTCCGTAATACGTCTCAGGATTTTCGCCTGGAATACTCCAATCTTTGACAGGTGAGATTATGCGGCGATACCGTAAATTTGTAGGCCATATCTCCATACCGGAGCTAGATTAGCCTTGTATATTAGGACTTTGTTCCTCAATGACAGCTTGTTCCTTGAGTTCAGGAGCCATCCCATGCGTCGTGCTTTGGCAGCCACTGCCTAAGCTGTTGCCTTGACAAGGTGTCCAAACGTCAGTCTTTACAATAGATTTGTTATAAGTATATTATTTATCAACCGAAATATTTACCAAAATATGACCTAAAAAAACCATTTATTTGACAGAACTCATCATCAGAACAAGCATCAACATTTGCCGGGTCAGCTGTAAATGTATATTACTTAGTTTTAAATTTCTTGACTACATTTTCCCTTTTAGTTAATTTTTTGATCTTAAATTTTTTTTGTGGGTGAGGGTGAGAGTTTGGTAGATAGAGGGTTCGTAACTTTTGGATTTATTAAGTAATAAAAGATTGGTAGAGATCGAAGGAAAGGTCGTCAAGTTGTGAGCAAAAGAATTTGCGCAATGGCAGCGCTGAATTCAGCTACAATTCCAGCATCAAAGTTCTTACTGAGCATACACTTTCGTTGGTAACAGATTTTTTGTACTTGTCTTAGTTAAGAAACCGTTCAGGAGGCCGAGGACAAAATATCACGTTCTTATTCAATACTCAGATTTTTCCAACTTCCTCATTTCAGTTACAGGGTACCATTATGGGACCAACTGATGATGACTAGCATGAAAGGGTTGTAGGTAAACAAGCAGCAGAACTAAACTGGCAGACTGGCTGACTGACTGCCTCAATGTTGACTGACTGTACGATGAAGAGGGGCTGGCAGGGACTGTAGGCCCTATTAAAGTCTTAACGACAGCGACAACGCAGTCGACTGCTGCCTCCGCTGCTGCTGCTGCTGCTGCTGCTCCACCAAAAAAGTAGGTTGAGGTAGCCGAGCCGAGAGCGCCGCCATGTTTAGAATATGCACACAAAGCGTAAGGCCAAACAAAAGCTACTACCAGAAAACGATGGCTTGGGTTGGGAGGATGGGGCTAGACACAGTGTAACAAAAGATTTGCTTAGCTTTCATGTAAAGCGTAAAATACAAACAATTATGCTGTGTAGGTAGGTGTGCAGCGGGTCCTCCTCCTACCACAGCATGTTCCGTTTTTAGTAGGCCGTCAAGCCACTTGAGTCCGAGACGTTGCTGGTTGAAATATTTTGGGACGCTGCCGTCGACGTTGACGTTGTGGAGGCCTAGAAAATATGACAAATTACAAAATAATTGCGCACACCGTCAAAATGTTGTGTCCTCGTTTGTCCTACCCTTCCCCCCAGCTACCCACAATGTCGTCAGCGTCTGCATACCTTGCAATATTAATGAACTCTTTTACATCGTCTGTCATTTCCATGGCTTTCCGGGGGGGTGGCGGAGGCCGTGCAAACCACAGCTCCCATTTTGTTTCCTCGCTCACCCCGATTTACCCCTTGCTCGACAATTCTCAATTCTCATTTTTACTATATAGGCTTGCTCCTATTTGCATTCGCCGTTCTGGAGTAGACACAGACAGTGGCAACAGTGGCAGCAGCAACAACAACAACAACAGCAACAACAACAGGATGTTGTATTTACTTTAGGCGGTTGAAAAACGTTAGGTTTATGCGGATAAACTTGGAATCGGCCAGGCCAGATACAGAAAGACATTTTGATAATTCAATTTTTCTTTCGTCAAATGAGTTTTAAAGAACCTCCAAAATAAAATGTGTTTTATATTTAAGTCAAGGTCAAGCAGTGTCAACAGTCTGAAAGCACTCAATTCTTATTTGAGGACCCTTTTTCAATTGATTGAATTTGATCAATTTCTTGGGAAAGTACTGAAAAATAGTTTTAAAGACTTTAACATTTAAGTTTGGCGTTGGTTTGGTAGAGGAATGAGTTCAAACGTTCGCAAATCTGAAGTGTATTTTTGAGACTTGAGTGACTTGAATCGATTTTTCGTTTCCGAATCCATTTAACATGGAAAACTTCAAGAAAAGTCAGAGTAATGATGTACAAATTAGGCTTAGAACATATGTGACTTTTTTTATAAGCTTTAAGATAAATAAATCTGCTTTTTAAGCCGGCTCGAGGTATGCAATTACACTCCCCGTTTGTATGCAATTAAGACTAAGAGAAAACACAGAGAATTCCATCCTTCGATCAAGAATGTTTGATGTCAGAAGCTCGATAAGATTGAAAATTCTTGATCCAGGAGCGAAAGTCTTGATTCAAGTATAAATTTTTGATCTGGTTTTTCTTGATCAAAGAACGTCAATATTTGAACGAATCAATTCTCAAATCAAGTACACGAATTCTCGAATCAAGTGCTAATCAGTCTGAAATTCAAGATTACTCTTGAATCAAGAGCTTACTACATTGTCAAAAACCGAGAATGTTTCAAGATATAAATTCTTGAAAATTTAAGACCGAATAGATTTTTAATCAAGAGCGTTTGTACTTAAATTATTCGTTCTGCATTTTTATGGGTGTATGAACTCAAACTTTTAGGTCAGGTTTTTTTACGGTAAGACCACTAAAGTCACATACACACAGGGGCTCCTGCCTGTTTCTGCGCTGTCCCTCTGATTTTGCGCCCAAGCTGCTCTGAAATTCCCAATCAGTTGTGGCATCTCAGGCATAGAGAGACGGCTGCTGGAATGACGGTACCCAGCAAAAATGATCGTTAATAAGAGTTTTTGGTGCGTCTTGAAGCAGCTGTACGGTCATCCAGCCTCCTCTGTGGTGTGTAAAAACTTAAAACTTTAAAACTAACTGGGAATGGGTAGAAAAATGTTAATTTTCCTTTTAGTTTATGCCTGACAATTTCCTCCAGGGGTCGGATCACAGCCTTCTGGCTGTTAGATAATTTTGCACATATGTACTTAATATACTCTGTGTACCTCTGGTACATAGTAAAAAAGCCCTAAGTGTTCGTGTGATAAGTGTGGCAGTGATCGTGCGTCTATAACAATATTTTCTTTAAAAAAGTTTACTCAGTCGATTACCTTTAGCTTTTGTAACTTTGTCCTTCGGATGTTATTCTCTCTTGTGTGAAAATTACAAGCACCAGAGGTTGAGAAATGCTCGGCTAGACTCTTCATGTTGGAAAAACCCAAAAATATTCTTTAAATCCGTTTTAACACGGCGGCTCTGTAAATATGAATAATTTTAGAGATGCAGAAAACAGCAAACTAATAACTTTTATTATTTCAATTTCTTTGACGATTCATTTTTGAATACTAAATCCTATGATTAGTGAAACTCTTTTTTGACTACTAAATCCTATGATTAGTGAAACTCTACTGCAAACACTCATAAATTAAAGCTATTTATAATGATTCTGCTCTTTAGCCCCATTTCAATTCCATTTGCATCATTTCTATCATTTTTGTATCTTGACAATTTTTGCCGTTCCCATTGACAAAATATCATTTTGTTGACATTGCCAATGCCACGTTGACAAAAACAGCTGAGTGGTTTATTTTAGCTAAGGGGCGCCACTTTTAAATGGTCGTGAGCTTTGTGGAATTCGTTGCAAAAAAATAGAATTAACTGTCTGCAGAGCAATTCGCTGCACAAAATTATGCCAGAAGGGATATCATTTTATGTCATTTCAAGAAATTACATTTCATTTTTTTGGTGGAAATATTCTAATAATGCATCACTCCGAAATTTGCTTTTGAGATTTAATACTCAAGGGAAGTTCTACATCAGAGACTGTTCAGGTTTAAGTTCAATTTAATTAATTTAGCTATATTTGCAATGGAAGAATTATTTTAGGTATTTGTCATGGATAAAATGAAACCTCCATCGATCCACTCCATATTGCTTGCTTAATTTAGATTTTGGAAAAAGTAATTTCTCCCAGATTTTATGTAGAAAGATAGTTTGCTTATTCTTCGCATTTTTCGAAATCAGTTTTAAATTTGGATTGAATTGGTGAAGGTCGGATGCGCAAAAGTCGAGTGTGGATCTTTGCTTCGAGCTTAGCAACTGACAATTTCTTTCTGAATTTATTCAGTTCCAACTATATAGACGAGTATATGTTCAGGCTCGAGTTGAAGCAATAATACTAAATCTGATCTGGTTCAGGTTCCGTTCGAATTTACCCAAAATGCGGGAGAGACCAGTTTCGAAACGATTTCACAACAAACCCTGCATCTATGATTATTCTCATTGATCCTAATTATAGGATAAATATTGGAATCAGAATTGATTCTAGTTGTTCACTTTTAAATGGAAAAAAAGAAGGTTTCAGCATTCCTAAAGCTAATTTTTGATGTACCCTTATCAGTTTAATTGTTTCGCTTATAACTCCGGTGTTTTTTGTCCGATCTGATTGTACTTTTCAGAATAGATGGGTTTTGGTGGTAATTGGTTTGACGGTTTTTTTTGGTGATAAGAGGGGGACGGAGGGAATTTAACAAATCTGAAACAAACTTGATCTGCGTACGGCATACTTCTACCATCATGCAAAAAATTGCGGCTCTATCTCTGAGATCGACGCCTTCATACATACAGACGGACGAACATGGCTATATCGGACTCGGCTGTTCATGCTGATCAATATATAATTATATATACAGTATGGGGTTATGGGGAAATTTTTCCCATTTTCAATGTGAGAGTAAGCGATAAATCACAGTGAAGAACGAAAATTCACGAACGAAATGATTCAAAAAGAATTCAGCTTGGGCTGGGATTTGGACCGTCGGTTTTTTCTCAGTGTAGTGGCTAACAAATTTAGTAAGACCCATTCAACATGTGAGGTGGCATATTATTGAACTAAACCAGGAGTTTATTAAAAAAGAACGGTTCCGACTTTAAGTCTAAAGACTTTAAGGTAAAGTTAGAAAATAAAAAAATTATAAATAATTTTGTATGGGATTTTGAGAAAGTAGAAAAATTTATTTTCGTGAGTTCTGGAAACCAGTCTATCAGGCTTTCTTGAAAATTGTAATATACCATCTGCATGTGTATTCAAAAGGGTTGTCTCAGTTGATACAAAATTAACCAAACAAACCTTGTTTTCTCGTATAATTTTTCAAATTCGAGAAGTTTTTAAATTAAATCCACCCCGACTTTCACATAAACTAAACAACTATGTGAAGGTGGTCCGCTCTTATGAACATTTTACTGTCAAAACAAGATAGAAAGTCGGAAAAGTCCGACTATAACATACTCTGTACCAACGAAATTATACGCTCAGCATAAATTTTAGTGCTGCAGTAGCAGCTGAAAGCAGCGCTGCTACTGCGCTGCAGCAGCGAACAGTCTTTTGATCATAGCTCGACAACTGTTCATCCGATCTTCACCATTTCTTTGGCGGATCGATAAGTACTCTTCATAACTAATTATGTCTAGAAGTTACAAATCATCTATCTTTAAAACTGCGGGAGATATGACGTTTTGGAGGAGGTGAGGCGGCGTGACCAAATATGAAAATAAACTTGATCTGCCTGCAAGTATAAGAAATTTTTGTCCCATACATGTCAAACCCCTATCTCTTACCATCTCTGAGATCTCTGCGTTCATACGGACAGATAGACGGACAGACGGACATGGCTATATCGACTCGGCTGTTCATGCTGATCAAGAATATATATACTTTATGGGATCGGAGATGCTTCCTTCTGCCTGTCACATACAGTTGCACGACTTAAGTATACCCTTTTTATACTCTGTACCGTAGTATGCACAATTATGTAACAGCCAGAAGGAGATGAAGGAGAAGGAGAATGATGCTGATCATGAATATATATACTTCTATAAATACGGTCGGAGATGCTTCCTTCTGGCTGTAACATACTTTTGCACAAACTTATACTATATGTACCTACGGTACAAAGTATAAAAACTAAATTGGCAGACATTAGATATATTCTTCCAACTCTAATCAAATATTTTGCAAAGCTGCTTGAGCATATAATATAAATATTGATAGAGTTTAGAACGGCTAACTTTAAGAACAAAAAATGTTTCCCATTAATGCCCTAGTTGCTTACCGGTTGCTGCCATGCCAGCTATAAGAAGCTACGCCGTATAGTAAGAAAAGTCTCTGCTTTTCAGCCAGTTAGTTTTTAAACTGAAAGACTAGGTTTAATATACATTGATTGACGTACGGGTGCAGGTAGGGTATTTTAGGGCTAAACCCCAAATTTTGTATGAGTTATCCGACACAGATGGGAATTTGAAGCAAGCTTGAGTATGCCTTATAAGCTTTATGTAAGCAATAACAGCTGACACTTGTAGCTGTAAAGGTGACGACTGCTTAAAATCTAAAAAGTTCTGCCTAATTTAGCTCAAAAGTTAAGCACAGTGTCAGTCCCATCGTTTGTTCTGTACATTATCTTCAAATTACTCTTCATCATTTTATCTAACGCATAAACGTTCAATCAAATTCCCACCAACAGACACCCTCAACTATTCCCACTGTAGCGCCTCCTCGTCGGCAATGTTGTCCCCAAATGAACGCGTTCCGCTTGGGCTTAAAGTTTGTTACTCGCAATGCATTTTATATGGCCCGTTAGTTGTTACTTTAGTCGTTTTTTTTTTGTCGTATTTTGGTTTGCACTCGCCTCGCGAGTATTCATTAAAGTTGAGTCTTTAAGCTGACAATTTTAGTGCCATCAAATGTTGAACAGGGAAATGCCAAGTTTGTAGTTGGCGTAGTAAATAAAAAAAGGAAAATGAAAAACTAAAAAGGAAATTAAAGGAAAATGTTGCGTCTGCACTCCTGGTTTGAGTAATGGAACTTTGTCGGAGGTTAGACAAACACAGAGTTTGGGACAGACAGTCAGGGCGAATTGGCTTATTACATGGGCCAACTCAACTCCAGTGTGTGTGTGTGTGTGTGTGTGTGTGTGTTAGCCAAAAACTTATTAGACAGTCGGAAATTGAATATTGTTCCTGCAAAATGGTCGTCCTGCTGATGTGTCCTGTGTATTTTAAACTTCACTCATTTTGTGCTTGACATTTTGTGAGGTCTTTTTTTTTTATGTGAAGAACTTTAAAATTGTTTTTATAAATGCAACATGTAATTAGAGAAATGTTGTGATATGCTGTTAAAAGTTTGTTAAGTTTTATTTTTCCTGAATGGAGCATAAAGTTTAGGGATGTGGGTGGCTGGGAAATGTGTAAAAAGTAATTGAGATAAGCTGACTAGAGGACGGGGAATAGAGGATGTTGATGAGAGGCATAAGCCGGACTAGAAAGTTGCAAAAAGTGTGGCCCAGGTGAGAGTGTGTGTATGCGTTTATTTTTGCTTAATAAAACTGTCAGAAACCAATTAGCAAATACTCCTCGCAAAATTATTGGTCTGTCAATTGCATACAAATATAACAATATCCAATGCCAATATTAATTTTCCACCATTTTGGGCAAATAGCAGCAAAAATGCAATTCCTTCGAGAGATTGAGACTTAGATAGCCGAGCCACCCACCACCCGCCGCCCACCCGACTTCAACGGCTGTCAAACAAACAACAAATAAAATGCAAAAAATAAAAATAAAGAGAAATCAACAAAAAAGTGCGCCAGTTGCAAATCAAAAGATGTGCAATGCCAGAGACGAAAAAGAGAAGAAAAGGATTTTATGCAATTTTTTCTGCTGATGCCAAGCAAAAGCAACCTCACCAGGCAAAGGGTGGGACAGCACAAAATTGGCCAATTTACATGCGTTTGAGGAAAGAAAAGAAGGCTAGATTGAAGTTCAATTTTGAGTTTTGTCTGTGTGTGTGTGTGGACGAGGAATGCAAAGTGGCATTGTAGATCCCGCAGCTGGAGCTGCGTTGAAATGCCAAGCAAAGAGTTTAAACCCAGCCAACCGGAGCACTCAAGAGGCATTAGGACTGGAGACAGCAAGAGAATCGCAGGAGGAGATGCAAACGAGAATTTCTCGGCTTTAATGCGGCTGCAGGTGAACACTGAATACCAAGCAGATGGTTTACTTACAATTTAAAAAGCATTTAGTTTTGGGGGTATCAAATGCAGGCAAACATACGTACTTACACCTTGCGTATAAGCAATGTCTGCTTTTGTGATAGCAAGCAAACCCCCCTGACATTGTTTACGCTTGCATTAAGCTAATGAGCTTATCATTTTGCCCAGCGTATGTAACTAATGAAGCGTCTTTGGAGTTTCGGATGGCTTTTTGATATTAATCATTGGCTGTGGTTTAGGTGTCATGGAAACGCCACATCGCTGGTTAGTGAAGTGGTGAGTGGTGGCGCAGGGGTGAGTGTACATTTCCAAGATTGAACTTGAATGTGTGCACGAGTTGGCATTCATAGTTTGGCAAATATGCATTATTCTGATTTTATTGCATAATTAAAAAACGAAAGTTGAACTCGGTCTTGCCCTGCTTTGATACAGTCGTTATTTAGGTTCATTAATTTTTTATAGCCTTCCCTCATGATGATGAACAGAGCATCTTCATTAATGCAATATGTTAGCAAATAGTGTATGCCACTCCGAAAAGTATGCAACTATTTTTATAGCCGTTTCTATAGGAAAATTGTTACATTTTTAGGCATTCAATGGTTTTGGGTTTGGTTCTTTTAAAAACACTTTGGAAACATTTTTTAGGTTAAAGGTTTCGAATTTTTAAACAGATTATATACTTTATTTTTAACTAGTAAGAGCGCTGCAACTACAACTTACCCTATACTTTAGATTCAAACTCACACATGCACACAAACGCATTTCCTTAACTCTTTCTTATAGATTGGATCTTAATTGAATACATTAAAATTTGTTTCTGAAGTTGAATGTAACCGTTTTTTGTAACAGCTATTAGAGGGTCATCCTGAAAGTAGGCAACACTTTTCTGTTATTTTAGCGGATTTAGCTCTAACTGACGATGCGGTACCCCCCGCTTCTCCAAGCTCAACTGTTTCGCTTATAACTCGGGTCGAACCGCTCCGGAGTCGGAGACTCCGGGTTTTTTGAGAAGTCGGAACCGAACCCGAACCGGAGCAACAAAATTTTTCCGTGCCGAACCCGAACCTGAACCGGAGCAACAATATTTTAAAAAGGGTTCGGTTCAAAAATATATTTCTTTCACATTCTTCCCAGCGATTTCTTCTCAACTTGGTACACTTGTCGCATACAAGTTCTGAAGTCTTCTGCAAAATTGCGTAATATTTTATTAAAGTGTTTAGAAAAGCGTTCTTACATTTTAAGTTCTGTCCCAATTCAAATATTTGCTTTTTTGGATCCAAATAATTTTGACCTAAGAACAAAAACAGCAAAAATAATGCCAGAACCCCGGTTCGAACCTGAACCTGGGTTCAGCGACCTTCCGAACCCGCTCCGTGAACCCGAACCTACCATTTTTCGCTGGTTCGAACCCCGGAGTGAACCCCTCCTGATTTTTTCGAGGTTTGCATTCCTGATTTGAACTTATGGTGATTAGCCCATAAGAAAGAAGCTACATGGGTAACTTATTCAAATCCCCCCTGAAGAAATTCTGCTTACGCCAGCGAGGGAGCACAAAAAAGAGTTCGATTTTCTGACAAGGTGCTATCCGCAATCCTAGGTGTAGAACGTACCCTCCTTGCATATGATCTTTGATGCCCTGCATGCTGTGGCATTCCGTTACCTCCATCTTAGAGAAATGTTCACGTTCTCCATTCGTATATTTGTCAGTCTGAGTCATAGACATGACCTCAAAGTTTGTAAGAAAATATCCCTTTTAAGCTGCATCACTCATCTGGGGGTATAGCTCAGGGGTAGAGCATTCGACTGCAGATCGAGAGGTCCCTGGTTCAAATCCGGGTGCCCCCTTCTCCTTGTTTTTTGTTAATATTTTATTTTTAAATGAAATATTTGCCATTTTAAATGAAATATATCACACACTCAGCCACACAAACACACACACACAGCAGGCAAATCTTTTCTTTGTCTGTCATTGTTATTTCTTGAGATATGATATACATATATTGCATATACCTAATGGCCATGTAAAGAGCATGTAAGCTTCCCTTTGCTTCTGCTCCTCTGCCCTATTCCCCAATGCCATTGTCATGCACATCAATCACGTGTCGTCCTCGCATGCGCCACGAAAAGTATGCAACACTTTTTGCGCTTAAGTAGTTGCGTGTGCGTGCGTCTACGTTGCCACAAAAATATGCTGCGATTTGTCAAGGCAACACCACACAGACGGGCAACTTCTTCTCATTAAAATTTTACATAAATATTGTGTCAAACAGAGAGCGGTGGGTGTAAATAATTAATGAAATGTAATAGCAGGCATCTTGAGTTGGTTGACCACAATAGGTAACTTTGCTGCTGCTAAGGATGATGATTGCGTTCAGGTAGAGCAAACTCTAATTTGATTAGTAGCGAGCAAAGCCATTTACCACAGCTTAAGCGGCGTCTTCCACTGGTGCTGATGCTGTTGCCGCTGCTGCTGCTGCTGCTGATTGATGCTTTTCTGGGCTGAAGGAAGAGATGCTCGTTCAAAGTCAAAAATGTTTTGCACTGGCAGCTTCATTAAAAGTTTCGCAATGTACCGTTGCGGTAGCGATTGGTTGTGGTCTTTACTACGACGATAGGAAGAGATAACCGCAACTTTTCATTAAAACTGAGGTTGTCAACTTGCCATGGATAGAGATAAAGTAGCGGCAGGATGTTTTTGGGATTGGAATTTGGATTGGCTTGGCACGCAGTGGAAGTTTAAATTGAATAGTGACTGCGGATGCATTCATTGCACTCAAAATTTGAGTTTATTTCGATAGCCAAATGTGAACGCACCAAAGGCAAACTCCGTTTGAGGTTAGGAAAGAGTAGAGTCTCTTGTGTGTAGAGTTATTATACTTGTATATATGAGATAGGGGAAATGCTGACCTGGTTGACAGTTCCTCCTGGGTAACTTAGTTCGCAAATGAGCTTAAAAGTTAAAGTCGTGCAACAGCACAAGAGATATAAAATGTATCAAAATTTAGAAATTAGATAAAGATTATTTTAAATAATTGCTGAAGATCAGATGAACGATAGTCGAGCAATAAGCAAAAGAAAATCCACTGCAGCTACAGCATCAAAATTCTTATTAGGTATACAGTTTCTTTGGAACAGAGTACAGTGTGGCTTAACCAACATTCTTACTTGTTTCTGTGTAGAAGTGTATGGGACTTAGTGTTGGGTTGTTCATGAGTGAGTGAAAAAAATTGAATTGTTCACTAAACTGAGCAAGTGAACATGTTCTTCATTAGTTGTTCATTTTTGTTCAGTTGCTCTTGTTCAGTTGCTCTTGTTCAGTGAGTTGTTCACCCAAAATTGTTCAGTCGCTCAGTGAGTCTTGTTCTGTCAGAGTTGTTCAGTTGCTCTTGTTCTGTCTCTATTGCTCTGTGAGTTGTTCAGTGAGCCTTGTTTTTTCAGAGTTGTTCAATCGTTCTAGCTCAGTCGCTCTTGTTCCGTGAGTAGTTCATTAAGAGTTGTTCAGCAACTATTGTTCTGTCTCTATTGCTCCGTGAGTTGTTCAGTATCTAGTTCAGAGATTTGTTCAGTAACTAGTTCAGTGAGGTGATCAGTGACTGTTAACTTAGTTTTGTGAATGCATGGCAACTCTGTGTTAAGCAGTCTTCTGGTGTGGCAGTCTCGTTCGTTGTTTTTAATCAGGTTTTTTTTGACCAGAAAGCACAGCGATGTTTGGAACCATTTCACCGAAATGGATAATAAAAAGGCAAAATATAAATACTGCAGTAAGTTGTAACTCACAAAGCAATCTAAGCCGTCACCTTAAAAGCAAACGCCCGGCTGCAGTGGAGCCAGTTGTCCGACAGAACAACAACAACAACGAGAACTCTGCAGTTCCAGGAAACGTCGAGCAAGTCGAACTTATAAGCCAGATTAAATTCAGTAGTTAAGTAAGTCTTTCATTTCAATACACATGGCTTGTGAGCTACACAACAATTAAGAAACTCAATCACTGAGCAACTGAACAACTCAGCAACTGAACAACTGAGCAATTTAACTGAGTTGACTCACTTTGAAAAAAAGAACAAGTGAACATGTTCACTGAAATGAACAACCTTTACCCAACACTAATAGGACTGAGAGTTTCGAAATTAAGAAAACCTCGTTCATTATTCAAGAAGCTGAAAAATATACAGACATCGGCAAAAGTACTTTAACTTTCAAAACAAAAATTCAAAAAATTTTGAAATTATTTTATTGAATTCTGTTCAAATATTAAGTTTTTTTTATAACGCAAACCAGCTGCTTGGGTTAGAAAATATTAATCGAATTGGTGGTCGGTGGCATAAGTATTTTGACAACGATTTTACAATTGATATACTCCGAGCACAACATCTCATGCTAAACTATTGATTCTGAACCCTACCCGAGCTTACATGCAATGTAATGTAATGTAAATTAGGCAATTTACTAAGCAGTGCAAAGCAAGCCTATGCAAAGGAAAGAACTGAAAGATTTGCAATCTTCACCAACAGCTAATCCACAGTAGAAGCAGTACGGAACATCGAAAATCTTAATCCTGTTCTCTGTCAAATACGGGACGCTCTCATAAAAAACCCAGCAAAACTCTAACTATTTTGGGTACCCAGCCTTAAGGGAATCCTTAGCTGATGCAGCTGCTAAAGATGCGGCAAGGTCGCCTACCTTAACCATCATACCCTGCACAGATCTAGACATACAGAAAGCCAACTAGCCTTTAAACCCGGATCGCGGGAAACTGGTTAGCTTTTCAACATAGATACAAGGCTTTTAATAAAAAACTGGAAAAAATCCGATACCCCGTAAACTGTTATCGTCATAAAAGTCGACTCACATTTACTCACGAGAGAAACCAAGCCCCCCAGCCATCTATGTGGACAAGCAATATCCATAATACATCTTATGGATAGCTGCCCAAACCTGGAGTTAATCCGGATGGTCCACTTTCCTGCAACCCTACCCTCATCAAACCTCTCCATAGCCTCTAACGAAACTATAGACAAAATTTATAGAACATACCTTGAAGTAGAGCCGAAAGTCTCTACGCTAGTGCTTTTCCCCCTTATTATTAATTATAATATTATTATTAGTTTAATGTATTATAGTTAATTTTGAAATAAATAAATAATGTAAGCTACACATTAAAATGCCAAATAATATTTTATTGCCCTGATTGTGGACTGCTGATGGTTTGTTAACGCTTAATATTACACCAGTATTTTACAAATATTTCAAAATTTTAGGATTGTTTGTTTAAAAGATATAATGTAGAAAATTTTTTGTCTGTTGGTTCACTTAACTATTATTTATCGAACAAACATATCTTAGGTTTTAGAAATAAAAACATATTTTTGAGTGAGGGAGGTGTAGAGGGAGAGGAGGATGAAAATACCAAGGTATAATAATATATAAATTTATTGTTTTCAACTTATCCTTGATTGGGATTCGATCTAGGCACCTTGGGCAAGCTTCTTAACGCATTTGACTATCAAACAGTCGCGTGAGTTTCAGTAAGCGGCACTCAGATGTCACCTTTATATTCCCAATCCAGGGAATTCAAATTTTAAGGGAATTTTAAGAACTAACAAAAAAAATGGAGTACACACAAAGGGGCCAAAGTTGAGCTTCTTTCAATCTTGTGTGCGTGTGTGCTTCTAATTTTCACACAAGAGAAAGGGAAATACAGTTTAATGCCGATTCCGATGGGCAGATTTTGAGAAGCTTTTTTATGGCTAGCTGGCGTCAACAACTAATGCTGGTAACCGGGTGTAGAAGGAGAATTAATATTTCTAAAAACTAGAAAAAATATATTTTTGAGTGCAGAAATATCAATTTAACAGAATCATTTTAAGGCGTGATATTATCAAATGTATATTTGGTAAATACGAGCGACGAGTGTTATTCAGGGGGGTTGTGCACCATGCGTTCTTGCCCCAGGGAAAATCGTTCATTAAGAAGAACTAACTTCAAGTAATGCGCAATTTGCATGAAGGTTGTCTCTACTTAAACCATTATATCAAATTTATTGTTGCAATTTAGTTATTCGCAAACTGTTATACGTTTGGCAAACGGTTTGCGCAAAGCAACAACGAATGCAGTCGATGCGTATGCGCTGTGGGCATGCTTGCCATGGAATATAAAATATTACTTCACTATGCACTTTTGGACGCTATCTACGATATCTCAGTTCTTTGATATTTTCTCAGACATACAAAATATACGGTCGCTGAACTAAAATTTTTAAAGTTGCCAAGAAAACTGTCTAAAAAAGAATCGCA
The DNA here is from genome assembly GCA_035044965.1 of Lordiphosa andalusiaca. Taxonomy (NCBI): domain Eukaryota; kingdom Metazoa; phylum Arthropoda; class Insecta; order Diptera; family Drosophilidae; genus Lordiphosa; species Lordiphosa andalusiaca. The sequence continues at coordinate 191,866 of JAWNNM010003129.1, forward strand.
TTTTCATCTTCTTCTTTAAATCTGAGAAGATTCAGCTAACTTTTATATAAAATCTATAACTTTATTTTACTCAACTTAGATGCGTTTTTTTTTTAAACCATTCGTAAATAGCTGCCGAGTTTAAATAGAAAGAATCGTTTCCGACCACATTAGAATATAAATAATAAAAAGGCTTTATAGCGCAGATTAAGTTTTACCCGCTTTATTATTTTAACGTGAGCAAAGACTGAAAAATGCAAATTAGGAAACCACCAACTTCTGCAAAAACGAACAAACTAGAAAAGCATAGAAGAGTTTTCATTTTACAACATCGTTCTAGAGTGAGAGTGAAAGTTCAGAAAAAGTTTATATTAACTATATTTTTAGAATATTGTATGCGAGTCTCAATTACATAATCAGGGAATGCGAACAAAACAATTTGGCTGAACAGACTTATCCGGCTGATTTAATTTGAGTTATGTCGACTCATAAATAATTCAAGCTTTCCAAAGACAACGCCCAGAGGGAAATTAGAGGCTATTCATAGCTGAGCTACATACAATTATGTCATTTTGTTGTCGTAAAGCTTTATTCCCCCAATTAGCCTTATTGCGTATTTCATGTCCCTCTTCGTATTGTCCGTTCAATTTAAATTAACAATAAATTTAATGCATTTCTAAATGTTCAGTTTCTTGTTGTTGAACAACAATTTTTGCCAAAAATCAGAAATAATTACAGCAAATAAATTTTTTTTGTAGCAATTTCGCATACTTTTGCGTAGCATTGTAAGTGAGCAAATGGCAACTGAAATGAAGGCAAAAACAAAAACAGAAATTTAGCTATAAATAAACGACGTCAGCGACGACAACGACGTTGGCACTCTAAAGTGCCTCCTTGTCGGCTGGTTACAGCGAGGAGAGCCGAGACGAGAGTGCCTCGACCATCTCGACCATCTCTGAATTCCCGTTGTCGCCTCTATGCCAAATGCAGTGGCCGGGCGAGGCACTTGAGATGTCACAGGGCTGGAGGCAAAAAACTTGGATCTCTTCTCATTTCATCGACTTTTTTTTTTTTGTGGAGTGGCTGCTCACTCGGTAAAAATGTTTATGCAGATTTGGCAGTAGACCAGAGTAGAAGCGGTTTATGCTGTCATGGCGACGGGATGTTTGAGAAAATACAATAAGGAAATTGTGTTGTGCCAGAAATGAACAAAAAATATAATATTGTAAATTTATAAAACAAAAAGATTGAGTAGGGTAGGATAGGGGGCACCCGGATTTGAACCAGGGACCTCTCGATCTGCAGTCGAATGCTCTACCCCTGAGCTATACCCCCATATGAATATTGATGAAAGTAAATTACGAAAAAAATTATTGTGTTTAAAATATACAATTTAACAATTTGGTATCACACTTCCAGCATAAATGACAAATGTGTAGGAAGCAAAGCTATCTTCGTCTGTGATAAAGTCTTACTGCATGTGAAACCAATCGATGCGATGACAGCTACACGAAATAGTCATTCGATAGGCATTCCATAAAAGTAGAGTATGTGCCAAACTTCAGCTTCAAAACTGAGGGTATATTTCGCGTAAGAACAGACAGACAGACAAAGCTTAAGAATATTTAGTCTGAAATGATTCCTTTGACACTCATAAATAAGACAAGCCTAGAATTAAGGATTAGATAGAAAAATGGCCTTTAATTCAACACTTAAGGTAACTTTTTCAGTTTAGGTACTGACAGATTTTGAGCTAAAAAATTAATTATTTTTTCGATTTTTTAACGTAATTTTTCACGTAATTTCCTAAGCGTTTAAAAAACAGTCCAGTCAGTGTTAGTTTAAGCTTTGAGCTAAGATTTAGAGTCCCACTGCAAGCGGTATCCCTATATATATTTTTATTGGTTTTTTTTTTTGTGATATTCTTATTAAAAGTTTTGTTAATTTCTTGACTATGCACGTTAGCCCCCCTCCAATTGTACCAAGCAGCGCTATAGTACATGGCGAGAGGTCGCATTTTGTTAAAAAGAAACTCATTTGCTAAAAAATTTACAAAAAAAGCAATGCATTTTATATACAACATTCTCAACTCCGCTAAGCTGTTGGTGTGCGGCAGCTCTTACTGACTGATTCATTGGCAATCTAAGTACAGTCTGAACGTGAAAGATAGAAGTCTGAAACTTTTTTTTTAAGACAGGAGCTACCATTTGTGGAGAACAAGACGGGGGTTCGGAAAATTATAAGGGACGTAAATGTATGGGTGTGGCATAAAATGTTCAGCATACTAAGCGAAATAATTAGACACAAATTTCTCCGGTTTCGGAAAATCTACCCACAAAAGTCTATTATTCATCCGATTTAGTTGAAAATTGGTTTTTCTGTTTAGCATGAGAAATTGTATGTGATTTTTTATTCCTTTCTTGATAGTGTGGGAAAACTCCCGTAAAATTCGGCATGGTAATCTGCGTTATTTAGTGAGGATTGTTTTTTATACATTTTTTTTATATGTCATCATTTTATTATTATTATTAACATTGATAGTTCAACTTACAAAGCTTAACTAACAGAGGAAAGATAGCACTGGCTGCAGAGGCCTTTGGCTATTTTAAAAGTGATTGTTTTCCGATGTTGGGTGGGATCTTTAGTCCCCCATTGGGTGGGTAAACACCAGTAAAATCAGTCCAAAAAACCATCTGATCGACTTATGACTACGATTGTATGTATACTCAGAGAAAAAGATGTAATATTTTAATATTTACACTTTGATTGATTTAGCCTTTAACATGATATTCGTAGAGTTCCTTTTGATTTGGTTTTAAAAAACAACGAATTACATAAAGTAAACATTTTAACTTTCTTTGGGTGGACTTGAACCGGGAGACCTTTGAACTTGCATAAGATCGGAGTGCCGTCTCAACCAGTTGTGCCATCGCGTGCGCCGGCTTATAGGCGGCTAAAATACAAGTTATATTGAATAGCCTAAAAGTATTCATCAATTTATTTCTGTCATTTTTCAAAAATACGACCGCTTGTAATTCTCAAGCTGCAATTCCCAGCATTGGGAATAAAAAAGGGCTAATTGAAATCCACTGATTTATAGTTAAAGGGGCATAGTAAAATTAAGTATGATTTTTGTTAGGTTTTACTATGCGATTTTTCCCTGAGTGTAAGTAAAATATTTTAACTTACTTTAATTACAAGTAAAACAGGTTGTGGGCTTAGCGGGCAAAGTCTTCCTTACTTCTGAAAATCGTACATCTTAATTTGTTTTTTATTTATACTTACAACATTTTTTTAATGTAATTTCTTATATTTCATATTGACCAATTTTGTTTCATATTATGGTTCAAAATTTGATGTTAATATTATATACCTATACTTCAAGCATGGAGAAAACTAGAATGTAGTATGAAAAATATTTTTCTTTTATATGAAAGGCCTAAGGTTCACTTCTTAGTTCGGTTTCTTTACTTATTCAACTTAAGGATTCTGGAGACAGTTTTTGGTTAGAAAATAAGACATATTTTATGAGAAGGAAGCGTTCAGCTAATAAAGCTATTAAAATCATTAACCAATACCCCAATGGACCTTTCACAATGTAGGTATAATTAAAAAAAATTCTCCACCATTTATTGGACTTTTAAACAGAAGCTAGAATAACCTTAAATACGTGGCTTTGTTTAGCCACAACTTGACTTATGCTTTAATTCTTTTCAAAATTGTTAAATGCCGAGCTTGGGTTAGGTTTTAAATGATGATGCACCATTCCAGATGTTCAAAACTATGTTTTTGTCAGGTCAATAAATTGTTATACTTTTATAAGATATGAAAAATCAGACTAGAGTGATTTTTCGATCCGAACCTTTTTAAAATCAGGGGGGCGCAATTTAGAAAAAACGTAATATCTCCCACATTTTTAAGGATAGGTGGTTCCTTCTAGACATTTTTATACCCGTTACTCGTAAAGTAAAAAGGGTATACTTAAGTCGTGCAAATATGTATGAAACAGGCAGAAGGAAGCATCTCCGATATCATAAAGTATATATATTATTGATCAGCATCAACGGCAGAGTCGATATAGCCATGTACTTCTGTCCTTCTGTCCGTCCGTCCGTCTGTATGAACACCTAGATCTCAGAGACTAGAAGAGCTAGAGCAACCAAATTTTAGATGTAAGCTAGCACTGTCTGTAGGCAGATAATAAAAGTGTTGAATATCTCCTACAATATCTAAGCTATCGAGCTCAGATTGCAGTATGGTGCATGTGGCCAATATGTACAATCTCACAAATTTTCATAAAGATCGGATAATAAATGGCAGAGTTAAAAAATCGTTGCATACTTATCTGGGCCGCATGAGATTATTAAACACTAATTACCTTGAGTAACGGGTATTTCGAAGTCGGGCAGGGCCGACTTTAACTTACGCTTTCGTTAGTAATCGGGATAACTTATCGATCTGCCAAAGGAATGGTATAGATAGGATGACCGGCTGTGAAGTTATGATCAAAAGACTGTTCGCTGTTGCAGCGCAGAAGCAGCGCTGCTACTGCATTAAATTTTTGATGAGCGCATAATTTCGTTGGTACAGAGTATGTTATGGTCGGGCTTGACCCACTTTCTTTCTTATTTATAACAAATACGCTGCACATTTGTCGGAACCGGGCGAATCGGTTGACTATACCAAATAGCTGCCTTGGGAACGATCGGTCGAAAAACTAGTTTGCGTAAGAAAAACTTTTTTGTTTTTGATGGAAACGCCTCCAATCTTTGTATTTCTTAGCTTGCTGTGCATTTCTATGATTCTGTCAAGTTTGGTTGAAATCGGACGTCTGTATTATAGCTGTCATAGAAAAGTAAGGTTTAGAAAAATTGTCTTAGTAAAAAAACTTTTTTGTTTTCAATGTTAACCTCTTTAAAATTGGCATACATTTATTTTATAAGCTTTTGCACGATTCTTTAAGGTTATGTCAAAATCCGATGACTATAGATTATAGCTGCCATAGGAATGATCGGTCGAAAAACTAGTTTTAGTGAGAAAAACTTTTTTGTTTGCAAAGAAAGCGCCTCCAAACATTGTCATTCTTAGCTATGCTTTCCCATGATTCTACTAAATTAGGTCGAAATCGGACTTCTATATAGTATGGCTGTCATAGAAAAGTAGAGTCAGAAAAGTGGTTTTATTCTCTATTTTTCTGTATTTTTTTGAACTTAAAGATGTGTTTACTTTAAAAGTTTATCAAATTTCAATACTCGAAAAGCTGAGACAATATTATCACCAAAATATATGCGGTATCCGATATATCGCATCTGAAAATTTTCAATAAAGATACATCGTATTTTTAGACAAAAATATCGATGTTCGAAACATTGATTTTATTACCGACATGCCTAATTAGATCGAAATCTTTACGTGTAGTCGATGTCGACATAAAAACATATATTATCGACTTATTGGACACAGATTAATCAAGTTTGCCAATAAAGTTTAGTGGCTCTTCTTAATATTTATTCAATACCTTACATTACTTCAAACGTTTCTCCTCCACGCCCCTGCCACACAAGTTCACTGTCCAAAAACTTTTGAAAACCCTTGTCACCTATGACGAATTGAACTGTTTTGGGCCCCACACAACTGGAACCCCACTTGGAAAAATGCCATTAACTGTGAAAGAATTCCGCACAGATGCTGAGCCACAAGCTCCTGCAGCCTGTGGGCGACATAATGAAGGGCATTCCTTTCGAGGACCTTTAACGCTCGTTTCACTTGGATTTTAAACTAAATTAAAATTAATTATGGTTACCCAAAAATTTCCACACCTCCCACTTTGGCACACACACCTTGCACAAGTTGGGCCAACAAGTGCATTTTTGCTTGCATCTGAACGCAATTGCCCCAGCCCTACCGCATTGCCATTTCATGTCTATATCTAAAGACATAGACATATATGTTGTCTATATATTATGTACTAAATCTGTCGTTTTCCTTCAATATGTCAACGGTGTTGGCCGTTGACGCCGCTGGTCTGGGGGTTTTGTGATGTTTTGTGTGTGTTTGTGCTTCATCGTTGTCGACGTCGTCGCTGAAATTTAATTAATGTGAAAATTTGCACAGACTGAGGCTATTTATAAGTTGTTGTAAGTGCTGGCCATTGCAAAACCCCTTTGGGTCCCTCATCCCCCAGTCACTCCCAGTGCACACAAATGTATGTGCATGTGGCGGAGGTGCCATGTATAATTGACAATTTTGAGTATGGAAAGCTGAAATTGAAAACAAAATTTAAACCCCAAAAAAAATCCGTTAAACTGTCGAACTTCTTTAAGTTCTCTGATAGATGAGTGACTTTCTGAGAAGCTATGTATATATACATTTCATCGTAAAAGCTCGTTCATGTGGCGTTTACACATCGCCTTTGAAGTGGTCATATTGTGACGCCTGTGGTCTATGGTCAACAAACGCAGCATCCAACGCTCGGATACATTTTCATGTTCACGGTCAAAATCAACAGCTAATCATTGAAAGAGAAATAGGTGGAAAACAGACTTCTCAAACTGCCCTCGTCTATGGAACCAAAAATCCAATACACTGTGACCCATTTCAATTCATTGTTTCGGTTGGGCGTGCCCAGAAACGTCACAGAAAACACTTCAAAAAGACGGCTGGAAAATCTGAAACTCTCAATGTCAGCCATCGACACAATTTCTCTCTTGCTCTTCTGTTGTTGATTTTCACTATCAAACACAGTGCCGGCAGGTGGGAAAGCACAGCCAACCTGCCCCAATCAGGCCCAAAAGCACTTTTGCCCCCCAACCCCAAACCCAACGTCATCAACATAGAGGACGTGCCTGCTCAATTTTAAGAGCATCAAATGAAAAGTGTAATTGAATTTTGATTTAAAGTCCTTTGATATATCAGGAACACACAAGTCAGGGGCAGGGCACTTCAATTTAGTTGACAATTTATTGAAAAGTTATCAGATAAACTTTCTCCAGCATCCACCATAAAACAAAAACCCAAACCAGAAATAGTTTTGTAAGTGAACTGCAAAATACAATGGGTGCTGGAGTCGGGGGGGTTGAGAGTGGGGAGGGGTTGTTGCAAAAATTAATTTGTTGCAGATGTGTTATTGGGGAGCTTTGTCTGCGTTGGCCAGGAACAAATTCTCTCTGTTGCTTTGGTCTCTTTTGCTTTAATTACTTAGATTAATTGAAAAGTTTTTAGCCGTAAAAATTGCAATTTTAATTAGAGCTGAAAAAGTTGAGCGAAAGTGATTGGATTTGGTCGCAGATTTCCCAAGAATTTGCTATTGATTCACTAGACAGAGAGAGGAGTCGAGAAAATGAATATTTGTGTGTATGCGAGAGGAGCATGCATTTTCGTTCCCTACTTCCCAACCATTTTCCCTAATTTTTTAAACGTTTTTCACCTCTTGTAGCTTTTTTGCTTACTTAATGAGCCCTTAATCCTTCTCACAAATTACAACGCTTTCCACTCGCATTTCACAATGGAACTTTGCAACCCTTATCCCCCTCCTCAACTCATCTCAACTCAACTCATTACAGCCTCATTAAAGCTCAACACTCACTCGTCTAAATAAATTGTAAAAAATTTCCTAGCTGCTTAAATTTGGTAAACCCTCCAAAATAAAAAGGGGGGAAAACGCTTTATAATTGCCGCATATCGCATAACCGCAACTCTAACGGAAAATATTTTGTAATTTAAAACGCGCGCGACAGACTCAAAAGCCCCAAACCCAAAATGAAACTCACCTTTGCGGTAGACAGTGGGCCATAAGGCGAATTTTCTTCAGTCAAAACTGAAAATAGACAGCAGCTTATTTTAAAATTCTTAACTATGAGTTCACTTATATCGAATTGAAGCTGATGTAGAAATGTCTATTTTAGGAAACTTGAGACTGGGATTACTCTCTATCTTCTTAACTTATAGAGTTTGCTATAAAACATTTGCAGTAAATAATATTTTAACTAATAATGGAATAGAAGAACGAGTAACGAGGCCTTTGTGCTCTGCAAGAATATTTCTTTTATATGACATAAATGCTAAAAAGGATACTGACAAATTGTTAGAGACAACTTAAAAAGCAAACAAGTAAGATAGTCAGTCAAGTCCGACCATAAAATACTCTGTATCTAACACAGTTTTTATATATCGTTTTCAAGTGTGTTGCCAACCAATGGGTGTGAAGTGCTGCCCATTGCGGACGGTGCGGCCGGTCATTATTGTTTGTTTTCCGTCCAGCTCCACTATGATTTTTACCACTCCTTCCATGAATAATACTGATTACTAGATTTGCTAAAAAAAGGTATTAACTATTTGTCTTCAAAACTAAGAGAGTTGAGATGATAAACTCATCGGACTAAAGAAGAAAAGGAAGATGTTGTCATATATTTAAGAAGATTGTCTAGTTGAGCACATCTCTTTCTCTAATGGTATAGAAAGCTAGACCTGGTAGGGGCTGACCAATCATAACATATAATTAATATCATAGCCTTCTTTACGACATGTTAATGTTAATTCATTATGGGAATATCTCTTCTCGCTTGAGGGAATAAGAACTTTTAGATAGAGAAACCATCTTTAATATGACCAGCAATTCTGCGGAGTATTATTCTACGACCACTTTAACATTCAAAACTCAAAGCAAAGAGGCAAAGATTATTATTCAATGGCCCTCTATCTGATACATGATGATGTAAACTCATTATTAAGATCGATCTTTACCTTCCGTACCACTCGGGATTCTTTAAAATAATTTGATATCGTTGGAAACGGGGTTGCAAACCACTTTAAGACCAGGATTGGTTCGAGTCAGTCGTTCACACTTTTTCCAAACCTGCGGTTGGGTTCATTGCATGGCTTTTGGAGCTTTAACTAACCCGCGGTTTCGGATCGGTTCAGTGGTTCACTCCTTATTTATTATAAATTTAACCTGTTTCTGATATCGAACATTAAGATTTCTAAAAAGAACATAACTCTATTTGAACACATTCCAATTAGAATTCCCGAAACATTTGAGCAGGCTTAAAATTCTTATATGTCCATACAATTCAAGAAATACACCCTCAAATCAGTGCATCATTTGTAAAAGAAAAGTCATATGCTGTCTAAAGTTGAACTAAAGATGGAAGCACAATATGAAATTAAGAATTTATTCCCTAAGACGATGTGGTATGCTGACTCATATTATTAAGCAACTTCCACGAAAGGAATGGAGTCTGATGACAGGTAAATTAAGAGCTCGTTGGCAGGTTACATAAAATATACGGGATCACATGTCTAATAATGAGTGATCTCTAAAAGCACCCTCAATCCGGCACAGCTTAGTAAAAATTCGGTCGATTAGCAGTCTCCCTTAATTTTTCCGAATTTTCTCTTGGCGTCTTAAAACTCTTCAGTAGACTGAACCGAACCGAAGCGGTTATCTTTGTGGTTTTCCTTTCGGATCAGAAATTTTGAATCACCGCGAGTTTGGCTTGCGGTTCGGTACGCCGGCCGAAATAAGCAGTCCGGTCTGGTCTGGTTAATAGCTGCTATGTGTCAGATAAACTAAGATTTTGCTCTGCTTTTTGTAGACTTATGTGACAGATAGCTTAATTTATTAGATTAGAAATCGGCCCTTAGTCTACACCTCCTATTAAGCAGTCTACAGTTGTCATCCATTAAGTGCCGATTTCTCATCTTCTAAATAGCTGCTTTGTGTCAGATAAACTTAGATTTTGCTCTATTATATGTAGGTTTGTGTGATAGATGGCTCTATGTAGAAGATTATAAAACGGACCTAAATCTTCTAAATAATGTGAGCTTTAATAAGACCTTTACATCAAAATACAAATATAATTTTAGCATCTTTCACAATTTATTTAACACTACACTTCAGGTATCTTATTTGTGTTTTCCCAGAGCATCTGCTTCCACTGCTATCTCAGCAGTTCTCTGGGATGCGACTTGTTGATTGCTGGCGTCGATGGCTCCCCTGCTTAGGCGGTTCTGCAGATAACTACCTGAACTTGTTTATAGAGTCGCAACTCAGATTGTTTCGGAGTTTCAGCAGCCTCTTTGGGATGTGAAGTGCATGGCGAATTTCTGGTGTCGATTGCTTGCCTGTTTCGTCGTTTCTGCAGATTTTAACCTGGCCTGCCGACTGACCAGCTCTCCGATCCGCTGGACAGCTTCCTTTTGCATTCTCCTGTGCTCTGCTCGCGAAGAAGTTTCTTGACTTCTCATAGGACTTTCGTTTTCCTGGCATATTTGAAAAAAAAAAACACAAAAGTTAAATAGCCTGTAAATTATTTCGGTTACCAACTATATGTGTGTAGTTGTACCCAAATCCGTTTATTGGGTTATAAACACATCTTTCAGATCATTTTATTCCACAAGTCCTCATCAAGGGCTATGAACTTCTTACCCAGTTAACATTTTATGTATTTTTTTTATCACTTTCGCGACTTTTTAGAATCCTAGATCTGATTAAAAAAGTCCTAAGTGCTCCTGTTTTCTGATCGTAAATGATACTTTTGTCGGGAGAAAATGGTTCCCTAGCATCGACACTTCGTGAAGAGTCGTTTCGAACCTGTTTCTCTGATCAGTTTCAGATCATTTTCAAATCTTATTTAATATTTAGAAGTACGACTTCACTAAGTCGAAACTTGAGCGTATTAATGAATCATTTTCGAGTTTCATTCAATCGCACATGATAGGTATTTCTTTTTAATCATCGAAAGGGGTAGAAAAAGACTCATCAAGGTGTTTTTTTTTACAATGATCTTCCAAATGTTGAGTGGGATGTAAAAGTTTATCCAGGTACTGGGAGATGATTTTAGTGGTTCGTACTTAATTTCTGGGATTGAATAGATCAGTCAGATTTTCTTTACATTTTACATTAATACAAAATTTTTAGTTCACAGACTATTATTAAAGCATTTGTATTGCCCAGAAACATTTTTGGTAAAAGAGTACTAAAATAAAGACCAATATTCTTTTATTATCATTTAAGGTGAATGTCCTGAAATTTGAGGTAATTTTTTCTGAATATTGAATCAAGTCCTGAACTTGCCTAAAAAATATTTGTCATCAACAAGTCAAAGCTTCCGTTTACTTTGGGCTTACGGACTGGCGTAAAATATCTGCTTTTTGTTAAGAAATTGTTAACAAATTTTATTCTAAAAATTCAAAACATTAAGTTATAATCCCATCGATTTTGACATCAAACTATATGACACCAAGGAAATGAAGAGAAGTTTAGCTAACCCTTTAAATGCATAAAATCGATTTACCCAAAATTTGCACATTGTATCCCACAGTGCGGTAAAAGATGTTTCCCCTGATGGTGTGGCAGCTGCAATGCCAGCGCTAATAGATCCCAAAGCTAAAGCCCAGGACTACCCAGCCACATACATACACTTACCCACCTGATGGGTGTGGGTGGTTGGATGTGGATCATCATGAGAGAGGGCAGGGGGATTTCGTTGGTGGGGGGACATACAAAGTCAGCCAAAATGTGTTTTCGAAATGAGCCAAAAAAACCGAAAGCAGTGCACAGTTATTTTAATTAGAAACGAAGTAATTTGCATATTAAACACGAACTTTGCCTAGAAAGAGAGAGAGAGAGAGCGAAAAGAATTGATGAGCGAGGAGATGGAGCAGCAGTGCAGGAGTCAAGGGAAATTGATAAAAAAAAAACCAATATAGTGCCAAAGTTTTGAGTGCTGACTTGTGGGACTAACTAAAAAGGTGTAAAATCATCACTTGAAATAAATTGTGTGGGAATACCAAAACAAACATTACACATTATTATACCAACATTTTCCTGTGGTTTATGCCTTAATCTAACTTTAATCTCCAAGTCAAACCCACTTTCCAGCTACAAGTGTATCTGTTTATCCACCCACTCAGGTGTGTGGGCTTAGATTAAAATTGACATTTAACTGTGATTATCACAAAAGCTTTTAGCCTGGCCAAGTAACACGGACCAAGTCAAAGAGACTAAAGCCTGACAGCTTGACGAGACGAGGGGCAATCAGTCAATCCAGTAGTCACTCACTCAGTCAGCTAGTCAATCAAATCTGAAAATCACAGAACCAAAAGCGCTCGACAACTTTTCCATGTAAATGGATAGGCGTCGAGTGTTGTGTTGCTGGAAGGACGAGTATTTTTCATAAAATGAACGAGAAACGAACATCAAAGTCAGCCAACCCCAAATCCAATTCCATTTCTTTCTATGCAAACTAAAACTGATTTCAAATGCAGTAGTCAAGTTAGCCCAAGGGCCATAAAAATTTCAACGGACGTGATGGCATGTAAACAAAGTAGGTAACAGCAGGTCGGTCGCTCGGTCGCTCGGTCTCTTGGTCATTTAATCTTTAGCGGTGGGAGAGACTTAAAGTTGAAGCAGATGAACAACCAAGATGAAGGCAAGGAAAGAAATGCTAAACAGCTCCCAGGATGGGCTATCGATATAAAACGATGGCCTTAAGAGGAACATTTAATTTGCTTTATGTCTGGAGGCATTAATCTATGAAAATCCAGAAACATTTAAGTAAGATTCCAGCGGCTTTTTGTAGCTTTTTTTGTAACCGGATGTGGTGCAGCGGGCAGTGTGTGTACCTGCTGTGCAAGAGGCAGTGGGTGCAATCCCGCCTCTACTAATCTACTGAAATTCTTTTTTCTTTAAAAGCTAACGCACCCGGTCATCTTCGCTAGCTACTGCCGCCAGCCTGAAAGTAGGTAGTAGCCATGAAAAGCTTCTCTAACTTTGCCATTCGGATCTCGGCCTTGGCATTTGGGAAATTATATTGTTGGTGGTGGTTCACTTTCTTCTAAAGACACGAAGGAGGGCTTACTAATTAAAAACATATATGGCTATTTTTCTCTATATTACAGTTAGTTAGTTCTTATCAAGACCCAATTTCATGGTTATAAATATGTCTTCGTAATACATTTTCTTACTTACTCTTATTCCTTGAAAATAACAATGAAATATGAGATGGCTGTAAAGCAGATTTATGAATTGTTGTCCTAATGGATGGCGCAAAAGTATTAAAGTATTCAATCATGTCTGCAATGTCAATTGTGTTAAACTGAGAAAAAAGTCAACATAAAATCTAGATTGAAAATCTTTTATTAAGATACTTGGCATCTGCACCCAAAAAAATTAGTATCAATATCAATTTGATACAGTAGGATATTGGTATATTAGGTGTCAATTTGACCCTAAGCTTATTAAATTGAAACGCTTAAGTTTCAACCTAATATAAGTTTGTTTCACTTTGATATCTTCGAAATATCATTTTAATACTTTCGAAGTATCAATTTGATACTAGGAGTATTAAAGAGAATTTGATACTCAATAGTTTCAAATTGATGACTAAATGGTGACGTTTTGATGTCTACTTTTTTTTGGGTGTGGAAACAAATCATTGAAATACCTTGAAATGAGATATTGTAAAAGCAAGATATAGCATCTCTCAACTTATTAACCTTCCTACATTTGTGTTTAAAGGACTCGACGGACTAGCGACGCACATTGGGTCCTCTGCCCGAGTTATGCAGCAAAAATAAATTTTTGGACTAAAGCGCTTGATAAAGGAAGTTAACTTTTTCGAACGAAAAAAATTTGCTTTTATCAGCTCAACTGTTTCGCTTATAACTCCGATGTTCGATCTGATTGTACTTTTCAGAATAGGTAGATATTGGGCCTAGCTTGATGTATACTAAACCACGAGGCTCTAACTTGAAAACTGTGGATCTGACGGCTATTTAGGTCTAGGATTACTAGAGGAGGTCTAGGTTTTTTTAAGGATAAAAGGGGGACAGGGTGGAATTTTTCAAATCTGAAACAAACTTGATCTGCGTACAGCATAAATCTACCTTCGTGCAAAAATTTGTGGCTCTATCTCTTATAGTCTCTGAGATCGACGCGTTCATACAGACAGACAGACGGACAGACGGACGGACGGACAGACGGACAGACGGACATGGCTATATCGACTCGGCTGTTCATGCTGATCAAGAATATATATACTTTATGGGGTCGGAAAATTTTCCTTCTCCCTGTTACATACATTCGCACAACTTCATGATTCCCCTTTTCCCATTTTCAATGGGAACAGGGTATAATAATCTTTATTCTTTGGGTAATAATTTGAAAACATAGAAACCTTTAAAATTAAGCAAAAAAAAAAATCCATAATTGTAAAACATAATTTGTATAAAGTATTTCACAAATTTTAACATTAATAGCTAGACAGCGGATTTTGCATATTTTGAACCGCTTGTTCGATTTAAGTGCTGATTGCACACATCTTATTTATATTGAAAATCGATCTCAGATCGCTAAAAACATTTTTGCATATTTACATATTTGGTTGCATATTTAATGGATATTATATTTTCGAAATGCAGTATTTAATGGAAAGAGGGATATTTAATTAATATAAATCCCGATTTTCACATCAATCTGTCTTCCTTTTAAAAGTTGCATAAATTCCGATATCTATTGATAACCCCTAAGTAAGCACCTTCTCCAAACACTTATTTTATGGGTTGAATTATCTATTAGATGCCATTAAAAATATTATTATTATCTCATTTGGTTTAAAAGTTACGATTTTTGCAACGAAAACCCCACTGTGCGACAATAGTAATTTAGCAACCAACAAATTGCGTCAGTATTTGAAGTTTTATGAATTATTAACTGACTTTTTTATGCGTGGTGTCCTGGAAATCTCAATAGATTAGGTCTTCAGTTGGTGTACAATTTGCTCGTCGGTGTCCCAGAACTTCGAGAGATATAATTTTCTTATTATTTGTCCAATATAAATGTCCCTGTCATCAAACAGGGCTGCATTTCCATAAATTCGATTTTCAATTGAAATCTGTTAAATGTGGTAAAAGTATTGAGATTTATACTAAAATTATAATTCAAATTAGAATAAAAATTTAATAATGGGTCTGCGCCACTTAAAAATTTGGCCGGTATATTGTTTATAAATTTCCAATATGCAGATGGAATGCCGACTGAGGCAGAGTGGCAAGTCGGCATCGGTTGGTTTTTGAGAAAAATGATTAAAATGCAAATTTGTATAATAAATTGATTTAAATAGGTAAGTAATTTATTTGATGCAGCCTATCCAATAGAACAATTTTGCTCACATTTGCAAAACTAATTTTGCTCATCTAAATAGTTTTGCGTTTGAATTTAGCTATACCCAAAAAAAAAATTGTCTTAAACCTTCAAAAATAATAAATAAATTCGAGGGAATTCTGCGTGAAAATGGAGCCAAAGACCAAAAATCTTTCTTTAAGGTTACCTTTAGGCCTTTAAGGCTGACCTTGACGTTGACTTTTTAGTTCATTTTGACCTTGGATTAAGGCAAAAAATTCCTATAAGTTAGTAAGTTTGTTCCTAAATGTAAAGTCAAAAATTTCTCATAAATTTTACAATCTGTATCCCCACATAGGATTTGGATTTGTATATACCAAAGAATCAAATACCTTGTTGGTTACTGTGTCGAAAGTCGTTTTAAAAAGCTATTAAAATCTTAAAAGCTCGGATCCTCTGGTAATTAAACACTAATGACATGACATCTTAACGTTGTCCGCCATTGCCGTTACAAGTGATAAAGGCTCAGGTTAACCTAAAGAATCCTATCATTTTAAATTTTCAGTCATTTTATTGTAATAGTCACCCATATATAGTATAAGGTCACTTTTCCTTAACGTTCGTAATCTCAGTTTAAGCTTAGAGCTATCAACAATCCGCGTGGCTCAGGTGTTAGAACGTTGTCATAGAGCGTGGAGGTTGTAAGTGCGAATTCCGCTGCAGGTGCAAACAATTCATTTTAATTGTAATAATTATTTTGTATTTTTTTCTTTTGTTGGAAATTTTTTTTAACAATATATTTGACTTCAGATGTTAACTGTGCGACATACAATCGGGGGATCAAGAACATTGTTTAGAAATAAAGTTATTGTTGAAATAAGAAAAAAACACAAAATAAATATGCCTGCAGGGGGACGGACTCGATCTCTGGATTTCCACGTACTAAGGCAATGTTCTAGCAACTGAGCCAGGCTGGTTCTCTACAGCTGAAAGCCTAGGCTCTCACAGATTCAACTGTCTTCTTAAACGTTTAGGAAACGTGAACTTATATGTAGGTGACCATTTCCTCAAAAAAAAAAAACTGACAGGAAATTGGAAATTTAGGTCAAAATCTAGCAGCAGAGATTTCCAGGTCACCGAGAGTTGGTTTTGGGTTGGCAATTTGGTTGGAAGGGATTTCAGGGACGATAAATACACTTTTACTCACAATCAAAAAACTAGGCCCCTTTATTAATTTCTTGCAAAACTATATATATTATTCAAGATGCTGAATTTGTATATTAATTAAAAGTCAAACTCTGGGTTTGCGTTTTTTCTTGCCTCTGCTGACTCTCAACTCAAGCAAGAAATATAAGGCCAATACCTTCCCGTTGAAAATCATCCAGAAGACAATGCACCGCCATGGTCCCACATGCTTAAACTCACAAATTTGCTTTATTTACTCACCTTAATAAAGTCCTAGAGCTGTATTCATAAAATTAACATAGTTGAAGAGCAGAAAACTGGGAGCGCGTTCCCATAAATTTTACACAAAATGTCTTCCACCTTGCGGACACGTAGCGTTGCTTTGAAGACGCCGTCGAACCTTTAAGCACTTTTGATGATTTTTAATTGCCCACTTTTAAGTGGGCTGACAGACAGGAGCTTTTCTTGACAAACTATATCAAAAAAGACCACTCACATAATAACATTGCATCGCCCCGCTTTCTAATAAGAAGAGAGAAAAAAATAACCAAAGAAACATTTTCACATCATCATTATCAACGGCAACAACATTGAAAATTATCTGCTCAAGTGTAAATTTTTTTACTCACAAAATGAGAAAAAAGAGAGAGCGTGGAGCTGTCCAAGTGCTAACAATGCCAGCCAAACTCTGATCGCCCCATTCCTGTACCCCTTGTGCTTGCCCCCAAAAGCATTTAGAGGCGCGTCAAATGCCTCACGGGCAGCGGCAACTTTGTTGCTGCTTTTTGGTTGTAACACGGCAAATAAAAATTGAAAGCAAATGAGACTGCAGAGACAGACATGGACACGGCTGTCGTCCTGCCAGGAAGCAGCTAGGGAAGCTGGTCTCGTGTGGTGTATGTGTCTGTGTGTGTGTGTGCCTTGACAGGTTTGCGCTAAAAACGCTGAGTGCCTCGGCGAGAAGTCACTTCGCTGTGTCTCCCCCCGGTGGTAGGTAATGCGTGACAGAGACAACCCCCATCTCCTCCCGGGTTCCCCTCGACAAATTCAAATTTGATGGCGGCTGTGGCTACACAGCTCACGTCCTGTTCCTGCTTCCCTTCCCGCATGTTCCTTGGCCGGATGTAAGGCAACAGCGGCCGCGTTTGTCTATGTCCTGGCTGCCTCTCTCTCCCTCTGTCTCCCTTTCCCTCGCTCATTCGTGCCCAAAACGAAAGTTTAAGCGAATTAAATTATTTGCTTTTTAGATTTCAATATTTCCGCAGCTGAGATTTCAGTCAATATCTAAGGAAGAATTACCATAGGCGGTGTGGGGCGGGGAGGGGTGGAGTGACGGCCGGATGGGGGGCGGGTCAGACCTAAATTGGGTTTTATGATGTGTCTGTAATCATAAAATGCTTAAGGGAAAATATTATTAGAGCATTTGTTGAATGAGGGAAAATTGCTAGATAAAAATCAGGACAGGGAAACAAGAGAGAACGAAAACACTTTGTACAAAAATTAAACGATGATAAATTCGACACGTTCCAAGAATTTCGGATGATCCGAAAATTATGCCAGCTGAAATCCAATTATGTTACAAAAAACATTTACTTTTAAATAATTACACAAGTAAACTCTACGCTTCTTTGCAGGTGTGTACTATTTGAAGGAAACTTCTACACTCAAACTGGGCTAGCAAACTGAACATATACATACAACTGTTGAAGTCTATATATATATATGTCAATCTTCATATTTAATAGGTAAGTAGAGCAAAGTGTGTTAACAACATGATGGATATATCGCCTAGGAATATAAGAATATGGCCAGCCAAATGTTTACAATAAAGGCGCCATTACTTATCAGTTTAATAAATAAAAGATAATCAAATTCTTATTCAAATTAAGAGTGGGCCAAATGAGCCCAGAGTTTGGCAACTCTGCTGTTTGCGTGTCACATGTTACTGTCAAACACGTTCAGTTTGGTCTATAATTTAACCATGAATGGGGGGACTTACAAACGAACAACGCTTTCAGATTGTTGAATTATATTATCAAAATTTATGCTCCGTTAAGATCCACTTTTTTTTATCGAAAAATTGTGTTCAGCTACGAAACTCATTTCTGGTTGAATGGAAACATTTCAATAACTGTCAATGCTTCCGGGAAAATGTACTGTTTGTGTGGATTATGAGCCGGTGGCATCATTGGACCGTACTCTTTTAAAGATAAAGGCAGGAACGTTACTGTAAATGGTGCGATGATAACAAATTTGTTTGCCCAAAATAGAAGATCTGGACTTGGTTGACATGTGGTTTCAGCAAGACGGTGCTACATGCCATATTACTCGCGAAACAAGGGCGAGAGGCAAGTTTGGTGAGCAGTTTATTTCTACTTTGAGGCCGGTCAATTGACTGTCTAGATAGTGCGATATAATGTCTTTAGACCATATTTTTTGAGGCTATCATACCAGCCGATATGTTGGAGAGAATATGCCAATACTGGACCTAGCGTATGCACCATTTGAGGCACAGCCACAGTCAATAATTACATAAAATCATCTTTAACTATAAATGCTTTTCTTAAAAGTCTAATTTATTGGATTCTGCTTGTTTTTTTTTTTTTTCATTTTTCACCCTTTTGGACTCAGGGCATGATTCTGAAAGCTTTAGTTATGTCTATTTGTGATAAAAAAGGAATCCAGAAATTAAATTAAAATAATGCTTTATTCAAAAAAAGTGTTCCAAATTAAAATAATCGAAATTTATTTGTTCAACAATTTATTCGTGTGAGAATAAGTTGTCTGCGAAAATTGTTTAACTAAAAACAGATTTTCCATTATAGCTGCAAAAGCCCATAGAACCCAAGAAAAGACACGAATTACCTTACATCAATTCACCTTCCCTAACAAACAGCGCCAACGCTTTCTTAGCTAAGCTAGATTTGATTGTTTTATTCAAAAATATTTGTAATTTTTTAGACAAATAAATTATTCGAAGTATAATATGTCGAATAATCTTATTCATCTTTTATCTAGACAATTATTCGAATAATCGTTATTTTTTTAAAATTATTTACAAATAATATTTAATAAATAACATTTGATTTTTAATAATAATCTAGATCAGTTATGCCCAAGCTTTATACGCTTCATGCGCCAATGTTGTTGTAATGCGCGAAGGCGTCAGCCATGCGCATAGTGCTGTCGCATAGGCATTGGTTGGCTTCTATTGCGGAATCAAAGACAACAACAATACGTGCAGACAGCGCGTATGTGTCTCTCTTCTCTTTCTCTCATATTCTTTTGCGGAATTCAAGGCAACAACAATACATGCACACACCGCTGTAGCCACAAGCACACACACACAACCGGCAGTAATCGGTTATCTCTTTCGTTTTCTTGTGGTAGTTGCTGTTTCTGATTTTGGTATTTTGGTTTGTGTGGGTAAAAACGCACTCATAAGAAGCTTTTGAGCACCCCTGATCTAGATGATTTGTTATTCACACAATGCCAACTCTGGTAGCTAGAATCTCGCTTTGAGTTTTGGTAATAAAAGTAATCGTAAAGTTACTCATCCCGATCAATGGTGTCTGTACTGGACCATTGTAAGTGGTGAGGGGCATTCTTGAGGCATCCACCATCAGCACAGATAAAAAATAAGGATATGATCCGATGTACTATACTATATTTCCTCAAATCAAGTAAAAACCGAAAATGACCTATTCGAAAACATTAAACTGACATTTTCGAGCAAATAATATCAAAATTTTTAAATTGATATTTTATATTGTTGTTTGGTCACAAAAATTTCAAATATATTAAAAATATATATAGCTAAGTACTATAAATAGTTTTAAAGAATCAGAACACATCAAACTAGTAATATATATAATTTTATTAACTTTACCTCTAATTGACTGGAGATCGAACTCAATACCTTTGGTACTTACCACGAATGGAATGGCGTCTTATCGTACTCCACCATCCCACTTAAATATTTCGATACTTTGCTTAAAGGAACGAAATGAAACACTATTTGTTTTTTTTTTTATCCTTACATTTTCGAAACGTCCATTTCTCTTTTTGGTCAAAATGAAGTGTTGAAGTTTCGAATGGATATGAATAAAATTATATTTGCCAAGATATCAAACTAGATATGAAACCAGCCCAGGTCGAATTGAAATTAACATATTTTTATAACTCTGTGTGACTATCAGCACCTTCCCCGTCAAGCCCTGAAATCGACCGGCGGTGTCCGTTTCCGTTGCATTACTGCATCACAACCTTCAATGATAAAAATCTGTTACCAGGAATTACAATTTCAACATGAAAATGTCATTCCACCTGATATTAAAATGCAAATGTGAACCTTAATCATTCGAACGTATTTCCATCCAATTATACCGCATCGCAATCTGTGCCAATTGTAACAGAAAACAACGCCTCAATAAACACCTCTTGCACAGCGGCAAGACCCAGTTCAATTAGCGCAGTTAACCCAAAGCCCAAGCCAAACAGCCACAATTAGCACCAAATAAACTGGCGGGATCCATATCTGGGGATGCGGCTGCTTGGGCGCCGGCATCACTTTAGCTTCCAAGTTGGATAAGCTGCAGCAAGTAGACCGCATTTTGCAGTTTGCGTTTGCTCAACCTCATAATCAGCAAAAATGTGGGCTGAAAGAGTCAAGAGAAGGAAGCGTCATGCCGTGCTGTGGTTGTTGGACGTGTAAAGCAGCCGCAGTCGGAGCAGGAGCAGGAGCAGGAGCAGGAGCAGGAGCAGTAGCTGGAGCAGCGGCAGCAGCAGCAGCAACAAACAGCTTCATGGCCGTTTAGGTTAATTTCCCTTTGATGATGATGATGGCATGTTTTGCGCGACCATTCAAGCATGCAATGGACTTGCTCACTCCAGCAAACAGTAAAGGAGAGCGCAGCTGTAGGGGCACTGGGCAGAAGTCGAGCTTTCCCCCACCCACATCGAGTAAATGAAAGCGCGCTTCAATAGTTTTCACCTTTCCCTTGGCAGCTCAAAAAAGGGAGAAACTTTTTCGCTCTCTTGCATTTTCTGAATGTGGCCCAGGACCCGGCCAGGATCCACAAATATACGAATATAACATTCCGCGGCGTCATAATAATCATGCTTACCGTTTTCCTACACTCTTATTTCGCCTAGACTTGGCGAAAAAAGGCAATTCAGCGTTCAAGAAATTGAATTAGAGTTGAAATTCATAAAAAAAAGGTGGGCAACACAAGTTGGCCCTGTTTGTGTATTATTTATTTTAATGAGAGAAGCGAACGCAGAAGAAAACACAATTTTTTGTACAGCCAAAAACTCAACTAGGCGGCAATTTATTTACATTTTTTTTTTTAAAGGCTCAGCCCAAAAGCGTGCTTTGGATTCATTTGAGTATGAATTTTATTTGCATGCCATCAAGACGAAAAAATGCCAGTCAGCCCAGCCCGGGCGGGCCGCGGGGAAAGAATTATAAAAGTGGCAACAAACATCTAGTTTTGGTGGAAATTTTTGATATTTAAAAAGGCAGAGTAAACAATTTGAGGAATTTATCCAATTCTAAATGGAACCTTTCGGTTCGGGTTTCTTTTTTTTTAGTTGACTTATAGTTTTGAATCCTCAAACATAATTCCGAACCGGTCTACTCATTCGATACTCATACCACGATTATAAGATTTAAAGAGCATTTATCAATATAATTTTTTTGTGTTTGAACAGCGTATCATTCAGGTTCGGCTTACCAATTTAAGGAATTTCTGAACAATACATCCAGGGATATTGGAAATCTTTGCGTGGCTGATTTTCGATGTAAAGTGACAAGAAACCATTAAAAATTTTGGACAATTTTCGATGTTCTTGGAAATCTTGCAAGAGTTCAATTCATTTGCAAATGATGACACTTGCTAATCGAAAAACAAATTTAAGCAATATTCGCAAATACTGCATGTATTAACATTTTAACTTCATTTATTCACGAAAAACATAAAAGATTCTTCCGAATATATGTTCAGAAATGCTTCTTTAACGTCAAGAAATAGAAATTTATTATATTATCAAAGTGAGCCAAAACAACCAAAAATGTACCCCCAAATCGACCATTAAAAGAGTAAAACTATGAATTCTAAGCAACTTTAAGCTTTACCTGCATACAATTTAGATGTGATAGGCGAGTTCCGAAAACAGATTAGCGTTCTTAATCAACTTTTTAAAACATCTTAAAGGCTAAAAAATCAAAACTATGGCAGGCTTAGACAATCTTATATATATCTCCGATGATTCTCTGAAAGTAAAACTTGCTAAAAAATCAAAACTATGGCAGGAAAGATATGTAAAAAAGATGAGGTGATTGCGTATTGGACTCTACTCCTTTTTTAAAAAAACCTTAAAAACTTTTGAGCTGTTTCGTTTAAATTTTTACAAGTTTGTGCAGTTTTTGTATCCCTCCCACACGGCCTTTTTCATTTCTAATTACACCGCCAGATTCACGTCCAAAACTCTGCGGCAGCTCTGGCCTAACTTGGGCTTCGTGGTTGACACTTTGAGCGTGCGACAAAATACACAAAGTACCCACCACACGGCGACGGCGGCGACGGCGGCGGCACCCCTCCCCCTCATTCCGCTTTCCGCGCTAAATGAAGCAAGTGCACAAGCGCAAACTCTGCTTCCCATTAAAGGATTTCGTACTTAACGCTGTGATGAGCCCGCGCCAGCAAGGTGAAAACCATATTGATAAAAATAGTCATTAAAAGGGTTGTTTGTCCTCATCCTCCATCCTTTGTGCCTTATAAATACATTTTAATTTAGCTTTGTGCATTGGAACATATTTAAATTAAAGAGCAACGGCTTGTAAAATGCGGCCACACATGACTAAAGCTACATCGTTGTGTGTCCTTGTGTGTCCCCCGTGTGTGTCCTTTGGCCATTTTTGAATACCGTTTGTCATTGTCGAACGGGTTTCGCCCTACCTTGGTTTTCCTGGACATTTTCACTTCTTTAACCGAACTTATTTGCGCTGCCAAGCGTGCTCAATTGAATGGCCCCTTTTCGATGCTTGCTGCACCAGGCTGGTAGTTATCATCGTTGTCCTGGTCTCTCATCCGTTCGATAAAATTAAAACGTCTGCTCATGTGAAAAACTTCAGTGGCATACCACGCCCCAAAAAAAAAAAAGCCAAGCCAAGCCAAAAGTTTGCATATTTGTTTACCAACTTGGTAAACGAACTGACTGGCATGCCCTTTGCTTACGATTATATTTCGATTGAGGGAAGGCCCAATACTCTTCTTGCTTGATTGTCTTACTGAAGGAAGTTGTACTTAATTTTGGAGGGTTTTGGCACAAAGATAGATTCCGGTTTTATTTTATGTTCTTTTGAGTTTTTGAACGAATGACAAAATCTTTTAAGGAACTGACACGAGTAACTGCGGCTTGGCTTCTGATCCGAGTCAGTATCTATTTTGAAGATTAGGTTAATATTGCAAGTAGAACAACTCAATAAGCCCGATTAAGTAAACCAATCTGATGAGTTTCAAAAACCTCTATATTTTTAAATGTCGCAGACTTAGCTTCGGAATTCCATGAAGCGAATAGCTAAAACACCTGACTAGTTGTTAAACTTCAGACAAAGTATAAGTCAATGTTTGACACCATTTTCTTTTGATTGTAAACAAACTCTGAAAGTTTCTTTTGGGTAAATGTTCCAATTAAGATTTGAGAAAGTTGACTTGCGAATAGTTATCTTTCATTAACAGCCCTGTTGCTTAAAAGTGAGTGGAATATGAATTCAATTACCTGGATTCATCGCTTTGGGTATTGCTTGAAGAAGGAAAGGGGTAGAAATACTGTTAAGAATGTCAGAAATGGATCCAATCTTCTTTTAAATTCCGATGGAGCGTATGCTTCTAATTCGCTGCGAAATTTGACTGCTTTTTCAAAAGACATTACGGTCCCTTTCTTAATATAGTTGAAACTTTCATCGCTAATAACTTGTCTTTTCGAACCCCATAAAGTATTTGTATATAGTCCATCCCAGTCGATATAGCCATGTCCGTCTGTCTGTATCTACACCTAGATCTCGGAGACTAGAAGACATAGAGCATATAAATTTTAAATGTAGACTCCTATAGTCTACACACAGATTAAGTATCTTTCAAATTTGTTCCACGCCCTCTATCCGCCCCCGCAACAAAAAAATTGTGAAATAGTGCATGTGCTCAATATCTTGAATTTTTTCGGATAATAAATGCTGAAAAGATTATAAAACGTTGCATACTTCTCAGAGCTGCATACGCTGTTTGCTAACATAATGTTGAAATATTTACATTACTGTTAATGCTCTGTTAATTAACACAAGGAGAGGTTATTTAACACTAACTCTCCTGAGTAACGTGTATATCGAAGTCAGGCAGGGCCGACTTTTACTTACGCTCTGGTTTATATTTCATTTGACTCAAAATTCTATATTAGCGAAAATTGATACAATGTCTTCGCAATGTCTTGAGAATCAGCTTAGGAGGTTACAGAAACACCTTATGTGTTCAATTATAGCCGAAAATCGAGAAAAACCAATGTCAATTTCTAAGTATTTGTACTACGTTGGGTTGAGAATGTAATTTTAGCAGTTTTGTCAATCATGGAAAAACTATAAGAAATATTCTGTACGCTCATTTCTTTATTATTCATTCATGATATTCTTTGCGGTTCATAGCAATTAAGATATGAGTGCTACCTTAGATAACCTTCAGCTGAGAGATACCCTTTTGAATTGAATCTTTCATGATATTCCAATTGATTGGAATTAAGTTTGTTTTCATCGTGATTCTTAATCCTCTCTCTGCTCAGAGCTAAATTCTGCGTATCAACAGATGCAAGCAAAAAATCGATCTCAAGAGTTGTTACAATGAAAAGTTGAGCAATATTTACACGCCAATCAAGAAATAAAATCCCAATCCAGGTTGTTGTTTCAAATTTCTAAGTTTCATTTACAAATATATATTAATTTTTTTAATTGAAATATTTAAATAAATTTAAAAATTCATTTATTTAATGCAATTTAAACAAATGCAAACACAAACGTTTTGAAACCAACCGACTTTAAATTGGTTTTTAGCACAACCCAACTTTGACTTTGACAGCCCAAAGAATGCAATCCGCTCTCACAATTCCTAAGATGCCGGATCGGTTCGTTGAATGAATTTTGGAGCTTACTGAAGAGCGGGTTTGGTTCGGTTCAAAGGTTTACTCTTGTCTAATTTTATATTTATATATATTTATATTTTATATTTCGTTTTCGATTTTCCGAATATTTTGTCTTTTGCCACACATACGAAATTGAATTCCTAGAAAACATTTAATTATAGCCTTATAATTTTTATAAAAACCTGTTGTTCGGTCTTAGTCCAAAAGGATAAACCTTTGAAATTAGTAAGTTCGATTCGTTTGGATTGTTTGACGTCAGGGTATGTGAACAGCAAAGATATGTCGGATGGCTGAATCGAATTAAAGAATATGACTTGAGCGTAAAAGGAGACTCACACAAATTATTTAACAACTTCCAATGAAGATATGCAGTCTGATGACAGGAATATAAAAGGTCGGTGGCGGTGGTTTTGGAATGGTTGAAAAATCATTTTCAAGGACTACAACAATTTAATATCGCTTAGGTTTAGATCGAGTTTTAGTTTAGTCTTTGTCTAAAGATAGACGCTGCACTTCTTAAGACTCGTCATGGAAGTGAACTGAAGCGAACCACATTTCTTTGAGGTCTTAAGATATAAGATTTATCTAGAATTATCGGTTCGGCTTACCCTACCCACATAAACTTTATATAGTCTTGATCAGGACGCCGAGCTGAGTCGATTGAGCTTCCAGTTCAGTCCTTACGACCGTTTGTTTGTTTCTACGCAAACAAGTCTGTTACTTTTGAAGCTATCGTGCTGAAATTTTGTTTGTCGAAACCGATTGGATCGAATGACTATAGCATATAGCTGTCATAGAACCGATCGGTCGGAAAAGTAGCATTAGTGAGCTTTTTATACTCTGTACCGAAGGTACATAGAGTATTATAAGTTTGTGCAAAAGTATGTAACATCCAGAAGGAAGCATCTCCGACCCCATAAAGTATATATTCTTGATCAGCATCAACAGCCGAGTCGATATAGCCATGTCCGTCTGTCCGTCTGTCCGTCCGTCCGTCCGTCCGTCTGTCTGTCCGGATGAACGCACAGATCTCAGAGATGGTAAGAGATAGAGGTTTGACATGTATGGGACATATGCTTCTTATGTCTGCAGGCAGATCAAGTTTATTTTCAATTTTGGCCACGCCCCCTCCCGCCCCCGCAGTTTAGAAAAAACGTCATATCTCCCACAGTTTCATTTAAATTGCTAATAATGAGATAGATGGCTTGTTCCTTCTGGACATATTTAGTTATTAGGATAACTTATCGATCCGCCAAGGGAATGAAGAAGATCGGATGAACGGTTTTCGGAGCTATGATCAAAAGACAAATTTTCTTGGTACAGAGTATGTTATAGTCGGGCTTGACCGACTTTCTTTCTTGTTTTTATTGAAAATGTCTCCAAAATTCGCATTTATTGGTTTTCTAGTTATATGGTTTTATGGTTAACTAAGTTTCATTAAGTGGGCCAACTATATGATATTGTACTATAAGTAGGAAAAACCTTTCCGATTTTAATGATACATTCTTGAAACTTGGTATATCTTTATAACCATATCCTATGACTGACATAGGACCTATCGGTCCTCTAACTTAAGAAACCTTGTCTTGTGAAGATTATCGATCACTTGCAGAGTATTAAAACTAAAACTTAAACAAATGAAGTTAGCTTAGAGCCCTTGTTTATTTATATATTTCAAATAAATTGCCTACTTTAAGGCTGGATGCATAAGGAAAATGTTCATTAGTTTATCGTCTTTGGAAAAGTGTGTACTGGAAATTTTCGATCATTTTCACAAAAACTCTACTTTGAGCTATTGAAACTCCTAAACTACCAAAGTCGTATGTGGAGTTACATTTGTTTGAATTGGTCAAGATGATCGGTAATCATATCAGTCAGCTACACACACCCAGTTGATGCCTAAACACCATACCATATCTGCATCTATATAGGAAAAAATCAATTTCAATCTTTAATTACAACAAACAACTACATTTAAGTGCATACCCAATTCGATTATCGCCACAAAAAAAAAAAAAAATAAAAAGAAAACCAACGTTCCCTTCGTTTTATGCTGTTAACATTGCAAAACTTTATTGGTTTTTGCATTTTCAACTTTTGTTCCATTTTTAATGTGCGCCAGGCCATCGATGTTCAGCTGGTGACTTTACAAGCTTTATGGGATGCACGACAACGTGTCTTCACTTCACTTATTTATCGATAATTGGAAAATGCAGCAGAGGGCTGGACATTTGCATACGCCACACACGCTCGACTCCTGCTTATTGACCATTCACCATTCTTAGCCACATTAACGGATAGGAAGCGGCGGCCGGCACCCAGCAACCTGCAGCCTGGTCAGCTTCATTTCCACATTGATTCATTGGTTACGAGACAATGTCACATGAAAATGTCATTATTGCGGTTTGGTTCTATTGAATGGTAATGGTCAGAGAGTTGGTAACAGTTGCCCGCCGCCCCAGACTTTTGTTTCGCTTGGCAGGAACAATAAACGAGTCTGAACCAGTCGTATGTACGTCCTTTCGTATGTGTAGTTCGGAGTGCCTGCACTCCTCCGATAAGCCTTGATCCACGTGCCTCAAATTTAACCTCAACCCGCCTCCTACACACTCATTGGCTGTATTCTGTTGCAATACTCGTACAATGTGTTGCATCGTCTGGTTGGCTAATGAGTTGCTAATTAGACGTGTGTGTGCTTAAAAGTGGCTTTAAATGACAATGTGTTGATGGAGAGCAACATACATACATATGCACAGATGGGAGGGAAGTTGATTATAAAAAATGCAAAGCGGGTGGAAAGTTGAAAGTGCTGGCAATTAGCTATGGTGAGTTGAATTAGCTAAGTAGTAAAAAAAATAAATATAAAAATGTAACGAATGCAAAATTGAATATTGCTTTAAAGGCGGCAGCAAGCTTTCACCGCACTTTGATTAATAGAAATTGCCAAATAATATTTCTGCATCAGTTAAATTTACTTTATTCATTCAAAAGTCCACAAAATCATAGATGCAGCTGCACTCGATGGCTCTCAGATTACAGCCAGAATTAGCAATGCAAACGATTAAGCAGACCAGCCCAAGAATATTTAAGTGTGCATAGTTCAGAGCGCAAAAGCAAGCAATTGACTTAGGTGAGGCGAGATGATTACACAAGGCTACAAAATTAGACTATGTTTAGTGTATTGAAGGAATGGGGGTGATTCAACACAAATCTGTTCGGAATTGGTCCTTCAACAACAATGCTCAACACAATCCAATGCATACCCTTAGGCGGTACAAATTATTGTATTCTAGATGTTATATTTTCGCTTGAAAAAGTGTATTTTGATATTTAGAAATAATACTTTAAGATAATATGTAAGTGCGCAAAATCAAACGGAAAGGAATCTTACATAACTTTCACAAAAAGTGTAAATATATGAATTTAAATCAAATTTATGGTAAAATTTCCTAACATCATACCTTTATATGTATCGCAAGCTATCAATCTAGGCATAACATTTAATGATACATTGTCTTGGAATGATCAAGTAACGAAAGCTGCAGGGAAAACCCATGGAATTATAAGGCAACTATCTTTAAGCAAGTGTTATTTACCGACAACTATAACAGCCATGCTCCCATTTTCGCTATCGCAAAAATTTTGCGATTTGATCACCAAATCGTAAAAGTTGGTGCTCCGACGTTAGGAAATCGCAAAGTTTTGCCGTTTTTAAACCGGCGACATGAAAAGTAAATGCAAAGTATAGGTTGATGCACAAACAGACAGACCACGGAACTATTTTTATTCAGTTCTCTAAGCTTTTTAGATTTGTCTTACGAATTTTAATCAATTATTTAATAGAGACACACAAAATTGAGCGAGATGGAAAACTGCTCACAAAAACAACAATTTGCGATTTGGCCATGGTATATATCGATATATGACTATCGATAGCATGAGTAGTGGCGCTCATCAGCTGTTTTTGTTATGTGAAATGACACAAAACAAGTTGGGAATGGAACATTATCGATGAACAAAACTGGCGAATTTCGGTGCGCTCTAAATTGAAATCGTACGAATTTGCTGAAATCGTAGTTCGCAAAAATACGTGAACGCCGGAGCATGGCTGTAAGACTTCTAATCGCGAAGACTTGCCCAATACCAACGCTTTGCTATGGAATAGAAATATTTGTAAATTGTGATGCCGCCTCTCAGAGAAGACTAAATGTAGCCTTCAACAATATCGCAAGATATGTCTATAATCAAGGATGCAAACCACTCGAAAATAAGTACTGGTTCGGTTCAGTGGTTCGCACAGTTTCTAAACCGCCGGTTCGGTTCATAACATGGTTTTTGGAGTTAAATGAACCGCGGTTTCGGTTCGGTTCAGTGGTTCACAAAGGCACATTATAAAATATGATTTCGGTGAAGTGGCTATTCGATCATTTTTAAAATTTGATTCCTATAATCCATTCGAATATCTTTAAAATCCTTAGAGCAATCTGCAAAGATTATTATGCCGAATTCCCAGGACTCGTCTATCAGTTCCTGGAGAAATGCCCTTATTTCAAGATTGAATTAAGGTTAAGGAGTACCACAGAAAATGAAATGAAAAACCAAATTTAGATTGATGACAGGTAAATTAAGAGATCGGCGGGAAATTGCAGAAGACTTGTAAAATTCTTTTCAGGTCATCCTTAAAAGTTATATCGATCCGACAACGCTAAATATGTAGAGGGTCGATCGAAATGTTTGAAAATTGTCTTCGGAAAACGATTCAAATTTCCTAATTAATCAAAATCATTGGCTAGAGGAAAGCAATTCCCGTTAAAAATAGTCAGAGAACTGAACCGAACCGAACCGTTTTTATGTGTGGTTTTCAGTTCGGTTCAGAAATTCTGAAAGGCAGCCGGTTCGGTTCACCAGCGGGAATAAGCGGTTCGGTTCGGTTCAAAACCGGTTCAGCTCAGAACCGGTTTGCATCCCTGGTTTGCATCCCTGTCTATAATGGAAGACACACAGAGCACATTTCACACTTCGCCCAGCAGATATACGACCTCGACTTCAGAACGTGGACTGGGTACAGATCTTTACTACTTCTGCGAAAGATAATATATAATACACCAAGAATGAAGAAGGATATATCTTCTAAAATTGTATTTGTGAATGGTGCAATAATCATAAGTTTTCTACTTGAAGCACCGGGAATATTGTAAAAGAAATAAATAAATACATGATAAATACATAAATACATCTAAGCGCGATGGACCAATTCTGAAAAATCGAGTTCAAGTTTAGCACACAAAAGAAATTTAGAATCAACTGGACCATACTGGACCGTGTTGACCAGTGTTTTTTGATGATAAGTTTAGTTTATAAATCTTTGTTTATTTTCAAAAATTTAACGCACTTACGATTACGTAAATAATATCGTTTTTACTACGTTACGTAATCTTCAAACATCATTAAAACCTAATCATTATTATACCGTATGTGTTTACTCTTCGGCATGTATTATAACAGAACTGTTGATTCAGCAAAAGTCTTGCAATAAGAGTGCAATCCTGATGATGCTCTTAGAAATAAACTATATTAACTAGTACCCCTGCAGAGAAACTGGCAAGTAGTAAAAATAATAAACTGTCCTACAGCTAGCTATAATGCAACTAGCAATAAAGTGGTACCAAAGTTGCTAGACTCGGGAGAGTTGGGCAACTGCGCAGTGGAAGGTGCGTCTACGAATGAAACTATTTCCAGTATGGCGTATTTTATTGTGGTTGTGTATAGATCTGTGAAATAAAACATGAAAAGTTGTAACGAACAATACACACAGTATTGGTTTGTCTAAAATGCAGCTAATCTTAAATAGACAGTCAACAAGCATACTGGTAATTAACTGGTTGCAAATGGCGGCTGTAGTGAACAATTCTCCACCGCCTATGCCATCTGATCTTAAATTAGTTGGTAGTGGCTACTGCAGGGGATAATTGTCCCTTGCCTATGACAAGCCTGTGCAAAATCAACAACTTCAATACATCAATTTGGATACGAAGAGAAGCCAGTTGCTAATAACTAGAGACGGGTATATGAATGATGATTAGGCAAGACATTTTTTCTGCTAAATCGTTACATATCTTTTGTAGCCAGTTTCCTCGATATCAGAACTACGTAAAGCTTTAAGTTCTTGTGTTTATTCAATTTGGAATATTTCACTTTAATACTCCAAGAAAGAACAAAGTGTAGATCAGGACTTAATTATACCCGTTACTCGAAGAGTAAAAAGGGGCATACTAAAGTCGTGCAAATGTATGTAACAGGCAGAAGAAAGCATCTCCGACCTCATAAAGTATATATATTCTTGATCAGCATCAATAGCCGAGTCAATATGGCCCTGTCCGTCTGTCTGTATGAACACCTAGATCTCAGAGACTAGAAGACCAATGGCAAACAAATCTTAAATGAATGTTATGTGCCCAATCTCTACAACGTCACAAAAGGTAATAAGGTAAGGTGACATGGCAGAGTTATATAGGTAAAAAAAAACGTTGCATTCTTATCTGATCAGCATGCGCTGTTTGCTTACATCATGTCGAAATATTCCAATTAATGTTTATGCTCTGTTAATTAACATAGGGAGAGGTTTTTAAATAATAATTCCAAAGAGTAACAGGTATATCGAAGTCGGACATTCTTTAACTTTAAAGTGGGTGTACTTTTCTGCGGAATTTTAATTAATATGGCTTATTGCTAGAAGGCATTGTTGGAATCTCTCATTTTCCCTATAAATTTATTCTGCATTTGAATTCGTTTTTTGCAAATTAATTTAACAAATAAGTGATTGAAAATAATCTTACAATGACGAACTTTAAAATGGCTGCAAGTTCTTTTTGACACAATGCATTGCAATGATAAGACAATATTTTAAACTAATTACCGTAACTGAAACCCCAAACATAAAGGTAGTTAGTTGCTTGACCAAAGCCATAATGCCTGAATGGTGGGTCCAGGGGTTGTAACCTATTCTGGCTGCGACTGGCCAATCTGTTGTCTAACACGCTAATCGCAAGGTGATTTTCATGCAGCTCCTGTCGTTTTATCGCAAACTCTTTCTTCGCTGTGGAAACCTGCAGGTCTCGGTGGATAACAAAGTTGAGCACATGCCATGCATATCATCAAGTCTCCTTATGATATTTATACCCTGTTCCCATTGAAAATGGGAAAAGGGGGATCATGACGTTGTGCGAATGTATGTAACAGGGAGAAGTAAACATTTCCGACCCCATAAAGAATATATATTCTTGATCAGCATGAACAGCCTAGTCGATATAGCCATGTCCGTCTGTCCGTCCGTCCGTCTGTCCGTCTGTCTGTCTGTATGAACGCGTCGATCTCAGAGACTATAGCCACAAATTTTTGCACGAAGGTAGATTTATGCTGTACGCAGATGAAGTTTGTTTCACATTTGGAAAATTTCACCCCGTCCCCCTTTTATCCCCAAAAAACCAAGACTTCCTTTAGCCATCCTAGACCTAAAAAACCGTCAGTTCCACAATTTTTAAGTTAGAGCCCCGTGGTTTAGTATACATCAAGCTAGGCCAATATCTATCTATTCTGAAAAGTAAAAAAAACACCGGAGTTATAAGCGAAACAGTTGAGCTGATAAGAGTACCCCCCCAGTTGCTGGTCAGGACTAGAAAAACGTGTTGCCTACATTTGGGATGATAATTTTGTTACATTCATCTTTAAAAATTCAAAAACAAATAAATGAAAACAAATGAACAGGGTATTTTGTGGTCGGGAAACTCGACTGCAGCGCCCTTACTTGTTTTATTTTGTTGAAGCTGGCCCTCGATGCAGTGCCCCAGAGCTGAATCCCAGATGTCCACACATAGAAAAACAAAAAATTCGATATATCTGGGACTAAGTCTATCACAAATGTTGTCAGAATTCGGTCACTCCTGGATATTCGCCTTCCAAGTACAAATAGGATCGACTTGATCTCGGATCTAGTTTGACTTTTGCTTGAAATTTCAATCCGAAAGCAATTTTTTTGAGCTTGATTGTAGATGGCCTTTTTTTCTGTGTATCGGCACTTTAATCGTCTAATAGGGGTGGAGCTGGCTTTTAAGTTGGAACTGCTCTTTTAAATCCAACTCATTTTATTAACTTCGATACTTAACCGTTTTTCGTGACTCTAATATGCTTATATCAAGTCAAGCGGTGTTCGTGGATCAGTCCTAGGTATTTTCCCGATGTATCAGAGGAAATTGTGTTTCCATTGAGTAAGAGTGTGACGTGTGTACATTTTTCAGCATTGACTCTAAGAGATGCAAAAGATGTAGCTACGATAAGTCTGCGCCCAATTTCTGATTGACACTTCCCTGGAAAAAAAATAATATGTAGCATACTTTTGAGTTGCTTAAAAAGAACTACTTAAAAGATCGTAAGAAATTAAATAATCCATCAAATAAACCATAATCTCTCTACCTTCACTGTAAAGTATACAAAAATAAATATTCAATTAGTAATCAAAGAATGCTAATTTTGTTCCAAATTGGGAAATGCTCTATGCAGTTGTGCTGGACAGGACAGTACATACTATAATAATAATGAATAAAACAAATGATTTTTAAACATTTGATTTATTATCCAGATTTTGATTCCATTTTAAACCATATTTCTTGGTGTTTATTATGCATGAAATAGTTCATCAATTAGTTTTGCATAATTCTAATGCCAAGAGGGAGATGAGTGGTAGCTTTTCAATCAACTGCTTAGGCATCATTAGTCCAAGCTGGGTTATGCTAAATCCTCTTGATTATCGAGCCATGCTTGATTTGCGTTCAAGTGCAGTTTTCCTCCCTCCCTCTCTCTCTCTCTCTCCCTCTCTATAATGTCCTTCCAGCTAGTCTCAAGACAACTTTCACTTGCTAAGCCAAAGTAAAAGCCTCTTCATCAGTGCAATAGCTTCAATGCCACTCACACAAATTCCTTTCACTCGAGTGCACAAAAATGCTCAGACATTGCATGGATTTTGTCATTTATTTTTTTTGTATATTTCCTTTTTAGTTGCGTAATTAAAATGTGTTCCTATAATGCTTTCAATTAAAAACAAAACGAGAGTCAACCGCAATGGGCTGCAAGTGGGATGAGGGATAACCTCTTCATAAATGTAATTTGCATTTTTTAGATGAAGATAAATTGAGATTTCATTAAGAAAGTTCTGGTCTCACTTGTATGAATAGAAAGGAATAGATAGACACAAGCTCACACACACACACACACACACACACACAGGCAGGCAGGCAGGCAGGATTCCTTGTTGTCACTTCAGAATTGAAATGTGTAATGGCTGACGTGTGCCTCGGTTTGTGTGTGTGTGTGTGTGTGTGCGTGTGTGTGTGTGTAGGCGCACTTCTGCGACTTAATTGTGTCGCGTTAACGTCAAACACATGCAACAAACATAGGCAAACAAATGTCCCTTTCTCTCTTCTCTCTCTCTCTCTCTCCCTTTCTCTGTGCCTCCCTGCGACTGTGTGTGTCTGTGTTTGTGTGTGTGTATGGGGGACTGGTCTGGAGCAGCGGTGTTCGTTTGGTACGTTTATGTCAGCATCGTGTTGACAGATTCAACCACCCAAACACACACACGTTCACACAAAGCCACTCTTTTATTTTATATATGTATGCGTGTAAAAAACGCATATACAAACACTCACTCAAGCGGCAAAACATATCCGCACACATCCGTTCGGCCCGCCTCCGGCTCCCCCCGCCCCACCAGTTTTTGTTTCACTCTCCTCTCCAGCAGCCAGTCCATTGCCACCTGTCATAAATTTACATACTCACAAAAGGTTGAGCAGTACGTTTTGTTTCTTTTCCCAAAGACCTTGCGGAAATACCCTTTATGATAAAGGTACCCAAAGGTCACATTAAACGGAAAAAAACGGGGAAAATTTTTAGATATTTGAAATTAACTTGATTTGTTTTTAAACTTAAATTCCTTACTCCTTAATCGATTTTGACTGGGATTATCTTAATTAATTTTTAAGTGGATTTTTGATCTAAATTTGAATAGATAAGTCCAACCATCAAAGCTTTGCCAGCAGTTTCGGTGGAATCTTGAATTATTCGAAGCTAGTTAAAAAACGACACTTTTCAAAAAAGTCTCCGATTTGCAATCGAGTATTATTATATTCTTAGAAAAGATATATAATTTGATCCAAAAATTGTCTAAGGAGAAACTCCTAATAAAGTCGAAAATTTCGAAATATTTACTGATTTTTTCTTTGCTTTGAAACTGTCATTAGAAAATCCTTTTAAAGACAACCAAGAATGTAGCCTTTATAGCTCATAATTTGTGTTGCAAACTTACGCTCAGAAAACATTCGCCCCGAAAACTAGAAATTCTCCTATGAAATCCGTCCTAAGCCGATTCGCCCTAAAATTAAGAAAAATATTTTCTCATTAATGGGAAATTTTCAAAGTTTCAGAAAATTTTTCCATAAATGAGAAAAAGTTTTCTTAATTTTAGGGTGAATCGCCTTAGGACGATTTATATGGGAGAATTTTTAATTTCCAGGTCGAATTTTTGTATGAGTGTAAGGTGAGAGAATGGTTCGATGGCTTACAGAGCTTTCTCTTTAACATCTTTAACTTTCTTGTAACATCAAGAAGGAAGCATCTCCGACCCCATAAAGTATATATATTCTTGAACAGCATCAACAGCCGAGTCATGTCCGTCATGTCTGTCTGTCTGTCCGTATGAACGCACAGATCTCAGAGATAGTAAGAGATAGAGGTTTGACATGTATGGGACATATGCTTCTTATGTCTGCAGGCAGATCAAGTTTATTTTCAATTTTAGCCACGCCCCCTGCCGCCCCCGCAATTTAGAAAAAACGTCATATCTCTTACAGTTTTAGAATATTGTTGTTTAGCCGGCTCGAGGTCGTAAATAAAACTCAATGAAGTTATTACTTTTCTTCCAATATATTTCGGACGCGCATCGGCATCCGTCTTCAGGGACACTACAAAAACAATTTACCAATTATAATACATTTTAACAAAAACTAAAATCGTGAACATTTCTACATACAATTTATGACACGTCTGTACCGCTTGACGTGGAGTTCAATACTAACCTACTTTCTCTCTAAGAGATGTCTGTAAAGATGTGCAACGTTCTCAGTATCCGATTTATAGTTCAATCTCTTGTCTGTTGGTGTGTTAATTATGTGGAGCATTTCAAGAGTAAAGCGTTTTCTGTAGTTGTTCTCTTGTTGTAAGATTGTTGTTCCCTCGAAGTTTGGTGAATGTCCGCTCTCCATACAGTGGGTGGCCAGTGCAGTTTTCTGTATGGTCGTTTGGTGTCTAAGTTTGAAGTCCGATTTATGTTGTGATAACCTTGTTTTTAATTTAGACTTGGTTGTTCCAATGTAAAGCTTATTGCACTTATTTTCTGCATCTCCATTGCATGGTATTTTGTATGTTACATTGTTCTTGTCTATTGCTTCAATTTTGGATTTCGTCTTGTTGTAAATATTTCTCATGGTGTTTTTGGGTTTGTGGGCTATTTGTATGTTTTGTTTGTTAAAGCATTCAGAGTTTGCGAACCGCTCTGAAAGCTTCGGTACATAGGTCTGCGATCTAAACGATTTGGTTCCTGTTTCAACTCTGGGTTTGGCAGTCTTATGTCTCTCTATCATGGTGTTGATAATCCTCATGGGGAAGTCATTATTCGTCAATATCGCCTTAATTTCGGGAATTACGTCATTGTGGTAAATCTCGTCACTGATGTGCAGCATCCTTTGAATACAGCTCACAGCTGTATTCATAATCATATTTTTAGGATGTTTGGAGTAAAAATTGATAATTCGTCCTGATGCTGAGGGCTTTTTGTACCATTTTATTTTAAGTGTGTTTCCATGTCTGTTTATTAAAGAGTCCAAATATGGTAGTTTACCATCCACTTCTACCTCCGTGGTGAATTTCAAACTGCGGTGGAACGAGTTTAGTGCGTCTAGTGTGTCTTGGATCTCGGCTTCTTTAATAATTCCAAATAAATCGTCCACATATTTGGTGAGTAGTCTAGGTGGGTGTTTAAGTTTCTTCATTGTTGTGTCCAGAAGTTCCTCCATCACAATGTCTGCTATTACCGGGGATGCTGGGGATCCCATTGGCATGCCTTTAAGTTGGGTGTATATATGGTCCTCGAACTTAAAGTATCTGTTGTCCATCCAAAGGTCGCCAAACAACAAACTTACAGTTTTAAAGATAGGTGGGTTGGTGAAGATTGGATGAACGGTTTTCGAGTTATGAACAAAAGACTGTGCGCTGCTGCAGCGCAGAAACAGCGTTGCTCTCAGCTGCTACTGCAGCATCAAAATTTATGCTGAGCGTATAATTTCGTTGGTACAGAGTATGCTATAGTCGGGCTTGACCGACTTTCTTTCTTGTTTTCTTTAATGTTTTAATCAAGGTTGAAACCCCAAACAATTATTACGAAGCTCCAATTCCAGAGCTCGCACCAAGACTTAACCAACACATTATTGACCAGAATGCCGAACGGATGTGTTCCATAACTCTATTGAAACAAATTCAATACTAAAGTCAATTACACAGGCCGACAAATGGCCATATTTGTGGGGTGCAGCCTTGTCGATGGAAAAATATGATAAATTAATATTCACTGATTCCAAAAACTGGTTTCCGTTTAACTCCATCAGCTCTTGATTTCAAGATATGGCGTAAAAACGATTTTGTCGAATGTTTGCTACTCTACGAATTACGGAGGCCACACCAGGCATAAATATCTGGCTTTTTAAAGCCCTTGCTCTTATCAGCTCCAATCTGATTGTACTTTTCAGAATAGATAGATATTGGGCCTAGCTTGATGTACACTAAACAACGAGGCTCTAACTTAAAAATTGTGAATCTGACGGTTTTTTAGGTCTAGGATGGCTAGAGGAGGTTTTGGTTTTTTGGTGATAAAAGGGGGACGGGGTGGAATTTTCCAACTCCGAAACTTGATCTGAACTTGATCTGCGTACAGCATAAGTCTACCTTCATGCAAAAACTTGTGGCTCTATCTCTTATAGTTTCTGAGATCGACGCGTTCATACAGACAGACAGACGGACGGACAGACGGACATGGCTATATCGACTCGGCTGTTTATGCTGATCAAGAATATATATACTTTATGGGGTCGGAAATGTTTCCTTCTCCCTGTTACATACATTCGCACAACTTCATGATCCCCCTTTTCCCATTTTCAATGGGAACAGGGTATAAAAATGAAAAGCGCTATAAAAGTATATGTCTAAATTGGCCTCTAAAGACAGACTATTCTCGATTTATATCATTTTTTAAAAAAAATTTATGATCACTTTTAGGCTATCGCCGCTTTTGAACTATTTGTTCAGCCATTTTAGCATATATCATTTGATCTAATAGTGTACATTTTTTCGCACTTATAGCTCGATTTCACATTTTCCGGATAGCTACTATGTGTTAGATAAACTCAGAACTTACTCTGTTATTTGTTACCTACAATGTGAAAAATAGGGCTATGTGGAAGATGAGAAATCGGCACTTAATCTGCTTATTGGGCAAAGTTACGGCCTGTCTAAAATGAAATAAATATTTAGGACAACTAAACTCGTACTTTAAGTTTGTATAGGAACAATCAAAAGGCTACTTGTTTTAACGTAGAATTTGTGAAAAAGAAAGTGTATTCTAATTCTAGGCTTGAAGTGGTAAGAAATCACTTGTTTTAAAATGGTTCAGCATTTAAATTCAAATGTGTAGAAGAATTTTCTCTGTTTTTTCCGAGGATGTTTTTTTGATCAAAATATTATCAACACTTTAGCAACAAAATAAGGAATTTCTATACGCGAAATTCAATTGTAAAATTGTAAAAGTTATAAAAGAATAAATCATTTTTTCATCAGTTATGGTGTCTGTGGCGATATATCTATATTAAAACTGACCTTAGCACCGACTATTTATAAATGAAAATAGGCAACACTGCGTATGAGTGATTAAAACAAACTTTCGATTGGGGGATCTACACCCAGCACTACGCTGCTTTAGCTAACATTCTTT
Organism: Lordiphosa andalusiaca; assembly: GCA_035044965.1. Lineage (NCBI taxonomy): Eukaryota > Metazoa > Arthropoda > Insecta > Diptera > Drosophilidae > Lordiphosa > Lordiphosa andalusiaca. Next base: position 231,426 of record JAWNNM010003129.1, read on the forward strand.
AACTCATAATCTGAATATTGCTCGTGCGATCTTTACCAATACGGATCGATAAATAATCATACATAACATAAAAAGTAAACACATTTTTTTGCACTTATATTTTTATGAAACAACTCTTATAAAATAAGCTTTCACCATTTTTTTTTGCTCGCCAAATAAAAAGCTGGAATAAACAGTTGATCGCAATAGTGTGACCGAACGCTAGAAGGAAAATATCGCTCAAAATTATCACCAAAAAAAATTCGATATCCGAAATATCGTTTTTTGGACAAAAATATCGATATTTCGATATTATTTCAGGCAACCCAAAAAAATAAGTCAAAAGGATTCTAAAATTATTCAACGTAATCTTAGTAAATCTCAAAACAGTCTATAATTAAGTATTTCAGGATTGAAAAGTTCGTACTTCGTGTAAGAATCAAGAATTCCCATACTTAACGTACTATTAACACCCTTTGTACTAAATTCAAGTACAAAGTTCTTATTTTTTCTTGATTATTTTGAAAACTGTAAAATCGTGTCCAGCAAGGGTGGAGCAGAAACGCTACATTTGTGACAAGAGTGAACCCTTTTGATAAAATGATTTTCCGAGAAGGGAAGTTAGCCTAGTTAATTAACCCTTAAACATTGAAAAATTCGTCAGTTTCATCTGTGTTAAAATTTGCCGCTGTTGCCGTAACCTGTTAGCTTTAATAAATATTTCGTCCTAGCCCCATCTGGTTAGGGCAATGAATCGCACTTTTTGGATAGGTATTACAGCATAAAGGCAGCTGTTCCGTTGTGTGCCTGCCCCACACACACACACCCACACACACACACTCACTCGCACAGACGTCAGCTTATGCATAATAGACATACCATGTGAATGGTTCGAGAATCCGTTTTCATAACCGACTCCAGACCCAGAGTACCCAACACGAGCACCATTCACATTCGATTATGACAATGCTAAAAATATCGCGAGAAAAAGGAAATTCATATGCAATTCTCAATCAGTCGCTGACCAGGCATCCATTTTCATTTATCCCCCGTCCAAGTGCCAACAGCATTGTCTGACGAAAATTGAATTTTCAATTTGTGAAAAGTAGCTGCTGGATGAGTTTTTTGTCTTTTGTCTCTGCCGAGGTTACGAGTCAGCGGCTGGGGGGATGGGGGGGGGGCTGCATTTCTGACTGCTAACTGATAAGTTTTAAGCCTTGGAGTGCTAATCAATCGCTGACTGGGCAATCAATTTAGTGCGAGGTCTTTTAATGAATCTTCCAATTCTTTCTCTGACTCTCTCTCGATGATGATGATGATGGGGGGTAAGCCTGTTGCTTGTCCTGCGGCTATGAGAAAAATGGATGGCAAAAAAAAGAAAAGTGAAAGGCACAACGATAAAGCAAGCTCACATGCTCTCAAACCAGTCCCAATACCACCTTCCTTTTGCTGTTGTGGCCAGTTGACAGTTTCATTAGTTGGTTTACATGGCCCCGGTGTGGTTGCGGGGTATGAGGAGCGAAGAGACGGAGTGGATTCCGTTTGTTTGCATTGTATCGCCATGTTGTGCAGGATATTGGCTGGCGTTCTCTATGGCTGGGTGGGTTGTTGACTGGTCTTGCCATCTCCTGCCTTGTCTTGTTGTGGCAAACACCGGAAGTCGCTCTGATAAGTTTACTTGACATGTTCTGAGAAAGAGAAACAGAGAGATAGAGTGGAGAGAGACAGAGAGAGAGAGCGCAAATGAGCTCCGACCCCGAGAGCTTTCATAAGTTGATTTAAATCTTAGCTTTTTATCATTTTCTTTGCTGACTTATGGGTGGGTAATCTGTGAGCAACAGAGTTTGTACATTAGATAAGTTGGTAAATAATAAGGTTTTTCATATTTTGTAACTTAAGGCAAATTTGGCAGTGTCCTGCCAATAAGTAAACAATGATAAGGACAAATATTTGAAACTTAAACCTTTTACTTAAAATATTCTTAAATCAAAGAAGCCAAACTTCAATTTTGAAGTGATCAGCTGCACAGAAAAGGAAATAGCGGCCGTATCAATTATGGTTTTTTTGATATTTTGTTAAATATTATTTTCACATCATTTTATTTTGCACATAAAGTCCAAAGGGACGTATTAAAAATGAATAGAAAGTATTCTAAAATTCTTCTTATTGAAAACTTAAGTAAGCTTAGTAAAAATTTTGCCAGCAAAGCACTTACTTTCCAACAGTTCAAAGGGCTTATGCTAAGTCACTTTGTTGGCAGATATTTTTGCCAGGAACTAAGAAACAAAAAATATACCTAAAAGCAGCGCAAACAAAGCAAGGAATATGTCTGCATAGCAACTACCAAAATTCTAGAGCCTGCTGTATTGATTAATATCTCATGCATTTCAGTTAGCTGCTTCATAGTGGCCAATATGTCCTTGTAGAATATTCACGTCATTAATTAGGTTTTTTCCAGTAGCTAATACCAAAAAAGTATAGCAATGCATGGACAAGACATACAAATAATAGTTCACAATCCTGTGGCAGTTTTAACACCTCATTTAATAAAATCTGTATTGATTCGTCAAATTGTATATTAAATTTTTCCAACTATTACATAAATCTGTGGTTGGCTGATTTGCACTGGGTGAGAAATGTTCAGAGTGCTGTCAAATACAATTTCTGACTATTTTGTAGCAAACTGCATTGATTGAGTTTTCAGCGAACTGAGTTTAGCAAAGTTTCTGTAAATTAGTTATGTACTATTTGTCAAATTTGCTTAGACAAAGAAGGGCAACACATTTGGCAAATAGTTGGAATATTCTAAAATGTTGCCGCTATTGCAGCTGATGTCGTATTTGGCCTTGCATGAGACTAAGACAAAAGACGTTTGACTTTTCAAAGCTTAAAATATCTGATTCTTTGTTTAATTCCATGGAATATACTGTTTTTTGCAAAGAACTGAACATTATTAAAATCGTATGGAAAGTACGCCCTAGTTTACACACTTTAAATTTATGAATCTCAAATGATTAAAGCTAAATCAATGGTGAAAATACTTAAGTCAAAGAGTCAAAATATTACAAATAAAAAATAGAGGAAAGTTAACTTCGGCTCGACCGAGGTTTGCAGCACGTTTTTTAACTAATATGAAGGACAGGTCCACTGAAAACAATCAAGTTCTTATATCCTTGCAAAGGGAATTATAATTTTGCCCAAAAGAAATATTCATTTCCGACCCTATGTACTATATACATATATTCTTGATCAGGGTGATGCGCTGAGTCGGTTGAGCTTTGTCCGTCCGTCCGTCTGTCAGTGTGACTGTTTCTACGCGAACTAGTCTCTCAGTTTTAAAGCTATCGAGCTGAAATTTTGCAAAGAGTTTTCTTTTTGCTGCACAGTACTAATATGTCGGAACCGACCGGATCGAATGACTAGCTCCCGTAGGAACACTCGGTCGAAAAACTAGTTTTAGTATGAAAAACTTTTTTCTTTTCAATGGAAACGTCTCCAAACTTTGTAATCGTAGGTTTTCTATGGTTTTTTATAATTCTACCAAGTTTTATTAAAATCGGACAACTATATGATATAGCTGTCATACAAAAGATGGGTCTGAAAAACAGTCATAGTTAGAAAAACTTTTTTGTTTTTAATGGTAGTATCCTGCAATTTTTTATTTATTTGTTTCACATGCTTTTACAGAGTTTTAAAATTTTTTGGCCAAGTCGGATGACTATATCATATATATGAACGATCGGTCAGGAAATGGGAAAATGAGTATTTTTTTAAATTATTTAAGCGAGCATTTGCAAGGGTATAAAAACTTCGGCACAGCCGAAGTAAGCTTAGCTTTCTCGTTTTCAATAAGTCTACTTTTCTGACTCTACTGACTCTATATAGATGTCCGATTTCGACCAAACTTAGTGGAATCATGGGAAAGCATAGCAAACTAAGAAATCCAAAGTTTTGAGGCGTTTTCTTTGAAAACAAAAACGATTTTCTTTCTATAACTATTTTCTCGAACGATCGTTCTTATGCCAGCTATAAGTTTCGCTATAGGTTTCGATACTTGTGCAGCGTATTTGTACCAGAAAACTTTGTGCAAAGTTTGGTGGCGATAGCTTTAAAACTGAAGGAGGAGATAGCATAGGAACAGACTGTCATGGCTATATCGACTTAACTCTTCATGCTGATCAAGAATATATACATACTTTATGTAGTCGGAAATGCTTCCTCTTATGCGTTACAAACATCTGGACAATTTCAATATACCCTCTGCAAGGGTATAAAAAGTCGTCTGAGCGCGACCATAATATGTGTATGCTCAGTTTAATTTTTGTTGCTGCAGCAACAGCTGCAAGCAGCGCGCACAATTATTGATTTGCTTGAGAGTTCTCATTTTCTTGCACACAATAATTTCCACATCAGAGCTTTCTTATCTTTATGAGATAAAATACTTCACTAAGTCTCAATGAAGCAAAAATCTAATCTACTCTCAGACTTACTATACTTCCCATTTGCTATTCGCCTTTGAAGCCATTTGCCAAACAAAATTAACACGATAAAAGTCGCACCAATTTTTAAGAAACTCTTGGAACACCACCTCAAACAACAGCACGTAATTCATAACTAGACTACAATTCAACAAATCTTTACCAATTCTTTGGCGAATAGATAAATCATTTTGATTTATAAACAGGGATGCAAGCCGGTTGTGAACCGTACCGAACCGCTCACTGACGAGTTTTAAGACGATAAGACGGCTTTTGATTAAATTAATGGAGACCACTCATCGACCGAGTTTATACTTACCGATGCCATACTGATGTAGCTTTTAAGGATCACCCACTATGAGACATGTGATCTTAATAGTCCTATCTTCAGACTACATTCCTTTCGTGAAAGTTGCTTATTGATTTTAGGGAGATAGGAACGATTTTCTGTGATGCTTCTTGACCAACTTTAGACAGCATACAAAGGGAAAAGACGTGTTCAGAAATTAAGATTACTTCATCTCAAAATATGAACAGAATGTTCTTTCAAATTTTTAAGAACAAATGTGCCAAATGTTCTTAAAATGAACCAAATTCAGCTTAGCACCGAAAAGTATAAGTGGGACCATGTGGGACCAGGTGGGGTGGTGGACCTACATTTTTTTTTGTTTTATTTAAAAGATTAGCAAAAAACGGAACTCACATCAACACTTTGCTTTTTCAAAAAGAATTTCTAGAAGTGAGAAAATTCGTCCATGATTACTTTTTGACAACAAATGCACTCAAATTGAGTTCAATGTTCTCGGTCTTTCCCACTGAGTACACACAAAAAATATCCAATTGAAATGGAAACTTCTTAATTTCATTTCTTTGATATTAAAATATCAATTTTGGTTTTTGCTGAACTTGAGAAAAAATCAATCTTTAATAAATATTTTAGTCTCTAAACTGAGACGAAACAGGGAATATCTCAACTCAAGATTACATTCTCAATATAAATCTTAATTTCACAATCTTGGATAAAGATCGTTTACACTCAACTTTGCATGGCAACTTAGCTCGGTAAAACCTCTCAGCTCCCTGTTGGAGATGCTGAAAACACTGCTTTTAAATTTTTTTTATACTCTGTACCACAAGTATACAGAGTATAATGACCAGAAGTATATAACAGCCAGAAGGCAGCATCTCCAACCCCAAAAACTATAAATATTCTTGATCAGCATCAACAGCCGAGTCGATATAGCCATGCGCGTCAGACTGTCCATATGAACGCACAGATCTCAGAGATTTCATACTCGCAGGCAGATGAAGCTCATTTTCTGTTTTGCCCAGTTTGCACAGTTTTAAAGATAGATAGTTTGTTCCTTCTGGACATATTGACTAATAGGGATAACTTATCGATCAGCCAAAGGAATGGTGAAGATCAGATGAACGGTTGTCGAGTTATGATCAAAAGACTGTTCGCTGCTGCAGTGCAGTAGCAACGCTGCTTTCAGCTGCTACTGCAGCATCAAAATCCTGAGCGTATAATTTCGTTGGTACAGAGTATGTTATAGTCGGGCTTGACCGACTTTCTTTCTTGTTTGTTTTATAATTTTTCCGGTACTTTTTTGTTGAAGCTTCCCAGAGAACTGTCATCCCTCGATTGGTAAGTTGAGATATGGGTAATCGTGATTTTGAAGTTTTTGAATTTCATATCAAGTTTCTTTAACATTTTTTTTGGAGATTGCAATCTTCTCGAAAAATGTAGGTAATAGATTGGATTTGTCTTCTCAGTGTATTTATGTGTCGTGGCGGGATGTTTTATAGGGCGTAGTGGGTGTGTCGTGTCATAGTCTTACCTTATAATCTGGCTTAACCACCTTACCGACTTCGAACTTCTCCTTTTCTCAATCGTTTTTCCGCCACCTGTTCTTTCGACATTTGTTTTCCCTAAACATTTGAGTTACTATAACAAGGTATCCAACTTGGTCCATTCGTTTTGAAGTTTTAAGCACACTAACAAACCGAGAACAATTTTTATAAATATAAAGATGAAGATTTGGTAAGATTTGTTTCGCAGTCGGATTTTGCGAACGCACTCGGCTGATTTCAGAAAATCTCCAGATTATGGCTATACCCTTGGAGGTTGCTCTAACATTTTTGCAAACAGCTCTAAAAAGACAAGTGGTATGCATGAGTATGAGCAGTTTCATGTATGCCAAATCACCTTAAATACCCCCAAAAGTATGCCAACCTTATTTCCTTAAGTAATTATCAATTCAAATGAATATTTGATAGTCAGCTATGCCAGCGACACACATTGCAATGCATTCACTCACACATAATAAGCCAAATATTACAGAAATGGTTTCCCGAATTACTTTGATATATGCATAAACATAGCATACTTTTAAGAGCATTTATCATCATAATTTTCTTTCGTATCATATGTCGACTTCTATTCTACAAATAAGTAACTGGAACACTTGAAAACTCTCTCTAACTAAAAAAGACCTTTTTTAAATTTGTTTTAGTTTTCGACCCAAAACTGGTTTGAACATTTCGATTCACAAATTCATAGCCTAACTCAATAACAGTCTGCCAAATCGTTTACGGCTATAAAACTCAGTCGACCCAATTTTGCAGCATTCGAATATCGGCATCATTTCAAATCGCCTTACACCCAACAATCCGACACGTTCAACGCAAATTTGAAGACCAATTTTGAAACTCATACACCCAAAACAACATTTTCGTTTAGTTCGCGAGCCTTCGCTCTGCTGACCCATAAAACAAAAAAAACAAAAACAAAAAAAACAAGAAAGAAAGTCGAAAAACAAACACCCATCCCCAGGTAAGGGACAATCCTCCGTCCGTTGAGTGGACAGAAGAAAGCCATGCAAAATTGAACAGGCTGTCAGTTGCAATGGGCAGGGAAGGTACCTACAAGCCGAGACACAACACCGGCAGCATCATCCAATTGTTCTCGGTCGCTGGGCCTAAAATACATATGCATGAGAGTTGGGAGCTTCAGTTGGAGTCGAGTGGAGTGGAGGCTTGACAAACACGCAGATGTAGTCCTCTGACCCAGCCCGGTGCACAGAATACAAGTATGCATGTATGTACGTGAGAGAGGACTCTGGTCATCATGGAGTTGAGCTGGCTCATACGTACGAACATACATGGGTGTGGGAGGTTGGGTGGTTGGGTAGCATGAAGTAGATGTGTCTGTGTGTGTTTGCTTGTGCCTATAAAAGTGAACGGAAGTTAATACGTTTACCTTTTAATACCCTCTACAAAACTGGGTAGATGACGGAGAAGTTGTTTGTCGAGTGTCTGTGGAAGGATATGAATTTGGCTTTTTGCTAAATCTGGCAAGGCAAACGATGCATAACGTTGAAATTTTATCGGAACTTTAGCGCTTTCCCCAGTCTCAGATAGTTGAGTATTGTTGGTAGCAATGGCGATATGACGTATCTGGTACGCAAAATATCCTGACACATGTAATCGATTCATCATTTCATCATTCTCCAACACTCTAATCAATACTCAGCAGGATTTTCTATTCATAATCAAATTTAATTCCTTTCTTAATATATTCCTAGATATTATGATTGCCTAGATGGCCAAGCATTTTGACCTCTCTGATGTGGAATTTGGATACATAGAACTTTTCCTCTAAATAGAGTATTTAGCAGTCGATGCTTCCTACTATCTGTTAACTTTTTCCAATACCTTCCCCCCCACTCATGCCAATCTCTCACTCGATTTTCTCTTTGGGGCCGTGTTCAGGTGGCGCCATCTACATTGTTTTTATCCTCTAGTCTTGTTGCTGGTGTTGTTGTCGTTGTTGTTGTTGTTGCTGAACCGAAATTGAATTGCGTTAATACGCTTATGGCATATGCGATTATGGACCATGCCGTATACACACATAAATCCACGTACATGGTACGATACACGGACATATAATAAATGGCCAAAATAAAAATGCATATGAAAATATATATACAATAAAAATAGGCATCAAATTGAGATGAAGTGCAAAAATCGCGAGGCCCAGGACAATTGGGCGGTGAAATGGCATTTTATGTGGGTTACACATCAATTTAATTGTTATGCTGAGTTTATAGATTGATCGAGTTAATGCATTTTGCTATTTATCGAGTGCCCAGTTGTTGGCGACATTTTAAGATTTTTTATTCATTTGCGACTTCGATATGCCTTATGTTAATTCTTCTGAATTTCCCGAAAGGCTCGATATTTCAATTACAACCGATTAACAGTCTCGGCCGCTACAATTAATGTCCGCCTTTGGGGTCTGCCTTGTGCGAGCTGGCACCAAGCTTCTTAATATCTTCCCTCTGCTGATATTTCAATCTCAGTCTGGGCCGTTTCCTTCTGTCCCTTTTTCCAGAGTCGCTTGCATTCCATTTGCTTCAGCTTGTTCATCCACACCGCTGCACAGTGTAGGATTTTCCCATTCTGAGACAACAAAAATCAGTTGCAGCCGCTGTTTAAGAGCTATTGACTTGAAATTTGGAAGTAAAGTTCTAAGATGAGCAACATTGGACCGAAACTACTAGCCCCTCCCATACAATTACCCATTTTTCAGTACGATTTTTATATGGGAGCTACACGATATAGTCTCCCGTTTTTGATAAAACTTAGTAGAATGTATCAAAAATTTGTAAATGCCAAGTTTGGGGTCAGATTGACATTTCTCAGACGAAATCTTATTTTTTATATCCATGGTTCCTATGCAACTTAAACCATCGATAAATAAGGACACAAGCATTTATTGGCAAAACTCTACCACATCCTCAACCAGATAATGTCAAATTTATTTTCACAAAAGAAACTCGCCATCTAATTATAAAAAAAGTAAAGAACATCCAGGATCAAATTGCAGTTTTAGCTCCAACTTGCATAGAATCAGACTCCAGACAGACCGTTCAACAGCAAAATATCACAAAATGTCGAGCTGCTTTCGATTAAATGTGAATTAGATTGGAGCTTATTAACATGAATAACACCAAGATTGGCAAAAAAAAATCAGTTTTTTCTTTTTGGAACATGTTCTAGAAGTCCATCCGCTTATTCGCCATGTGGCGGAGCCAACGAACACGATAGAATATAGAACTTATAGTAATCCCCTTCAGAACCTGTTATTAGTTTGAAAGTTAAAATTTTATAAATATTGGGCTAGTCACTTCAATAAATCAAATTATATTAAACATTGCAACATTAAATAACACTTTAGGAAGACTTCCATTTAGTTAAAAGAAGTACAGAAATATTGAGCATTTGATGAAATAACATTTCGCTTGATATCAGTTAGATCTGTATAATTATTTAAATTCAAAAGAAAGAAAAACTTAAGGCTACAAATAGAATAAAGATAGTTTCAAAAAACTACTTTTATATGGTGTATGGTTTATATCACTAAATAACTTGGCCTTGAACTGAGGTGCGCTCGTTCTCGTTCTTTGTGACGCACTAAAGCTTAACAAAGAGTATAGGTACGATGGTTCCTTAGTGTTAATAATTTTGTGAAGCATGGTTAGAACCTTGAAGGATATCCATGATTTTAAGTTAGGATTATATAATTGGTTAGAAAATTCAGTAATTGGATTCCTCGGTCTAATGTTAAAAACATACTTCGCAATATTGTTAAACATGACATTTATTTTATTAAAGCTAAGTGCTTCACATTTTCCAAAAACATTTTGCATCTTTGTCTATAAATTGTTGAAATTAACTATTTTTTTTATATTTGATCTTACCAATTTAAACGTAAATTAAAACTAAAATCATCTTAAATCCACTGCCTTTATCTCTGATTTTAAAGTTCAGACACTTTTGTTTTAAAAGGTAGTAAAATCAACAATGCCGCTTCTGATTTCGTAATAAAATCAAAAATGTTGAACTTTTAAAGTCAAAAGTGTGGGCCTTTGATTTCGAAATGCTGACACTTTTGTTGAAACAACAGCTGTGACTTTGGATTATACCAATTTAATTACAAGTTTTAGGCGAAGTTGTGTGCGAAAGCAAAACCAGTCACATGTACTAAAAACGCAAGGCACGGCGTTGTTGTTGTATGAACCTAAACATTAAATGGTTTCATTTATAACAGCTGAAAACCCCGTTTGAATGTATTTATGCAAACAAACTTTTTGGTCAACGTAAATAGCAGCGGCGAGAGTATCTCTCGCAATGAAAAACGACAAGACCATGGGGACAACACTCACATAAAAGCGACGGTCTGTTTCTACGCTGCCTCTTGTTGATTTTGCGCGCATTCTGCTTTGGGATTCTCAAACGGTTATACCAGCGCTGGCATGGAGAGACTTCTAAGAAACGTTCAGTTGGTAGGCATTGATCGCTGATGATAGGGGGTGGTTCCTCTTAAAACAGCTGTACGATCTACCAGCCTCCTTTGTGGTGTTGTGTCTGAGTGTATAGTTGTGCGAAAGCATAACATGACGAAGTTGATTGAGTTCAATATAAGTAGCACATTTGACGTTCATCAACAGTTATTCGCGGTCGGCCAAGTCCAAGGGTCCCGAATAATTCTCAAACCCTGGCAGATTAAACAAAAAGTTAAAAGTTTATGATAATATGATGATAAATAGTTGGCATCATGCCAATTTTACGTCAATTTTGCTTTTAGGTTGGACTCTCCAGCATTGTCAAATCATAACACTTATTATTTCAGCTTCTTTGCTTAGCATACAGAATTTTTTCTCCTGAGGGTGATTTTCCAACATCGGAAAAATGCATCACAAGTTATTTGTAATACTATATTTAAAAACAAGAAAGAAAGTCGGTCAAGCCCGACTATAACATACTCTGTACCAAGAAAATTTGTCTTTTGATCATAACTCGAAAACCGCTCATCCGATCTTCTTCATTCCTTTGGCGGATCGATAAGTTATCCTAAAAACCAAATATGTCCAGAAGGAACAAGCCATCTATCTTTAAAACTGTGGGAGACATGACGTTTTTTTCTAAATTGCGGGGGCGGGAGGGGGCGTGGCCAAAATTGAAAATAAACTTGATCTGCCTGCAGACATAAGAAGCATATGTCCCATACATGTCAAACCTCTATGTCTTACCATCTCTGAGATCTGTGCGTTCATACGGACAGACAGACGGACGGACGGACAGACGGACAGACGGACAGACGGACATGGCTATATCGACTCGGCTGTTGATGCTGATCAAGAATATATATACTTTATGGGGTCGGAGATGCTTCCTTCTGGATGTTACATACTTTTGCACAAATTATAATACTCTATGTAGCTTCGGTACAGAGTATAAAAAAAGAGTTCCAAGTCACTCAAAAAAGAAAACAAGTTTCCCCTTACAAACTTTGTCGGTAATTTTCATCCATTTCGGAATAAAATTCTCTAAATTTTCTTCCACAGTGCGGCCCTACATAACTGAGTGAAAAGCTAGTGAAAATCTTGGATCTTCAGGTTTTGCGGCCTGGTCTGTGGGTTGATAATCAGTCGCGCCAAGAAATTTCTAAACTTCCAATCGTATATAAATCTCTGACTTGGCTTGTTGAGTCGAAGCTAGCTTTCCTTTTTCTTAAAACATCTTAAATAGATTTTATGAATTTACCACATATCAAGGTCTTCCCTTCCTTGTTTAGGCCAAATTGATTTAATTTGTCCTGAAATTCGTTGGCGAAAGTAGGAATACATTAAGCGAGACTATTGAGAAACTGAAAATCCCAGCAGCAGAAAATGCCTACCAATGATTTTTTGGCAAAATATTTACATACAATTGACTTTTAACTTCATTTCCGACTTCTAAGCCCAAGCCATTTATTATGCATTTGACAATGGTATTGCTATTTTTAAATTTGTTTGCCTCCATTGCTCGGCCTTAGTTTCAGTGTCTTTGTCATTTCTGTAAAAATAACACAATTTCCACCTTCTGCCCACTCATTTTTCATCTATCTCTCAAATTCCACATCGCTTTATCTGCACATTCAATTTTCCATTGCGTAAGCCAAATGAATCCTTTGTTCGTTGTCCTGGGTAAAATTGCATTATTATGTATTAGTTGGTAGCTTCCTTACTATCTGTGTTTCCAGCCCCCCATCCGCACTGCCAGTAACCACCTGCCCGCCCCCACTCACTTCCCACTCACAAAGCAGCCTGACATTTTCCTAATACACTAAAAGCCAACGTCATAGTTCAAAGTCGGCGGCACTTAGTCAACGGAAAAAATGCAATCGTCTTTTCGTTGCTACTACACTTTACTCCATCTTTTTCCCAACAATATTTTCACTTTGATTCAATTTCTTAATACCTTTAAGTTAACATCCGCTTTGGCAGTAAGTTCTTGTGTGTGTGTGTGTGTGTGTGTGGGTTTGTGTGAGGATGGCAGCTTCCGAGACTTTCTTTAGCCTTTGCGAAAATGCATCTTAGAGATGAGCAGGGGCATGTAAAGGGATTCTTGGTTAGGTAATATCAAAAAAATATCCTAAATGAATATTTTTTTGATATTTGCAGAGACCGTAAATAATTAATCAAAAAAGTCATTAACTAGGATTTTGTTTCGGTAATTTTTGCATTTCCGTAAATAATTCTATTTTATTAAAAAAATGTTAAAAAAAATGTCAAAATGTCAAATTTTTTAAAACACGGAACTTATTTTATGTTTGCAAACTTGGTTCGATTTTGTTCACTTACTAAGTATATGCGTCAAACTTCCCACAATTTGTTATTCACTAATCCTTATCGGCGTATGAGTAATATTTAGAATAATTTATTGTTGAGTTTTATTTGCGAAAATACATCTAATCATTATTTTCTAAGTAATCAAATGGTAATTAATCATTAAAGTTTGATTTTTTTTAATAGAACCAACAATTGAAAGAACAGCAATTCATAATTATTATGAACAATCGATAATCGTATCATCGGATCAGCATCGTATTTTGATACTCCTCTGAAATGCTGCCTGATCTTGCCAGAGCTGATTTTTAAGTAAATTTGTCAACAATCACTACGATAGGATTTACAGTATTACTTGTAGTTTTCAGCTTAATTTATACTTTAAACTACCATTAAGAAACATGATCCTAATATACAAATATGACCGAGATAATTGAAACCCTATAAGTATTATACGTATGTATATTCATCTTGACACTGAAGTCACAGATTAATAGATAACCTTGCGTAATAAAGTTATCTTACTACTCTAATGGATCACTTTTTACTAGGAATTGTAAATACTAGAGCTGGGCGCGTGAGCGAGTTTTCTGACATGGTCACGAAGGATTCAAGAAAGATAAATCTCTGTACTCACGACTCACGCCTGTAATTTTTAAGAATTTTGCGTCACTCACGAAACTTTCTCGACTCACGATTCCCTTACGAATACACGATAATTGATATTGATATTGATAACGAAATGCAGCCCAAATATGCTATTAATTTCTTCCTTTTTTTTCCTGTCACACATAACTATAATTTAATTTAAAGCAAATTTGCTGCAGTTGGGAAACGAAACATTTTCCAGGATCTTGAAATTCTTACAAGAGTTGATTTCGTTACAGTTGACAAACAATATGCATATTTTGTAGTGATGATATTTACTTGTTAGGCAAAAAATAGATCTTAACAAATTTCTAGAATTCTTCAAACATCGTATGATATTAATTCACTCACGAATAACGCACGAATCACAGTTGATCACTCACGAAACTCTATTTTTGCTCTCGTACATGTCATGACATGTAGCGACACAGAGTGACACGGTGAAAATCACGTCACGGGTGCAGCCTTAGTAAATAACTCCACAATATCTGATCCGTCAGCTTGAAAGCTATTTTCACGAAACTTTGCACGAAGTCTTTAAGTATAAATACTGATCGGATGACTAGAGCATATAGCTGTCATAGGAACGATCGGTCGAAAAACAATTTTTTATTAGAAAAACTTTTTTGTTTTCAATGGACACGACTCCAAACTTTGTATTTCTTAGTTTGCTATGCTTTTCATAAAAAATAGAGTCTGAATAGTATTCTTGGTGAGAAAAACTTTTTTGATTTCAATGGAATCTACTCCAAATTCCTTACATGTTAGATCGTTAGGCCTTTGCAAGATTCCACCTAGTTATGTCAAAATCGGACATCTATATGGTACAGCGCCCATAAAAAAGTAAGGTGCGAAAATTGTCTTAGTTAGAAAACGAACTGCAAGGATATTCAAACTAAGGCCGAGCCGAAGTTAACTTTCTTTTTATACTTTGTGCGACCCCATAAAGTGTATATTCTTGGTCAGCGTCAATGGCCGAGTCGATACAATAATGTCAGTCTGTCCAAGAATATAGACGGTAAGAGATAGACGTTTGACGAGTGTGGGACAAAATATTCTTATACTTGGAGGCAGATCAAGTTTATTTTCAATTTTGCTCACACCTCCCGCACACGCAAATTTGAGGAAATGTCATATCTCCCACAGCTTTAAAGACCTTCTAGACATATTTATTTATCAGTATTATTTATCGATTAGCCAAAGAAATGGTAAAGATGGGATGAACAGTTGTGGAGCTATGATTAAAAGACTGTTCGCTGCTTTCAGATCCTACTGCAGCATCAAAATTTATGTTGAGCGTATAATTGCTTTGGTACAGAGTATGTTAGAGTCGGGTTTGACCGACTTTCTCTGTTTTTTTTATCTAACAAGCTTTCTTTTTCATTATTTGACTATCTCTTGGTGGATCGATAAATAAAAGTTTCTATTCAAATAGCAATCTATATAGCTGTGGCGTCTTTAAACTAAACTTGATATGCATGCAAGGATACGAAGACTGTATCCCAAACAAGTCAATCCTATGGCTCTAACCATCCTTGACATCTGTCAATTAAACTGTTTGGCAATCAAGCCTCAAGAGCTGCCGCAGCATAGAGGTTGTGTAATCGAAAAGGCCATAGTCTCAAATCTTGGCAGTACCAATCAAAATTTGAGAAACATTACTTTATTCATATTCTGTTTGTCCGTTATTATTCTAGAGATAACGTGTCCGGCTGGCAATTGTCGATCGTTTGTATTTAGCTTACTCACATTAAGTTAATATTTTTGAAATGTCCTTTAATGGGATAACTTTGGAAATAGAGTTTGTCATTTCATTTCACATCACACTTGCATCTCTGGCGCCCATCACTCTTAAGCATTATCCTAGCAATCAGCGCGGCTGTAAATCACACACACTCGTCCCCACACTCGCACACTTCGACAGTCAGACAGAGAGATACTCAAGCGAGAACTATTAGAATAGTTGACACACAACTAAAAATGGCGTAGGAAATGATGCTGCTGCTCCTGCCTCCCTAGTTGGCGGGTTAGTTGTGCTGCAGCCTCCTTCCCGGCATCCTTTTGTATTATGAATGTAACTGTAACACGCAGGCAAACATCGCACACGCAGGACACATTTTGTTGTTGTTTTTTTTTTTTTTTCGCTTTCTAAAAACTCAACTCACGGAACTCAGAGTCCGGACGGACGCATCTCGTCCGCATCGTCGCCACACTGACGGATATTCCGGTGCTTGTGTCAAACGCTTGTCATTTTATTTTTGCCCGTTCGCCCCTTTTATCGGCTTAAAATGCGAAAATTGCAAATAAATAAGAGTCTTCGAGGCTTCGTGGCACTGCCTGCCTGCCCTCCTGCCTGCCACCGGGCAACTGCTAAATTATTTACTTGGTTTTTATTTGACGTTAAACGTTCGAGAGTTTTGTCGAAGGATTTGAGTGAGCAAAGTACACAGAGAAAAAAATTGAATTGCTAAAGTAAATACGAGCAAATTAGATTGACTGGAAATCAAATATGTGGCAAAATAACACTGAGGAAAAACAATTCGTGTGATTGCCGAACAGATTGTTCCAAACCATTGTGAAGCGAACAGATGTGGTTTCAAAATGTGAACCTCAAACGTTGGTTTTTCAACTTTGGATTTAAAAATTTTATACGAAAAATGAGGAGAAAGTCTGTGGATACTAGATCAGGTCGCCTCTTATTAGTTAGTTAGTTTATTGGATTTCTTACATCTTAGCACGCAAAGTTAACAACTTATAAATATTGTGCCAGTCACTTCAATAAATCAAATTATTTTAAACATTGCAACATTAAATAATACTTTAGGAAGACTTACATTTAGTTAACATTTACGAATTGAATCCAATTTTTAAGCCAAAACTCTGGCATTTGTACACCAGTCTAGGAAGGAAGCTACATTTTTTGACGAAATGTTCTTAAAAAGATTAAACTTATTACCCATAGAAAAAACAAAAGCAAAACACCATTTGTGGTAGATAATGATAGCACTTGACAACATGGTCTAATAAAGCAACAAAATGTCGGTAAATGTTACATTTTTCATTGTTAAAATCCTTAAAGTCACTAGATGTTTTTGATTCATAAGCATTTTTATTTAAAAACTAAAACACTGCACTTCTGATTTTAAAATGTTCCACATTTGATTAAAAAGTTTTCCTCTTTTAATATAAAAATTGTTCCTCTTTTGATTTTAAAGTGATACAGTTTTGATGTAACTACTTTACCATTCAAAAAAAATTAAAAACAAAAATTTGACAACCACAACCTATTGTTTTGCTGGACATTCAGATTAGAGTCCCGGTAATCATGGACTTGACACGATTAGACTTAGCCGACTGCGCCACCACGAATGACTGTGTTGGTGCACCCCAAAAATATGCTACCTATATTACAGGGATGCAAACCACTCGAAAATAAGTACTGGTTCGATTCAGTGGTTTGCACAGTTTCTAAACCGCCGGTTCGGTTCATAACATGGTTTTTGGAGTTAAATGAACCGCGGTTTCGGTTCGGTTCAGTGGTTCACAAAGGCACATAAAATATGATTTCGGTGAAGTGGCTATTCGATCCTTTTTTGAAATTTGATTCCTATAATCCATTCGATTACCTTTAAAATCCTTAGAGCAATCTGCAAAGATTATTATGTCGGATTCCCAGGACTCGTCTATCAGTTCCTGGAGGAATGCCCTTATTTATTGGCAGATTAAGATTGAATTCAGGTTAAGAAGTACCACAGAAAATTGTAAATATTATCTAATGAAAAAACAAATTTAGATTGATGACAGGTAAATTACGAGATCGGCGGGAAATTGCAAAAGACTTGTAAAATTCTCTTCAGGTCATCCTTAAAAGTTATACCGATCCGACAACGCTAAATATGTATAGTGTCGAACGAAATGTTTGAAAATTATCTTCGGGAAACGATTCAAATTTCGGTTCACCAGCGGGAATAAGCGGTTCGGTTCAAACCCGGTTCAGCTCAGAGCCGGTTTGCATCCCTGCTATATTAAACTCACCTAACTTTTAAATAAGTCCTATAGTTCTCAATGAATTTCTTAATTCTCTTGAATAAACTACGTTAAGCACAAAGATATTTACATTTTTAAATCAAAGTCCCGCACTCATTATGCAATGAATAGAAGTTTCAAGCAGAAACGCAATGCAACAGAAAGTATTTTTGTTCAAGTTATCGCTTTATTTGGGAAACAAAAATATGAAAAATAAATTAATTTATGTTTTATTTATTTGTTTTGCCTCTGATGACTATTTTTGAATTATTTCTTTGTCGAGCTTATCTGTGATCTGACAAATTTTAACGCATGCGCAATGGAGCAAGTGATTGCACTACCTTCTTTTCATTGCATTATGACCCGCACCGTTGTTGTTTCAAAATGTCATACATTTTGTTTTTACGTTTAAAATGGTAAAATGCAAAATGAAAGTTGTTGTTTTGTCAAAGATAGAAGTAGTTGATTTAAAATGATTTTTTTTGATACGTTAAAATTAGTAAAATAAAAATATAAAAAGAAATTTCCAAAAAAATTTAGTCCGAGATCGATAATGTTAATATTACAATTTTAATTTTTACTGTGTATAGTAACACTTGATTTATAACACAAATAACGACAAATGAAATATTCCAAAAATCTTTCCAATTTCTAACAAAATTTGCAAAACATTCAAAGTTTAATGTTTCAACTCTGATGCCTTACAATTTATTTTTAAAATATATTTCAAATATATTTCAAATATAAAATTGCATACTTTTAGTCTGTAAAATGTAAAATGGAACTTATAAAATTTGATCCTGCCGTAGCAGCTGCAAGCAGCGCTTTGCAGCTTTCCTAGTTATGACTATTTATTTATTATATTTTTGCGGCCGTTCTTAAGAAACTCAATAATGAAACTATTTTGTGAAAAGCAAGGCTGCAAACCGGTCCGGAACCGAACCCCTGAGAACCGGTTCGGTTCGGCTTTTTTGGGGTTCGCGAACCGGACCATGAACCAGGCGTCTTACATTTTTGACTCCTCGAACCTGAACCCGAACCGGACCACTTTTCCGAAAAATGAGGTTCGGTTCACCAATTTAACATGCTTAATGAGAGTTTTCAAATTTCGACAATAAATGACTCAACGTCTGATTGCAAAGAATAGAAGTTTATGAAAGCAATAAACAAATATCAAATATAAAATGTGTGAATGATGTTATAGATTCCTTTGAAAATTGTCCAAGATTACATCCATCAACAAATGTTTTAAAATTTTGGAATGGTCATAACACCGAAGACTTTAAGAGTATTGCTTTTACTATACTAGCTGTACCAGCAACTCAGGTATCAGTTGAACGAGCATTTTTAATACTAAAGTTTGTTCTTTCTGATTTAAGAGCTAGTATAGATGACTAAGTAATGATCATTACAATTAAGCTTATGGATAGAAGGTAAATATGTTTCACTTTCAACGTAATATTAAATCAAATGTCAAACCTTTTTTTTTTGTGCAAGCGAACCAAGGTTCGAACCAGAATCTTGGGTTCTGGGGTTCCAAAAACCGGTCCGCGAACCGAGCCTTGGATTTTACAATGGGTTCGAACCCCCGGACCGAACCTCATGGATTATTTTAAAGGTTTTCAGCCTTGGTGAAAAGGTTCCCAAATTCCAACAGAAAAAATGAGACTTTTGACCATAATTTCAACAAGATGTCCCAGTTTGGAATGTAAACAATTGATAATTGTTGCCCTAGTTGCATTAGTTTGACAAGTATTATTCGAGCGACCATTTTACAATCTCTAACAATATAAATTTTTATGTTTTCTTGTGTCACAGACACTCACGACTCAACACGTCTTGTTCGTGTTGCAAGATAAGATTTCGTGCTTGCATGTGCGGGTCAGTTTTTAGCCACAAGCCACGACCTTAGCCGGAACTACTTAACAAATGATCAGATAGTTTTATGTTAAAAAGGAAAACAGACATTCCTTTTTAGGTATTAACGTGCAACAAAGTACAATAATAACGACGAATTTGATAGACTGCCATTATCTAGCTAAACTCAAGAGCTCTGGAATCACTGCAAATGCGTGTTAGTCCAAAGAATCTAAATGTAGTCATAAATAGTTTACAACCTCCCAATGATCAACCTAAACTACAAACGAATGTTACATTGAAATATTAAGCCTGCATTTAGGAATACACTTTCAATTTACATACATGTTTTGTGAACTTGCGGAAAAAAGATTATCCCTGAGCCCCGGGTCCAACCCGAAAAACTATGAATGAAAGATGGTGTAACTCCGTAAAAGGGCGATCCCTCTAGGCTCTAGGATTTTACAAAAATATGTTATATTTATAATTTAGATTGCCATGCCTACACTCTAAACAAAAATCAATCCGTACAGGATAACATGAATTCGAAACAGGATTGAGAACAGAGTAGTCCCAAAAAAATATGAACTTGTTCCCTCTTTTTGCAATACTAAAACGATTTAGTTTATTCCGCTTAAATCTTTTAAAAGATTATATTAAGCAACAAATTCGAGTACAATTTAAACCCAAAGCAGAATCATTTTAAGCATTTTACACTTTAATTTGTTGTCCCAGAAACATTCCTCTTTTCCCTTTCGTCCTCCACATTTCATGGTGCATCGTATTATACACTTCAAGACCCACACCAGCTTTGGTTTATTTGAAACTTTTCAAAGAAACAATGAAATAAAAAAATACGTTTCGTCTGGAACTTGAATTCACAATACTTGCAGCGTTTTACTGAACACAAATAAAATGTTATCTCATTGTGTTGTATGTTATACATACTTTTCCACTCTATTTCCTAATTTATAAACATGTGATTCCAAAAGGTATTATAGTAATCACATTTGGGAAGAAAACAAGCTTGAAAGGCTTGCGCCAAGCCTTAAAAGCTTGAATTGAGCATAAAAAAATTGAAATATCCCGCCGCTTTTTTTCGGTTCATATATATTTTATGATCTATGAATAAAGAACTCCACCTACCACCACTCTCTTGTAATATTTTCTACATATAATGAACCATATTTGGAAATATGAGCCAAATCAAGGAGTTAAAATGTTGAAGTGCTCTACAAATGGGTTCATTAAGGGAATAGTTGGTTCACAAAATTTGTTGCGAAATGGTTAGGAAGGATCCGGCGTTTCAACCTTTAAAGCTTATCTTGGCTATTAAGAAAGAGAATCCAAGGAAACCTGATATAATTACATTAAGAAACATTAATGTAGCGCTTTTTCGCGCTTCTGGTGTTGAGAGATGCATAAAAGTACATCCCCTAATATATCGATAATGATGCAGTCATATTTACTATATTGTTTTCTTTATTATGAAATATTTTCAATTTGCTATCTTTTGCAGTCTTCTATTTAGATCAAAATGTGCCGATATATCATTTTAGAGGTTAATTTACTGGCAAAAGCGGAATATGTCAGCTATGGTACAAACCATAGTATGCGAAGATAGATCGGTTTTTTTATCCGATTTTCTGGAATAATATTTCACTAGATTGACTCAAAACTATAAGAGCTACTTTCGTTAAGTCAAATCTATTGAGAACTTTAAACTCGGTTGTGGTGAGTGAGCGATATGTTGGCAAAGGGTCAGAAATGATGAGCTGTAGAACTGCAAATTTGAGAAATGTCTTTCTAGCCTCTGTAGTGAACTTCACCACAGGTTTTCCAATTAAATGAAGCATACTTCAAATTGAAATGCACAAATGCCAATTATATTCTCAACCTGGTGTAAGGGTCCTTTCATTCGCTTGCACTGCGTTTGACAAAGCCAAACATGACAAAATATAAAATATAATTCAAGTGCTCATTAAACAGAAATTGTTTGTAGAATTTTACTTCCAATTCAATGGGCCCAGTTCGTTCTTAGTCAGAAGATGATAAAAGTTATTATCGAATTGACAGAATTGAATTGAATCAAGCATGTCAAACATTTTAAGGATTTTGATATCGTATGAATGACTTTTCAACTCCTTCAACTGAAGTCTCAGTTGCAAAATCCTTAAAACCTGTTGTGACTGATAAAAAGTGAAAAATTGTGAATGTTAAGTGTTTTACTTACAAGTCTCATTTATATATATAGAGTAAAATCTGGGAGGAATTAAGGCTCAAAGGAATACATTCTTCAAAAGTCCTACAACCTAAAATCTGGGTTTAGTTCCACGAATTGAAACTCTGAAAATATTAATCAAGTTGGCAGCCGTGCTGAGCTAAATACTAGAGCTGGGCGCGTGAGTGAAGTTTACGATTCACGAAAGAAATATCTCCGTACGCACGATTCACGTATGGAATTTATATGAGTTGCCGTCACTCACGAATCATGCCCGATTCACGATTCCCTTACGAATGCACGTTAATGATATTGATAACGATACGTAATACGTGCACACGTAACAATTGGTCTAAGAAAATGCAGCTCAAAAATATGCTATTTCTTCTTATCTTTTAATTTAAAGCTGATTCAAAACATTCGAGGTTCTTGGAATTCTTAAAAGAGTTGATTTAGTTACAGTTTACCTTACCATTTTGCAAATGAATTCTAAAAACAATAAGCATATTTTCTTGTGATGATACTTGTAAACTAATTCACTCACGAAAATCTCACGAAATCGCACAATTGTCACAGTTGTTCAGGCACGAAACTCTATGATTGCTCACGTTCACGTCGTGACATTGTCAAATTCACTTCACGAGTGCAGCTCTACTGCAGATAAAACCTCAATAAAACGGAATATAATATTATAATATAAAGTATAAAACGTATAGAATATTGAGTCCAGTAAATATGCATTTACATGCAAATCACTACCAAGACTTAAGCTATGTTCACACGGGCAAATTAGTTTGTCGAAAATGACGAAAATTTGTCAATATTTGTTTAACTTGTGTCTGAACGCCAAATTAGTTTGCAGCCAAACCCTTATGCCAAACGGTTTGCCGAGTTTGCACAGTCAAGCTTTCGCCAAACACAATGTGAACACTCTCTGGCAAACTGTTGTCGCATTTGCCGAGTTTGTTCTTACAAGGCAAATTTAAGAACAAACTATGTCAAATTTGTGATGCTTGTTTGAGTAACTAAAGTTGCTTTGACCTTTGAATAACAATTTTAATGTTTTGTTTGGATAAAAAGTAGCATAGTCTTGTAAAAATAAGTACAATAATAACGCCAAGGCAAATAGTTAACAAATTTTTTTTCGTATCAGTTTTGAGTTTTTGCAAAAATATTAAGCAGCCGATATTTTATATCGCACAAAGTCGATTATTATTTTTCAACTGGTAGACAAACCAATTGGTTTGTGGGAAATACAAAACTTTCGCAAACGAGTCTGAATACTAAGCCAAAGTCAATGCAAACTTTCGAAGTTCCGACAAACCTATTTGCAAATTAATTTGGCGTGTGTGTGAACACCTTGACAAATTCGGACACAAATCAGACAAACTAATTTGCCCGTGTGAACTTAGCTTTAGGAAGAAGCCAATAAACTAAATTTTGGTTAAAGCCCCCCTTGCAAAAGTCCTGAGTACGCCACTGATTGCGTCAACTCTTGGCAGGTAACTGAAGTATCGATTAAACTTCTTGATAGAATAACTAGACGAGAAAGCTAAGTTAACTTCGTCTGTTTTTATGGTTTTCATGCAAAAAAAGTCAAAAGTCCCTTTTTCCCATTTTCCGACCGATCGTTCGTATGGGAGCTATATGATATAGTCATCCGAATTGGCCAAAAATGTGTTAAATTACGTGAAAGCATGTGAAACAAACAAATACAAATTTGCAGGATGCTATCCTTAAAAACAAAAAAGTTTTTCTAGCTAAGACTGTTTTTCAGACCTATCTTTTGTATGACAGCTATACCTTATAATTGTCCGATTCTCATCAAACTGGGCAAAATTATAAAAAAGCATAAAAAAACTTATGAACACAAAGTTTAGAGACGTTTCCATTGAAAAGAAAAAAGTTTTTCTCACTAAAACTTGTTTTTCGACCGATTGTTTCTATGGGAGCTATGAGATATTGTCATCCGATCCTTCGGTTCCGACATATTAGAAGTGTGTAGCAAAAAGAAGGCTCTGTGCTAAATTTCTGCACGATAGCTTCAAAACTGAGAGTCAAGTTCGCGTAGAAACAGACAGACAGACGGACGGACGGACAAAGCTCAATAGACTCGTCACCCTGAATCAAGAATATATATAGTTTAGTTTATAGGGTCGGAAATGAATATTTCTTTGCGTTGCAAACATCTGGGCAAAATTATAATACCCTTTGCAAGGGTTTAAAAATGATTTCCCAATTATGTGTTAAATTTGGAGAATCTTTAACATTCATTCATTAATTAAAACTCAGAGTTCACTTAATATTTGAAAAAAACATAAACCTTGGTTTCAGTTTAATTCTCTCAGTGTATTTTATGGAAGATACATGCGTGTGTTAGCTGCAATTCTGATCGTTAGCTCAATGGCTCGTACCATTAGTTAGCGTATAAATGTAACTATTGCCATTGGACGGGGATTTTAGCCAGAGAAAGTCCTTTATCCTTCTGCTAGTCCTTGCCTACCTCCTCCACCCACTCTGTAGTTGTTGCTTACCCATGTTCATTTCGTGTACGTTCAAAGTGCTGTTCAAATAATGGCAGAAACAGCATAGAGCACAACATCCAGCCCATCCGTCGGTGGAATCTTTGTGTGTGGAATTTTCTGTCGGAATCATTTTTAGACGCAATGCTTGGTTTGGTTTTGAGTGGGTTTCTTTGACTAGTCGGAAATAAGTAGCCCGAATTGAAATATTAATTTACTGGAAATAAAACCCTTCAAAAGTCCATTTCATAGCTGGTACATACTGAAATCCTTGTTCTGCACACATCCATCAACACAATGGAAAAAAACCCACTAATCGAATGAATGAACGAGGTAAAAGGGGGTCAACCCAGTCGAGGCCTCTCCCACCTCCATCAACCGAACCCGATGCCTAACCCAATTCAAATGCAACAAACAATGCTCCATACAATAGCAGAACAACAAGTCAGACAGCAGTTACATATTTGGCGCTTTTCCGCTTTCCAAAACCCAAAAAAAAAAACCTAACCTACAGTAGACACTCACTGTAGTGAAACGAGGGATTTTCGGTGGAATTGTAAACACACAGGACTTTTCACTGTCTGCCCACTCCAAGGAAAGTTTCCTGGTCAACCGGTTGAGCACAGCATGTGTCAGAGTTTGACACATTTCATTTGAAGTTTTTCTCGCCTTCAGAATGATGACCGAACACAAAACTCAACCCACCCCTCCCCGCGGGCGGCCTAGCTAGCGTGGACCATTGTCCATTCAAATGTGAAAAACATATCGAGTTTGCATTCAATTTTCCATTTTTTTCGTTCCTTTTTTTTTTTTTTGGATCCGGTCAAGCCACGTGTGTGTCAGTGAATACGTGTAGAACTCACACACACACACACACACACACACACACACATTAAAAATGTTGCCTCGTTGAGTGCCCGAGTCTCTCTTAAGTAAACACAGCAGGAGTGAAGGCCAGGACAGTAAGGGGTTAAGGCGAGATAATTAGTTACTTTGTGTCGTTGCGGTTGGGCTTTGGTCTGTGTACATCCTGCTACGGATTTGTTGAGGTTTTGCTTCAAAAGTGGCGCGTGCCTTAGTCCAGTCCAGTCCGGGTCTATCCCTGTCTCTGACTCCCCCGCCCCGTTATTTGGTCTATTTGTATTGGCTGAGTGTATTTGCTTATGCTCTCTACGGTCTGTAGGGTTAATTGAATTTGCTTTTAAGGTTCCGCATTTTCCTTCTCGTCAGCCGCAATTTCACCTCGGGATGAGCCGATATTCAATAAAATTAATATTATAAATATTTATGAGAGGGGAGCGAAACCGGCCAGAACAGTTTGTAGTTTTTCTTTGATTAATTGCATAAAAAAGAAAGGCAAATTGTCGACAGGGAATTGTTGTGGTTGCTATTTGTAGCTGAAACAGGTAAAAGTGTTTTGGGTATTCTTTAAGGGCCGAGAAATGAAAGTGCTACAAAACAAGAGTTGACAATTCTTCCATGGGGAAATTTGTTTGGAAAAGATTGAATGAGCCATATATATCCTACCCGCAAAATGAAAATTAAGCATCATTTTGTGGACAACTTTAGATATTTTGGTATCATGAAAAGTTCGACTGTAATGTTAAATTTTTGAACATTCAATTCGAACTTGCTTGTATTCAATAAGTGTTATTTTTGCAACTAAACAGAAAAAAAGGCGAGATAAAATTATGTTCAAAAATATTGATTTGATCTCCACCTTCGGATCGAAATCTCAAGCTCGAGTCGTACTAAAGTGAGCTTGTTAGAAAGTCTTAAGGATTGAGGATTGTATCAATCCGCAAAGGCTACGATTAATCTCGAACACATACTTGAAAGTCAAATAATCCTGACACGAATGAAGTGAGTACGGATGCGCCATGTCAAAACGAAAGAGCTAAAGAAACTGAGAGGACGAAAATCTCTCTCAGCTATACTATAAGGCTAAATGGGTACATACTTCTATGATACCCTACAATTCCCAAACAGTCATTGCAATGCTGGCATGAGGCGGAAGCTAAATTCAATAAAAGATAAAACTGTGGGTATGCAAATAAATAATGACCTCGATCCGGCAAGAACTTGCTGGTTTGAAAATCAAAACGAAAGTGAAAACAAAAGAAAGTCGGTTAAGCCCGACTATAACATACTCTGTACCAAGCAAATTTGTTTTTTGATTATAACTCGAAAACCGTTCATCCGATCTTCTTCATTCCTTTGGCGGATCGATAAGTTATCCTAATAACTAATTATGTCCAGAAGAAACAAACCATCTATCTTCAAAACTGTGGGAGATATGACTTTTTTCTCAATTGCGGGGGCGGGAGGGGGCGTGGCCAAAATTGAAAATAAACTTGATCTGCCTGCAGACATAAGAAGCATATGTCCCATACATGCTAAACCTCTATCTCTTACCATTTCTGAGATCTGTGCGTTCATACGGACAGAGAGACGGACGGACGGACAGACGGACAGACGGACAGACGGACATGGCTATATCGACTCGGCTGTTGATGCTGATCAAGAATATATATATATTTTATGGGGTCGGAGATGATTCCTTCTGGATGTTACATACTTTTGCACAAACTTATAATACTCTATGTACCTTCGGTACAGAGTATAAAAATGTCGTTAAATAAGTTGCATGGGGCTCTTGTGGATAGCTCATTTTGCGGTAACATAAAGTTTCAACATAGGGAAAAAGTCAATCTAGATTATTTTTGAAACCATCCTTTTTCGGATTCTGTAAAGTTTTAATAACAAGGTCAAATTAATCTCGGGCAAACTTGTATCAAGACGATTTCAAGATCAAGTCAAATACGAATTCGAGCTCAAGTTTTCTTGATTTGGTCCTACTAAGGGATCAAGTCGAGTACGGATAACAAGCTAAAATCAATCCCATTGATTTGCAGTATTGGAAAATCTGAGATCAGGACAATCCCGTTCGTATTTGGAATGAGAAAATCCGGGATTGACCGACTTCTGACATCGTTTATGATTTTTTTATTCCCGAATATCTTGAATCTAATTCCGAAGGCATTTCCCGTCGAATTACGAACACGAAAATAAAAACGTTTCACAATTGATGGGGAATAACTTTTCAAAAGAAAATGTTATTGAGAACTAGGCTGTTTTTCGTGCTAATTATGTTTTTGGTTCTCAGTGATTGAGCATAGGAGATAGGAAAGATGTTCACAATTTACAATATCTTATGCAAGACCATTCAGAGCCGTAAGCCTGTCCCAGAGTCAAATTTAAAGTTATATATATGTTGAGCATATGTTGTAATATGAATGGTTATGTCATTAAGTGTAACACTAAATTTAATGTTTGTGGCTTGTATAACAATTCCCAAAACCCTCTATGCCAGGGGATAAACCTTAGTAATCATTTTTCTCTTATGTTTTGGTATAAAGAATTTTATTACATATAATTGGCATTCATTTTTCAGAGTGCTTTGTTTGTCTATTTTTCTCTATACTTAAAAGTAGACAGACGTTCTCTTATATTAATGAAAATCGTTTTTGTAAGTAAATCAAACTTAAGAAATTTGGTTTTATTTTGTTTTGTATATTCACTTATTTAATTGCTTTATCAAAATGTGGACTGAACGAAAGACTCGAAACCTAATAAGATGAGTAATATAAATGATTGGCAAGGGAAAATTTCAATGTGGATCTTTGGTTTTGCATATGTGTGCAGTGAGTGTGCGAAATCTGCCGAACAAACTTTGCACACCGACAGAACACACATGTTACATCCTAGTTCCATATTGCAAATTTCCCGGACATTCACTTGTATGGACGTTACTTATCTTGTTCAGATCTGGACCTCTTTGGCAAAACTAAGGTTCGGAAACAAGCCAATTTGGTCCAAACCTCGCAATCGTTGTATGAAAATTATATTAATCTCTTATCATACAAAATCGATGAACTGTGTAATGAAGATTCGACCATGATTTGACCATAGATTAAAGTCCGCCCAGTCCGACCCGTTATTTGTGAAAGAAACTGCTTAAAAACCTTCACAAGGGTGATAACATTTTAACATTATGTTAGCTTGCATCGCCCGCTGACCACATTTATATATGGCAAGATGTTATATTCTAATAGCTCAGATCATTCTTCAGAGAAATAGCTAGTGCATAAAAAAATAATAGTCTAGATTGTAGGAGTTATTCAACATTTTTGAAGTGACACAAATTTGACAACTATTTGATCTGAGGTTAGATAATTTAAAATTGGCTGACTCTAGCTCTTTTCAACTCTGTGATCAAGGTTTAAAGATAGCAGGGATGCAAACCACTCGAATATAAGTTCGGCTCAGTAGTTCACACAGTTTCTGAACCGTCGGTTCGATTGATTACATGTTTTTTAAACCTGACTGAACCGCGGTTTCGGTTCGGTTCAGTGGTTCACAAAGGCGGCACATTATGAGAAATTATGATTTCTATTGTCATGTGACTTAACGCACAGTTTGCAAATTGAATTCCTAGAATCCATTTGAAAATCTTTAAGGATTTTAAGTAGAATGTCTAAAATTTATTATGTCGGATTTTAAGTTCATAAAGGAATGAAATTCGAAAACAGAGAATGTCTGCTAGAATAGAAAAGAATAAAAAACTCTCCTGGCTAAGATGGAATTAAGGTAAAGAAGTACCACAGAAAAATGGAAATTGATGGCAGGTGTATTAGGAGATCGAAGGGCAATTGTAGAAGACTTGCAGGATTGCATGTTCTAAAAATTTTCATCAAGTCATCTCTAAAATTTATATCGATCCGGCATCGCAAAGGATGTAGAGAGTCGAACGAAATGTATAAAAAAAAAATCTCAAAGAAACGTTTTAAATTCCCGAATTAATAAGCATTATTGGCTAGAGGAAAGCGATTTCCGTCTTAAAACTCGTCAGTGAACTGAACCGAACCGTTAATATGTGTGGTTTTCGGTTCGGTTCAGCAATTTTGAAAGGAAGCCGGTTCGGTTTGCGGTTCGGTTCACCAGCTGGAATAAGCGGTTCGGTTCGGTTCCCTGAAAGATAGTTTAAGCTCTTAAAACAAAGTCTTCACGATAAGCCAGTTCTATACAGATGGAATGTTTCGGTTCTGAAACGGATATTTTGCTTCCCAGATAATCCATTCGCTTAAACCGTTTCTATATAAATTAAAAAAATAATATTGTTAGCCTACTTTTGGTTTGATCCACTACGTTCAGGCATAACTCTACATAGAAATATGTTTAGAATAATTTTCATTGAAAATTTAACAATTTTGCGCATAAATTTCTATTGCTTAAATTACTGTTGCTGTCTGAAAACATGTTTTGTGGTTTTAGTTCTTTTTTTCTAGTCCATTGCAGTTAACGAATCTTAAACAATTATGATGGATATTCTATGAATTCCCATCAGCTCATGCATATTTATTATTATACTTTTAGTGTGCTTCAAAAAGAATTTCACATTCTTCTTTTTTCCCAGCAACAACACAAATAAAAACATTTTTCGCAATATTCGTTGAGTTTGTTCAATCAAAACAGAGTGTTTTTTGTTTCTGCTCCTTTTTCGGTCAAATAGTTTTTATACTTTTTGCAATATTTGTTCATTACTTTTATCAATAAATTGATTATTTAATGATGGCCAGAAATTGACAGTTTTTGAAGAGCAGCTATTTTAATCACTTGCAAGCCATTGAAGCACACAGCAAAGTCAGCCAATTTGCATAAAAAAAAAACATGAAACTAAACTAAAACTGGCAGCAACAACAACAACAACAGCAACAACGACTGCAACTGCTTATGGCTGTTTGGTTTTGCTTTCCACACAAAGTCAGGAGGGTGCAAAAGTTGGTAATTTGCTTTCACAGCGTTTTAAACTTTTCGGGAACCGCGCGTAAGTTTTTTGTGTATGGAATACAATTTTGTGGCAAATTAAATACACAAACGAAGCGTGCACTAACTCATATAGTCGACACACACACACACGCCCATACACATATTTTTGTATAAACCGTAAATATTCGCAAGCAAAGCTCAATGCGCTGCCAAGTATGCAACGAAAATTTGTCGAAAACTGCGTTTTTAACCTGCGTGCCACATTTAAAGCGTTTTCTGTATGAGAATTCGGGGCAGGACAGGGCACAGATGTTGTAAGGCTTTAACTTGCAAAACGTATGTGTGTGAATGTGTGCGTGTTGGCGGAAGAAAGTGAGAAGTTTGTGCACATTATGTAGCATACATTTCGGCTGTTTCCTTTTTTTCTGATTGCGAGAGTGTGTGTGTGTGTGTGTGTCGTCTGAAGGCATGAAGGGAACTGGGTAAATTAAGTAGTTAAGCATAAAGCGACAGCAATGCTTAAGGACCAACAAGTAAAATTCTTTAAAAATTAGAGATATTATACCATTTCAGTATCGAGGATAGTTTTAAAGTTAAAGTGCAAGTTTTAATATAAAAATAACTTAATTTTGTCTTTTATTTCATTAGCTTCTTAGTTTAATTGGCCTTTAATTAACCAACACCACTTAATCACTCTATTTAAGTGTATTTTCTCAAACTCAAAAGTCCGCACAAATTTGTTGCTTGAGTTAACAGCAATTAAAGTAATTTGGCTTTCTCCATGTCAGTTTCAGACATTATCAATGAATTGCATTAGCAGCAATGATGCCAAACTCAGCCAAGACATTTGATTTTGCTATTGTTTGTTGCGGGTCTCCGCTTTCTTTTTGTCGATAATTTTATTAAAATTTTGTAACAAATCTCCAAATCTCCAAATTAAACTTCTAAATAATACAAATAAATAACAATCAATAACAAATTGATCGATTACAAATCCTTAAAATGTTGCCATTGCACTATGAGCAAAAAGTTCGAAAATTGTGCATAAAGTATTTATTTTTATATTCTAAAAAATCAAAATTGAATGTGTTTTCCAATTATGCACACTCAGGAGAAAATAAAACTGTTCCAAAAGAATTTTTACAGCGTGCGGTTTAAAATTGCCGCGCAAACAAAGTCAGCTTACTAAATGCATGCATGACCTATCGAAATATTATATATCCGTGAATGTCGATAAACTTTGCGCGTTTGTTGTGGCTTTTTCTTAAGGTTGAAGACAATTTGGAAGTATGGCAAATAATCGTACTGGTATGTAGATTCAACGTTGTATGTTAGTTTTTATATGTTGTGTATGTTTTGTCGTGTACCGCCAATTTTTGTTGGAGTATTTTTAAAGCTAAAATTTAACAAATCTAATTGTGTTCTGTGGTGTGTAACTTATTTGCCGCGCGCGCTTGCGTGCAAGTAAAACTGGTATGTTTTTCGTAAAAGTATATAGAATACGGTGTTAATAATATTCTGTGCCCGTTTTTGCCCGTTTTCGAAAAAAATGACATATTACAGCCGAATTTGAGTTTCGCCGCTTAACACTGCTGGAGGTTTGGGACAACAATGGACGCGACGTTGGAGAAATTGAAAATAAGTCAACTCAGCAACTCACACGTTGAATAAATTGAGCAAAAAGCTTGCAGTTTTATCACACATACTATGAAATATTTGCCTAAATGCAACCGTATGTTGGCAAGGTTTAAAGTGGCTTTCGCAGGCGATTATTATAACCTTGGATGAAGAGCTTACGGATCCATCTCCATCTAAAATGGGTAGACCAACGCTTAGCTACACAGGCTGGAATGCGTTTGAAACATAAATTAGCAAATGATCTTGCATCATACACTGACTTTTCAATGCAGCACTTATTACATGCCGCTTCTGTTTCTGCAAAGAAGGCTAAAGAGGATGATTTGTTTATTGCATTAAAAGTCGTCAGGGAAGAACAGACAGGGAACACGACAGGAGGCCGGAAATCTCAGGTGATTATTCCCCTTACCCCTGAAGAAGCATTGGCATTTTTGTTGGTAAATGGACTTACCAAACAGCAGTATATCAATATGCATCATCTTAATTAACATTTTTTTTTACGTGGGTGTGGGCAGATTGTTTGAAGGAGTAGTTTTATTTGAAAACAAAAATAAACCGAAATTCTATATTAATATTTTACATTTTTGTGCCAAATTTGAACGCTCTAGCTTTTAAATAAGACTTTATGCAAAAATTTCGGACTTTTTGCCCACAGTGCATTGTAAGGGGTATATTAGATACAAGACTTTTAAATATATTCTCAAAAAAAAAAGAGGAAATCTCTCCATGAACTGTAACACCGCGATAGAGCGACTTACAAGTCATAGAATGCTGAAAACTGGTGATTATTTCCGTGACACCTATTTGGATATAATTTGTACTTTTACCTGTTGAGATCTTATATAAGATGGGTGAAAAAGACCACAGTGAATTGCTGTAAATTTGCTGTCAAAAAACGCAAATGAGCAACTTGTATTAGAAACTCAGGGGAGATCTGAAAGTGACTCATACACTTTTACGAGAAATTGTCTATGCGCCATTTATCAAAAAACCAGAGACGTGTTTAAAAGAAACAGTTCCCGTACAAGCACGGTAAAAATAAACAACATTATTTTATCTATATTATATTTAAAACTCATTACTTTTTCAGTCTCTTATAGGCTCTGTAATTTCTAGCGACAGGAGGCACATTTGTTTCAATATCAGTTGTTTAGTAAATTATTCGACCGCCAACTTCAACTATATTAACCAGAGATGCAATCCGGTTCTGAACCGAACCGAACCGCTTATTCCAGCTGGTGAACCGAACCTCAAACCGAACCGGCTTCCTTTCAGAATTGCTGAACCGAACCGAAAACCACAATTAAAAACGGTTCGGTTCGGTTCAGTTCTCTGACGAGTTTTAACAGGAATCCCTTTCCTCTAGGGAATGATTTTTATTAATTTGGGAATTTGAATCGTTTCCCGAAGATAATTTTTGAACGTTTCGTTCGACCCACTACCTATTTCGTGTTGCCGGATCGATATAACTTTTAAGGATGACTTGACGAAAATTTTACATGTAAAACTGTAAATGTACCTGTCATCAATCTGTATTTATCCTCAAGTAGACAAGATTTTCAATTATCTGTGGTACTTCTTTACCCTAATTCAATCTTAGACAGGAGAGATTTTTTTCTCATATAATACCTGCAGTTCATGAATTCAGGACCAGCCCTTCCATTTTGGGGCTGATTCAGCTATGATTCAGGTCTGAGCCTAACTTAAGGGATATGATAAATAGAGTAATTAAGATGCCTGTATGTACGTATTCTTTTCCAGCCGACATTCTCACTTTTCGAAGGGCATCCCTCTAGGAACTTATAGACGAATCCTGGAAATCCAACATAATAAACATTGGACATTTTTCTGAGTATTTTAAAGGTTTTTGAATGGATCATAAGAATTACACTTCAAAAGTGTCACGAAATGTCACATTACTACATATGTCATGATATTTCATAATGTGCTCTTGTGAACCACTGAACCGAACCGAAACCGCGGTTCAATTAGCTCCAAAAACCATGTATTTCACCGAACAGCCGGTTCAGAATCTGTGTGAACCACCGAACCGAACCAGTACTTATTTTCGAGTGGTTTGCATTCCTGATATTAACTGACGTCATTAGGTCAATTGCCAATTTAAAATTAACTTTTTGAAGGGTACGGTATATAAAAGAAACACTTGATACTCGTATTTTATATATTAAATTACTTTCCATTTGGTATTGTAATAAAACAATTTAAATATTAATGACAATTTACCATTTAGTAAACTTGATTAAATTAAAATAATAAGATAATCGTAATCGGTCACAAAAAGATCAGAAAATAATCAATAATACAAAGATAAAATATTTGGTTTAGAGGAGAACCTATGTACACCTTCACTAATAATTTGACTAACAACAAATATTAACAACATAGGAAAAGGCACGAGTTCAAAATCAATTATACATGCATGTGTTTGCTGCCGGGTCCCGGAAACTGCAGTTAGGTTTCACCAGTAGGCTCATTTTAAGCATAGAAATGCATTAGAAAACTTGCTCAGATAGACAAATCGGGGAGAGAGCTTTTGAGCGTAGATGGTTCTTGCGTAAATGATCTGCGTTTACATGAACATATTTTGCAAAGCAAATAATGGCATTTACATTTAAAACAATCAATTAATTAAGCGTTCTGCTTCGTACTCATTTCTTTAAACTTTCTACTACGTAATTTAAATACTGTAATAAGTACAGAGCATTTTCTTATCCTATGTCCAGGGCTTAACCAAGCAAGAGATAATGCTTTCGGTAATGAATTTTAAGCCTACCTTCTGCCTATTAAATATAACCAAAACATAATCCAATTATAATCAAATCGAATTCTTAAAACATGCTTACATATATCATTAACTAGCATCGCCCGGGTCCTCTGCATTATGAGAAAATTAAAGTTTTAACTGTAACTTTGCTTTTTTCGCGGCTTTTTTGACAGTTTGATATCCACCTCCTATTAACCAGTCTCCAATTGCCGTCTATAAAATCTTCATAATAATATAAGCTCAAATAAAAATATCAAAATTCAGCTGTTCAATCTGCATCGTCCATTTACCCACGGCTGGATTTTAATCTAAGCTTGAAGCGCTTTCATAGATATACATATTATTATTCTACAAATTTTGCGGATTTTTGGACCTAAGAAATTTTCGCTAGCAAGCGTCCAACCATTCCTTAAAATTCCATCGCAATCGGATGATCGGTTGAATTTTGAAAATTTCGCGGTTTTTGAACCATTTTCCGCCCACTTCTTCAACTTAGAGGCCTTCCCGGGCAATCACTTAACCATTCTCCAAAGTTTCTTTGCAATCGGATGAACGGTTTAATTTTTCAATTTTCGCGGTTTTTGGACCAAGTCACAGACATGAGACATAGCCTATGACAATTTCCTGATCGACATGAACATACTGTATAAAATTTGTGAAGATCGGTTCAGGGGTTTAGACGCCCATAAGGAACAAATATACAAACATACTTTAAATTTTATATATATGTATAGATTGTCTATATTAACAGATTATATTCAGGTATCATACACATTTTGTTTAATGAACCCCACACACTTATATATATTTTGCTAATTTATTATTTAGGAAAAACTACCATGTAACTTTTCCTTTAATATTAGTTAAGCTTTGTAAGTTGAAATATCAATGATGTTAAATTAATAAATCAATTTTATATTCTAAAGACGCCCCAAACAATTCAGGAATGTCCCAATTTAGAACAGAAATTTAAGGATATGTGGAATTTTCCGTTGTGTTTCTTGCAGTTGATTTACCAAACAATTTTACACAATCACAAAATTGCAATCGACAACGAACTGATAGCCATTTGAGTTGATCGGAGCAAAATGGAATCGGTTCTTTATTACCAAAGATGTCATTGAAAAACATATTAATCTGAAGTAACATGTCAGATGAATTGAGAAATTTTTGTCAGATATCGACAAGTTCAAATACATTGGAACATTGGGAATTTTAAGGAGAAAACGTTTAAACTTTGCAAAGCGTTTGATCCTGTAATAACGAATAACACTAGACAACAAGGTATACTGAAGGATTGGTGGTGATGACAGATTGTTTTTATGCGCTGAGCACGAAACTTTTTTTACTCTGTACCAAAGGTACATAGAGTATAATAAGTTTGTGCAAAAGTAGGTAACATCCAGAAGAAAGCATCTCCGACCCCATAAAGTAAATATATTCTTGATCAGCATCAACAGCCGAGTCGATATAGCCATGTCCGTCTGTCCGTCCGTCCGTCCGTCCGTCTGTCCGTCCGTCTATCTGTCCGTACGAACGCACAGATCTCAGAGATGGTAAGAGATAAAGGTTTGACATGTATGGGACATTTGCTTCTTATGTCTGCAGGCAGATCAAGTTTATTTTCAATTTTGGCCACGCCCCCTGCCGCCCCCGCAATTTTGAAAAAACGTCATAACTCCTACAGTTTTAAAGATAGATGGGTCGTTCCTTCTGGACATATTTAGTTCTCTAACTTATCGATCTTCCAAAGGAATGATGAAGATCAGATGAACCGTTGTCGAAATATGATCAAAAGACTGTTCGCTGCTGCATCGCAGTAGCAGCGCTGCTTTCAGCTGCATCAAAATTTATGCTGAGCGTTTCATTTCGTTGGTACACAGTATGTTATAGTCGGGCTTGACCGACTTTCTTTCTTTTTTAGCTTAAGGTTGCTTAAAATTCATCATAAAGTTATGTTCGAACCACAAACTTCGATTAGCTGTTTTTTAAATCTTGTTCCACGAGATGAAAGCTTCGTGGCGAACCTTCTTTGAGCTTCTGTGAGGGGAATGCATTATTGATTCATAAACTGTCCTTAATTGATATCTTTTTTATTGTGTTTTTTTATTACCGAAATAAAAATGTCTCTAATATTTCAACATCTGTTTTCTTTTTCAGATGCCCCATAACTAACAAAAAAAATTGGTAAGCACAAAATAAGTATAAGCAATTGATAAGGGACTTAAAAAAAATATTTAGAAAAACAATTCATACATTCAAAGCGAGCAAGTGGGAATCAATTCCTCATTTCGAAGTCTTTTCATACCCAAAATGTGTGTTTTGTTGCACAGCTGTCTCCCTCTG
The DNA here is from genome assembly GCA_035044965.1 of Lordiphosa andalusiaca. Taxonomy (NCBI): domain Eukaryota; kingdom Metazoa; phylum Arthropoda; class Insecta; order Diptera; family Drosophilidae; genus Lordiphosa; species Lordiphosa andalusiaca. The sequence continues at coordinate 268,430 of JAWNNM010003129.1, forward strand.
ACATTGTTTGAGTTCCAGGCACAGCAAAACTTTAGCTTTCAATTTACTTAATTAGTCGTCTCTTGCATATATGTATGTACTATATGTTTGTATGTGTTCACATAAGTCGTTTCCTAGACACTGAACACATGTCCCTGGCACGAATCTGCTTATCACATTATCATCTGTCTCTTTGTCTTTGGAGGCTGTTTAAGTTGCTGGAGAAGTTTTTTTTTTTCCTTTTTTTTGTATTTTTGTGGCGTTCCTTTGGCACTGTTCAACACTTTTTCCTTTTGCAGTCATTTGACAGTTTCAAGCTTCCCGCATGATGAAAAGTTATATGGCAAACGGTTTTTGGTTCTTTTAAAGTTTCGACTTCTTGGTTTTTCTTTTCTCTTTATCAATATTTTAAGTAAGTGCCAGGCTCACACACACACACGCACACAGTCTCACCGATTCTTATGTATACCTAACAAGGAGGCTGTTCTGTCCAGTGGAGCAGTCTCTGGTCATATTTTAAGAGATAGGCAAAACATTAAGCGGATTAGTTTTTTCTTGGTAGCAGACTTACATAGGTCAGGTGGGTAGCCATTAGTTTTATGTCGTCGACTTGTTGTGGGGTGTTGGGGGTTGGGGGCTGGGCCCTTGGCTAGTTATAAATTGTTGGCTATTAGTTTAATGAACTTGTAGCTTCTTTTAGCTTTTTAAGTACTTCTGCATTGCTAAGGCAACCCACAAGCCAAACCCCAAAAGAAGAAGGGAATGACTGGCCAAGCGGTTGCAGAGAAATTAGCTTAGAGAAATGGGAAACTCGCACACAGACACACACACACACACACACAGATTAAGCTGCGTTAAGTAGTTATAGAGAAAATTGTTTGTTAAGCTAGAAAAATCCCTAAAAAGATTATTGAAATAAGAGTGGCAAAAAGTATGCTATGCATTTAGTACACACTTTCTTATACTCTGTACCAGCGGTACACAGAGTATATTAAGTTTATGAAAAAGTAGGTAACAGAGAGAAGAAAGCATTTCAAGCCATGTTCGTCCTTCCTTACGTTTGAATACACAGATCTCACAGATGGCTTACTCGAATAAAAAACAAGCCTAGAGCTAAGATTAAGCAGTTCCAAAAAAGGAAAATGTCAATTAATTCAACTTTCAAGGCCATTTTTTAACTGAATGGCCAGATTATGAACTAAAAGAGAAAATTTATGCTAGTTTTTTTAAGGAAATGTTTACAGCTATTAGGTCAGCTTTCCTAAGAATTTGAAAAGTCAGTTGAGTCAGTATTTCCTTAAATACTAATTAAATACGCCTGCAGTTAGACTTGAACTCACAATCCCCGCTTTCTAAGTTGACTTTCTAACATCTAAATCGACTATCCAACACGCCAGCCGTGAGCTCAAATTGTCGTTACGACCTTACGAACGTTAATTAAAATTAGTTTAGTTTAGTTAAAATTCCTCGATTTCAAGAATTTTAAGATAAAGTTTAAAGTAAATATGCAAAATCTTAATAGTATTTGACCTTACATATAGGAACAAAATTCCTAATATTTTGGCAGATTTTTACCAAGGTTAAAATTACCTAAAAGATACGGTCATCAGCAACTTAAAGTAAGGTTAAAATGTCATTGGCGACATAAATTTTAGGTTGTTTTCGGAGTTTTATGGCAACTAATTTGTATACCCTTGAAGAGGGAATATTGAAAGTGACCAGATGTTTGAAACGCAGAGAAGGAAGCACTTCGAACCACACAAAGTATATATATATTCTTGATCAGCATTTGTACGTTCGTCTGTTTCTATGCGATTTCCTCCGCCAGTTTAAAGGAAATCTTCCCGAAACTTTGCGCGAGTATAAAAACCGGCCGGATCGGATGACAATAACATATAGCTGCCATTGTAATGATCGGTCGCAAAACTAGTTTTATTAAGAAAAAGATTTTGTTTTCAAAGCAAACGCCTCCATACTTTGTATTTCTTAGTTTGCTTTGCTTTCCCATGATTCCACCAAGTTTGGTTGTAATATAGTATAGCTGTCATAGAAAAGTAGAGTCAGAAAAGTAGTCTTTGTGAGGTAAACTTAATTGTTTTCAGTGGAAATGTCATCCAAATTAGTTAGAAAAACGTGCTGCAAGGGTAGACAAACTTTGACCGAGCCGATGTTAACTTTCCTCTAGTTTTTTATTTAAGCATTACCGAAGTAATAGTCAGTTAGAAAAACTACAGTCAAACAGTCAAATGGCCTAAAAATGTAGAAAATAGCACCTAAAAAAGGCACCAAGGCCATGGTTCCCATAGTTTTGGGACATTCAATTCATAAATCTTTAAGAACTTTATGCCCCAAAATTAAAGGTTAAATTGCCTTATATTTCTTGAACATTTTGGGTAGTACTTTCTTTTTCTACGGATTTTTATTTGTACTCGTTACGTAGCATACGTAGTCGACATCTTAACGCAGACGACTATCAACGTCTGTCAATCTGAGTAATAGTTCACCTAAGACCGTTGCTTTTGCACGATGTTTGTACAGTATTAATGCTAGCTTTAGTAAAAATTTAACTTATTAGATGTTTTTCCGTTAACGACGGCATTACGAAAAAAAATGTTTTATATAGGAGTCCGTATTGGCTGGGTTTTTGGTAATTCTTTCTTAGTTTATTATATTAAAGAATAAAATGCATGTCTCTTTATGGTCTATCGATTTCGTCTTGATATAAACATATTTCGTTGCGTTAGCGAAATGGTCTTATATGGTTATCCATGGAGGAAAGAAATGCCGGTTCTACCATTTTAAATGCACAAAAAATAACAACTGACTATACACAGGAAGTAAAATAAATTGAGTGCCAAAGTTGCCAGAACAAAGTATGAAAAAGAAGAAGAAAATGGAACAAGAAGATTGCGTAGCGACGCAACGTGAAAAGTAATGCAACTACCAGCTCTCCAGGAGCAGTCGATTTATGGATCGCGCCTTTGGAAGCCTCAAAGCAATGTTTAGACGCATTGGGAAAGGTCTTGAGAATTCTCCGTGATATGCAAATGACATTATTAAGTGCGCAGGCATCCTGCACAACTTCATCATTGCATGTGGATTTTCCGAAGTGCCCACTCGTATCGAGCGGGAACAGCCCAACCAAGGCCCGACAATAGGAGGCCTCAGAAGATGGGCGCAGGTGATCACAAATGCTAGAACAGATAATTTTTGTAATAATAATTCAATTTAATTTGAGACGTATTTAATTCTATGGTTTTCTCATGTTTTTTAATGGTTCTGGACCGCATTATTGTCCTCTTAAATCGGTCAATTTGGTAAAAGCAAAGATGATATAATTGTCAAACATTTACTGAAAGACAAGAATAAAAATCTTCTGGACGTGGTCCCTCAATTCGGCTCAGGACTAAATCATATCCCTGATATTCAGTACTGAATCGTACAACTACTAGGTTAGGTTAAAGAGGCACTTTAAAGAATCGGCCGGGCATTGTTAAGAAATAAACTCATTTTTAAAAACAAAACAAAAATCACAAACGAATAAGGAAGTTGACAAATTCGGAGCATAGAAAAACTATGTTGCTTACACTTCAGCGAGTCGACACACACTTAAAAAGAACGCATACTGATGAGGCTTCAACATGAATTTGATTGATTGAATTGTTCAATTCAATTTAGTCTCTTTAGTTCGGCTCTGTAATGAAAAAGCCTTGAAATTAATTCAGGGCTTGCCTTATAGGCGTTTCAGTATTTAACTTAGGCACCTTTTAAAGATTCTTTAAAGACACAGAATGCGAAGTGAAAGTCTTTTGTATCCTATCAGCCATGCTCCCATTTTCGATTTCGCAAAAACTTTGCGATTTGATCACCAAATCGTTAAAGTTGGTGCTCCGATGTTCGGAAATCGCAAAGTTTTGCCGTTTTTAAACCGGCGACATCTGAGTCCGTGAAATGTAAAATATAGGTTGATGCACAAACAGACAGCCCACGGAACTATTTTTATTCAGTTCTCTAAGCTTTTTAGATTTGTCTTACGGACTATCCCACTCAATTCGCACTAAGGCAATATTTTAATCAATTATTTAATAGAGACACACAAAATTGAGCGAGATGGAAAACTGCTCACAATAACAACGATTTGCGATTTGGCTATGGTATATATCGATATTTGACTATCGATAGCATGAGTAGTGGCGCTCATCAGCTGTTTTTTATACCCTGTTCCCATTGAAAATGGGAAAAGGGGGATCATGAAGTTGTGCGAATGTATGTAACAGGGAGAAGGAAACATTTCCGACCCCATAAACTATATATATTCTTGATCAGCATAAAAAGCCGAGTCGATATAGCCATGTCCGTCTGTCCGTCCGTCTGTCTGTCTGTATGAACGCGTCGATCTCAGAGACTATAGAGATAGAGCCACAAATTTTTGCATGAAGTTAGACTTATGCTGTACGCAGATCAAGTTTGTTTCAGATTTGGAAAATTCCACCCCGTCCCCCTTTTATCACCAAAAAATCTAGTCATCCGAGATCTAAAATACCATCAGATCCACAATTTTTAAGTTAGAGCCTCGTGGTTTAGTATTCATCAAGCTAGGCCCAATATCTATTCTGAAAAGTTCAATCAGATCGGACAAAAAACACCGGAGTTATAAGCTAAACAGTTCAGCTGATAAGAGCACCCCATGATTTGTAAAGTAATGGACCTAAAAATATTAAAGATCCTCGGTGAATTCACCATTATCCAAATATCTCATCTAGAAGTGTTTGAAGCGTTTATGGAAAATTTATTTTTATTAATTTTTTTTTTTTTATAGTTTAACAATGTTCTGTCTAACTTTAAAGGAATAACAAAATATTATTTTTTATAACAAACAAGGAATGAGAGGAAATAATATGATAGTACTTATTATAGTTTAAACAAAGGTTTCGGAAGGGTTCGTGATGAGCGTAGTTGGTCAGGCAAGGCTGAAGGTAAATTGGATAATAATTTCTAGAAGCTCGTTGTGGAACAGCAATATTTATACTAGATATCAAAGCGGTAGAGTCAATTTCCCCAGATAAGAGTTTGTGAATAAAAAGGACACTATAACAAATTCGGCGGTTATTAAGAGAAGGCAAGTTGATAAGGCGTAATCTGTCCTCGTAAGGAGGAAGATGGGTTGAAGGATCCCAATTTAAGCCACGGAGAGCGAAAATTAAGAACTGTTTTTGGACAGATTCCAGTTGATCTTGGTATTTTAGATAGTATGGAGACCAGACACACGACCCATATTTAAGAATTGGCCTCACTAGGGAAACGTACAGTTGCTTGGTGACGTAGGGGTCATTAAATTCCTTGGACCATCTTTTAACAAACCCGAGAACTCCCATAGCCTTGTTTGCGATTACCGCTATATGACTGCTAAAACATAACTTGGGAACAAATTGAACACCTAAATCATCTTCTTTATAGATACGTTCAAGTGGGATGGTATCAATCGAATAATTAAACTCATAAGGTCTATTTCGACTAAAAGTCATACATTTACACTTGCTGAGATTAAGGGGAAGGCTATTAACCGAGCACCAGGCGGGAAGAGAGTTTAAATCGGAGTAGAGGAGACACAGGGTCGTTATAAGATAAGCAAAGTTTAAGGTCATCGGCATACATCAGTGCATGCGAATGGGATAAAACTTGCGGGATGTCATTAATGAAAAAGTTAAATAATAAGGGCCCCAAATGACTACCTTGGGGAACCCCAGATAGAACCCTAATGGAGCTGGATAGGCTAAGATTAAATCGAACTCGTTGAGATCGGTTGCTTAAATACGCCATGATCCAGTTGAGAAGAATTGGAGGGAAGCCGAGCAAACATAATTTATGTACTAAAAGTTCATGATTGACTGAGTCAAAAGCCTTGCTGAAATCAGTATAAACTACGTCGATCTGCTGCTTATTAACAAAGCCATTGTTTACAAGAGAAGTAAACTCAAGTAAATTTGTAGATATAGACCGCTTCTTCATGAAACCATGTTGAGATTTGGATATTATCGAACGACAATAATGCTGCAATTGAGAAGTCAGGATCTTTTCAAAGAGCTTAGGAATGTCCGATAGTTCCGAAACACACCTGTAGTTCGAAATGATTGACTTTGGTCCCTTTTTATGAATAGGAATAATGTACGATTCCTTCCAAAGACTAGAAAAATTACCTAGTTGAAGTGATATGTTAAATAGTTTGCCGAGTGGCTCACATAAGGAGTCGGCACAGTATTTCAACACACAGCTGGGGACTTTGTCAGGTCCAGGACTGAAAGACGACTTGATCGATAGCACAGTATAGACATCTACCACCGGGCATACAATGCTGTTGGAGTTTGCCACCGAGTAAGGATAAGTGGAGACAAAATTATTAGCCGATGAGGAGTAGCAACGTTGGAAAAATGATGCAAATAGATTGGAAATATCAGAGTCGTTATCAGCTGTTATATTATCAAAGGAAAGGGAGGGCGGAAACTGAGAGGATCTTCGCTTAGCATTAACAAAGCTGTAGAACTTCTTTGGGCCAATCTGAAAGCTCAAATTGCATCTTACCATGTAGCTTCTATAGCATTCAGAGTTAAGAACCATAAATTTAGATCGTGCCACTGAATGTTTGGCAAAATCCACGCCGGATCCAGATTTTTTAAATTTTTTGTGGAGTCGAGATATAATATTTTTGAGATTAGATATAGATATATATATAATAAATAAAATGTTTTGGATTTCTTTGAAATACATGCAAAAGTGCTTGGATTATCAAAATAAAGTTATAAACAACTAGCCCGACTTATCCCATATTCATTAAGCAGTTTCGTATCCGCTTCACAATTGAATCACTTTTTCAGCTTTAAACCAATTTTCAACCTTTATTACTAGTTGCTTATAAATAAAACAACGCATTTTGTTGGTTGAAGGTCATTGCAAGAACACGCGTGGCGAAATCAACTGGAACTTTGAACTAATTAATATTTTGTGTATTATTTGCTCATTCAATTAAATGAACTAAAATGTTATTGTAAGTCCCCACGATTATTGCTGTGGTATAATATATTAATTACATAATTTAATTTGAAAACAATTATGATTTTTACCTATTGTCCTTGCTATTGTTGTAGTTGTTGTTGCTGTAACTGAAATTTATATATTAATCCCTTCATTAATTTGCATGCAAAAGTGCGTGGGGAGGTGGTGGATGTTTTTTTCCAGGTATTTTGCAGACACTGCAAATTGAGTTTCATTGGAAAACTTTGTTTGTTTTAACTACTGTGTGACGATCCCTCTTTGAATCATTTTCATTCCATGTAAATGCCACTTAAAAGGTAGGTGGAAAGAGAGAAAGTGGAAAAAACCGGACCATTTAGATGCAGGCAAAGTTATTTACTTTTAAGAAGAATAAAAATATATGGTCCCTTGGCTTTTTGGAATTATAGGAAAACAAAAGAACTGAATAATAGCTGCATCAGCCCTGAACATTTACATGTTCCACTTCTTCATGACCTATGACTATTGGGTCAGTTTAATTAAAAGTAGAGCTGCGGAAGTATATCCTATTTCCGGTTCGTATGCGGTTAAAAAGGGTTCAAAAGTACTGCACAGTCATGTAACATTAGTTCCTCAAGCTTGAAACTTTACATTAAGTTTATATAGTTTTTATCACAGTACATCAAGAATATTTCGTTTAAATTATTGCACTAGTCACAAAAATATGTTTCAACTTTCAATTGTTTTACTTATACTAACTTAAGACTAACAATGTTTTAACTAACAGATAAATATCGTCGTAAGAAATGAGTTTTACAGACATAAATAATATAAAACGAGAGCGTAAGTTATACCCGTTACTCAAGGCAATTAGTGTTTAATAACCTCATGCGGCTCAGATAAGTATGCAACGTTTTTTTAACTCTGCCATTTATTATACGATCTTTATGAAAATTTGTGAGATTTTACATATTGGCCACATAGTGCATACTGCAAAATCTGAGCTCGATAGCTTACAAATTGTAGGAGATATTCAACATTTTTTTATTGCTGGGGCGGAAAGGGGCGTGGCCAAAATTTGAAACAAACTTGATCTGCCTACAGACAATACTAGCTTACATCAAACATTTGGTTGCTCTAGCTCTTCTAGTCTCTGAGATCTAGGTGTTCATACAGACGGACGGACGGACGGACAGACGGCTGTTGATGCTGATGAAGAATATATATACTTTATGATATCGGAGATGCTTCCTTCTGCCTGTTACATACATTTGCACGACTTTAGTATACCCTTTTTACTCTACGAGTAACGGGTATAAATATAAATTGAAGAAAGAAAAAAGAGAAAAAAAAAATGATATAATATAAGGAAGTACGATGTAGATATCAAGGCTGCAAACCGGTCCGAACCCGAACCCCTGAGAACCGGTTCGGTTCGGCTTTTTTGGGGTTCGCGAACCGGACCATGAACCAGGCGTCTTACATTTTTGACTCCTCGAACCTGAACCCGAACCGGACCACTTTTTCGAAAAATGAGGTTCGGTTCACCAATTTAATATGCTTAATGAGAGTTTTCAAAATTCGACAAAACAATGACTCTAACTGACTATCAAATATATAATCTGTAATTGATGTTATAGATTCCTTTGAAAATTGTCCATGATTACATCCATCGACAAATGTTTCAACATTTTGGTAATGTCATAATAACAAAGGCTTATAAAATATTCCTTTTACCATACTAGCTGTACCAGCAACTCAGGTATCAGTTTAACGAGCAGTTAAGTGCTAGTATATGATGAACAGCTCCTGGAAGATATAGTGCCAATTAACCTAAACTAAGTCGATTCTAAAAGCTGATAATTTAAATAAATTAAGTAACGATCATTATGATTAAGCATATGGATATGCATATATGTTTCATTTTAAACGTATTTATGATTCAAAAGTCAAACTATTCTTCTATGTGCAAGTGATCCAAGGTTCGAACCAGAACCTTGGGTTCAGCAGTTCCAAGAACCGGTCCGCGAACCGAACCTTGGATTTTACAATGGGTTCGAACCCCGGACCGAACCTCATGGATAATTTTAAAGGTATGCAGCCTTGGTAGATATCAAATATTTTGTGTCTGAAGATGCTCTGTAAGTTTTATTTTAAATTGCGTAGTGCTTTTTAAGGATTTAACAGCATTTGGTAGAAAGTTCCATTGGCGAGCAGCATATATGAAGAACTGTTTTTCAGAACTAGTAAGTTTTATTTTGGGGCATATTAGATTATTTGTTCTGGAGGATATGGCAAAGTTAAGCTTCTCATATAGATAAATTGGTACTCTGCAAGTGATTATGTTGTGTAATAAGATGAGGGCCCTAAACTTTATCCATTCGATAAGACAAAGATCAAATATTTTATACGCAAAAAATGTTATATGCTCATTCCTACTTCTACACAGAAAAAAATAAGATCAAATATCGAGTTGATCTTCCAATATAATTTCAAAAATATCAATTTTTAAATATCCAAGAGCTACTATTTAATATCAATATGATGCTGTAGTATTACATTGATACTAAAAATATTATATTAATAAGCGAAATTCTCACAGTGATATGAAAAATACCCTAGTGACGTGATTTTAGATCAAAATAGACATCGAAAATCTGAGGGCAGAAAGAGACAAACAGAGTTTCTTAAATCAAAGAGCGACAGCTATAGTCCAACTCGAAAAAGGCAAAAACAATGTATGTACATGACTCTGCCGCAGCACGCGAGACAGCGAATACTCTTCCGATTTATCTGTTTTTGCTTTCATTGCTGATTGCAGTTCCCAACTGCTTAAAGCGGTGAGCGCATGAAGAGACATTCAAACAGCGACAGCCATTAGCGAAATGCCTACTGAAGGTTGAATCGGGAGATTCATGAAACAGTACCATAAAGGCAATCAGCTCTTTTTGGTGTATATAAATGCATAAGTTGTTTCCAGTTGTGAACAAACGCAATCTTTCGGGACCTCGAGCCAGCTAAAGTCACTAATTTTCATTCTAATATATCTTTCCAATGGGTACTATACAAATATAGCTTTGATACATAATAATACATTATACAATAATACCCTTTTGATATTATAAAAATATGAATACTATAAAAATAGATCAGGGATATTAACAAATATCAGATTGCTGATCTGAAACATTTCACATTGATATGTTCGAAATGTACGAGTGATATTTTCGATCATATCAACCGGGTATTCTTCAGATGAAGGCCGATTCGATACTGAAAAATTCCCGATTGATCGTGATCTTTTTTTTCGGTGTATGGAATATATAACGAGCTATAGAATTAAAAGCGACTTTCAATACTCGCTGCATCACAATGCCCAAAGATCTCAACGCCATAAAATTGTGTAGGAATCAGACACATTCTAGCTACTGTCATTCGAATTTGAATTGGTAGAAACCTTTGGGATAGAGACAGCTGTCGAAGTAATCCATACAACCTTCCAGTTGCTTTATTGATGTGATCATTCCATGATAATTTGGTATGTAGGTTGGGAATATGAAGTTAAATAATTTACTGGTAGTGCACGCCGCATTGAGGCAGGTACAGTAACTTTTTTTGGTACCTTGGAACGTTATTATTCCTTTTTTGCCATAGCTGAGGTATTTTGGTATCGATTACGGAACAAAATGAAATAAGGGTTCAAGATTCGTGGTCAAGCGCGAGTGCAGAGGACGTTCTTGTGACTCGGAATAACTTTAAAAACATATTGGCCTTTCTGAACAAATTGACTGAGATGGATCACAGTTTAAGCAAGAGAACAGACGTTGGAACTTTGGTAGTTGCCATACAGTCCTTTTCCTTCCTTTGTTTCTTGGGCCCTTGGCAATCTTTGCTGGTTGAAGTAGAAGATGGTCAAAAGTATCTGCAAGTAAAGGGCCTATATTTTTGAGTGATCAGAAAATAAAAGGTTTACTTTAATAGAAAACCGAGAGGAATGCACAGACGGCGCTTTTCGCTATGTTACTTATAGATATGTCTTTTGGAATCGACTGACGAAATCATTGCACCTTCACGCTACGCCACTGACAGCCATATTTCAGAGTAACTAATGTAATGATCTAGAAAATTGATCTATATAATAGGAATACGCTATGGACGCTTTACCGAACCGCTTATTCCAGCTGATGAACCGAACCAGCTTCTCTTTAGAATTGCTGAACCGAAGCGAAAACCACAAATAAAAACGGTTTGGTTCGGTTCAGTTCTCTGAGGAGTTTAAACGGGAATCCCTTTCCTTTAGCCAATGAGTTTCATTATTTTGGGAAGTTGAATCGTTTACCGAAGATCATTTTTATACATTTCGTTCGACCCTCTACATGTTTAGCGTTGCCGAATCGATAAAATTTTTAAGGATGACTTGACGAAAATTTTACTGCATGTAAATCTGTAAGTCTTCTGCAATTGCCCGCCGATCTTCTAATATACCTGTCATCTATCTATATTTGCTTCTGCGAAGCACCAGAAGGTACGAACCTTCTATAGAATTGTGGGAGATATGACGTTTTTCTAAAAGTCAAACCTCTATCTCTTACCATTTCTAAAATCTGTGCGTTCATACGGGCAGACGGTCAGAGGGACAGACGAACATGGCTATATCGACTCGGCTGTTGATGCTGATCTAGAATATATATACTATATGGGGTCGGAAATGCTTCCTTCCGGCTGTTACATACTTTGGCACAAACTTTTATCGCTCATCAAACTGATCCAGAATATTTGGTACATTCCATTTAAGCTCATCGCAGTAGACCAGTTTGAACATACAATTGATTAATTCTCAATTTGTTGGAACATTCCATACATAATTGCAAAAACAGTGAAAACTCCCGTCTTTCTTCTTGAAATACGTTGCGAAATGTACTTAGTTATATGTTCTAACTACAAAGAAATATTTGAATCAAATAACAAGTGGTCCTCTTGAAGAAAATGCAAAAGCACCTTTTTTGTTATTTCAACAAATTATTTCGGATTACTCTGAAAGTTTTTTTTTATTATTTTTCTAAAAGTTCACGAGGAAAAACGAATTCTACCACGATTGCTTAAAGCAATTGTAAATCAGCAATCTCTAATCGGAACTGTCTGCTAAACTCCACTCTTATACTAAGTACACAGACTATATTCAATTCATGCAAACGTGTGTTAGACCCAAAAAGAAGCATATCCGGCCATATAAATTCTTGATGAGCATCGATATACGAATCGGTACACTCTTTAAATAAGGCTTCCGGCGTACTAGACCAAATGGGATAGAATTCAAACTGTTTTGTACTTAAAATTTCAAGTATGATTCGTTCTTGGGTGCACTTAAATTGATTACAAAACATTCTAAGCCCGAAATGCGAATGGTTATATTATTGAAATGGGAATAATGTTCTTAGTTCAAGTACAAAATATGTTACATTGAGTACAAAATAGACTCATAATGCTAGCTCCACAAAATGTGCAACAGAAATTGAGATTTGTTTTTAAGCGAGTCTGTTCCGAAAAATTCCCAACTTGTTTTAACACTTTTGTTATGGAGTGTTGGTGAATTTCTGAACTACTCCTTGGACATTTCTATGGTATAATACAGAGACCTTGTTTAAGAACAAAGAGGGAAAAGCCATCTAAATGTATTGGCTTAAACCTAGAAAATTTTGTGCTTGTTTGAAATACTCTTATTATACCCTTGCAAAGGGTATTATAATTTTGTCCAGATGTTTGCAACGCATAGAAATATTCATTTCCGACCCCATAAATTATATAAATGCTTGAGCAGGGTGACGAGCTGAGTCGATTGAGCTTCACCCGTCCGTCTGTCTGTCTGTTCTACGCAAACTAGTCCCTCAGCTTTAAAGAGAATCTTCTTTTTGCTGCACGCTACTAATATGTCGGAACCGACCGGATCGGATGACTATATTTTATAGCAGGGATGCAAACCACTCGAAAATAAGTAATGGTTCGGTTCAGTGGTTCATACAGTTTCTGAACCGCCGGTTCGGTTCATTACATGGTTTTTGGAGCTAGCTGAACAAAGGCACATTATGAAATATTATGATTGTTGTAGTAATGTGACTTGTCGAACACTTTTGAAATTTAATTCTTATAATAGATTGAAATATTTTTAAAACCCTTATAAGAATGTCCAATGCTTATTATGTCGGATTTCCAGGAGTCGTCTATAAGTTCCTAGAATACTCTCGAAAATTGAGAATGTTTGCTAGAAAAGAATACGTACTATGCAACTTAATAATTCTATTTATCATATCCCTTAAGTTAGGCTCAAAACTGAATCACAGCTGAATCAGCTCAGAAATCAAAAGGCTGGTCCTGAATTTATGACATCATTTTTATGAATTTTAGCCATGGATTTTACTCTGACATGTCCTACTACGTCATGACCTTAGTTGATTTTAGGCATGATTTCAGTCAGAGAACTGAACCGAACCGTTTTTATTTGTGGTTTTCGGTTCGGTTCAGCAATTCTGAAAGGAAGCCGGTTCGGTTTGCGGTTCGGTTCACCGGCTGGAATAAGCGATTCGGTTCGGTTCAGAACCGGCTTGCATCCCTGTTTTATAGCTCCCATAGGAAAAATCGGTCGGAAAACTAGTTTTAGTATGAACAACTTTTTTGTTTTTAATGGTAGCATCCTGCAATTGCTTGTTTTACGTGCTTTCATTCAACTCTACAAATCTTTGTCCAAATCGGATGACTACATCGTATAGCTCCCATACAATCGATCGGTCGGAAAATGGATCGTTGTATGAAAACAATTGTTTTTTAAAATATTTAAGCGAGCACTTGCAAGGGTATAAAAACTTCGGCACAGACGAAGTTAGCTTAGCTTCTCGGGTTTTTTTTTTTTAATATTTTTGTGCTGGCATTACTGAAATTACTGAACTTTAAGAAGAAACGTTTTGTACTAATATTGATACACGGTCTGGCTTGACTTAATACCATTATAAGCTAAAAGTATGATCAAAAAAATTCCAAAATAATCCAAAATGTACTTAATATAACCCAAATCAGTGTAAAATCAAGTGTTTCGGGACTAAAAAATCGTTCTTAACGTATTATTGACACCGTTTGTACTTAATTCAAGTACAAAGTTCTTGGTTTTTTTTCGAGGGTATAGAAATGTCCGTCTGTTTGTCTGTCAGATCTCAGAGACGGTCAAAAATAGTGTGAAACAAAATCTTTATTTACTGGCAAGCAGATTAAATGGTTCGTGGTACTTAGACACCAGTATTATTAAAGATCGGATGAGTTATGAGCAAAAGAAACTGCGCTTCTTCACTAAACATTCACTTTCGTTAGTACAGAGTATTTTTGTGTCGGTCTTGATCGCCTTTCTTCCTTGTTTTCATTGTTTTTGGCAGAGCTGCATCAAAACCAACCTCAAAATGGAAAACATTTTCGTTTTGCCCCACATAAATCTGATTAAAATTGTACCAAAGTGCTAAATTATGTACACAGCTGTCTATCCCTATGCCAACCCACAGCACACACACCCACACACACCCACACACACCCGCACACCCACTCACTAACGCCCTTCGCACCGTACTCATCACACCTGCAACTCACTGATTGTTTATGTAGGCCGCAGGACATCAACAAACACAAACATAAATGTAAAGTCAATTAATTGAATAAAAATAAAAAATTTATTTATGGCACAGAAAAAAACTGTTAACAAAATATTATTGGACCAAATTTAAATGGCACAAAAGGAACAACAGAATCAGTGATAAGTGCAGAAACTTAATTGAATTTATATGCAGGTAGCAAGTTGGCAGGCCCATTTTCGAAAAGAAGCAGTTTACAGGGGAAGTGCATTTTAATTAAATTATTATTAATCTCATTTCAATGTGTGTGTGTGTGTGTGTGTGTACACGGGCAATGATTACCACACACACACACACACAAGCATTTACAAACTCGTGAAATTTTAATTACATTTGCTGCTGTTTCGGGTGGGCGGCGGTGGGTTTACATATTGAATATATAAATAATACAATTAAAATGTAGAAAAAGTGGGAAAAGGATGGAAAGCCACTGGTTTTTTACCCTTGGATATGTATAATACACTTGATCGATCGGCTCCACGGGTCATTGAAGAGCATTTCACAATTGACAAACGGCATTTAAAGAAAACAAAACAATATAAAACGTATTTCAATTTTATTTTATATATGCCCAGAAATATTTCTCCATAAGCTGTAAATATTCTTAATAAGAGCGACCAACTGAGTAAATGAAGCTTTCTTCGTCCGTCTGATTGTTTTATACACAAACTAGTCTCTCAGTTTTGAAGCTGTCGAGCTAAAATTTGGCAAAAATATCCGGCCGACCAAATCAAATGACTATATCTCATAGATGAACACAGCTTATAGCTGCCATAGCATCGATCGGTTGAAAAACTAGTCTTAGGGAAAAAATCTATTTTTTATTTTCAATTTTTTGAGTCTTTGCGTTTATGAAATATCTGTCATTCAATAAAGTGGCCAGCTAAAAGGTTTGACACTCAACTATCATTCTTCAACCTTTTTAACCTTTATTTGAATAAATTACTCGAGCTTCTGGGGGTCCGAGTTCAAGTTTCCTCTATTAGTCTTTATTTCTTATGAGTCGCTAAGATTGTTGGCTTTGAGAATCATTCAATTATGAGTTAATTGGAGTTCAATTGGAGTAAAGGATGTAAATCATAGGCTATTATGGTTACCGAAGTCAGCATTAACTCTGAAGTTCTATCTATACTTCTTATAATTGATATCCTCTGGAAATTTTGAAATTCTCTCGCACTATTTAGGCCAAATAACAGACTGTTTGGAGATGAAATCCGCTCGAAAATGAGATCTGATTCTGTTCTGTGGTTCGAGTAATTAAATATATACCTCCAGATCGGTCCATGTTATGGTTTCGCGGTTTCGGTTCGGTTCAGTGGTTAACTCGTCATTTTTCATATATTTTAAAAAGGCACAGAAACGAGCGATTCCGGTTTCGAATATCATGATTTTTAAAGTGAATATATGGCATAGCATATTTTCGAAATTGAATTCCTAGAAATCATTTGAATAGCTCGAAAATTATAATATGATGCCTACAATCGCTGAATATCCTAAATCATTGAGAATATCGTCCAATAAAGCCAATATGATAAGTATCCTATCATCAGACCAAATTTCTAAGTAGGTGTATTATGAGATCTGTGAACTACTGCAGTAGATGTACGTTATCACATGTTTTAAAATGCTAATAAGTCAACCTTAGAAGCTACATCAATTCGGGATCGCTATTGTTCAGTTCGGTCTATAGAAGTATCCCTATTAAATGGTGCCCAGACTTAGCTCTAAGTAAACTCACCATTCATTGGCTTACGTCCTGATAAGCGCCTAGCAATCGACAATATTTTTCGTTCCTTTATAGGATCTGACATTTGTCCACCACTACTTAACTGTAATTAGATATAATTAACATTAAATATCTTCAAGTTGTAAGCTATTTATTTCTCTGAAGTCGGTACAAAATCTTTTTGAGGTATCGAGTTCTTTGACGAGTACTACCGGACTGGTTAACTCTGGCGTAGATGCTTCAATTATCCCGGTTTTCATCCATTCTTAGCGATCGCAAAAATTCAGCATTTCGGTTTCGCACTTTCAAAATGACATCGGTTAGATCGGGTTTGGATTATCATCGGTATTAGTGGTTTGGCTATACGGCTTCCTTTCAGAAATGCTGAATCGAAGAGAAAACCACAATTTAAAACTTTATGGTTCAGTTCTTTGACGAGTTTTAAGACACGAATCGCTTTCCTCTAGCCAATGATATTTATAAATTTGGAAATTGAATCGATTTCCTAAGGTTATTTTTTACGAAATTTCGTGCGACCCTCTACATCCTTATCGAAGCCTGATCGATATAAACATCCTTAAGGATTACTTGACTCAAATTTTTTAACATGTAATCCTGTAAGTCGTCTTCAATTGCCCGCCGATCTCTTAATATACCTGTTAAAAATTTCATTTTTTTCTTTAAAGTTGTTTCCTGTTTCTTTTAACCGATTCGAAGCCGGTTTTAAAAAAGTAAAACATCCTATGGAGTTGTATACCAACCTACATAACCTACTTCAAAAATTTTAACGTGAACAACTTCGAAAAAAAAATGCTGAGCCACGCTTTATCGGATTCATTTTTAACCGATTCGTACGCTGTACGAACTTCATATTGTTAATCTACCTACAACATCTTCAGTTTGTACCGTAAATAAAATGAATTAGTGCTCTGAAGCATTTGTAAGCCGGTTCGAACCCGCTTCTGAACCAGTAAAATATTCTACTCCTTATTACCAAACTAAATACCAAAGTTGAAGTTCGTGGCTTAAACAATATTTAAGCTTGGCTTAGAACCCCTTTTGAGCCGGAAATATTTGAGAACCGGTTCAAAACCAGTTCTGTCACATCAAATTTTAAGTTCATGGCTTAAGTAAATTCTTTAAATTAAAACTTACAAAAACGTTTGAACCGTTTTAACCGCTTTCAGTCAGACTTGACCCATAGCCCACGACTCTTTCCTGATCGTCATGAACATTCATTATACTCTGTACCGTAGGTACATAGAGTATTATAAGTTTGTGCAAAAGTATGTAACATCCAGAAGGAAGCATCTCCGACCCCATAAAGTATATATATTCTTGATCAGCATCAACAGCCGAGTCATGTCCGTCATGTCCGTCTGTCCGTCTGTCCGTCTGTCTGTCCGTATGAACGCACAGGTCTCAGAGATGGTAAGAGATAGAGGTTTGACATGTATGGGACATATGCTTCTAATGTCTGCAGGCAGATCAAGTTTATTTTCAATTTTGGCCACGCCCCCTCCCGCCCCCGCAATTTAGAAAAAACGTCATATCTCCCACAGTTTTGAAGATAGATGGCTTGTTCCTTCTGGTCATATTTAGTTATTAGGATAACTTATCGACTTATCGACTTATCGCCAAAGGAATGAAGAAGATCGGATGAACGGTTTTCGAGTTATGATCAAAAGAACATAACTCTTGGTACAGAGTATGTTATAGTCGGGCTTGACCGACTTTCTTTCTTGTTTTTATAATCATGTATACAATTTGTAATCCCATTCGCATCTCTACTGATCCAAATCAATATACCCCTCTTTTTGCCAGGATATTGAATAACCCTTTGACATTACCTGGCCCCCCCCTCTCCACTTGTGCCAAAAAGTTAAATGCTTGCGGTTTTCCATTTGGGCTGCATCAACTGTGGGTGGGCCGGACAGTTTGACAGCGCACTTTTTGAAAATTAGGTCGTTTGAATTTTGTATGAACTCTAATTGTCATGAAATGCGGCAAAATTGTCAGCATTTATAATTTTCATTACTCCCACCTCGCCAGCTTAGCTCATTCAGCGTTCCTAACAAGTGCGCATTATTAATCTAGCATATGTAAATCCACTTTGCCTTAATATTGTTCAAAATCAATTTATTGTTGAATAAGTGAAATATTCATTTGGTAACTTTATGAATTGATAGAAATATTATGGTGGATGATAAGCCATGTACTTAGCATACCAGGATGTATCTCAGCCACAGAGCATTGCTGGGAGATGTAGAGTTAGAGATAGCAGACTCTGCCGATAATGTGGACCGTCCTTTCTCGATGACAATCGTGGGATATTTAGCATATCCAAATAAATTATCCTCCGACTTGCAGTTAAGGAAGTTCAGATTAAAAGATTTAGCTATGGCCGAAACAGAAGAATCTTTTCCCATGCTTAAAGAACTCTTTCCAATTTAATCTTGTGGCTTAAAATTGGTGCTTAACTGGTATGTATGCTAGCGTTCTGGATTGATTAGAGGAAAACAAGTAAGAATATCGATTAAAACTGAATATCTAGTTAATAAACACCGTAGTTTTAAGTTGGATGCCAAACAAAGTGTTAAGGTGTGTAAAGTGCAGCCCATCGCCGTTGCCCCTTTAAGTCGACTTTCTCACATCCAATCTCTACAAATTCATTGGCAGATCGATACAAAATGCTTACTTAAATAATGATTACTAAGTAAAAAGAGAATGTACTAACCATCTTGCTACAAAATATATAAATAAACAGATAGATAGATACAATACAAATAGATTTACTCCGAATGAAAACAGATCCTTGTTCAAACTGGAAAAATTAGCTACGTGAACAACTTTTAAAAACTTTTTATGTATTATTAAATGATAAATTTAATGAGATGGTTTTGGTTGTTCCCTTTAAACTTTTACTTTAGTTCGAACCTCTACGACAATTACCTGAAAGTTAACAAAAATCGAGATACGCTTATTTAAGAAATATTATAAAAATATATAAAAACTTGAATAAAGCAAACTACAAAGGTTATCGAGCTCCCTTATCGGCCGTAACTCTTTGACAGAAAATGGTTAAAAAAAAAGACATTTTTGCATCCATTCTATCGGACACAAATTAAGATATCAATGAACCAAATATATAAATCAGCACAGTAGATGGATCAAATTGAATTGAAAAACCAAAAGTTAAGTTTGAATAAATATTTCATATTTTTTTCTCGATTTTGCCCTTTTTTTAAGCGTAGCGGAATCATAAATAATCAAGAACAGAACCAAATTCGCAGAAAATAAAAATTTGTTTCCAAAACACCTCAAAAATGTTACTTTTTTGATGTACCTGCACTCATTTGATATTAGTTGGGCTATTTATGCATAGATTTCCTTTACCAATACCCTTTTTTCTTTGAAGAATCGCTAATTATATTTAATCAAGGAATAAATTGTTTATTTTAAGGTCTAGTATTTACAAAATAATACAAAATAACTATATTCCAATATTTTGATAGTTAGATTGATAGTTAGATATGAAAATATAGTCGAATCTGTGGTTTCGGTACGCTGAACGGTTCCTGGAACCCCTTAACCTAAGGATTAAACTCGAACCTTGGTTCGCTTCAAAAAAAAAAAGGAATAGTTTAAACTTCGACTTATTAATACGTTGACAATGAAACAAAAAATTCTTTCTATTCATATTTTTAATCATACTATAAATTACTTTATTTATTATTATAATTAATTCTATTTAATTTTTATAACCTGCTTAAGTTGAGAAAAAAATTGTTTTTTTTTAATACTAGCTCTAAAATTGAAAAATCCAAATAAAGTGTTAAAAATGATTTTTCAACTTAAGCCTGAGTTGCTAGAAAAGCTAGTAAAATTAACGCATTTTTTTTAAGTCTCGTTTTTAAGACCTTATCAAAATGTTTCAGTCTTTTATTTATATATCTCAATTTATATATGTAAGTTTTTATATCAATAAATAATAGTTCAAATAATGTGCTCTTAAACAGTTTAAAAAAAAACCTATAATTCCCTCCCTCCCAGATTTTATATATGATATTTGTTTATTGATTTCTACCTATCTTTTAAACTTCTCTTCTTTGCAATTAAATGTTGAGTGATTTATAGTTGATTACTTGGTTGTAATTGTGAATCCTGGAGCTTTAAAGATGTTTTTTAAATTGGCTGCAGCAAGTTGCTTTTATTTACAAAAAAGTTGTAATTTAATTGGCATTGAGAAAAAGCTCTTTAAAGAACTTTGAATGAAAGAATACTTAATAGTTATTAAACGCTAGCACAATTTGTCCGTGGGGATCCACCGCGTCAAACACTCTAGCCATGGCTTTATAAATATTTCCATATGTAATAATAATAGTATTTATCTAACATAAAGTAATGTCGTAGGATTGGAGATCTTCCTGAATGATGGCAGACAGATCTAGACTCGTACTGTGGACGACGACGTCTTTCATCGCTAGTGTTAAGAATGTGAATCGCTTCATCTAATCCAAGAAGTCGATTCCCTTCACATATTTTTATTTCTAATAATTTAGTAATCATAGTTTATCTTATCCCTATACATAAATCATTATCCACTTTGAGTTACAAATGAAATCGCTTATACTGAAATCTCAAGAAATTTTCAATATCCCTTGATGTAGCGTTGATAGAATATCCTACATTGGAGAACCGATCCTCATATTTGGAGAAAATAATCCGGTTCGGGTTCAGGTTCGAGGAGTCAAAAATATATATAAATATAGTACAAAAGTTTGTGAACCTCAATATACCCGAACCGAATCGGTTCTCAGTGGTTCGGTTACGGAACTGTTTGCAGCCTTGGTTCCAACTACTAAAGTGATTTAAAATCAATGTTGTACCCGACTATTGCAAATTCAATCACATTTCGACTCTTAACTTTAGTGCATCTACCGTATCTGAATTCAGATATGGCTTATATTTTAAGGTATCTAACTTAAAAAATTTCAAATTTGATGTAGAAAATACGTTTATATGTTCAGCATTCCAAACAAGACTTAAAAAATGCTATTGAAAAAGGACCCCTTTGGCTGTCCACTTGTATTCATACCAACAACATTAGGCAACAGAATTTTTCTTTTTCCAGACTATAGAAAGGATGGTGGAGATTTCAGATGATTTTCGTGTTTGGTATGTCTAGGTTTGGATAACTTTAAATTAAAAGATGTACTAAATGACACTTTTGACCATTTTTAGAAAAGAGAAATGCGGTAGCCTCTCAATTGTAATAACTATCTTAAACCATCTTAGCTGATAAACAAACTATTCTAAATAGTTTTGCGATTTATTAACAACAAACTATTCTAAATAGTTTTGCGATTTATTAAGCGAAGAAATACCATTTTGAGCACACTTCCTCAAAGTGATTTCGTTCTCTACTGCCCAAAAATATGCTATACAAAATAACCATAGTTGGCTATTGATTTGTATTGACTTCTTAGGAAAATTACAAATAATATCCATTGCATATCTATGGGCTGCATAAAATGTGGTAATTTTGAAAGCATGTACTTAAATTTATTTAAATAAACTTCAGAAGCATTTGGAATATATTATTGGTATAATTGGAACTGTTTACTAATACTACACTACGATAATATCAAATTGTTTCCCATTAAACGAGCCTAGAAATGGTCAAAATATGCCAATTAAGCAGTTTTAAGGTCAACTTACCAAAAATACAGTCGTGATTGATGAAAAATTTCGGTACACAAAAATCATCAAAAATCAGCATCAACCTAGCCTAATCTTTACTCAATAATAAGTACTGGCTTGATTCAGTGGTTCACATAGTTTCTGACTTTTCACACACTTCGGAATCTTAATTCCTATGAGCTTTTTGAATAACTTCAAAGTCCTTAGAAGAATGTCTAACTTTTTTATGGCGGACATGCAGGAATCTTCGGTTCGGCTAAGCATTTCCGACAGGAAGCCGGTTCGGTTTACGGTTCAGTTCACCAGTTGGAATAAGCAGTTCGGTTCGGTTAAGAACCGGTCCGTGGTTATAAAAATTATCATTTTCGTACAATTACACCAAGCTAACTGATAGAAGTTAAACAATAATTTAAAGTTGACAAACATAAATCCAATGATTTGTTTTGATTTGATAAACATTCTTTTTATCAATTACTTGGTGTTTTTGTTATTTTGAAATCCTTTTGTAATTCTATATTTTTGATTAAAAACTAAATCGGTTTTGTAATGCATTGTGTAACCCATTCATGCCCTTGTATTGATTTCATTTAACTGATTTTTAAAGTAACATAATATATTTTGCAAGATAAATTATTTTCGATATGTCTCATTTGAACCTGACGTGAACCGTTTGATATTTTAGCTTATACTGTAGCTAAAAGTCAAAAATGGAATTTTCGAGATTTATTGTACATACCTGACGTCAGTGCTTTCTTGGCTTATTAACTAATGAAACTCTCATGATAATTAAGACAAATAAAACTTATAGTTCCATATACAAAACTTAAAATGATTCGGAATACATAAAAGTAAGCAAAATTTAAAAAAATACCAGGGCCTTGTAATACCTTGTTCGAACCAAAATTTACCACGGGCTAAAGTGAGGGTTACGGAATGAGATCGGGAGGAGCTTTTCGGCCTTGAAAAGATAAGTTTAAAAAAGAATTCGGAAAATTTGGATTCAAGGTTTTGGTTAAAACCTTGCCTAGATTCGCAAGGAACCTCGATATGTGAAGAATTAATTTTTATTAATTTTATTTATTTAGTTTAGCTTTTAGTTTCTAAGGCCAAGGTTCCGGTTAGCCAACCACCGGTCAGATTTGTTCATCAAGATGACTAGCGGTTAGGTCATTTGCTTTTCTCAGCCCTGTATTTTTTTGCATTATTTATTCTATGCTCTGCCTCTTCGAATTGCATTTCCATTGCGTGGAGTTGAAATATTCGTTTATTCATAAACATTTTGTGTTGCAGCAAATAATAAAATAAGCAAAGCAAGTGTGCGGCCAGCTGTTTGTATATCGATAAGATATATCGATAGTTTCATCGGGGCTGAGCTCGCGGTTAAAGTTGACCGGTGGATGAGCAGCGCTTAAGTTTGTTCCTCCGGTTACGCCACATACATCATGAGACACTCAAATTCGGTTAAACTGCCTGACCAACCGGACTTTGAGAAATCGGGCCTAAGTCCAATGTCGAGTAATGTTTGGTTATGATACTTCTTGGATCAGGCAAACTGAATATAAAGTTTTCTTTAATGAGATGCTTAAACCTATTTGGTGTTTGATTCCGATGGTCCAGTATCAATGAAGGCTCCAAATAAACTATCCAAAACATTCGGACACTTTGCAGCACAATATCGACCAGAAATTATTTAGTCTCTAGGCAGTTCGTAAAATAAAAATGTCAACAATTTTTGATGAACTGAACCTCTCTGTTCAGCTATGTTTGCACACTCGGTTTGATTTTAGGTTCACAATATAAAAAATTGAACCGAAACACTTTTGCAGCCCTGGAAATTACCTTTTAGGTTCGGTTTCGTTTTCCAACATGCTTAAACCTAAACTCTGTTGATGTGGATTAAATAAAGAAATAAAATCTTTGTTTCATTGTTGAATGTCAAAAATAAGTTTATCACGATTATTTTAGCATTTGACAATACTAAAAAAAAGCCACGTTTTGTTTCTTAAACCAACCACCCGTTTGTTTAACGTCAATGATAAATATTTATTTTTCAAACCTCCAAAATAAATTTTTATCAAATTTTTCCAATTGGCTTCCACAGCCTCTGTTAAAACCCAACATTAAACTGTTACTTTTAACAGTGGTCTGTCAACACTGATCATGCGCAATTTGCGCGCCATAGGGTGTAAGCGAGACAAACATAGGCACAGCAAGCAGAATGAGAATGTACAAAAGAAACGAAAAATCGAAAGAACGCTGAGCACCTACAACAGCAGCAGCAACAACTACAATGGCCAACACTCTCTCGCTCTCCCAATGCAAGAGACTGGCGCTCACTCGCTCTCTCTGTGAGCGAAAAGTACACCCCCGTTTTGCTTTGTATTGTTGTTCCGTTTGCCTTTGCTGATTCAGCCGTGGCCAGGCAGAGCGGCGCATTCATTTATTAAAAATTAATGGTGGTGTACGGTTCTACGTTCAGCAGTTAGCGCGTCTCCCAATAATCCAACGTTTTTCTCGTCTCACACACAAGTGGCAAAGAAAATTCAATCACACAAAGAAGGGAAAATTCTGCAAATTGTTCAAAGTGTAAAAGTGACAAGGGAAAAATATTTGTTACAACAAATCAAATAAATAAATGGAAAAAGCAGCAATTGGCGAATTGCAAATGCAAATTTAAAAAGAAAAAAAAAGTGCGGTACGCGAATCGAAGTAAAAGAAAGAAGTGAGCAAAAAGGAGGCGGCAATAAGAAAAACACACTCAAGCAAAGCAAAAAGGGCAACAAATCCACAGTAGAATTCATCAACAAATTCAAGCTACATCAACAACAAAAAAAAAAACGTGAGCTAACAAATGCAATTATATGTACATTTTCTTGGACTTGGTAGAATTTTGGAAATGCGCGTGAGACCAACAAATTCAGGCTTTTCCCGCTCTCCCCGCCGCTCTGCACCACTCTCTTCTCTCAGTTTTCTTTTACAGCCGGCTTCAAAGCCGTCGCGTGTTGCGTTGCTTTTTCTTAATTTTTTTTATATATTTTGTTGGTGCCAAAAAAGAAGGCTTAGACAGACGACAGCATCCAACACAACACAACAAACCATCCACCAAGCGGACCGACCGAGCCCCATGCCGCCTCGAATTGATTTTTGTATGTCGGTGGCGGCAGCGGCTCCTCTGTCTTTACTTGGGTTTTATTTTTTAATTTCTTATTTGCCTTCTCACGTTTTTTTGCCTCTGCCCCTTTTGTTTTTTTTTCCTTCGTTTTTGTTGTTATTATTGGTTCCTTTTTATGCCTTGCATTCCGCTCTGATCAACCTCAAAGCAGGAATTAAACAGGGCCAGGACTCGACTCATTGATACCCTGTTGCAAGGCTTGAAATTTCTTGCAGGGTTTAATTTAAATAAAAGTTTGGGGTATGATGAACTTGATTTCAGTGTAAGTTCAGAGGGGAAATAAAACGATGAACCATAACGGTTTATGTACCGAACCGGTTATAGCGAAGAAGAGACTTAAAAAATGCACCGTAGCTCAACCAACCGGTACAAATGCTCTGAAAATAACTGAAATTTTTATAAATGTGCTGCAAACTTAGTATGTTTTTACTAATAGCAGACTCGTTAATAAATATTACAAATATCGATTACTCAGTAACAAATCTAATCGCGAAATTCAAAGTTTTATTTAAAATAACTTATATATAGAGTCGACTGAATATTAAGAGATTTAATCAATCGAACATCGGCTCTACAATTCGTGGTTTTGTTGATTCAGAATATCTATATTAAAATAGTTAATTATATCCTATTTTTTTGGAGTTTTCCATTCAGACCTAATGAATGTAATGGTGGGAAACGATATCAGATATTGCAATAAATATACTTGATGCTCGGCGGTGTATGCAGGTATCGCGCACCTCACGTTCCTCTTATATCAGGATTTAAGCAAGTTTTCCAAAAGCTTTAGGAATGACATGATTTTTAAAGCTAACCGACTGGTGTGCTCGGTTCGGTTCAGTATAAATATTCCGCTCTTGAATATCCGATTTTTGTAAATTGGAAGTTTTGACTTTTTGCTGTAATTTCGAAACTTAATTTATCAAAGCCTCAAATAAAATGTACCATTATGATAAATACGTATATATCCATGAGTTCCAGCATTGTTTTTGGCGAAATCGTCAGTATTCCTACGGATCGGTTCAATCCATGGTTTAGGGGTCGAGCGGCGCCACCTACCCGAACCGAGTTTGGACGAACAACTATTGTTCTTTCTGAAAAAAAATCTATGTAAATTCAAATATTTTCCAAATCCGTGTCCAGAGAAAAGCACTTTTTACATCAGCAAAATGTTTGATAAAATGAGCAGAAACTTTTAGAAACTGGTTCAGTATCAGTAAGAGTTGAGTTGGACTGTAGCTAGGAAACTAAAAGTTCTAACGAAATACTCTTGAAAGATTGAGCATGTTTTTCATAATAATAAAAATCAAATAACAGTTTATTAGAAACGGATAATTTTAAACAAAGTTGGAAAATTGTTCCATAATAAGTCGAATGGTTTTTAGAGGTGTTAACCCAAAACAGGAACTGACTTTGACAGCCCACCAAGTATGATTTCAGTCAATTAAACCAATTTGTACCGCTCTTGCATATCGGTAATTAACGTATAAAAATCCAACCAATACCAAAACAGAATTTACAATCGAAACATAAGTTTCGGCATGTCCCAGAACTGGAACCGAAATACGATTCGGTTTGATTCCATAAAAATAACATAAAACTAAACTAAAAAATGGATTAAACTATAATTTTTTCCTAAGGTTCGATGCAGCCTTAGAAATAATTTTGGTAATTTTAATTATGTAGCCAAATTTCTTAAAGACTTTATATCAGAAATCTAGAGTATTATTAAAAAGTATACACTTTTAGGCTGGCTGAGAATGTAAAATAATATATCTATTTTCTGAAAAAGATAGCAAGGCCGCCCAAAAGCGCATACCTCTAGTTTAAATATTTTCAATATTCAAAGAAAAGAGTAAATTTGAGAGTGAATTGCTGACCTTAAGATATACATTTTTTTCCATATAAGACGCAAACGTTAACGAATGGAAAACTATTTAAATTTTTATAATTCGATAATAATAAATTAAATTCTTTCAGCTGTTGCTTTCTTTGTATTGACTATTCATTTGATATGTTTTGGGGCCTTTTTCTTTAGATAATTTTTGGCAAAATCACCCGGTAGGCATTTTAAAGCTGACCGCCATACCTCGTATTTTTAAATTTCTGGAATTGCAGTGGTCGAATATTTTTATGGTTCTAATTCATAACGTTATGTATTAAATCATTGTTGAATATTTTGAATACATTGGTTAGTTAAGCCCAGTTTATTAGCCACCTTGTTCACTTTTTTTTCGTAATTTTTCGCCTTTCTATTTCTTTTTGGCATAGATTCAGATACCTGTAGTATTAGTTTGCAGTTGGATGATTTGAATAATAATTAATAAATATTTATTCTTCCTTCCCACATTCGTATCTCATTTTTTCTCGATATGCGATGTTTCGAATTAGTAATTCTTAACAATAAATCGAAATACAAATTCTTTCAAAGACCCTTTTAATCATGGCGATTATCAAAGCGAAATCAAGGCTGCAAATCTCCTAGATTCTGCAAAACGTTCGGTCCAGAGGTACGAACTCCTAGAAAAGACTATAATAATTTCTGAGATGGCTTATATATAATTTTACACCGATTTCAGTAAATTGCTACGAATTAGAGCCTAATTGCTTTAGTTTTGTTTGATCGAATGATCAGAATCACAACTAATGTCAATTGTACGACCTTCTCTAAAGGTGCCTCCTAAAATTGTTTTCCATTTCAAAATCGTAATGGGAATTCAAGTCCCGAAAAACGATAAAAGTCCCTAGAAAGCAAAAATCAATTGAAATCATTTCTCCAAATCTTGGAATTGTTTCTCGAAATATACTATTGTAATTCGTTCAAATGAGGGCTGCATAACGGGTTTGAACCAATCCGGCTCAAACACTGATCCGAACCTTGAACCGAACCTTTCTAGAAATATAAGCTCAGTCCGAACCCATTGCGAACCTAAAATATTTGTTCGGTTTAGCAAAAATGACTTCACTGAGTGACTGACTGAGTCTTTAAATGAACAGGAAAGTGTGATTTAAAAATAGAGAGCAGCAATTATAGCTACTTAAAAAAACCTTTTATTTATTTTAATCCTCGACTAGAAAGCTTTTTCAATGATTTACAAAAGCCAGATCTTAACATCACATTGGAAATATTTTTCTAACAAAACAACGAAATGGAATTGTACTTAATAGTAAGTTATATTTTGAATATTCAATACATTAATGTGTTAAACTAGTTACTGAAGTTTAGTAACTGTAATGCTTTTTCATATTAATATTGTGTCACGCATGGACCGAACCAAGGTTCGAACCAAAAACTTTCGCCCAAAAACCTCGAACCAACAAGAAAGAAAGTCGGTCAAGCCCGACTATAACATACTCTGTACCAAGAAAATCAAGAAATTTCTTTTGATCATAACTCGAAAACCGTTCATCCGATCTTCTTCATTCCTTTGGCGGATCGATAAGTTATCCTAATAACTAAATATGTCCAAAAGGAACAAGCCATCTATCTTCAAAACTGTGGGAGATATGACGTTTTTTCTAAATTGAGGGGGCGGGAGGGGGCGTGGCCAAAATTGAAAATAAACTTGATCTGCCTGCAGACATTAGAAGCATATGTCCCATACATGTCAAACCTCTATCTCTTACCATCTCTGAGATCTGTGCGTTCATACGGACAGACAGACGGACAGACGGACATGACGGACATGACTCGGCTGTTGATGCTGATCAAGAATATATATACTTTATGGGGTCGGAGATGCTTCCTTTTGGATGTTACATACTTTTGCACAAACTTATAATACTCTATGTACCTACGGTACAGAGTATAAAAATATTCAAACCTTAACAATTGGTAAATTTTGGTTCGAACCGGAGATACGAACAGATTGTTGGGTGTGCAACTCTGGTTGAAAATACTTTAAATTTGTGATAACATGCCTATTTATAATGTTTTTCCAAATCTGCAACAGAACGGAACGAATCCTCGAGAAGAATTTGAGGACTCAAAATTGATTGAATCGATTCACTGAGTGAAGTGTACCATGAACAAAAGTTTCTAAGTTTGCTGTTAATTAAAAACTATTTCGAAATTCTATGAGTATTAAGTGGGTTTAAAAAATTGTTTGTTTCTATTCGAACCTTCATACTTAAGGACATTTTAACCAAATTTCCCTAACAGCTCGCTTTTCCTTTGCCTGTAAGCCATTAACCCTGGCCATACCCTGGCATTTAAATAAACGCTTTTGTTGTCTTTTGCGCGCCTCTGCTGGCTGCTACTGCTGTTTGCGTTTTACTCTCTTGCGCAAGTCGCTCTCCACGCTCAATTGTTCAATTGCGCTGCGGTCGCTGCCGCTGCCGCTGCCCTCGCTGCTGCTGGGCCAGACAAACTGGAAACTCGCAGCGTGTTGTTGTCGCTGCCGCTGGATTTATAATTTCTAATTGGCGTGGGCAGCGCCACGCAAAGCGCGCGATTTTCTTATGTATTTTTTTTATTTTTTTTAATATTTTATTTTGCATATGCCTTCCCTTTTTCCTCAAGGCTTATGGGGAATCAATTTTTGGCAGCCCTTTTTATTTTGGTTAATCACTTCCGCATCGTCAAATTTTCATTTTTGGAAAAGCAAAAAGGCGTTGCCGGGTATAGAAATTTTCAATTTTCTTATCAGACTACTGCCAAGGCAACCAACAACAGCCAACAGCTAAACCCACTCAGACCCAAGAAAACTTTTGTCATCATATTGTTATTGTTGTTGCTGTGAGTCTGTAAAATTCAATTGTGATTACTTTTTAAGGCGACGTCGTCGTCCACGGCGACGACGCTTCGTTGCACTTGAACACGGGAGCCGGATTTACAAATTTCTATCTCTCTCACTTAAAGAAAATATCATTCACACCAGAGAATATGGAATCCGGAATGCAATTTAACAAGTTGGAAGTCACCGATTGGCAAATTACAGCACAAAAAGCGTTTTGTGAGTTTTGTAAGGATATCAAGGACAGTTCTGGTTTCCAAGAATCGATTTAAGAGCTTGGGATAATTTTCACATCAAATCAGACAAATGCAGATAAATGGAAACTTAAAGTTGAAAGTTAAGACAACTAATTGGTTTTTGGAAAAGTGTGTTATTTTCCAAATAATTATAATTAAAATTTACTAAAATCAGAATTTATTTTTATTTTTATATTGTGAATCAAGGTTAAATCAAACCACAGACTTGGGTTCAGTTATGGCAGGAGTCGAAGTGGCCTTCAGTGGCTTGTAGTCAATATTTTTGTCTACGATATTCCATGTTCGGATTCGGATTCGGATTCGTCTGTACCAGTCTATTTGATAAAGACGTCTATCAGAAATAATTTTTTTCGGTTTTGTTTGAAATTTTTTTGGACGATTTCAAGGCAAACCTACCCAACCATTTACAATTTAACATCACACATTTTAACTCACTAAATTAATCATAGATACCCTTCAAAGTATGCCAACTTTATTTCCCTAAATAATTATCTACTTAATCCAGTGGTGGGCAAGCATTTGCTCCCACTGCCCCGAGAGTCATTTTAAGGCCCTTTTGTAGTGCTTTCCGTTAGCTTAGGTATTCAAAAATATTGTCTTAAATGGATTTTTCAAAATTCTTTAACTTCGGAAATTTAAGGGCCTGCTCCGGTTTTCACTTTCGACATAATTTGTCGAATTCGGATTTGGTTCAGAAGTTGTTGTGTAAAATTAATGGATTAAGTCGGCTTAAAGCCTTTCATATTGAGTCCGTCATATTAAAAGGAAATAAAAATTTGAAGGCTAGTTACAGATAAGATAGATGTATCATTTTCGAATTCACTAAAGTGAAAATCCGGAATCTGCAAGATAGCAATATTTTTGAAGCCATTTCACAAATATTAAAATTGTTCTCAACTTTTCTCATTGAAATATACATTTAGGTCTTTTTTATTTGTTCACTGGACTGAAACAAATTTGTCAAAAATGTATTTCTGATTTTCAAGTGGCCAAAATTTTACAAATTCAATATATTTTTCATGAATCTGCTTCTGCTACTACCCAGTTTCACAATTCCGTTATGATTTCAAATAATGGTGATTTCTGCGAACCATCAAAGCACCTATTTTGTTAGATGACCCTACTTTGTAGGCCGAGCACTTGATGGTAGATTTGGCTGGAATTAAAACTATTCGCAAATAATTTGCTTAAATATTGCCGAAAATATCACTATTTTGGGCGTATTAAGCATATGTGTATAAAATTTTTTCCAAATAATTTGTCTTTGCGAACTTATAAATTGCACTAAAAGTATTATAAATCCAAGGACATTAATCATGATATATTTTGTATGTAGCTACAGATTTATGCTGGGTCTTAATTATTGACAATTTTTTGTCAAATCAATCGTTTTTTTTTTTACCAAATTTAATTTTGGTCTTAAAAAGGCCCAATAAATTTGGAAGATTTCATAAGCAATGATTCAAGGCTCATACCACAACCAAGGGTTACAAGTTTTTAAAACCCTGTCGACTGACTTGAACCCCAGAGGTTTCCGGATCAGCTCAAGCCTGTGAATGGCTAGGTTAACCCAAATGAAATATTAAAGATTTCTCAAAACTTGGCTTAACTTATATTTTACTTAAGAATTTGGGAATTTCGTATACCCGGCCATACATATTAAAGAAATTAAAGATATTTTGGAGGTATTCCACATCTTAAAGAATTGAGGTGTCAGTTGACGCATTTTATTATCTTCATTCGGTCTGCGATCTAAATCTTGATATCAAAGACAATTTACTTAAAAAAAATACCATGTTAAGTTGCTTAGCCCGACTGTAATATACTCTGTACGAACCAAAGTGTATGCCCAGTAAGAATTTTAATGCTTCAGTTGTAGGTTAACCACCGATGGTACTGCGCTGCTTCAGCGAACATTTCGTTTGCTCATAACTCGACTACAGTTCATTGGAACTTCACCAATTTAATTGCGGATCGATAAATTTGGTGTAACTAAATATGACAAGGTGCGAACCAGGGATGCAAACCATTCGAAAATAAGTACTGGCTCGTTTCAGTGGTTCACACAGTTTCTGAACCGCCTGTTCAGATCATTACCTGGTTTTTGGAGCTAACTAGACCGCGGTATCGTTACGGTTCAGTGGTTCACAAATGCACATTATGAAATATTAGGATTTATGTAAATGTAAATTTAATTTTTCAAATCTATTTAAATATCTTTAAAATCCTTAGAATCCAATGTCCAAAGTTTCTAATGTGGGATTTCCAGGTTTCGTCTACAAGTTCCTAGAGCAATGCTCTTTGAAAAGTGAGAACGTCGGCTAGAAAAGAATACGTGCCATGCATCTTAATTACCCTATATATCATATCCCTTAAATGAACCAAGATTCGACAAAATAATATCGATATACCACAGCAGCTGTAGGTAGCAGCATCAAGTGAAAGGAGCGTACTAATTCCTCGATACATGCTCATCTATTATGATTATATTACTGGAGATCAGTAGAAAGATTAGTATACATGTTCAATTGATCAGAAACCAGTTTCTTTTGCTGAACTCTGTATTTAATTCTCCGAATTTCAACGCAATCCATCAACTTGCCAAAAGTATAGCCGCATCAATTTCGAAACGTCCTTATTTTCGGCTTCAGAATTCCACCCAGAATACCTTAGGAATTTCTTTTATGACTAGTGTTTCCAATTCCGTTTATCGATTGATAGTTGTGAAATAACATCTGTTAATTATAAGCCAATTCGATTGTTTTTTTTTCTTTGATGGAAAAATACAACACAAGGCCAGAAGCTATACTAAATGACGGCTCAAAATTGGAGAGGGTGGAAAGAATGCCAGTTTGATTGGACTTTGTAACTTGTAGACGAATGCACCAGCACTTAACAAACTAGACTTTAAATTTATTGTGCAACCAAATTGTATATCCTTAGTTGCCTTCACATTAAAAAAATCGGTCACAAAAGCACTAAACCCTTTATCCAACGATAGACGACCATCGATTGATAACTGCACATCGAACTAGTCGGAGCTTTCTTGAAATAGAATTCGGAATTTTTTGCTTTTTACTTTTCGTGTTTGTTAGCCTCAAAGACATCGAAGATGTTTAACATTTAAATAGTTTTAAACAATTTAATTTAATAATTAGTTTCAAAGACAACAAAATATCTCAAATTGTTCAAAGAATTTAAATATTTTTAAAAGCCAAATTTTGAATTCACTTTATCACCCGCAAAATACGTTTGATTTTCTGGTACCAGAACAAGAATCAGTTCCACTTTCGAATTTTTTTTGTGGAAGTGGAATTAAAAACAAGTCTGAGTTATTCTTTTGGCAACTAGTCTCACAGCTCATAGATATGTTCGCTTCTATTAATTCTTAGCTAACAAAATATACCGCCGTCAGCCATGCTCCAATTTTCACAATCGCAATAGTTTTGCGTTTTGAAACCGGGGTTTCCGGCTTTTGAAAGAAGAGCTTTACCTATTTCATATCTCATTTTTCACTTAATTTCACTTTATTTCCGCACCATTTTTTGTGTCCTTTGCATTGTTCTTGGGTAAATGATTTCCATTCACTTGTCACGTCCAATCTTAGAAATCTTCTTCTGGCCTCATGCTCTGGTGTCCCCTCCCCCCTACCTCTGCGCACCCCCTTTCTTTATGTTGGTGTCTCTCTTTTGGTGTGTGCATTCGGTTGCAATGCTTTTGGCTTTTGGTTTGTGCTGGTTGCATTTTCTACTTTTTTCGCACTGAGCGCCTATTTTGTGCATTTGCGACTTTATTGTTGTTGTTATTGTTGTTGTTGTTGCTGCTGTTGCCGCCTGTGTGCATTTTCTTTTGCCATTTTTTCATTTACTTTGCTCTGTCGCTTCGTTCGTTCTGCTGCGTTGGATTTCAACCTGTCAAGCGGGTGATAGAGAAGGCGAATTTAGATGGGGGGTGGGGTGGTGCGGGAGGGTGGCTTGCAGATTGAGGTCTGTACTTTGTTGCATTTTCTTCTGCCTGCTGCATTTTCTAACTGGTTGGATCCCGGTATCCGTCTCTAAGTCGCTAAGTCGACGTCGTCGTCGTCGTCGTCGTCGTCGTCGTCGTCTGTAGGCCGTTGACTGCAGAGTCTTGTATTGAGTGGCGTCGCCCCGTTTTACCCGTCTCTACCACCACATCCCCCCCCTTTTATCGTTGACCCTGCGCGCCACTTATTGCAGTTCTTTTCGTCTACTGCTTCTTCTTCTTCTGCTTCTGCTGCTGCTGCTGCCAAGCACTGCATTTCTTTTGCTTCGAAGCCCCACCAGCGCTAAAGCACTCAACCCTTTTATGGTGTGCGGGGGGTGGGTTGGGGTTTTACTGCCAGCTACAGGGTTAACTCTGATTTCAGAAAAATTTACGAATTTTGTTCATTACCAAATACGGAAAAAAACATATAAAATGAAGGTTTTTTTTTTTTTTGGTATGGGCCAACAACTCCTGAACGCGCTTGTAATGGAGTGTCGAGTGTCAATCCTTCCGAGATGGCTTTTGTGAATGGTGACGCTTCAAAGACAAATGTTCCGTGTGATTACTTCGTCATCAATGACTTTTTAAGGCCAGCCTACCGTTATTTCGATTTCGAGGTTTTATACCTTTTTAGAGATTAAAGAATGCTCCTAATAATCCGATATTTAAAACACCTTTTTCTTTGGAATATAAAAGAAATAAAATTTGAACATTAAATATCCGTGTCTCCGCCAAAGTAAGAGCTAGAGACCCGAAATCTCAGCTTATCTACACTAAAATGGAATAAAATGGACCCCAAAGGGCCAAGTTGAGCTTTTCTCAATTCCTTAGCTTATTTTCTTTGAAGAGAAAGCTCACAGCTTAAAGCCAAATCCGAACGGCAAAGTTTGAGAAGCTTTTACATGGCTCATTTCTTCAACGCTAGCGCCAACAGCTAGTGAAGATGAACGGGAGTATAAGTTTTTTCCAATACATGTCTCGAGGCGCTGTACCACACCCGGTCACAATCTTATCTACACTGGTGTCCAAAAAAAAAAGCCGAGTCTATAATTTGAAGTTTTGTGACGAATTAAACCCCAAATTAATGAGAAAACAACAACATATTCTACTCATTTTAGGCTGACAAACAATACACTTATTTGAGAATGATCATTAATTAAGCCCAATTGAAATTCAGTTAACAAATGCGAAAATCTTTGTTTTTAGTTTTTTCCATTTCCATAGTTTTGCCAGAGGCATACCATTATTTTGCCTGCTGTAAGAACCTATTTCAACAATCAGAGAAAAAATAGAGAATTTCATACTTGGATCAAGAATTTTCGAGATCAATAGTTCGATAAGAGTGAAAATTCTCGATCCAAGAGCGAAATTCTTGATCCAAGTATTAATTTTTGATCCCTGTTTTCTTGATCCAAGAGCTTCAATACTTGATCCAAGTACGAATCATTCTCAAATCAAGCACAAGAGTTCTTGGATCAAGTGCTGAACATACTCGTTTTCAAGATTGCTCAATTTTGAATCAAGGGCAAACAGGATTGTCAAAAACCGAGAATGTTCTTCCTATTATCAAGAGCTCATCACATGCAAGAGTAAGATCGTTTACTCTTAAATCAAGAGCTTCAGAGATTCCAACCATACAACAATTCAATATCAGTAGATTTTTCCATTTTTTAAAATTTATTTCATGGAAAACTAATTGTTGAGCCATAAGAGGTTGGGAATTCCAAAGCAACATGAGTGCAAAAATCCATTACGCTCTCCGCTCGATAGCTTCCCCACACCCCTCTCCCATATAATACAAAACTGTAAGAGCAGACTCAAAGTTATTCTCTCGAATGTGCTTGCTCTCCTCTCTCAGTTTCTATACCTCACTTCCCTCGCCTAAAAGCAACAAGCTAAGAACTTATTTAGCTCGACTTCAAGAGCGAAATTCTTGAAAATTTAAGAACGAATAAATATTTTTTCAAGAGCGTTTGTTCTTAAGTTATTCGTTCTACTTTTTTCTGGGTGAACTGTTTTCTCTTGTCCTTTGTTCTAAATTTGCTACATTATCAAAGGAATCCCAAGATCTTATCAATGCTGTTTTTAGCTCTAGAACGCAAAAGTATTGCTGAAACTTGTGATGGCTAGCGTTCTGTGTGCATAAAATATGGGACGAACCTCAAATCAAAACAATTAATGAATCATTATTAAATTGATTAAATGAGAGAAGAATTAAAATGTGCAATACCGCAGGCTAAACTAATATTAGGATTAAGAAACATATCGATTGGTATTGATTATTGAGGGATTTCTAGAAGACCTTTTCTGCAAAGCAAAAGTTTTCAGAAAAATAAAGATGCTTAAAGCAACCCGTGGATGTATGTTTTGTGCGTGTGCGTGCATTTATGTTCCTAAAATTACAGCAATCTGTTCAAATAAGCACACAGACAGCACAAACATGTAAAATCGTGGATCCACGTCGAACATTCATGGACCTGATATACTTTATACTGTATAGTTGTTGCCAATTTGTATACAGTTTTGCGAGAAGATACACCTGTTTAAGTCCAGGGTAAAGCTAACCAACCAGATTTTTAAAAATTCGTATACCAAACCAAAAATGCAACAAAAAATGTTCTTTTTGGTTCAGTTTATTCCATGGTAAATTTTTGTTTGTCTCAAGAAGCTTAACATTTGGATATAACTCGCCTCGCATTCCTACACTAAGATTTAAAGGGTATACAAAAATATTCCTAAGATATTTTCGGTATCCATTTGGAAAGCTTCATTTTTAATGTTCTTTTACGCATATTAAAATATCCATTTAATGTTAAATGGATCTTAAATTTGATTCCCACGGACTGAAAATCATCTCAGGGATTTGAAAAATAACATTAATAGTAAAGAACAAATACAAAAATATAGAAAATGAATATCTATAGTTACCAAATATATATAATATTTTGGATCTTATGTTCTTCTGTGTTCTTCTTCAAGTAAGGTTAGATTTCAAGGCCATATAATCGATAGATATCTTTTTATTCGCCCCTGAAAGTCTTAGAGCCAGTGCTAAAAGGGCCTTGTGTATCCCTCAAGTACTCTATGGTTTCTGTATATATAACTTAAATGTTTTTTTTAATCAAATTGAATTCCAAAATGGTCCCGAAAAGCCGAGGTTTTCTAATTTTCTGAAGCCATATTGTGAACCGAACCAGAAATTATTTGAGCCTCTGAACCTAACTAGTTCTAGGAAATGAGCTAACAAATGAGAGCAATCTATCCTTTAGAGCAGCGATGTTCAAGAAGAGAGGCTCTCAGTAGCTCTCTGTCTCTCTCTGACATTCACTAAAGCATTACTTCGGCAAGCATTCGGCATGAATTGCCTAAAGTGTTCGGCCCCTGGGGGCTATGGGTGAACATCGCTGCTATAGAGCAAATAGAACAACAAAATACAAGCACCGAGTCTTTGCGACGCAAGGAATCTAGAGTTGAAGTCAAAAACCCGCTTGCTGTTGTAACGCCCTTTCGGTAGGTATTGATCGGGCATTTTTAATCTGTGAAACAGTTTTTTCAATTCCATTACTACCTCGATTTCACTTAATGCCGCCTCACTGTATTGAGTTATGGGCCTAGAAAAAGGGGGCGTAGGCTTTTTGGTCGCACTTAACCGCCTTCCGCCTTTTGTCATTTTGCTGTATTTTGTTTGTTTTTTTTTTGTACTTTTCTTCACACTCCCCAAGCAGCGCGAAGAGGCAGCCAGCCAGCCACCTGACCTGGCAACAAATGTAATTTTTTTTTCGCCCCCTCCCTTTCACCCGCACTTCCTGCCGCCTATTGCGCCTCTTCCTACCACTGGCTGGTGAAATATGCAACGCAAATGTAATCATTATTGATTTTGTAGACGGTCTGGTGGTCTGGCCCACACACAGACGGACACATTAGTATGGTAGATTATCTGCAGGTCTCAGGCTCTGAGGCTGCTTAAATATGCAAAACGTTGGCCGGAAAAGCGGCAGCAGCAGCAGCAACAGCAAACACAACTACAGGATAACTCCTGCGGTCGTGTGTTTTGGACTTGACTTGCACATTAGAAATTTAACAGGTTAATGTCCAAAGTCGTAAACGGAACCATTTATTTATGGTAACATTTTCGGTATGCATGTGCTTGGATGTGTGTGCGTGTGTTTGTGTGTGTGTGTGTGTGTGTGTGTGTGTGTTTGGGTATGTTTTTTTTTGGCTCGTAATTTACATAAAATATATGATACTCCCTTTGCGCTCCTATCGGAGTATGTGAGTGCGTGTCATGAACATAAAAATCTGTAGAAGCAGACGCTGTCGCTGAGAAGAGACCTTGAAGGGTTTTTTGATAATGACTGCGACTGCTGTTGCTGCCTGCCTCCCTTTTGTTACCCCCTTTTGTTAACCGAGCGAGCATAAGCTTTATGTTGTTGAGCCTTGTCCTTTCGGGGGGTTGGAGTTGCTTTCTTTTTCTTTGGGCTTTTTTTGCTTCATTTTTCTTGTTTTTTTTTGGCTGGGCCCAAGCCCAGCTGTCAGATTTGTCAAAGGACTTCTTGCTCGCTTGCTTCGGAGGAGACCCAGGCAGGCACACAGGAAGTTACTTTTGGAAGGCGACGTTTTGAGGCGGCTTAAGTAAGAAGTATGAGGAATGCAATGAAATACACCTTGTATTCGATGGGGGGAAATGTCTCAGCCATATGCACAAATTGCATTGACTGACACAGGAGGGAGAGAAGAGGATGTACCTGTATATACTTGGAAAAGTAGCTTTAAGTACCAACAAGTATTTAATGATTTTAGCAAATCTACTTCTTCTTTCGACAAACAAAAGCTTTACGAGACAGTTTTTTGTGTAACCGAGGACTACTATTAATCGTCGGGGTCACCTCATCTAATTCAGAAGTTAATAAGGGCTTGCTATAGCTAACCAAAGTGCAATAAAACAAATTTACGATGAAAAAAATCTTTTAGGAGCCATTTCGGTACATTTTGCAAACTAAAATGGTTCACTTTTGGAGCCAAAATTTTCTTCTTACTTAATCATAAAAAAAATCCTGCAAAATATGTTTCATTAACATATAATACGAATATTCCTAAGGTAATAATGCATTCACCTAGAAATAGTCGGCTACCGGCGTTCTAAACCATACGGTATAGAATTTAAACCGCTTTGTACTTTTAATTTGAAGTATGATTCGTTCTTGGGTGTACTTGAATTGAGTACGAAATATTCTACCACTAACTTAATTTCAGTAATATGAAAAATTCAAGAAATGCGAGTTCTTTGCTCAACTACGTAATATGTTAGATTGAGTACCAAATAGATTTATAATGCAAGTGCAACGGAAAATGCAAATAAGTTTTAAGCGAGACTGCTTTTGAAATTCCCAACTGCTTCTAACACTTTACTTATGGAGTGATGGTAAATTTCTGAACTACAGTAGGTCTAACTTTCCCGTTGGGGTTATAGCCTTTGGATATTTCTTTGGTTCAATACAGATACCTCGTTTAAGAATAAAGTGGGAATAGCTTTAAAATTTTATGGACTCAAATCATGAACATTTTGTACTTCATTGAAATATTATATATTTTCTTGTAGACTGTTTTTGAGGTGGCATTAGATATTAATGGGCTTTAAGAACGCAAGTTTTGTACTGATTTTGAGAGAAAGTCGGACTTTACTGGAGTTATAAGCGAAACAGTTGAGCTGATAAGAGCACCCCCCCACTTGTTGGTCAGGACTAGAAAAAAGTGTTGCCTACATTTGGGATAATTTTGTTAAATTCAAAAACAATTAAATGAAAACAAATGAACAGGGTATTTTGTGGTCGGGAAACTCGACTGCAGCGCCCTTACTTGTAATAAGACTGAGTCTTTCCAAAATTAGGAAAATGTTTACCATAAGATAGAAAATATTTGCTTAGTTATAGAAAAGCACTAGACACAGAAGAGGAAGAAGAATAACCTAAGACGTGTATAACCCCTAATATATTTTTTTTATAAGATATTTTCTTTCTGTTGGTGCACTAAAGGCTTCTTTCTTTCCGAAGGCAGGGATTGGGATCTTGAGAACTACATGCGGTGTCTTTATAAATTTTTTTCTAAATTTTAAGGCGGCTTTCTATATAAATTTTCTATGTTTTAGGGGGAATTTCTCAGCAAGCCGAATATCAGTTGCCCCTTTTATATTCCGAATGCACGGAATTCGTACTTGAGAATTACAAAGTTGTCTTGTGAATGTTTCTATCTTTTAGAAAGAATTTTTGAATTTATATCAAAAAGATTCTAAAATAATTCGAAAAATACTTTAATTATGCCAAAACAGTCAAAATTCAAGAATTTCGGAATTGAAAATATCTTGATTTAACAATTTATTACTTAAATCAAGTATTTTCGTACTTACTGTACTTAAGACATCGTTTGCACTTAATTCAAGTGTTGGTTTTCTTGTTTTTTTTTCTGAGTGTACTTTACACATTAAACATATTCAGAATTCTGCAGATGCAATCAGAACCGGTAAGCGAAACCACTTTTTTTTTTGTGGCCAAAAAACTTATTCTAAAAACCGTTGCTGTCTCCGATATTGCTTTTGGTTTAGTTTCTGTTAAACAACTCACTGGTTTGGTTTGCATACCTACCTCTTGATGTGTCTTCTGACAAAATTTTGACAAAACTTGAAATGCCAACATAAATATATGCCATATCACTACTAACCACTTGAAGGCATAGATAAATAAAACGAGTTTATTTTTGCAATCAACTAATTAGTTTTTGCCGTCTAAACTATATCAATCGCAGGCCAATTAGCCAAAATTGTGCATTATAACTACCAGTTGCGTTTATTTTTTTTGGAATCATTCATATCATATCACAAAAACGCATCCGCAGAAACAATTTATATCCCCATACAAGTATGCGCTCTCATCAACCATAAATGTTTTAGCAGATTCCAGTAAAATCATCCGCAATTTCCATTACATGCTTGCAACAGCCCTTCAATCATCATCATCATCAGCAGCATCAACATCAGCCATCATCTTGGGGGCATTGCATGACCATTTTCTAGGAATCTATAAGCTTTAGCCATAGCAGCAACATTAGCAGCTGCTGCTGCCGCTGCTGCTCCATGCAGTTTCTTTTGCTAATTACAAGCGGCGAATGCACGAACTTGCCACAAAAAAGGCAAACCAGCATTGATGTTTTCTTCCATATACATCTGGCTTGGAAGCTGTTTAACCACTTGACCTTATTGGGCGGCGGATTTTTCCTTTTTCACTGACCAAATAAGAAAAAACCCCAATTTGTCGCTACCACATTGTTTGAATAGTTTTAAGTTTTTTTTAAAATATGCTTTTATTTTTTATTGCATTTATCTGCTAGTCAAATGTCAACAAATTAATTTCGGGTTTTTGTTTTTATATTTTTTTTTGCATTTTTGTGTACAAAATTAAACGTTTTTGCACGTCAGCAAGTCGGAACGGGGAACCGGGTCGACACCTTAACCTGTTCTGTTCTGTTCTGTTTATGCAAATCAATGAATTGAAAAACTTGACACAGAGACGAGCTTGTTTGCGGATTGCTTAGCGTATACAAAATGTTGATCATCTTACAATATAATTTTTTTTTTTTATTATTAAGATCAACTTATCTGTCTGCAGCCCGTGGGCTGGGCCCAAAACATTCACATATGGTTGAGGTATTTGAGGTTTCTTTGAGCGTGTCGACAGTGAGTGAGTGAGATCTTATCGATTAGCAATTTATATTTAAATAATTATTTAAAATTACATTATAAATTTGAGGCATTTGAAGTTTTGCTGGGCGGTTCGAGAGTGAGTGAGATTTTATCGTTTAGTGAAATATTTTTGATTTAAAATTTATGTTCGGCATAAGAAAATTAATGAATATTTTTCATTTGTAAATATTTCGAAATGGAATTTTATTTAACACCAATTTATACTTTGAATAATCCCACTTCTTCTACAAATCCTATACGATTTGTGATGTTTTTAGGCCGAACCCTAAATTACTTTTTATAAAGTATGGGCTGAACCAAGGTTCGAAACAAAACCTTCGCCCAATAACCTTGAACCCCAAATTTCCGATCCATTAAAATTATTATCAAATTCTGGTTCTAGCTCCAAAATTTGGTTGAATCTGCAGTCTGGTAAAAACCGATAAATGTCATCAGATTACTAATATATTTATTTTTTATATACATCAACCTAAAACTTGAAGGAACTGAAATTGATTATATTACTTCAGTGCTACCATTTCAGTTAACTAGTAGCTAGAACTAGCAATTTTGAAAGTGGAAATGGTTTAAAATTTTGAAAAATACCACAAACCCCAACTCTGTCAATTTTTTATCTTATATTTTCTGTTTTAAAGTCAATATGTTAGGAAAATACTTAAGAGGTTAATGTGCGAAAGCTTGACGTTCGTGGGTATGGGAAGTGTTCGCCTCAAGATTTCCCTTAATTTAAATCGGAAGGCATTGAAAAAAAATCGTACCAAGATTTTCTTTACCTTTGAATCAAAAGTGATGTAAACCGGTTTTGAACCGATTCATTTCTTGAACCCGCACCTCTTTAGAAATAAGAGTTGAGGTACAGGTGCAGGTTGAGTTGACTAAACCTTTACCGAACCTTAAATTTCGGTTTGGTTGGTCAGTTTGACCTTCTTTTGACTTCATCATGTTATCTGGCTAGTTTTGTGCCACTTAGTCTTAAAATGGGCAGGAATGTTTAATAAAAAGTCTAGAAAAATGTTTAAGAGCCTCGTTTTTTAGACCCTTCACTCTAAAGCTTATTAAGTGATTCACAAAAGCAAGATATTAACTTTAAATTGGTAATATTTTTCTACAAAAATTAATGGAATTTTACATAAGAGTAAATTATATTTTGAATATATTCACATGTTCTACAAACCGCTTCCGACACAAGAACGACTCGATTCCTATACGGCTTGTTCAGTTTTTAGACCGAATGCGGTTTTTTTGCTTTATTATTTATATTGTGTATGTCCCTCGCAACTCTTTAGAATTTAAGCACGTTAGTTTTGTTCAACTGAGTCTTAAAACTGAGTCGAAAAAGATCCATTTGGACTGGATATCTCGCTAATATTATTTTATTCATCCAGTGGAGCTGCAAAATCATGCAATTGATCATAATTATACTCTGTACCGTAGGTACATAGAGTATTATAAGTTTGTGCAAAAGTATGTAACATCCAGAAGGAAGCATCTCCGACCCCATAAAGTATATATATTCTTGATCAGCATCAACAGCCGAGTCGATATAGCCATGTCCGTCTGTCTGTCCGTTTGAACGCACAGATCTCCGAGATGGTAAGAGATAGAGGCTTGACATGTATGGGACATATGCTTCTTATGTCTGCAGGCAGATCAAGTTTATTTTCAATTTTGGCCACGCCCCCTGCCGCCCCCGCAATTTAGAAAAAACGTCATATCTCCTACAGTTTTAAAGATATATGGCTTGTTCCTTCTGAACATATTTAGTTATTAGGATACCTTATCGATCCGCCAAAGGAATAAAGAAGATCGGATGAATGGTTTTCGAGCTATGATCAAAAGACAGATTTTCTTGGTACAGAGTATGTTATAGTCGGGCTGGACCGACTTTCTTTCTTGTTTTTCCTATCCTTTCGATGATTCGTAGCTCCGTTTTATGGTTAAAAGGATATTTAAGGCATATCTCGTCCAAATGGATACTGGAAATCAGCCAATGGACATTTTTTAATATACTTATATTTCTTTGTGCAGGAAAGCTTAATATAAATCTTAAAAAACGCTTAGCAGCTTTTTTTTTAAAACCCTCGTCTTTAAAGCAATTTTTAGAATAGAATAAAATATGATTAATTTAAATACTAAATACATGTATTGTTTTATTTTATTTATATTGTCTTAATCACGGGCAGAAACTAGTTTCGAACAAAAACCATCGCTCAAAAACCTTAAACTTAGAATTTCCAAACCTGAACGATTGGTAAATTTAGGTTTGAGCCAGCGAAGTGGAGATTCGAATATA
Source organism: Lordiphosa andalusiaca (assembly GCA_035044965.1). Taxonomy (NCBI): domain Eukaryota; kingdom Metazoa; phylum Arthropoda; class Insecta; order Diptera; family Drosophilidae; genus Lordiphosa; species Lordiphosa andalusiaca. The sequence goes on from JAWNNM010003129.1 coordinate 312,729, forward strand.
TTTTGGGAGGTTCCAGAGTTTTTGTTTGGTACTCAGAACTGAATAAGAGAAATTCTAAATATCTGTCCAGAATTTTTAATGGAACTCCAAAGTTCTTGAGTGGCGATTTTATGTTTTTGCCATGCAGTATTCAGAATGTCTATAGCAACTTAAAAATTTAGATGTGTAACAGGCTTTGGTTCAACAATATTCTCACACCTGGTTAGGTTTGGGGTTCGACTTACAGTTTAGAATTAAAGTAGTTCCGGTTAACCAGTAAAGTTAGATACTCGCATCAATCCGCTTGGTCTGCTCTCAGACAATGTCATTTTTCCGCTTAAATCTATGCTCATGGCGCTTGTGCTACAGAAATAGCTGATTCAATTCTTGAAGGGCATAAGGGGAAAAAGTTGTTTGGATTTTTTTTTATTTGTTTAACTAAACTAAAAATTAATTGTAGGTTAAAATTGCGTTTTATAGCCAGAGCAACTGGAGCCTTCAGGCTGTGTTTGTATTTATTCCTGCGCATAGCAACAAAAAGCATTGTTTAGGAAACTTTTAATTCTCATTTCATTCAAATGTTCAAAAACTCATCTTAAACCAATGTTGCTAAAAATTTGGCTCCTAACAGATTAACTTATTACCACGGAAAAACAGCTGACAATCTTCTTTATCTTTCAGTTTTCCAGTTTTTTTTTTCGTCCAGTTGACCATGTGCAAAATCCATAAAAATTTCATCAAACCGAAATACTCATAAACTCGGCAGTATATTATAAACATTTGGAAACTATATTATCAACTTAATAAGCTTTACATTTTTTGGTTCCTGTTGATATTTAAAACTTGTTCATAGCTATTTAGCCAAATCGGTTTGTTTGTTGTTGTTTTTGTTTTGTCTTCATTGTTAAAATGTAAACATTTTGTTTTGCAATTAATTATCTAAACGCTACGAGTGACGCTTCTACAGAGAGCGAGACACGGAGAGTATTAGAGAGAGAAAGAGCGTGTCGCTTGCTCTCCAGTTTAGTTGAGTTTGATAAACAATTATGACGCGAGTTGGGGCGGACTCTCTAAAAACGCCTTCTGTTTATTTGGCTTTAATGTTTTTTTTTTTCTAAGTAAACCTCTCTGGGTGTGTGTGTGTGTGTGTGTTTGTGTGCCATAGTTTGTTGTTGTTTATGTGTCGGCATTTTCATTCATAGTCCACACATCTCAAATGATAAATCTTTTTATGCGAGACAGCACGCGCTTTTTTTTTTGTATTTTTTTTTATTACAAACACATACACAAAATGTGGTGTGTTATGGCTTTATCATTAGCCGTGTCTCTCTTACTCTCTTTCTCTCTCCATCTGTTTAGCAAGTTCATTAACTTTTGTGGATTTGCGCGGGGGCAAACAATTTGTCAAAAATTCTGTTAGACATGCGATTTTTTAATTATTTCTTATACATTTTATATGATTTTTTTTGATGATGAGTCTCTGACCCATATGTCCATAATTTTCTATTTATGTTTGACATGCAAGAAGCCCCCCCAAAAAAGAAGAAAGAAAGAAAATGTTATGTTTACTGAAGCAATTAAGAAGAAGATGTTGTGTCCGGTTATTCAGTTAGATTGAAGACTTCATATTTCTTTGATTAGTTGTCCCACTTAAACGCGACTACCTGCTGTGCTGGTTTACTTTTATATATATATAATTTTTGTGTTCTTTGGTGTGCTACCAGTTCAGAATGTGACGTCACAATAACTTGGACTTGCCATTTCCCTACTCAGTTGTACACAATGGCCTGGAAATCATTTATAGCCAATAAATAAATAACGTTAGCTAAGTGCATTGAATTTATATATATATGGTAATTTATGCAAATACTTCCGTTGGTCAGGGCTTTCAAAACAAAACTCAAACTCTCCCCAAAACATAAACTTAAATCTAATGAATTTTCTCATGTTTTCTCTCCTCTCTTTGCAGGTACGTGTCTATGCATTTATTTTGTGTAAGTTTCTGTGTTTTTTCTCTCCCTTAGTCATATAATTTTAGCAGCGAATAGAACAGTTTTCCAGGTATCGGCCAGCATGTGCTATTCTGTAGCAGATGTTTTTTTTTTTTTTTCAGTAATTACAAATCCATCAATCTAGTTGGCTGCCAAAACGATTAAGTAATCAACAAATTGATTTAATGAGCTCCATCACAAAAAGGGATTTGATGGTTTAAATTGGATCAAAAAGAGATGAAGGAGAACAATTTAATAATGAGACTAAGTTTGAGTTCACATAAATAAAGTGATGAAATATTGTGATATTCTTAATACAGACAGGAAGTGAAATTCAAACCTAATTGGAAAAATGGAGTTATTAGGAATATTAATTTGGTAAATTCTTAAGAAATATTGAGAAAATTTTAATGGTAAAACGTAAAGAACTAGGTGATTTGTAGTGGCAAGTTTTGTTTAAAAATTGCACCTCAGCTATGGTACTTTCTGCTCTCAAATGGTAAACAATTTCGATCTTCCACCGAGCTTAGTTAAAGATACAACTCTCAATCTTACATTTTTTTTTTATCTAAATCGGTTAAGATAACAAAATCAGCGTCAAGCGATCATCAAATAATAGATCATAATTTTGTTATTTCCGCCACATAAAACTGTCTTCTCGCTATCGAATTTTAGGACAATTCCAACTTCAACTCAAAATAAGGGAATCAAACCAAATTCAAATCTAAATAGGAGGTAGATTTACCTAAATAACCGGCATAAATAAACGTTACCAGCCTATTTTTCTAACTGGAACAACAAGAAATGTTCATATTTAAGGCGGCCCCCGCATACAGAAAGCAGGTGTGAAACAATTAAGGAAAAGTCGAAAATAATTGTTGTAAACCTCGAAAAAATCAGAAGGGTTCGGGTTCACGGAGCGCGTTCGGAAGGTCGCTGAACCCAGGTTCAGGTTTGAACCGTGGTTCTGACATTATTTTTGCTATATTTGTTCTAAGTTCAAAAATTCTTGATTTCTTGGATGCAAAAACTTAAAATGTGGGAACGACTTTTTAAACACTGCCAAGATATTACAGTATTATGCCGAAGTCTTCTGAGCTTGTGTGCGACAAGTGTACTAAGTTGAGTAAAAATCGCTGAGAAGAAAGTGAAAGAATAATGTTTTTAAACTGAACCCTTATTATTATTTTTTTGCTCAGGTTCAGGTTCGGGCTCGGCAGGGAAATATTTTGTTGCTCCGGTTCGGGTTCGGTTCCGACTTCCCAAAAAAAACCGGACCGGGAAAAAACCGACTCCGGAGCGGTTCGACTCTTAACCGGTTTGTAGCCCTGGTTGTAAGGGATGGTAAAGGGCGTTTCTTCAAAAATAGAAGATGAAAGCTCGATGGTTACTCACTGGAGGTAGTTATAATATACACATACTTAAGTGGAACAGTAACAGAAATCATGAACTTTATAAAATGCTTTTCTCGTAAACTAAAGGATGCTACAATGACTATAATGAATACATGAAAAGCATTTTGAGAAGAAAGGTACGACAAATTCGGCACTGGAGCTCCCAGGGACAAAAGTCAGCGCTTTTAAAAAAATTGGCAGAATCACTTTGATTGCAATGTAGACTGAGAGTTCTGTTTTTGAAAAAGCGAATAGAGAGTGTGATATAGGTCAGGGCAGCAATCCTGGTACGAACTTGGAACTACGACTATTATTCTTTAAACCGAATCAAGTTTGATAAAATAGTTAAATGTGGAAACAGCTGTTCGACCGCCATTATACCCATGACTCGTAGAGTAAGACGGGTATTCAAAAGTCGTGCAAATGTATATAACAAGCAGAAGGAAGCATCTCCGACCCTATATTCTTGATCAGCATCCACAGCCGAGCCGTTATGGGCATGGTCCGTCTGTCTGTATGAACGCCTAGATCTAAGAGGCAAGGTAGAGCTGGAGCAACCAAAATTTAAATATACTAGTTGTCTGCACGCAGTTCAAGTTTGTTTTAAATTTTGGCAATAACAAAAGTTGAACATCTACAACTTTTAATAAATCAAGCTCATATTTTGCAGTGTAGTGTAATTACAATCTCACAAATTTTCATCAAAATCGGATAATAAATGGCAGAGCTATAAAGGTCATAAAAAACGTTGCATACTTATCTGAGCCGCATGCGGTGTTGGCTTACATAATGTTAGAATATTCAAAGTAATGTTAATGCTCTGTTAATTAACATAAGAAAGGTGAATTTCCCTGAGTAACGGGTATATCGAAGTCGGTCAGGACCGACTATACCTTACGATCTCATTTTGTTGTTGAATTTGATCAAATTAAAGGTGTATTACTAGAACTTGTAACTTGCCATTGGACTTAATTTTAGAGCCTGAGTTATAAACGGAACAAGAATAAGATAATTTCGGATTTGTAATATTATTTAGGACAACATTGAAAACGATGAACTAATTTTTGCATTTTAAGAACCCATTCATCGTTAAGTGTCATGGTAAGGTTCACTCTGGATAATGAAACTTGGGCCTGCGCTCTGGTTCACCGTATTTTATATAATTTATGAGTTATTCCGATATGATATTTATGCCCATGTGTGCGATTATCGATAGTTCATTGAGAAACAATTGATTAAAACAGGTGCAAGTTATATGGAAAGAATGTTAAAACAAGTGGTAATACAACTAACTTAAAATTGCATAACTAATCATTCAGATGATGCAATATGAAGGAACATTACGAAGGCAGCTTCAACCGTTTCTCAGAAATGCAAGCAACAAACATTCCTATTCAAGTTCTTAGTTTTATATCATTCTAAATATTGGTGCGTTTTTCCACACGAAACTTTCAAAATTTTAGGCCGAATTTCCTGAACTTGGTTTCTAATTTCAAGAAACTTTCTGTCTTAAATTTCGTTCTTTTTTTTTTTTTTAGAAAACGTGCCACGCATTTCATTCTTATTTCAAGGGTAAATCTGCCCAAACTTGGAGAAAGTCTTTCGAAAAATATAATATCTAGAAAAATTAAGCTAGTTTGAAGAAAAAAATCGTAGATTTTCATAAAATAACAAAATATTTTCTAAAATTATTTATTTATTTTCGGGTTGAAAAAACTATCTAAAAATAAAAACTTTTCTTTAAATTGAAAAAACAAAAAAATGTATTTTAGGTCAAATTTTTAAAAACTATAAAATAAAATTTTTCGAATGCAGGAATTTGGTGTATTGCCTACCATATAGATTTACATCTAAATTTTCACTCGCATCAATCTGAAAAATTTAGTTTTAGCAACTTTTAAGCATAAATTTCTCAAAAACTTGACTTGGTACAGAAATTCTGAAAATGCTTCTAAAATTAACAACTTATTCGCTTAATTTACGATTGCTCCATTTTGGTAAATTTAATAAAATCTTCATAGTTTCCTCTTTTTATTATTATTGATTCTTCCAAGTATCCTCCTTCCGTCCCCCATTTTCGCTCAGCTTCAGTTCACTAACCTTGCTCTATTTCTAAGCTCTCACTTAGTGGCAACAATAAAAACTACCATCAAAACTAGCTCAATCGATATTTAACAATCAACTTGATGAAATTATAACCAGTTAGGGGCTAACAATTTCCGTCAAAGTTAAGCCAAAAGGAAGTTGATTATTTTCGCTCTCCCTTACCCTCTCTATCTCTATCTATTCCATCATTGACTTGTGGTCAGTGGATAGATTTTTATATCTGCCAAATAAATATCATAAAATTGTAACAAGAAAATTCATCATATTCTCTGGGCTTTCATTTCTCTGTTTTTTTTTTCTGCTTCTTTTCTTTTTCTTTTTTTGCGCGCTAGATGAAAAACTTGTTTCTGAAACTACATGCTCGGAAAAGTTTTCTCCTCAGCATCTCGTGGTTTTTGCACTAGCAAACTCGTATCATGACAGAGTCAGAGCCCCTCCAACTGGGGTGTGAGTGTGTGTGTGTGTCTCAAAGTTTTCCATCATAATCTACTTAACTTTTACTGCAATCAATTGCAGACTTGTAGTTGTGCTGCTGCCGCCTCATTGCATTTTACACAGCCTCTTCAGATTTCTTTGTGTAGATACAAATGTACTGCTAGGAGATACTTTGCTTTTCTGCATTCGTCGGCCGTTGGTTAATAGAAAAGTTGTCAATGTTTTGTAGAAAGAGGAACGAACGTGTCGGCGTTGAGTTCTTATCTTATCAGGGGGCGGCGGAGGATATGCTGCAGGAACCATCCGGTTGCCTTGTTACACAGCCCCGGCCTCCTTAGTACAAGTTTTTCCAACAAGCAAAAGCTATCAAACAGACACACAGACGCACACACACAGACACACACACACACACTGACACAACAGAAGCATCATATACATAGATACAGGCTACATACTTTTTGTAGATACAATATCTTATAGCTGCATTGAAGCGTAATTGTAGTTTACCTACCAAGCAAGCTTCTCTCTTCCTCTGTCTCTCTTTCTCTCTATGGGAGAACTTGTTAATGTTATTGAAGAAAAAGTTGTTGACTTTAAGACATCGAAGGCTAAATGCTCTTGGTCATGACTTAAGAATATTGATTAAGTCAAAGACTTAGGTGTGGCAAAGAGAGAAAGACGAAGAACAAGTTGAGTCTTTGGGTAATGGAAGTTAATAATTGAGCCAAAGAAGAAGTGTCTATCAATTAGCCCAGATCTGGTGAAATTTTTACAACAAGATGCTTCTTGTGTTAATTGACGGATATTAAAAAAAAGTGCGAGGGCAGTTTGAGCAGCTGCGACGCTGTAAAAAATAAATGAGCATACACTTTGGCTGACCAACTTTCTCACTTGCTATGCGATAAAAGTTTAATTTAAAGCAAGTTTTAAAATCAGACAAACACTTTAGATTTTATTAGGCTGCAGAAAACCGACTGCTGTAATGGCTTTAATACCAGGCCCGGCCAAATGGAGAGGACTGACTGGCATTCGATATGAACTGCAGGGTAACTTCAGGCCCCAGGGGCTATGGCTGGCCAGGCCTGCTCTATATCGAAACCATGTGCTTTTCACACATTAGTGCAACTTAAAAGTTCAAAATGTTCTTTATTTGAGTGAAGATTGCACTCCTGAGACCATAAATGCTCTCTAAACAACAAGCCGATAATTACTGCTAAATGCGGTTCGGTTCTGTGGAACGATATGCCATTCGAAGAATTTCAGTTGTGTTCCCGCTCCACCAAGTGGACAAAATTTTAATTAATACATTTAAGTACATATATTGTATTTCAAAATTTCAAGGCTCTGTCTTAATGGTACAGCCTAGGACGAAGGCCTGACCTAAGAACTAAAGCCCTTCCACCCAACTGCGCAATTAGCTATGCTACGCTTTATTATTTTGAAGAACGCTGTTTCAAGGACCACTTATGGATAGAGCAATCGAATGAATCGGGTGCATTAGATCGGGAATACAAAGCCCAGTACTGTAGAACCTAGACTTGCAGTCTCCATACGGTCAATGAACTCTTATATCCACTTCCGCTGATGAGACAGCTTTCCTGGGCGGTTTTACTGCTTGGACTCAAATAATGCAGTTAATACAACAAGTAAGCACTGTATCGGCTCAATTGGATGAGGCAAAACCACTAAGCAGACGCTGACTCCAAAAAGTACCTGGTCTTAGGGCTGGAATGGAGACTTAATAAGCTGGCGACAAACGGAGACTCAAAAAGCTTCAATATTATTATCTACATATCTATGCAAATATACTTATAAAAGTGAATGAATGCGTTCCTTATGGGCATTCAAGCCGCTGAACCGATCTTAATGAATCTAACACACTATGTTCATGTAGAAAGAGTCATAGGCTATGTCTTAATTCAGTGAACATGTTCGAAAAAGAGCTGGAGAACATTTTTTTCATTCATCGCTGTTTTTGCATACAATTTAAATTTACTTGTCCCATGTATGATTCTCGGACAATGATTTAAATTGAACATCCTAAGCACTTCCCTCCCCCAACTTCACGAAAGCTTCAAATCAGGGCTGCAAACCGGTTTCGAACCGAACCGGCTCGAACCCGGAATTGCGATTTGGGTTTACTGTGAACCGAACCTTGAACCGAACCTCTTTAGAATTAAAAGCTGAACCTGAACCTGTTCCGAACCTAAAATATCGGTCCGGTTCAACAAAAATGGTGGACATCAAGAAAAAATTGTCATTCTGTCCGGAGATTCCATCTGTAATCTGGTTGGTTTTGAGCAACTGAGTCATAAAATGGGCTGCAAAGTGAATTAAGAAACCTAGAATAGCATTAAGAGCTACGTACAGTAATCCCATCTATAGTAGCCTGTGTTTTTTAAGATCCTTGACTCCAAAGCATTTTTGGGAAATATTTTTCTACAAAAACTATATTTAGTATCGATTAATGGAAAACACAGGATTAAACTAGCTTCTAAAATTTAGTAATGTTTATAATCTAACTAAATTTATATTTCTTTGCTTAATATTAATATGGTATCCAGCATGGACTCAACCATGGTTTGAACCAAAACCTTCTTCCTTCTTGTGTATTAATCTGAAATTTTTGAACCCTAACCATTGGTGAATTTTGGTTTAAACCAGCGTTCCGGAGATCCAAAAAAAAAATGGATGCGTTTGCAGCCCTGATTCATATCCATTTGGTCCAATAAATTGAGTGGGACAAGATCGAATATTTTACTCACAACTCGAAAGCCCCAAAACCCTCGAACTCCGATGAAATATAGTTAGAATAAAGAATAAAGAACCCTCTGAAATTCCTACCCTTGTTTTTAACAATGCATTTTGAAAATAATTAATCAAATATCGCATTACTAATTATTCGAATAATATGTCAGAAAGGTTTATAAACATACGAAAAAAGGGACTGTGTCAAAGATTGCTACAATTATGGGTCTGCCATTTAAAAAATATGCATATAACGCCCCGCACACCTGTCAGAGGACGAGGATACTTTATTTAGCTAGGAGGTCTTGATTGTGTTGTTATCAAATTGATGAATAATGAGCGCAGCTAAATAAATTAAACCAAATATTCCGGCTTTTGAAATGAATTTTAGTATATCAGAAGGACGCGGCGCCTCAAAACCGCAGATTTTGAAACTCTAAATGTTTCTGAACAAACGACTTCAATAATTTTGAAAAGCTATGTTGATGTAAAGCTCAAGAGCAGAGAATAGTAATTTAATGTTGGGTATTTTATTCTTTGTTTATTTCCAATTTATGTGCAAGATTTTCAAAATTTGAAAAATAAATAATGAAACATCGATGTTTTATTTTTTCAAACATCGTAAACATCGATGTTTCCAGACTGTGTTCAAGTGCTTCAGAGCCATATCTCAGGTGTTATTGAAGTCTCGAACTTGAAATGTGGTCTGCTGGTTGGCAGTACTGAATACGATATTTTATTGGTTTAACGCCGGTTAATAAATGGATCCGGTTTAAAACAGTTTCAGAGCCATATCTCAAAAACTTGGTATGTAGGTTGGTAATACAAATTTTAATATTTTACAGGATCCGAACCCATTTCGAACCAGCTTAAAAGTGGTTCAGAGCCACATCTCAAAAGTAGTTTTAGCAACGTGCTTGAAATTTGGTATGCAGATTGCTAATATGTAGTTGAGTTTTTTTCGGTTCAGAATCGGTCCATAACTGGTTCAGAGTAAGCATTTCGAAAATAATATTGAAATATTGATATTTTGTTACAATAAAAATATGATGCATCGTTGTCGAATATTTTTTTTTAACGATTTTCGGTTACACTTTTGACGTAGCTTTCCGAATGCATAATATTCAAATATGCTTAAATTCACCTCTGTGCTCAAAAAATCGGAGATATATTTGATGCTATGATGGTTTTCTGTGCAACATCTAAATATGTCGACTTTTAAGTGGTTCAAATCATGGAAATTTCTCAATAAATTCATTTAAAATTTGAGCACAAGAAAACTTAAAAATAATTCATGGAAGAATAAGATACATATGGGCATTTCCATGGTGTCAAACGGAACCATAGTATTTATTGAATTTTCAAAAATATTCAAAATAAATTGGGTTTTTGTTTTGGGAATATGCGTATCTTATACCTTTTGATTACCTCCATAATTGGTGCAAAGGTTGATTTTGGGAAATTTTTCGATTTGCGGGCGATTCAATCGCCTATTTCAGCGAATCCTGAGCAAATTTTTTATGTGACTAATTTTAGAATATTGTGCATTGATGACTCTTTAAAATGGTTCTGATTTTACCACAAAATTATATATAATGTATTTTTTTCAAAATTTCATTTTAACCACTTTTGCACCTAGCATATTTTTCCTTCATTAAAATTAAGTGGTTCCTGATATAATGGAAAGTAAAAACTTACAGTAAAATGCAATCACATTGTTTGTTATGGTTTCGTAAGCAATCTTCATATGCTCATTGTACCCATAGTATGATTTTAGATAGCAAAATTCAATAAAATCTATAGGCATTTTTTCTTTAAAAAAAAATCCGTGCATTTCACCGATTAAAATGAGAAAGACGGAGTTTGTGCGACTTTGCATTCGAAAGTATCAAAATGGGTTATAAAGAATTGTAAGATTAGTTTATAATACTCTAATGTAATTGTTTCCCCTTAATATTTTGATGTACAACGCTGTTTTTAATCACTTTTAACTACTTGGGATATGTGGACCTTTATGTGGAAATACCCATATGTTTTAATCTTGTATTTTGCAAGGCTGCAGTACGAGTCGGAGAACCGTTTCGTATTTTCGGTCCATCAAACCAGATCCAGAGCCAGACCTTCTAAACTGTTGAAATTCCTAAACAGGTTCTGTTAGTCTCTGTTTGGAAAAGGTTTGGTCGGAAGAATTACTTTATAATATAAATATCGATATCGATATTTTTTAAATTTCCGGTAGATTTGGTAGTATAGAGTTAATCCAGTTTCGAACCGGTTCAAAAGTTATTTATTAAACCAAGAAATTGATATCTAGTGTGAAGGCCGGTGCTAATAAGATATAAATATTCCCGGCCCTAAAATGTCCACACTTTTCGATTGGAAAATTGGGCTGTGAGCTTAAAATGTTAGTGTCAGACGTTGAACTAAGCTGAGAATTATGAAAATATGTGGTGTGATATTTTCCCAATTTTAAATTGAGTTTCAAATAGTTTGGTTGAGTACAAATCTTAGCATCGCTTTGCAGCCAGGTTGTACTTTTATATTAACGTATTCCTTAGATTTATTCTGCAACGCTGGTTATAAAGCTAGTTTAATACAAAAAAAAAAACACCGATTGCAAACAAAAATTGGGTGATATTGGGCGTTTTCACCAGACAAATCCGATTTACGATTACTAATTTTCGAAGACCGATTTTACCTGCTGAATACAATGATTGCCGATTGCGATTGGTATATATGACAATCATGTTTGCTGAGATGGAATCATACAAAATCTATTATTGATGACAGTTTATTGATTGCTCGTCCAACTATTTACCCGAAAACTAAAAATTATCTATTAAAATTAAAATTGTGCATTAAACGAGTTGACGAAATGTACTTAAGCCAGAAAATAGCCTATCTTAGCAATCAGTGACATTCGGCAGAGAATCATTTGCAATCGCAAATCGAAAATCAGTAATCGTAAATCGGATTTATCTGCTAAAAGAGCCCATTGTCTCGGTTTTTGGAAACTAAACTAAACTTATTCACTAGTCAGATGGGCCAAACTGTTAGTTGAACCTTTACTAGATATGTGAAATCTATGCACAAAAATGTTTTAAGGTCTTTGGGAAGGTTTTGTAGTGAAATAAGGATTAAGTCCAAGCATTATCAGTGCCTAATTTGAGCTTTCTGACCATAGAACGCCGATTAAGACACTCACGACTCTTAAGGCTAATTGCATTTCCCTCTGTCTCTTACATACTTTCATTTGATCTCTATCTCATACTTTTCTACTGAACTCAAAGTATAATTCATGAAAAAAGAAATGCAATTCATGTCGTATTTATTCATTTGATCTTCAATTTCATATGGCAAACATCGCAACTTAGCAATAACACTTTTTCTGTTGCTGAGAGCATTCTAAATTGCTTTTGGTGGTGGGCTGCATACAATATAGTCTCCCCCCCCCCCTCTTCCACCCGCTTCATTCCTCGGTGCGGAGCATCAGCTGAGTCTGAATCATTTGCAGTGTCTATTGTGGCTTGGGTCAAGCCAATATGGAGTAGACTCATGCATTTCCTACACTCGACTCAGTGTGTGTGCCACATCTCGTTTTTTGAAATTGGCACACACGGTGTGTGTGTGTGTGTGTGTTTGTGTGTGTGATGTGGTGTGGTGTGGTAGTGTCTATCCATTTGTCTTCCTTCTCTGATTTAGTTTTGAGTTTAAAAAAGGCTTTTGTTATTGTTGGTTGGCTTTGCTGCTTTTGTGCTTTGCTGCTCGGGCTAATTGTTTTCGTATAGATGGATGGATGGATAGATGCATGTATAGTATTGTATATACATATTTATAAGCAGTCTGAGATGTCGTCGCTAGTGCACATACATAATTGTAATTGATAGTTTGACTTTTGCACAAGTTTTTAGTGAGTGAGTGAGTGAGTGAGCGAGCGAGTGAGTGAGCGAGTGGGAGCGACTACAATGTGCATAAGTTAAGGGCTTGTTTACGTGTCCGTTTGTTGATTGTTATTGTTGTGCTATGACAATGTAATTGGATAGTTAAAGTCGAGCAGGTCCAACCAAGGCCTCTTGTCGGCAGTAACCAGATACACATTTTGAGATAAGAGCGTGACGACTTGATTGAACTTTGATATTTCGTCTAAGCAATTTCCGCTTCCAAATAAACAAAAATTACTCATACGCCAAGTGGAACATTCGAATCGCTTAGCGCCCATCAAAAGATTTCATCTTCCTTTTGTTAAATTATGTGCATTTCAAATGTAAAAAGTTCATTCTAACACAAACTCAATCAAATGCTTAACTTTTTGTTGTTGTATTCTGTATCTTCTTGTGTGCAACAACGTCAGTCATTCAGTCATTCAGTCATTCAGTCAGTCAGTCAGTCAGCTTTTGCGTGTGCTTTTCGCTTCTCGTTCCGTTGGCTACTTTTTGTTCTGTATTTCTGTGTGTGTGTGTGTGTGTGTGTTTTTTTTTTGCGTATATCAAGCGTTCATTGCCCGCGTTTGCTGTGTTGTCTGCGTTTTATTTAATTTGTTTTTTCTTTGCTGCATTTTGATTTGGTTTTATTTTTAAACAACAACTCGCACACAATTTGTTTAATCTGTGTTTTATTTTATGTTTGCATTCTGCTGATATGCTTTGGGGGGGGGGAGGCCAGTTGCCCTGCGAACTCTTTATGTGGTGAGTGCAGTGGCTTAGTAGTACTTCAAGGTCAATCGTTTGACCTTCTCTATTGCATCATAAATGTCATGTGTCGCAGCTGGAAAGTAACTTGTATTTTGAAATGTTTTTTGTTCTCTTTGCGAGAGCAAGTGTTGTATTTGAAGTGAGTTTGTATGCTGGATGATACATTTTATACACTGGGAAACAAATTGAGTAATGTTAACTGATATGCGGTTCCAATGGGGTCCAAATCCAGTTAAAAATCGATCGAAATAGTTTGGTGCATGTTTTCTTGTTCCTTTATGGACTAACTGACGTACACAAGGAATTGCTGATGGAACTATTTTCATTTTCACCTGTATATATGAACATATGAAAAGGCATCATGCTCTTATGATGGTTCTCCCACGTTATGAAAAGATTTCTGGATATATTATCAAACAAATATATAATTTACGTGTCCAGTTTTTAGTATAGGGGTTCGCCAACTCCTCCTGCCTTGAAACGTAATAGACACAATCAGCTGTTCCTATTACTGACACTTAGATATTCGATAACATATCGATATATATCTTTCCAATAGTGTTGCGAGTTCTCCAAGGACGTACCATATTATTGAGAGTTAATGTCACCAAAAGTCATAAACAAAGTATCTTCAAAATTATCGCGTCTGTTATAAACAGGGACCGTAAATAATGATTAATCGTTGATTTTTCATCCTAAAAAATCGTCAACTTGGAGTACCCGTATGAAAAAATGTATCATCATAAAATACGTTTCCATTTCGGTTATCTATTCATTTCCGTTATGATTTTTATTTTATTGCTCAATCGATATTGTTTTTTGAGTAAAATGAATAAAAATCAAAAGTAATCATTAAATTTTTAAAAACCTAAATTTTTTATATATATTCAAACTTGGCAATGGGTTTTATTGGTTAGACTTGATTTACTTACCAGGGATATGCATCAAACAAGCCAGAATTTCTTTAAATCCAGTAGTAATCGACGCTTGAGTTATATCTATAAGTATTATATCTATCATTATCATTATATTTCGAGTAATAAAATAAAAATCAGTTTGATTTTAATAATAGAACTCATAATGATTATGGTCCCTGGTTATAAACTCCGAATTTACAAATTTATTTGGAAGGTGGGATAAATACCTGTGAATATAACAGTTCTTTCTGCATTCGAATTAACTTGTCATTGCCGGATATTTTAAAAATAAGTATTTTGACGATATTGAAAAGTATAATTTCAATATAAATATTTTAGGGTAAAAAGATCGATAAAATCCGATAGTTTCAAATAAAATTGGAATTTTTTTTAGGATAATTAGGTCATTAAGGGAATATAGATTTTATTTGACACGTTTTAAAAACAACGTTCACAAACTGAGATCAAAATCTACGGATCAAAACTCTAAAAAAAATCAAGTCGGCAAAATTCTGGAATTCTGGAGAAAGTTTGCTCCTGGTGTTCAAACTCGTTGGAAACATTACCCGATTCCCGATCGGACCTCATTCATTTCTCTCACTGTTTCGTTTTTTATGAAAAAGGGATGTTTGGGTAAACTACCAAGCGGAGAGCGCCATCGATTTTTGCACTCATGATGCTTTGGAATTCCCAAACAGTTATGGCATAGCTGGCATGAAGAGAAGGCTGCTCGACTGACAGTTGCCAGACAAAGACTGATGCTGCTTTGTTGTGTTGTGTATTCCTTGAGCCGGCTTAAACTTGCTACATGGCTTAACAATTAATTTTCTATGAAATAAATTTAAGCACAACGGAAAAATCAATTGATTATATATTGTTGGATGATTATAATCTGTGAAGCACTTAATTCAAGAGTGAGCGGTTTTACTACTGAAAAAAAATTGCCAATTTTTAGACAGTGCACTATGCTCTTTAGTTAAGCATGAGCAATCTTGAATTTGATTATGTTTAGCACTTGGTTCAAGAATTTGTATACATGTTTTGAGACTTTTTAGTCTTGGTGCAAGTATTGAAGCGCTTGGATGCTGAAAAAGGGATCAAAAATTCATACTTGAATCAAGAATTTTTATTCTTTTCGAAGTTACGACATCAACCATTCTTCCAAGTATGAAATTCTCTATTTTTCTCTGAGTGTACTTCTTTTCTTTTCTGACGTCGAACATTCTTTTTCAAAGAATCTGGGATTGACCTACCCACCTAGATGGATTTTATAATGAACCAACCTTTTCCACCTTGCTTCAACAATTATAATTATATTCAATGACTTCTTAATTTCTCCTTTCTATATATTTAATTTTTTTACACACACCAGTCCTATCTCCAATTATTTGTATGCATGGTTTTCCTGGACATCATTAGTCATCTCTCATTTCTTAAACTTATTCTATTAATAAATCACTTCTGCGTCCCAGCTCGATGGTGTAATTACACAAATTGTCTGTGTGTGTGCCCAAGTTAAACTATTACTACACTTTTATCGCTAACCCAATCAAGCTATTAAATATTTATTTATGCCGCTTTAACCATTGTGGTGTATGCTTAGTACAAAAACCTTTTGAAGCAGATTGCTTATCAATTTATGGGCCTAGTCGTTGAGCTCTACCGTTGAGTCTGACATTTAATCAGTTTGTAAAATGCTATATAATACACACACATTGATACAATTAGGTATATGCATGTGTGGCTCTTGTGTATAATTCCCAGAGGGCTGACTTTTCTCCACTGATTCTCTTTCGCCTGCATTTCGATGTAGCTTTAAATTTATTTAAATCGAAAAAGCTGTTTTGCTTTTCTTATATTTTTAATGCTATTTTTATTTACTTGCCCATGCGTTTTCTGCTCTGTGCCTTTTGCCTTTTTTGCATTTTTACTTTGGCTTGCAAAACTATTTTTGTTTACTATTTACTTTGTGTTGTTGTGTAGTTCTCTCCGTTCGCCGTCGCCGCCGCCGGCTGACGATAAGGGGGAGGGGAGAAGGAGCAACGCTCGCTCGCTCGCTCGCTCACTCACTTGCTCGGTGCTTAGTGCGTTGATTTCCCGACCTAGCCGGCGACAATATTTGTTGTGCACTCGTCGTCAGACCAGAGCCGGGGAACAGGGAGTGTGGCGAAGTAGGTGTGCCGCGTGCGCCAAAGAAGTGTAGAGTAGAGAGACAAAGGCCAATGGGAAGGAACAGTCCTGGACCTGGTTCCAGACAAAAAGCCTAGGCATTTTTTGTATTCTTTGGTTTTTTTCTCCTTCTTTTTTTTTTGCATGCATTTGACTTTGACACAGTGGAACTAAAGGTGTTGTGTTGAGGTAAAAATATGTTTCGGTTTACTGTTAAGCTGATACCTGATAGCATTTTCCCTTCGCTCAAAAAATATTAATCACATATTCCACTAAAATATTTTGTTATATATACAAATTTTTACATATTTCGAAATACATATAACATCTTTAAAATATTTGATTTGAGCCGCATCAATCTATATTCTCCCAAACGGTCGGCGAATAATTTATTGAAGATCCGTTATGTAATTCTTGAACCAAACTTGAGATATTAAAGTATGGGAATACAAACCTCGCATATCAATTTACGTGTAGTGAAAGGAGTAACTACAATATTTTGGAAGGAGACTTTAAAAATTTGCAATAAATTTTTCTAAATCAAAAAGATTTGGAAATTTCTTGTCTATTCTTATTACCCATTGACAAAAAAAAGAGCTGTTTCTATTTTAAACCCGCTCGGATATACTGACTGGATCGGTTATGTCGCACTCACAGTTTTTGAGCTGCCCAAGGTTTCGGTTCCGTTGAGTGGTTCACTATTTAGTTTTTTTAAACTTTTCTTTATGTTATCCAATTCTTACATAATATAATCAGGCCTGTCTCCGTTTCTTAGTGTACTTTAAAAGTATAACGATTGCAATTCCGTATCAATTTAGTTTAGAATCCGATATTCTTATTGAATGAACTCGAATCTTTTCGAACCATAATTGACCTTATGAATTTCAAACCAATATAACCATTAGCTGATGCGTTTTTAAATATATTAGCTAACTGCCAAGGAACGAATTTACCAAAAGGTAAACGTTTTAGGTCTTAAACTAAAACCAACCGAACAGTTTTATTTTAAAACATTTAGTTCGCTTCTGCATATTCGAAAAGACGCCGGTTCGATCTTGGAATTGGTTTATTAAGCAGAATTAGCGGGTTCAGTTACGGTTTGGATCGGTTCAGTTATGATCCATCCGGCATTTCTGATTTTAACCAATTATCGGAATACATCGAAGTTAGAGGCAAAATGTATCAGCGAAATAAGATGATTTGAATCGAACTAAGTGTCGGGTTAAGTTATAGAATCGATTCGCGAACTGAACACCATACCCCACTACAGGTTCAAAACGCAGCACAGAACTGTAATTATATTCCATATTTGAAATTTATGTGCATTTTTTTTTTAATATTTTATGATTACTATTTCCATAAGCATTTACAAAAGTTATCTATAAAAAAAAAACAACGCCGGATTTTTTAAGAATGAGTTTGAAACTAGTAAGGCACTCTATTTTTGCAATGAAGCAAAATTAACTCACCATCTTTGGGTGCTAAAAAATTGCCTAGTTATAGCAAAGGGTATGACAATTTTGCCCAGAAGTTTGCAACGAATAGAAATATTAATTTCCGACCAAATAAACTATATATATATTCTTGATCTGGATGGTGGGTTGAGTTAATTAAGCTTTGTCCGTCTGTCTGTCTTTCTCTAACAAACTAGACTATCAGTTTGAAAGCTATCGATCTGAAACTTAACACAAAGTCTTCTCTTTGCTGCACGCTTCTAATATGAAGGAATCGACCGGATCGGATAACTATATCTCTTATATCCCATAGAAACAATGGGCCGGAAAACTTATTTTAGTGAAAAAAAACTTTTTCCTTTTCAATGGAAAATTGGAAAACTATTTGGTATAGCTGCCGTACAAAAGATAGGTATAATAGCAGCGGCAGGAAAGTTTGCTACTGCAAATTTTTGTTTGATCGGATGACTATATCATATGGCTCCCATACGAACGATCGGACGGAAAATGGGAAAAAGAGTATGTTTTGAAAATATTTAAGCGAGCATTTGCAAGGGTATAAAAACTTCGGCACAGGCGAAGGCTAGCTTAGCTTTCTCGTTTTACATTGCTAAAATGTATGTAAATATCAATATTAAATTCCTGGTGCACAGAAGTTGAATGCTACCTTCTAATTTCAGAGACCAGGCAATTCTTAAAAATAAGATCCTGAAGGAACTCGCTTTTTGATGGATAAAAATAATGAACATCCATTCGACTTTGGATTGAAGTATAAATTGGT
This sequence comes from Lordiphosa andalusiaca, assembly GCA_035044965.1. Lineage (NCBI taxonomy): Eukaryota > Metazoa > Arthropoda > Insecta > Diptera > Drosophilidae > Lordiphosa > Lordiphosa andalusiaca. The sequence continues at coordinate 331,394 of JAWNNM010003129.1, forward strand.
TAGGTATATAAGAACCGTCGACTTTAACGAACGATTACCCGATCATTTATACTGATTCTCTAAAATTCAATAATAATCGTGAGCATTTTATGAACCTTTGAACCGGGATTCGAACCAAAACATGAGGATCGACAAGCTTCAAAACCAATCGAATGTTTAGTATTCATGATGATTTTGAAACGCTGAACTGAACACTCAGCAGAGTTAAACATTTTTGTTACATTTGTTACATTTTTGTTTGTTTTTGGTGACAAAGTCAAAAAACCACCTAAGTATATAATAGAAAAAAATCCTCTTGGCCCTGTCAAACGAAATCTTTGTCAATGTGTCTGCAGCTATGCCAGTTTTTCATCTAATTCTAATTATTTAACTAAATGGCTACACTTTCAAGACTCGATTATTGTTAGGCTTTTCCCAAAAATCCCATAAGCACGCAGTGATTTCTAAAACAATAAATGTTAACTGTAGTTTACCAGTTAGGCTTATAAAAATTGTTACCATAGGTAATAAACTTACCAACACAAAACTTATCGTGTTATATTCTTGGTACGAGAGCAGCTTGAAAATTCTGTGACTTTAATTTCTCGCGTGGTAACTTGAAATGCAAAACAGTTTGTGTTTCACAGCCCGCGAAAATTTCTTAAGCTTCGACGTTGGTCAAAACAAACAGTTTACTTGAACTTACCTCTCAAAGAATAAGATATGATATGATCTGCTGATAAATATACAAAAAACCGACCTTAAAGTGAAAAAATGTCTTTTACCGCTCAAACTTTTTTATAGCCTTTGCATGGCTTTGATTTAATTCTTTAATTTGCTAACCCAAAAGCTTCCCACACACACACTCTAGATTATTTATGGCCTACTTGTTCCACTGTGCCCATGTCTAGGTCTCGCTCTCCTCTGCGTGTGCATAGCCTGCCAAATGAGTTGTTGTTGTTGTTGTTGGATTGCATGCCACTCGCAACACAGCTCTTGGAATGGCGCAAAAGTTCCTAGACCACTCCAAAAAGAACACCACGAAAATTTATATGCGCCGTCGCGCATGCAGTCGCTGCTGCAGTCGCAGCTGGCGTCCGATGCCAGCGTCGAATGTTGACACGTACACAGAGGCAACATCGCGCCTTGTATGGCTTTCAATGGCAAGCAGCAGATTATTATTAATATTGCAAATGTGTGTGTGTGTGTGTGTGTGTGTGAGTTGGGGGCCAAAGCGAGTGAAAACATACAGAGGAGGGAGCGGGGACTAGATAAAGAAAGAAAAGCATCAGAGCCTATAAATATGTTTTGGCATTAGGCCTAGACCTGAGACGAGAGTTTATCTTTATATATTTTTTAATGGATGGATGAATGTGGAGAGTATCACGAACAGGAATGTTACTTTTCCAAAAGCTTATAACCGGAATCAGCAGCAATAGATACAGAAGCAAGCTTGAGGCATTTTCTTTACTACAATAAAAAATATATTAAAATAATAAAATATATATAAATAAAATATAGTATATATAAATAAAATATATTATAAAATATATATAAATAAAATAAATATAAATAAAAATTATATTAATAAAAAATATATAAAAAAAAAATGCATGGATGTTTTCAGACTTCCAGGAAAAAATTATAAATAAATGTTAAAAATAACAACAAAAATATTTAAAAACTCACAAATTTCCCCACAAATATTTTAAAAATCAATCAAATTCCGAAATGAAGTTACGTTAAGTTACGCTAGTTAAAAAATATCCTTCCAAATTCCAAATGAATAATAAACATGATCAAACTATTCAAAATGTATACAATCAAAATATATACCACAATTAAATTACAGAATAAGATGAAACTAGTTTTAAAGGATTTCAATGATGAAAAACTTCATCAAGAATAATACCTCTCACTTCCACCCATGGAACCCAATAACAGCACTCACCATGGTCCACAATATTCGAATGTACCCATTTTAAATGATCTACAAATCACAAATAGCCCAGAAATGTATGTCTAACTCAGTTACCATATATGTATGAACGTTTAGACTTAAGATAGTTTTTAAGTAGGGATTATAAATGCTCTATTACTAAATTTATCAACTTTTGTGACAAGCGCTTTAAATTATAAGTATAATGTACTTGTAGCGTTAGGATGTCCAGACAATAAAGAAAGAAAAAAGGAAAGCAACTTTTCAAGCTAAAGACATATAATTTGAGGTTAGGCAATTCGATTCCGAATTAGAGCTGCTTAAAACCAAATCTTAAATGTTAGAAATGCTATAAGAAAAGAGAAAAGCTATTCAAGTCCGATTCCGAACCAATTTCAAACGGTTTAAAAAGGGTTCAAAGTCACTCCACTTGTTAGAAGATCTTTAATACAGTAGAACTTCTATTCAGCAAATCTCACGGGGACTAAAATAGACTTCGTTATAACGAAATTGGAACGAGATTACATAGTGTGTCATTACATTATAAAACAGGAATTCGTCATAAAGAAGTTCGACTGTACTACACGAAATTCTCCTATGAAATCCGTCCTAAGGCGATTCACCCTACAATTAAGAAAATGTTTTTCTCATTTATTGAAAATTTTCGAAGTTTCAGAAAAATGTTCCATGTTTTATGAGTGTATAAACTTTATTTGAATTTTAGGTTCAGTTAGACAGTTAATTAAGCAGGAGCGGATCCAAACCAGCTTGAACTAGTTCAAAAGTGGAAAGAGATTCACAATCGGATTCAAATATTATTTTTCATTTTCTGCGAGAAACCTTTCACCACAATTCACAGGACCAGAGCGGGAATATATAACCTGGTCTGCAAAACAAATCCCATATAAATTTGTCACAAATGACCGTTATTTTTTTGTATATATTATATATACTTCCTGTGAATATTATTTGATTTTAAATCATTTCATTTAAAATTTTCCGACAAAGTTTTTTATTATTATTCTTTGAGTATTTTTCCAATGCTGGCTAAAATTCTGTTTCAAAACCAATCATCATCAATAATCTTTTTGTTAAATTTGTAATCAATAAATCAATATTCCATGCTCATTAAACAGTCGTCGGCAGTTTTCACACTCAGAATTAAATGTTGATAATTAAATCTTAATTGTTATTTCATTGGCCTATGCCGCCAACCAACATAAACTTCTTCTTGCCAATCCTGCATAATCATCAAAAATGAATGTCAGAAAGTGGGGAAAACTCTCGAAGAAGCGCCCCCCAACTAAGTCTTCAAAACTTCTTCAGAATGAAAAACCTGCCTCAGCTAATCTCTTGTTTCCACTTTCAACAGCTTTTCTTGGGGTGTCCCAAGAACTCAACTTGAACTTAGAAACCCAAATCCTAGGAATTTTCAACTTTGATGCACTTTTTTAAACTCTTTTAAGCTGGCGACGAACGGCGACTCTGCCCACTGTTGATTAAAGTTTTGCACTAAACATTAAATGGAAACCTCGGCAGCAAAACTTTAAAGAGGAATTTAATTATGGGCACATAGCCAGGCTGCCTCCCCTGCGCCTGGCCCCGACTCCCTTTGGAGCAGAGAGAAATAAAATAAAAATTAAAAGCAAAGTACGTAGCCCATGATGATGATGATGATGATGATGATGACGATGTTGATGATGATGATGCTGGGAAGCCAAAAGGCCGCCTACGGTCGGGTTTTGGTTTGCAGTCGCTGCGCTGTTGTTGCGTCAGTCGGCTGCTTTTTCGCTGTCGGGTTTAATGAACGGAAATCTCTTGCAAATATTCAATTGCTATACAGAACACTGAAGCGCAGACAGTCGCAAATATACTTATGCATGTACATAAGTGCATACATATACACAGATACCCAGAGCGGAGTCCATCCATACATACAATCAAGTAGAAGTCAACAAACAGACAAAGCGCATGTCGAGGTTGGCCATGTGCTGCGAGTGTGTGTATGTTTTTATATTTTGTTGTTGTTGTGTCGATGAAAGATAATGAAGTTGTGATATTGATAATGATGTGACTTTATAGCGGATCTAGTGAGAGATAACCGGGAAGCATTTATATCAGGAATACTCGAAGAATGCTTACTTTCGTTAACTTTAGGTGAAAAATCTTTCAGGTTAAGTGATAGAAAATCTTTATATTTAAGACCTAGTTTTCAAAACGCTATAAAGAATCAATTTTATGCATAAAATATACTGAACAGAATGATTAAAATTCAGAGTATGGTGCAGAGTATTTCTACAGAAAGGCAACCAAAAACATTTATTTATTTGATGCAACTAATTTATCTTAAGTATCTAAATATATATAATTTCTGAATCCCAATTGTATTTATTTTTTTATATTTTGTGCCATTTTGCAACTGCTATTTATAGATGCTTTTTTAAAAATTCACAAAAAGAGAACGAAAATATACTTTTCAAATGCTTCAAAAGTTTAGCCTTAGAGTCAGTGGAATGATAGTAAATGACTATTGTGGAGAGTTACAAAGATACCTAGTTAAATTTCGATAACCACTGAAACATTCATCGGTTTCAAATTTCACTGTGAAAAGGAAACACCTAATAGAAAGCGATTCGGAAGTGCAATCGTTTTACTTATTTTTTTGTTGTAAGAAAAGGGAACTGATGGTGTTATCAAAAAGGGCCGCATTCAGCAGAAAACCTTGCTCCCTGATCAATCATACTTTTTCCTGATCTTTCTCCAGTATTAAGGTATCATGGACAATTTGACGAATCATGGTAGAAGAGCTTGTATCGAGGAAAAAATGGCTCTCCTTTAAAGTGATACTGCTACCTACGGCTGCAATTGTATTCGATAGGTTTTTTTCGATACCGATTCGCGTATCTTGATTCATTTTATGCACTGAATTTAATAATGAGGTTTTTTTATGGACGTTAAATATATTGAAATAACTAAAAAAATATGTAAAAACTTAAGTTTGACAACTATTATGCAATTTCTGCAGAAAGTATTCGATGTATCAGTATATAGGGAAAACCAATTATAACGAAGGCTAATAAGTTCGAACGACTGTCGCATGCGAAGCTGTAGAAATGCAATTATGTTCTATTTGAAGTTATATACTACATATTCACTTATATCCTATATTTACTTGTATGTTTATATTGCTGAGCATCAACCAAAAATCATATGTATATCCAAGTATTGTTTGGGACTTTTGATTTTTAATTTAATTTTCGTTTAATTGTTTACCCAAAAATAAAGAGCTTTTTTTTATTTTTATTCAGTTATTTGGACCCAAAAGATGTACCAAGATTCGCTCGATTTAGAGCAGCGGTGGGCATGCCTTTGCTTCCATTGCTCAGTGCAATCGCTTACAAAATTGTTCCGCATCTTGGCGACATCCGCACAGAATTGAATTTGGACATATTTAGTAATCAAATTTATTTATCGATCCGTCAAAGAATTGGTAAAGATCGGATTAACTAAAGATCGAGTTATAAGCAAGATAATGTTCACTGCCCCAACGCAGCTTACTGTTGCTACAAAACATCAAAACTCATAATGATCCTACACTTTCATTTAGTAAAATACTTTGTTATAGAGTATATGTAAGTCTGGCTTGAAAGAAGTTGGGTCTTCAAATTTTTTGTTGTTGGACACTTCCAAACTCAAAATTCATGCCCACCGCTGATTTAGAGCACTGTTATTTGTTTTAGCCACCTTTTGATATGGCAACTTCGGTTTTATTTTACTATTGCACTGAAATTCGGTTTGAAAAAGGTTTTTTTTTCTGAATTTTTAACCAACTTGTGAAGTTTGGTTAGACTTGCCACATGTAAGCTACCAAATCTACTCCCAAAGTCGAAAAATGAAAATCTATTGCATGTAACTGGATAGTTTTTCATCTCATCAGGTTCAAACTCATATTTATTAATTAACAGGTAGGAAAATTCACTCGAATATTTCATAAAATTAACCTACTTGGATAGAAATTAGTTTATTATGAAAGTTTTGTTTCGAAATTTTGTAAAACATCACTTTGTGTTTTGTTTTTGATTGATCTGAAAATAGTTTTTAAAGCTCCATAGAAAAATTCCATAAATATAATTTTGTTTTTTTTTTTGGAAAATCCATCAATCTGCGTTGTTCAACTTTCAGTTTTCTCCTGATAACCTGCAAACTCATTTTCAAAGCTACTCATTTAAGTATATTTCTGTGTTGATGACAATAAAATGAAAATTCCCAGATTTTGCAGGGATGAAAGTAACTTTTATTTTATAAAATTTAGTTGCATTTTTTTTGCATGACTTTGTAAAACAATTTCTCTTTTTTTAATTCTTCCATTTGTTGTGGAGCTGAGTCTGCGCCACACTTTAGAGTGTGTGTGTGTGTGTGTGCTGCTTAGAGAAATAAATAGCATTTAGTGCATATTTAGTACAAGCAGCGACAACGACGACAACAATGTGAAAAGCCATGCCAAAAAAAAAAAGAAGAAAAAAAACCAGACCAAACCAGCTAAAATACCTGCACTTTACTTTACCTTCTCCCTGCGAGACTCGCTCTCTCTCTCTCTCCCTCCCTCCGTCGCTCTTCCTGTCTCTGTTTTACTTGCTGTTGGTTAGCAAGAAAAATGCATCAATGCATGCACCAACAAAATACATAGGAAACTAAAAAGAAAAGCAGCAGCAAAACAGGCCCGAAACAACTGCAACTAAAAGGAAAAATGGCCAAACATGTTCTATGAATAACGACTAGAAAACTTGGCGTGCTTGTTTGCCATCAGTGGAAGAAGAGAAGGAAGGAGTGTATGCTGGTTTTTCAGTGCCACAGTAGAACATGTTTGCCTGGTTCCACAAGCCATTTTACCTTGCCAGCAACCAAATACAAACTCTCTCATCCACATCCGCTTTTTTCCCAATGGCTGGACCACACGTCACTCACTCACTCACCCAGTCAGTCTGTCAGCCAGCCCGTCAGCCATTTATTCATTCATTCATTCAAGTCTCAACTTTGGAACTTGGTCTTTTGCCGCAAAATCCTTCAAAGGTATTATGATAAACTCTAGCCAAAGAGCAGAGGAAGTTGCTTACATGCAACATGAAGATGAACATGCCCCTAGCATGCAATTAGAAACACTGCGCTAGAAAGAAATAGAGGATGAACTTCCACACACACACACACGCACACACACACACACACACCCATAACCAAGCAACTAAGCCATCAAACTCTAAGGACAGCGCACCAAGTTCTAAGTGGGTTTCAATTGAGAAGACAACAGTCAAAATGAAATTTTAAAGCTGCTGGTTGCTGGCAGCTCAAAAGTTTAGATTGCCAGAAGTTGCCAAATATTATTTTAGAACTTTTCATTGTGATCAAAAATCAGCGGGTGTGCTTAAAGACCCTAAATTCAATTGAAAGGTCAATCAAACTGAAGCTAAAGAACAAGATATCGGCTATGGCCGCGAAATGCAAGGAGAAGAAATTGATTTATGGAAAGAATTTTATTGACCATAGCTTAACAAATGCCAGCGAATCACGATATGGTTATTCATATCAAAGAATGGTTGCGTTTATGGTTGCTTTCACCAATAAAATAAGTGAGTAAATGGGGTTTATAGCTGTAAAATGCCGCGAACTCACAGTTTGAATGAATTAAGTACTGACAGTTTCATTCTGACAGGAACAGACCAAGATTGTTTGAATGGATTCAGTACTGACAGTATCATTCTGACAGGAACAGACCAAGATTGCTCCCCCAAGTAACACAAGATGAAGTAGGATTTTATAAGTTATGCTTTAATAACACCGTGCAATGGTGGGGAAAAACCTGGGAAATGACCAAGCGTACGCTGTAGAGCAGCGATGCCCATGTTTCATAAGCTTCATGCGCTAATGTTGTTGTAATTCGCGAAAGCCTCAGCCACGCGCAAAGGGCTGGCGCATAGTCAAATAAGCAAAGGCTGGCTGCTGTTGCGGAATGAAACATAACAACAATACGGGCAGACAGCGCTAATCGGTTTTCACTTCGTTTTCTGATTTTGGGACGCACTCTTAAGAAGCTGTTGGGCACCCCTGCTGTAGAGCATGTCGCTAATAGCACTTCCTCAAACTCGGTTTTCCTCGGGGCCCCCAAAATCTGAATATATTTCCCAAAATCCGTTTAATGCTCATTTTGCTCACTTAACTTACAAAAACTCGCGAATGGACCATCTGATTTTAAATAATCTTGTTAGTTCCGATAGCGATGAGCATATTTAAGATTATTTTAGTGTATATTAATGCTTTCAGACATGTAACGCGATGGCTGATAAATGCGAGATACAGATCTGGTAAATTAAACTTTTTTTTAAAGGAAATTTCTACTTTAACCACCACTGGTTGAACCATATTCCTCCAAGCGATTTATACTTAGAATTTATTATAGTAGTATTAGCTCTTTTTGAGTGTGCTTACAGAATAACTTTCAAGTTAACATAAATGCCCAGAGGGCTACGATGATCTCTAGTCAAATTAACAAGAAATAGTTCAATTCAATTTTTTCAATTTGTTGCTTTATTTGCCTTAACATTAGACAATAGATTTTGACTTAAAGATAGCTCATTTGAGTATGATATACAGAGATTAGACACTATTATCTTTACAGCTGAGATATGGACGTGATTTTGTTTTATTTCAATTTTAACTTATGATATTTAATAGTTAAGGAAAAGTGGCATGAAAAACCTTAAAATGAACTTAAGACTATGAGTAAGAGAATATGAAATAGAAGTTTATTGACAAGGTGTAGACCAAGGTATCGGACAGAGTTTTCCCATTTAATATTAACACCATTTAGTTGGAGATCAGTATTTGGCTTTAAGCAAGTTTTTAGTTTTTTCGTAAAGTATATGGCCTTTGTTTTATTGGCATTTAGTTTTATTTTCCATTGTCTAAAGTATCTGTTCAAGGAGATTAGTGCGCACTAAAGTTCATTTGCATTGTCAGTGCAGGAGGCACCTGTATAGGGCTGTATCATCGGCGAATATTAGCATCTTGCATGTTTCTAACTGTGGTGTCAGTTCCTCAAACTGAGCCTTGAGGAACACCGGCACAAACAAACTTCTTGTTTGACTGTACTCCATCCATTGATACATGAAAGTATCTATTAGTTAGAAAACTTTTTATTATTTTGACTAGATATGGTGATAAGTTCGTACGCACTAGTTTGTGTATTAGACCATCGTGCCAAACAGTGTCGAACGCAGCTTCGACATTGCACTTATTTTTTCAGGTGCAAATTTTCTTTTACGAAATCTGTTAGCTTGTCCAAAGGATGAATGCAGTTTAGAAAAGCTCCAAATCCATACTGAACTTTGGGTAAGACATTTTTGTCCTCGACATGAATATTTAGCCTGCATTTAATTATGCGCTCTAAGATTTTTGAAAAGCCACAAGTCATGCTGATCGGTCGGTAGCTATCAGGGGAGTCAGGTGGCTTACCAGGTTTGAGGATGGGAATGACTTTGGCGACCTTCCACGCAGTAGGAAAGTAACCTAACTTGATACACGCATCTATAATTTGCGTTAAGTAAGTAAGCTTTTTGGTAGGTTTTTGAGACAAACATTAGGAATCTTGTCTATGCCTGGGGCTTTATTATTCTTTAGAGATTTTATTATGCAGCGAATTTCACTTAATGTTACAGAAGGTTCAGCTGTATCAATTTCCTGCGCTGTCATTTCATCCGTAGATCGTTGCACAAGAAATATTTAAGTTAAGCACATGCTCTCCACCTTACTAACCGAATGGTTACACTTTAATACAAACGAATCCAAAAACGGCCACACCAACAAGGGAATTCAAAGGGATTCAAAACCGGGCACACTTACAATAGAAATTTTGGAAAGTGTTTGTTATATTTCATCAGGAATTTGAGTATAAATATGTTAACATTTTGAACAGTTAATTTCTTCATAAATAAACTGAAATACTTTTCAATAATATTGTATGAAAAACCTTCTTCAGTTTTTTATATTCCTAAATAAATATTTAAGGTCTGGACGGGATCAAAATTTTCTTTTCTCATTCGTTAATTTCTTTTGGCGATTATTCAATTCTGCAATATAATTCTTTGCATGCTGTTTTTGTTCTAAGGTCAAACATATTTGGTTCCTTTGATCCTAAAACGAAAAAGAAGGTGTTTCTAAACACCTTTAGAAGCTTCGGCGGATCGGCTCGACTCCGAACCAGTTTGCAGCCCTGAACATAATAGTCAAAATTCCGTAATCGAGTACTTCGTGTCACTATTCGGGGATCGAAAGAGAGTGGCACGCAAAATTGCTGTGAAAGATAAAGAGTTTCTTCGCAGAGCAGCTCTTTGATCTGATGTCACGGACATTCTTCAGCAGTGTATGTACCATTTATGCAGATAAGCAAGGCGCTGGCATATTTAAATTAATCAAGCGAAGTTGACCAATGTCTTCTAGATTCTAGCTCATCTAAAAATTTGGCTTGCTCATAAACCAGCTTACAAAGTCGATCTATAGAACAGCTCTGCTTAATTTGGGTGGCTGCTTAACAGCACAATAAATAGTCATTAAGGAGCAATGTTCAACATAATTGTACTTTAAGTTTCTTAAAAGAATCGTATATTTTGATTAAAAAAAAAACTCCAAGCTTATTTTTACAGATATAATTATCTGTGAAATTTGCAGATTATTCCGAAAAAATTATGTGGATAGCTCAATAAGTTCCATAGCTATGATTTTGCTACACCCAGAAAAAAGTAAAACGAATAACTTAAGAACAAACGCTCTTGAAAAAATATTTATTCGTTCTTGAACTTTCAAGAATTTCGCTCTTGAAAATCCGTTAAATCCGTTCTCAGCTTGGTGCTTTTAGTCGAGGTGGATGAGGTACATAAACTGAGAGAGGAGAGCAAGCACAATTAAAAGAATAGCGTTGAGTCGGCTCTAACAGTTTTGTATTTTATGGAATAGGGGTGTGGGGAAGCTATCGAGCGGAGAGCGTAATGGATTTTTGCACTTATGTTGCTTTGGAATTCCCAACCAGTTATGGCATTGCTGGCATGGAGAGACCTCTGTTCGACTGAAAGATAACAGACAAGGCTAATGCTGCATTTAGGTGTGTATTCCTCGAGCCGGCTTAAACATGTTACATGGTTTAACAATTGATTTTCCATTAAATAAATTAAAACAAAACGAAAAAAAACAACTGATTTTTAATAGGAGACAGTAAAGCTCTTGATTTATCTTTTTCTTGAATCTGATGAGCTCTTGATACTAGAAATAACGTTTTCGATTTTTGACAATGCTTATTCTTGATTATTCTTGATTCGAGAATAAGCTATCTTGAATTTTGGAATGTTTAGCACTTGATTCAAGAACTATTCTGCTTGATTTGAGAATAATACGTACTTAGATCAAGTATTAAAGCTCTTGGATGAAGAAAAACGAGATCAAAAATTCATACTTGGATCAAAAATTCCGCTATTGGATCGAGAACTTTCACTCTAATCGAACTATTGAACTCGAAAATTCTTGATCCAAGTATGAAATTCTCTATTTTTTCTCTGAGTGTACGTGTTTTTGGAGAAATCGAGTCACTGTGCGACGCTTCATAAAAACTATGGAGCTGCAAAAGTCGTGCAACTGAATGGTAATTGGTTTCTAGTAACATTATCCGGTAACATTTGAAACTAATTAAAAACAAATCACAAAAATTAGAACCCAATTTTGAAATGGTAAACTAATTTCAACTAATCAAAAAATAGAGGAATAGTTTTTCAACAAAGTAAAGTGCAATGCAATGTAATCTCTATACCGCTCATCTCTTCTGTTACTCTATATGCTGTTATTTTTTTTGTTGCTCGCTTTTGCATATTTACCAGCATTTCGAGTCTGGCAATTATTTCAAAAACTGATTCCTGCCCGCAGCAAAAATTGCATAAATGCTGCTCTATTGAGGGTTTGGGGCACACATTTTTACTGGCTCCCTCCTAAAAGCAAACTTTATGTGGCATTTGTTTTGTTTCCCTAGATTTTCATTTTTGTGGTATTTTTTTTAGTTGGTTTTTGGTTGCAGCTCAAATTTTTTGTGTATGAATTGTATAGGAACTGTTTGCTGAAAAATGTTCCAACTGTGGGTGAGATAGGGGAAATGGGGATGTAAAGTGCTAACATATGGGTGTGTGTGTGTGTGTGTGTATTTTGTGAAGTATTTTTTGTGGTGAGTTTATTTGTGAAAGGTACAGAAACTGGAGTAGGTTTAAGGTTGTTATGCGATGGGATTTTGCCAAAAAATATTATGTGATTGAGCTTATTAAAAGCGAGCAACAGAAAGAGTTCTTAGAATTACGCCAAAAACCTGATTTATTAAAGTCAATTAAATTCGCTGTGATGTAAATAGGTCAAATCCAAACCTTAAACATTTGAAGATTATCTCCCCATGCCGTCAAACGGCACTTGTTATGTGTTCCATTTCTGGTCTACTGCTGCGTCTTTATTTATCTTTTTCCAAAACTTGAGTTGTTTAGCATTTGGCACATAAAACCATCAACAAGAACCAAAACCATTCATCAATCACACAAATTTTGGCAAAAAAAAAAAAGTATCTCTATTTGGGCTGCCTGCAGCGCTCTTCAAAAAGTAACTTCGCGTGTCCAAAATGAACGAAGAATAAAAGCAAAAAAAAAAAGAAAAAAAACTCTCTTCCACTTACTTTCGGTTCGAACAAAAGGCATTTTTCAAGCATTTCCTTAAGCGTTTCGCTCAAGTTTCATTAAGCAAAAGCAAACTTTTCATAACAGCGACGCAGCCAAAGAAGAAAGAGAGATGAACACAAAAGGTATCCCAAATGGGAGAAAAGGCTTGTCCACTTTTTTGGGGGGAGGGGTGTAAAGACGTATTTAAAGTCCTAACGGGTGCCGGGTGGAGCGCCTAAAAGTGTGCTTTATTAAAATCTAATTTCTTATTAATGCAGCCAGCTAACTACGAGCCTTGGCTTTTTAATTAAATTCTGAAAAATTTATTTTTGGCCCCCGAAAAACAAAGCCACAAAACAATAAAATTTCAGTCGGTTGGTATTTTATGATTCGGTTAGAAGAGGAGATGGCAGCGTGAGTCGTCAGTGTGTCAAACTTTAAAATTTCTGTAATTTTATTTGCCATCTCTAATCTCCATTTTAATGGCATTTTTAATATATATATTTGTATATATATAATATTTGCTTTGGAGATGTAGCCACCTTAATTGAAATTCCTTTTGGTTTTTTTTTTCTCTTTCTGCTAAGCCATAATTATATTTCTGGTCCGGCACAAATCCAATAAGTATTATGACTTGCCGCTTTTGTGTGCCCCTCAAGACATTGGCACACACACACACACACACACGTCTGGCCCCCAAAATATTTAATGTACTTGCCATATTTTGTCCTTAAAATAGCTGGCCAAACTTTGTTAGCTCCCTTAAATTTTATGGCCAGAACGAGTGTCGCGCTAAATATCCTTCCCTCCTTCCATCCTTCTTACCCACCTTCCACGTTCTTCAGGCTTCATCAGTCCGCTGCCCCGACCGCCTGGGGCGGTTCAATAGGCAAACACATTTTTGTCGCTTTATTGAATTAAAAATTCAAAATTTGCTTCCCTTTTTGCTGCTTGCTTGCCCATTAAATTAATAAATTAAAATGGAAAGCACTCTGTGTGTTTTTTAGCACTCAGAGACTTTGTTCCGTACGCGCACACACACAGAAAATGATTAATTTATGTCATTTGGGGATGTCGCTTACTTTGATTATAAACATTTTTAAATTAGCTTTGTGAGGAAAGATTTTCTAATGCCTTGTAATTGAAAGAGTCGAGGTGATTTTTTTTTTTTGAATACGAACTAAGCACTCTGGGACAGAATGAAAAATTTGTCCGTCGGAAATTCCTAAAATCGAGGCTGATTTACAGTTGTAGCTTTGAATGTTCCATGAAAGGTGTTCCACATTGAAGCAAAACAAATTCGAATAGTGTTGTGATACTTGAACAGACTAACTAAAACTATCTTTCCGCAACTTTGTACGATGTCTTTAAGTACAAATTCGCTGAACATTTATAGGATCCGGCCGGATCGCATGACGACCATAAGCATATGGCTGACATAGGAATGATCGAATGAAAAACTGGTTTTAGTAAGAAATCCTAATTTTTGTTTAATAGTTTGTTATTCATTTTCATGATTAATGGTCTGTAAAGTAATTTTAGTATGACTTGACCATAGCATATAGCTGACATAGAAACGATCAGTCGAAAAACACGTTCTGGAGAGATAACAGTTTTTGGTTTTTGTATGAAAAAGTCTTCAAACTTGGCAGATATTAATATCATTTGCTTCAACAAAATTTTGATCCAAATCGAATGAATATATCGAATAGATTTAACACTTATATTTAGTATGCCAAATGGACACAGAGGCGCCATCTGTTGGTTAGTGTGGGAAATCACTCAGGAGGCAGAGTTTGAAGGGAAAATTAAATTATTGTGAGAATATTAATAATATAATTTACATAAGATTGCAATATAAAGTTTAATAAAACAATGGGACTAAAAACATTTATTTAATATTTTTTTTTTTGGAACGGAAGGATCATAATATATTTATTTGGCCGTCATATCTCCCACAATTTTATAGATAGAATTTGGCTTATCTTCTGTACAAATAGAATGGTGAAGTGCGGAAGAGCGGATGAGCTATAGTCGAGTTATTGGGAAAAAAACATTTATGATGGAAAGCACTGGCTGGAACAGCGATGGGCAGCACCTAACACTCCATAACACTTTGTGTGGTAAATGAATTCCTAGGAAAGTACAAACTTTGTTCTAGTCGAGCTTTGACTGACTTTCTTACTTGATTTTATTTTATCCATTCTGTGCCAGTGAGAAATAGATTTTCCGAAATTAATTTCGCTTATAGAGCTTTACAAAACCAATCCTCTTTCAGAAAACAAGCTCGATTTATCTAAGCTTAAAGGAAATCGGTTGGAAAGATCGGTTTTTTAACCTGCGTGAAAATGGGAGTACGGCTGATTGAACAGATCTGTTTTTAAACGATAAATTAAAAATCCCTGTGATCATTCAATATTTGTTTTATAAGTTTGTGCTTAAATGGAAAAAGTTTCGAAAAATTTCTAAAAAAAAAAATAATTATTTATTCTTAATAAAATACTGGTTAAACAATTGAAATGTGTATTATAATTTTGCAGTGTTTGCAGTGCGTAGAAGGAATCATTTCCGACCACAAAAAATAAATATGTTTTTGATCAGCATGATAAACTGCCCGTTTCTACTAGAACCCATTCCTCAGTGTTGTATGTATCTATTATAGTCTTCTTTTGACTGCACACTGCTAGTTTGTCGGAATCGCCCAAAGGAAATAACAAAATGTTGAAGCTGCCTTAGAAACGATCTGATTGGAGTGTACTAAAAGTTCGGCACAGAGCTTAGCTTGGATGTCTGGGTTTTAGTATTAATTATTCTATATATTTGTGGTCGCCGAAGTACTACTTATTAAGTGCTATTCTTCATTGTACATTGTAGTATGCCCTTTAACTTAATCAACTAACATATTTATTTGATTTTTATTTTTCTTACAGGTAAGCTATCCCGTCTGAAAGTAAAAGCTGGTATCCGGGCATCAGTTGAAAATGAGTGAGTTTTTGTTTATTGAACTTCTGGTTGTAGCCTAAATTATGGGAAGCGTTTCAATTAGTTTTCAGAATGCCGCAAGTTTACTCTAAGCTGGATTTTCAATGTAATCAATTGTGGCCAAAGAGCGTAATATTATTCTGGTTTGGCTACTATCAGACTTAATAGACTTAGTTTGATTTCAATCAGAATGGTTTAAGCAGCTTAAAATTATGTCAGTGTGTTCCCGACTAACTGAAATAGCTTTCAACCTGTTTCAACTGTCCCAAGGTTGCTGCCAAATTGTGAAAATCGAGTAGCCTACATTTTGTCAATCTTTGATTTTCGTAAATCATCTGCAGATTTTAAATAAATAAATCTCCTAATGATTTTCCAATAAGGCACCAGCACTGTATCAATACAGGAAAAGGTATAATCTTAAAGATTTCGTTTAAATTTAGGGTGAGGCAGAGAGGAATTATTAAAAAGCACATAAGGCGCTGCCAACTTGTTTTGCTAAAGGGTTTTAAATGAAAGAAATTTGCTCTAAGGAGGTTACTTGAAGGATTTTACAAACTTACTTAAAGAACCTCTAATAAGTGCTGCCAATTTTTTGCTTAAAATAGTTGACAAGTCGCTTTGAAAGTAGTAATCGATAGATATATCGAATTTGATGTTACCTGTCGATAACACTTTCACACAAATCTCTCAATTTTAAACGTTCGCTCATATTTTCGCACCATCACAACAATATCTTCCTTTTTTCGGCACCGACAAATGTGTATCTGGCAAAACTTCCTTTGGGCTATATCGTCTTCGCCTCGACTGCTGCGCTCCTTAATAGATTTTGTATTTTGATTGATTGCCTCGCTTATTCAATTGTGTTGGTCTACCCCCGCACCATTTATATGTATATATATATATATATGTGTACATCCTACTCCTGCTCGGGCCCCCATATTATACACAAAGTCGCGTCTGCTTGGCTTATGAAGCGTGTGATTGCTTTACTTACAGCTGCTTATAAGTTGTGCCTGGTCCTGAACAGGATTTAACTGCATTATTAGTTAAATCTGTAGCATAAATTTCAATATCGATGCGAAGGAGAAGGTTGACTACGACAGCGACGACAGCGTTCTGTGTCTGTGCCCCGTGGGTGTGCGGCAACCTAAATGAATTTTAATGCCTTTTAAAGCGTATGCTGGTCGTTATCGTTGTTGTTTGTTGTGAAACCCTACTAGTGACTGAAAATTGTGTTGCTGTCAGATACTTTTCAAAATGCACTGTTGCATAAAAGCCGAGAATGGAAAGCTCTTAGGCGTCAGCCCACCTCCCAATCTCTCTCCCTTTCTCCACCCTTTCACCCAGTTGCCATGTAAACTAATTCCTCCGAAAGTTCAAATGCAAAGACGCCCACTACAGGTGACATTTGACCGAAAACTGGCCCAGATAGATAGAGAGTGAGTGGGGCAGGATTGTTTGTTTAAAACTGGCCCTGTTATCCAAAATTGGCTCGGAACGCAAACTGCATATAAGCTACCAGGTAATTAGCTAATTAATTAGAGATGCTTGTTGTGCCTGGAGCCTAGTTGAGAGAATTGATTAGTGCTTGTAACGAAAGTTGGAGACTCCAGCAATACGGGAGAGAAATCGGTCACAGTATTGCTTGGTAGCTAACCGACGTCGACCTGCTTGCCAAATTCAAAAATTTTCTCTCATCGTTGTTTCAACCTGATTTTTCCACTTTTCTTTCTTATCCCAAACACCTCTAGCCCGTTCTATATAATGCGGTCAATCACATGATGTTGTGTTGCCAGTTTTCCTTGGTAATTATTGCAACTGTTGCCGTCTCTGTTGTCGCCTTGTCGCTGTCGTTTAAGTATCTGTTAGATACATTTTCTTCTTTTAGCAGATTTGCGCCATGTACCTTTACACTAATTACAAATTGCGCTATGCTACACTCTTTCGTCTTGCTTAGTGCAACAAATTCTTGCGTCTCATAAATTAAGTAGGCCACCCATAGACAACGACGAGCGGCTCTTCCTTCTCCACCTCCTCCTAGATGCATATGCATCCAATGGCAGCACAGCGGGAAAGGTCTGAGGCGCATCTTTATTAACGCCGACGTCAACGGGGCGAAACATTACAAATGTTGTTGCACACACTCACACTCACACACACGCATACATTCACCTGATGGTACACCTGTCTAGAGACATCGTCATCGTCTGCTTGAAGAAATCTTATTAAAAAACGAGAAAAAATACACACGCACACACACTGAGTGAAAAAAAGAATATGGCCCAGGCATGTTTGTTTCTACGTTTGTTTGTTGTTGTTGTTGTTGTTGTTGCAGTAGCGGAAGACACCGTTGCAAGTCGTTGCATAAATTACGGCCAACCTACTGCTACCTCATTCTCGCTTCAGACGGGGGCATTCGCCTTTTTAGCACCCAAAGATGATGATTATGCCAAGGCATGAAATGCGATTTGCCAAGGCGCATCATCATACTCAGCATCAACCATCAAAGGCATCAAAAAAAAAAGAGCTCAGAACTGTGCGTTAATTTCTGAAAACAAGTTGCGCGGAGGAGTTTCTTTTTTTATTTGGATGATGTCTGAGAGATGCCAGGGATGCTGTATGTGCATCTACTTAATGGACATCCCTCTTAATAATCGGATACGGCACATTATCACCACAATATGTGGCATATGCCAACGAAAGACACAAACTGGAACAAGCGTAATGTACTGAGATTTTCGTACCAATTCTAGACTGATCTGAATAGAGTTAACACCATTTCGATTAAATTTAGGTTTAGTATATTTTGTTCTTGAAAGATCCTAAATTCGTGAACGAAACATTCAAAAACCGAGAAACGACCGCTAGTATTATTTAAACGAGAAAACCCGTTCTTCAATCAAAAACATTTCGTACTTACAGTAAACCAAACAGTTAAAAGAAACTACAAACCCAAAATATCTTTAATTGAGCAGAAAATAGATACTATCTTCAAGGAGAACGGATTTATTTGAAGTTGAATCAGTTCCAAACTGTTTCTAAAACTTTTTTGAAGAAGTGATGGTAGATTTATAAAAAACCGTAATATCATCTGGGATTTAGGTTGATTCGTGGCCCCTAGATATTTCCAACCTTATTTGCTTCAATACAGAGAGCTTAGCTCAAAAATCATTTTTAAACAGCTTTTGGAATTTAGAGATCATTTTTTAAATTTTTGATTCTATGATGAGAGAATTTATCGGATCCTTCAGCACGCCCATGTTGTAAAGAGGACATATTGTGTTCATGTAAGTGCTGTACGGGGCGACCACTTAACGGTAGCAGTTCCGTGAGGGCCCTAAAGATCACCGATATGCTATAGCTCGGTGGGTCATTTCGAAAATAATCGTTTCCATTAATATATGTATGTCTTTAAAATTCCTCGCATCAATTGCCTGGAATATGACGTTTTGCCAACACAATATCATGAGCTGCTGCCTTGGTTTCTCAGACTTGGAAAAATTTCCCTTCGAGCAGGTGATTTGGTACTATATTTTCTTGAACATAGTGGAATTGAATGAGTTAGGCTTCAAGAATGAATATTTGGTACTTATTTTAAGAGTTCATCGGGTTCGATATTACAACCTAAAAGTTCACACGGTTCTTTTTTATATAATTCAAGTAGGTTATGATTGATTTTTCTCTAAATGTATGATTTCTAAGGCAGCATGATTTGCTGACAAAATGACGGCTCGGTGAGTAAGAGCTTACCCTTCAAAAATATTTCCCAATCGGATTCGATATTTTCCCGGCCACTATCTGTTCATTTAAGCATTCAAGAATCAACTTCAAGTCCATACGCACATTAACCATTCGTGATTTGTGAGTTCATTATTCTATTAGTATCCACCTTTGTGTAGGACCATGTAAAGTTGATTTTAGAATTTAGTCATTAGCCTAATGCACAACACAGATATGCCTTTGAATCATGAATCATGCATTTGAATCATGAATCATGCATTTGAATCATGATATGAATCAAGTTTAAGATCTAAGAGCTTTATAGGTAGATAAAAAATTTGGTTATGATTACTTAAATGCGATATTTATTCTGTTGCCAAATTCTTCTAAATTCTTCCAATGCCTTCATCTGAAATGAAAGCTCCCGATTCTTGGATAGTAGTGGTATTCCGGAAAGCGATTCAGATTTTATTTAGATTTTAATCAGCTCTTCACATCTGCTCCATACAAATTGTTTAGTGGGCCCAAAGTAAGCGTGGAAATTTGGGTCCTACTAAAAGATTTATTAAAATCATCTAAATGGACTTTAGAAAGCAGTCGAGTCTCTTTAAAGCAAAGAACGACCAGTGGTCGGAGTTATAAGTGCTCCAGTTCTTACAGCTTGTACTTAACTACTTCGCGATTCCATATCTAAGCAACTCTCTTAGTATCAGATCGGTGCAAAAAAGGGTGACTCCGTCAACTGATTTAGATTTGCTTTAAAATAATCTTAATCAAATCTTAATCGCTTTCAGGAATACCACTAGTATTCAAATTTAAGCCTTGCATTAGGTGGTTCGAATCTAAATTCCACTTTTCTAATCCACTAAATTATGTTCTTTCCAAAGTTTATTGTATTCTTATGTGAATTGCAGTCAACATTATTTGGCAAGATTTTTTTTATATATTCCGTCCAGATTTTAACTTCTCAAGTCAATGTAATGCCATACAAAGGTACAACAAATCGATTTGTGTAAGCTTATGCTAAAAATGACCACAACTTTTTTGTGCACTTTTAACCCGAAAAAACTTTTGCAGACAAGGAAAAGGTTAAAGTAACTTCATTCGGCTGCTATTTTCGTGTTCAATTAATATATTTTTGTTTCCCATTTTCGTTCTACCTTATCATCCAGTGTAACCTGTACCCACCCACCTCAAATAAAACAAAAGAAACCAGACACAAAATTTCAATTTAATTTCCAATTACTTTGGCTTAGTCTCTTTTAGCCTTTTCTCTTGTCATTTCCAAATTGATTTTTTCTTCTGTCTAAGAAATGGATTTACATGAAACACTGAAACTTATGCTTGTCATGTGCTAGATAACTAAATTGTTGGATTAATAAATAAACCAACTTTCCACCCCCTTTGGATATAAATTATGAACCATGGAGAAGCGTTTCAAAAGGCTTTTGTAATGACATTTTGGACTAGTGTTAAAAATTTAATTTGATAAGCTCTCAGTTGGGCAGTTTGTTTAACCCAAATTTCAGGCATGTGTGTGTGTGTGTTTGCTTTTTGTTTTTGAATCCACTTTAGCTCAGTCATCAGTTTTTTGTGTGTATATACAGAGATTCTAATTAAATGTCACTTCATATTTTGTGACATTTAAGTATCAAAATATATCGTAAAAGGCGAGTGCAAAGTTCGCTTCTGGCCATGTCACATATATACAAACATATATCACCACTCTGTCTTTCTTTGACAAACACACATGTCCACATCAAAATCATCATCATCATCAGGATAAAACAAAAAACCTGTGCCAACATTTTTGTCACTCATTGTGTGTGTGTGTGTGTGTGTGTGAGTGTGTTGCATTGTCTTTGGCATTTGTGACATTTGTTTCATTGTCCCTTTTTCGCTCTGTTTGTGGCATAATCCTTAATCCTTCTACTTTATTGTGCATTTACATTTCAGTAGCCGAGCTCTCCTTTTTTTCGGCACCAACTCCTGACGCTTTGTTGTGGTTTCACTTAAATAGTTCATTTTGAGAAGGGAGGTTACTTATGGGTAGTGTCAGCAAAAAGTGGGAATAACTACACAAATGCAATGAAATGGTACAGCTGAATCATGTTAAATGAGAGAGAGGGCTGAGTGAATTCTATTGATTGGAGAACTGCAGTGCTAAGCTAGTGTGAACTACGGTTTCAGTTCTATTCTAATTTCTTATGCCAGTACCAGAAAGACTGTAGACATGAATTTTTCAAGTGTACCCTTGATTTTACATTTGTATGCTGTCTGTGTTTCCAAGAATTTTCAAAAAATTGACTATTGTTTGTTTGAGGCGACCCTTTTCCCAGTAGCTTAATGGTGCGATGATTGTAACAAAGCCAAACCGGTCCTCTATTCAGCCTTGATTTATCCATTAATTCTTGCTTCTTGTAAGGTCTCCTCAGGGATAAGGACTATTTCCAGCTCCTCCTGACCTTTTCGACACCTAACTTCAGTTTGACTTCTGTTCAGTTATCAAAGCACGGGACTAATTTTAAAATTTCAACCAAAATTAATTACTTTTCCTTTTAGGATTTGAAATCTTAATATAAACTCTTATTTTATCTGCATAATTTTATATAAATGTAATTGCCCCAAGCATTTCGCTTACCTTTTCCATCTTCAACCTTTTCTACACTTCAATTCCATAATAATTGCTTTATCATTGTGAAAGAAAATTATTTTACCATTTACTTCCCCACCAGGGGAAAAAGAAAACAATTTCAAGCTTGGGATAAAACTATATCTATAAGATGTAATAGGCAATTTCTGACAAAAAGAGAAAAAATACACCCACACAATCAACACACACACACACATATGTTTACGGCTGGCTTTTCCCCCCTTTTGTGTGGCATAATTTTAATAGGTCATCATATTAAGGGATTTCGTGCAATTTGTCTATACGCGCGCGCGTGTGTGTGTGTGTGTATATCCCTTTCTCTCTCTCTTGCTGTTGTTATATAGTTGGTTGCGAGCTGTTTGTATTGATTGTTGTGGCATTCCCTGAAAGTGTGGGGTGAGTGTGGGAGGCGGAGGCTGTACTACCTTCCTCTCTGGCTAGTGTCTGGTTATTGGCCATTTGCCACGCGCTGACATGTGCGTTTAATTGCGTTTTACTTATTTGACACAAATTAATATGGCACTCGGCATTCGGTCTCTAACTTCCACATCCTTCAACGCCCACTTCCTGCCTCCCCTTTGTACGGCCCACATAAGTATGCTATAATTTTGGGCTTGTCCATTGTTCCAGTGGGCGGCAATTATGAGATGTTATGCTGTCTCTTTCTCGCTCCCCTACGCTTTCTCTGTTACTCTCATTCGGGTTAAATTTTGTATTGCGTTTGGGGGTAATTAAATATTTCTGCAACATTTGCGTAAGAATTTGGATAGGGCGGGGGAGTTTAATAAACCAAAGCATGTTATGTTCATTTAAAGTAAAGGAGGGTACTGAATGCTAAGAAAAATATGCAAGAAATAATAATGGTAATAAAGTAAAAACTTTCCACTCATCCACTCACTCAACAGATCTCCACTTTCGTTCCAATTAATATGTATTGTTTATTTAAAGAACCAGCTTTTATACGAATAATGACAATATTTGGTACACGGTTTATTGGTGATAAAATAAAATCGAATAAATATTTTTCTTTTTATTCGGTCACTCAAACTCTACAAATAAGTAGAACAACTTATTCGAAATTCTCGCCATGTGCCTTTTAGCAACTCCGAATTCTCACATCGGAAAAAGAAGCGCTTCAAAGAGTCAAAGTATTTAGGTGTCGAGTAAACCAAGCCATAGCTTTTGTGGTCAGCTCTGGAATACCAGCGGTACATGGTTTTTTAGCCATGTTAGGTCCAGATACCAGGGCCAGGCTCCAGTCCAGAACCATATCCAATTCCAAGTCTAGGTCCGAATTCCAGCTCCGAGTCCGCAGAGACCTCCGCCTTGTACAACACCCCACCTGCCTTATACGCGACGGCGGACGTGTTAGCTCGTTAGGCTATTGCCCACTTCTGCAGCCGAAAGTCTGAATGGCTACTTATACTTTTCGGTGGTGAGCTGAATTTGTCTCATTTCAAGAACATTCGGAACATTTGTTCTCACAAATTTGAAAAAACATTCTGTGCTTCTTTTGAGATGAAAAAATCAAATTTTCTGAACACGGTTTTTCCCTCTGTGCATTCGTCCAAGTTTTGACTCCTTTTCCACAAAATGGAGTTTTGTGACCCCATTATAGGCGACTTCCCACCAAACCATCACATAAGCCGGATGATGACCTCTCTCTGGAGTGCGGACGCCTGTTTGAATAACACAGCAAACACACTCATAAAAAATTCGCCCTGAAAATAAGAAATTCTCCTATAAAAACCGTCCCAAGGTGATTCACACTAAAATTAAGAAAAATATTTTCTCATTTATGCCATATTTGTCTGAAACTTAGATAATGATACTTTACTCTATAGTTCTGTTTGTTAAACCATTTCTCTGTGCTGAACATTTTCTCGTCAGTAAACTTCTTTCGATTTCGTTATGCTTTTTTTTTGTTCAATTTCAAGTGTCGTTTAATACTAGCGGAAATACCACTTCTTAGTTTTCAAATGATGTATCCCCAACAATTTATTTTCAATGCAGATATACCTCTCTTTAGATTTAACACGGGTAAACTTTCAAATAAATTGAAACTCAGGGTTAAGGCATTGTTCGCGCACTGGCAACGCTATGCTTTCGATTTGGTCATGCGCAATCCCAGGTTACGACACGCGACACGACACACTATTTTCTGCTTGCGCAATGGATTTCGACGAATTCTATCTCTCACGGCTTTGAAGGATTGTGGAGTGCGCGGTCCTTCATTCCATCAGTATCCTCAATTAACTACACGGTACGAAGTTTCACAAAGTTTCAGGTGATTCTTCGGTGGACGCAAAATCCGAAAGATTTCACCAATAATAAAGCATAAATGTCACTTGTCTAATAGCCGTCAAGTTGGTAGGGATGCGTTCAATGTTTCTCGAGAACGAGTATGTTCAATAAGTGTACCAAAACAATAGCGACTGCTACCTATTTTATTTTATTTTTTGTTTATAGAAAAACAGCTTTTTGTGCTTCGATTCAGACTCCCAAAAGACCTGGGCAATCTGACTCAAAAGCGTTGGCGTTGATGAAGATCATCCGAACTTCACCTTTACTTAGTCGGATCGATAAGTTGTTCCGTTTACTAATTATGCGTAGAAGATACGAACCATCTATCTTTTAAAGAGTGGGAGATATGACGTTTTTTCCAAATGACGTGGGCGAGAGGGGGCGTGAACAAAATTTAAAATAAACTTGATTTGCCTGCACATACACGTCAAATTCTATGTACTACCATCTCTGAGCTCAGTGCGTTCATACAGACAGACAGACGGACATGGCAATATCGACTCGGCTGTTGATGCTGTTCAAGAATATATATACTTTATGGGGTCAGAGATGCTTCCTTCAGAAAAATTTATAAAATCTTTATTTGAGTCAATTTAATGTTTAAAAATGATTTCATGTAAATATTGACCGCGGCTCCATGAATGGCTCCAATATGTCTATTTTTACCATATGTATTGGCCGATATGTTACGAAGAAATTCTGCAATAATGACTTCCAGTAGTGCGTCAACTTTTGCGGGCTTGTCGATATTGTTTTAGCCCTATCAAAATATTCTAAAGGCCAATTGACATGTTACAAACGTGAAATACACTGTTCACCGAACTCGCCCTTCAATTGTGCCATTGTTTCTATATATTCTTGATCAGGGTGACGAGCTGAAAAACAGTCTTAGTTAAAAAAACCTTTTTGGTTTTTAATGGGAGCATCCTGCAATTTAGTGTTTGTTTCACATGCTTTCACATATCGAAATCGAATGACTATATCATATAGCTCCCATACGAACGATCGGTCGGAAAATGGGAAAAAGAGTTTTTCTGAAAATATTTAGGCAAGGGTATAAAAACTTCGGCACAGTCGAAGTTAGCTTAGCTCTTCCGTTTGGGATGCATTGGCAGTTCTTGCAACACTTTTGGCTGCTCTTCACACCAAATACGGCAATTTTTTTGGTTCATGTATCGAAAATGAGCTTCGTTGCTGAACACAAATTTCCAATTAAGAAGTTAATGAATTTTGATAAAAAAATTTAATAATCTGCAAGCGTTGCTCGTTTGTAAGACGATTTATGGTTAAATTATAGCTAAACTCAACATGTTTGACTTCAAAATGGGACACGAAAAAAGCTGCGAAAAACAGAGCGTTAACATAATGAATATTGCTATAATCTTCGATTTAAGTTTGTTTAAGCTTTCACTTTAAGCAGTTTGGTTTCATAAACTTTTTCCAACAGTATTTTGATCTATTTCTAACCATATTTGGTTTCAAAACTTGGCAACTTTTGGACGGTTACGCCAAACACAGCAGGAGACACTCAAATTCGGATAACCTGCTGGTTAGTTTGACTAGCGGGACATTGTTATACCAGAGTTGTGATTGAATTTCATTTAGATCAACGACTTCTTCTTGCGAACACCAACAAAACTCCCAACCCCCTGCCTTGAGTAATCCTAAAAAATAAAACCACACTAGTTGAGAACAAAATACGTATATGTCGGAGCGAAAGTAATTTCGATTACTATTCTTGAATTTATCGCCTTTGAGGCGAGTAGTGTTGTCTTGAGACAGTGTTGCTTGAGACAGTGTTGCTTGGCAGTGTGGCGATATTTCGAAGTATCGCCGAGTGTGGCCCTGATGGCGGTGGCCGGTCGAGAGGCGGAAGTGAGACGGCACTTTTGCGGCAACCACAAGGAGGGACTCACTGCACTGAAGCACGTTGATACAAAAAATAATCGTTAACGACAAATAAATCTACAAAATACAACTAAAAACGACTATGGACAACAATAATGAAAACCTTGCCCCGACATATACTTAATACAATTAAACCATTCTGTATTCCATTCCTTTGCAATTCATGCATAAGTAATAGCAATCTCTACTAGCCTTACCATATTCCACATACAATGCCGTATACTTACAACCATAACTCAGCTATCTCTGTTCAGCGGTGTGCAATATGCAAATTGCTGTCCAGGTATGACAATTGTGCCATAGAAAGCCAAGTCACAGCATGTGCAATTTTGCTTGATTTGAGGATGACTCTCTCCGTCTCCGTCTCCCTCGTTCTTCTCGCTCTACACACCCGCAGCGTTGATGCTTGGAGTCTGTGCACAAGAAGGCGGCGGACAACCTGGGGTTGAACAGCAGCAGCAACAGCAGGCATCACCAGGCTAGACTGCTGCTGTGCGGTAAACCCAAGACAGCGAAACGCCACAACATACAGAGCCAGACAATGGGAGATGCGACTTGGGTTAGGGACATAATAAGTTCCGTTACAAGCACCAGGAATTCTTGGCATTGCCGCTCAGACAGAATGAAGATAAAGATACTCTGCATTGGCATTGGGCGATGCACTTCCTTTTGCTCCAGCTTCAACTCCCAAGTCATTATCAATCATACAACGACGATTGAGACAACGACTCCTCCGTCAGTTTTTAATGACTTTTTACTCTGGCAACAAACGCACAACTGGTTTTCTTTTAATTAACTTCCCAGTCTGGACCAGGCAACCAGTTTGCTTTCTAATTTCCACAGAACAATCATTCAAGCAGTGTTTTCTAAACTCCCAAAGGAAAACAGAGCCACAAATCATGAAAGCTTAGAACTTGCGTTTAATAAAAACCTTCAAATGGAATCAAAAATTCAATGACTTAATCAAAAGGTGTTGCCTACTTTTCAGCTTTGAGTTCGTAACTTCTTATTGATATGATACCAATTTCTTTTGTGGATTATTGCTTGTGTTTTCTCATTTTTTTGCCTTTTTATATTTGGCAAAAGTTTTCAATTGAGTTTTCCCCTCCTGCTGTTGCTGCTGCTGCCACACACACAATAAATGCTAAATGCTGTACGTGACACACACAGGGAGGTCACATGACGACAACAACAACAACATTTTTTGGCCTTAAAAATGCTGTCATGCGTTGAGAGAGAAGAGACTTTGTTGACGGCGTTGACTTTATACATCAATTTTCGTGCGGAGTTTTCGTTTATGGCAGGCAGCCGGAAGGAGGCGGGGGGGGGGGAGCACAAAAAAACAAACATCAACAGCAGGCACAGGCACAGCCTGCTTTCACCCTGCTGCCTGATATGCCATTTCTAGTCACCAACACTCTCATGTCAAGTTGTCGTCGTCTAGCAAATTCAACCGCATCATCGCCATCATCATCATCGTCGTCGTCGTCGTCGTCGTCGTCGCCGTCGTCGTCACCGGGCGTCATCTGCTCCCAACAATATTTTTACTCCGCACTCGCGCTCACCTTTTCTGTACCTTTTTGAAAAACTTTTTTTTTTTTTGCATTTTCGGTGGGTGTTACATTTCAGTCAGAGTTCTGCTCATTAACACTTTTTAATTGCCAACTCGTCTTTAACATTACTTTAACTGTAAATTCATTTTTAATATTAATTATGCACATGTGTTTTTTCGAGCCTGGCCCGAGGGCTGTTTCCGACCGAAAGCGAAAACTCATTAAATTGCATAATTGTGTGTGTATACACATTGCAGAACTTTGTCGCCCTTTCATAATATATTAATATTAATAACATAAAATACTTGAACCATCTTCAAACTGGTCAAGTGCAGATGGAGCAGATGTATGTAGGTACGAGAATACATAATATACGTCCCTCGGTCACACTTAATAACATTTGTTGGGGATTTTATGGCCTGGGCCGTAATTTGATTTATGATGCGGTTTTTGACCCCACAACTGCCCCAGAGGTAAGGATTTCCCCTCGCTATTTCGATAATGGAGGTGCTCAAGTTTTCAGCAAAGCAATAAGAAATAATTTTTATTTGATGCTTCAATTTGACCCAGACACATTTTGTGATGAACTTTAAGTACAAATCTTTGTAATCCAATCAAAAAAAAAAAAACGGCCAGATTTGGTTTCTTGTTTTAGTTTGCTTCGAAGTCTCCTTGTGCGCGGTGGCGCCAAGAAGATAGGCAATTGCGTAGTGTAATTTCCTTAAAATAACTTTCAGAGCTAAGAAAGCAAAGGCAGAGCTTATGCATATCATAAAGACAACTGATACACAATTTGAAATTCAATTCAATTGTTTATTCAAAAATCCCTAGAGAATTCTGGAACACCCCCGATTTTTGCTATTTGACGTAGATGGATTTTAACCGATGGCGTTAAATTGATCACTCTGTTCTCTAACAGTCATTCTTATAGCTGTCACTTGCCAAATCGTTAACAAATCGATGGCAAATCCAGCCTTTTAGTGAGAAAAAGCCTAGACGTGCCTGCGCGAACAGCGAACGTTGGAACACACTCACCTGAGCATTCGTCATGGATGCTTAACCGAATGAGTTTTAGGAATAATCTGTCTGTTCATGCATTAATTTCACTAGGCAACAAAGTTCGCAGTGATTCTAGATAATTTTTCTAATGTTCCGGTAAAGCCAGGGAATGTAATCACATTTAAGCTGACTTGATTAAAATCTAGACGTTTTAAAAACATTTCCAAAGGCAAGTCAGCACAGGCGAAAGTCATGTCAGCGATCTTTCAAAATATTGAAAAGCATTGATCGGATCTGAACCGAACCGCTAGTTTCAACTAATAGTCCGAACCGACGGCCTGTGGAATATGCTGAAACGAACCGAAAACCACAAAGCAAAACGGTTCGGATCGGATCACTTCATTGTCGAATTTTAAGACGTACTTTTTTCGGAATTTTTTATCGTGTCCCTAACAAAAGTACTTATCGATGCAAGTCTTCTCTAGCTCCCTCCACTTAAATAAACTAAAACATCACAGCAAATTTCTCTTCGCTATTTGTTTGTTTTAAAAACATCTTATCCCATACATCTCCAGCAATTGTCCACCGACCTCTGAATATGCCAGACATTAGTCAACATTTCCGTTTTCCTACCGGACAATATTTTGTTTATTCTGTCATGCTACTTTACCTCAATGCAACATTAAGCAGGAGCATGGTTTTGAAAGTGATATCATAATGGACTGTTTGAATCTTCTCTGAGAATTTCGAAATACTCAATTTAGAAATAATAAGATTTCAAATATTTGAGTAAATGTTAGATGAAAAGACACTTTCGGTGAGCTTTTTGGTATGAAAATGGTTTATCAGTACGTTCAACATTTTAAGGATTAGCTTATTCTAATATTTAGAGTTGGTTTAAACCAAAATATGTGGCTTAATAATTTAAAATCCCCGAACCAGGGCCGCAAACTGGCTTTGAACTGATTCGAACCCGAAATCCCAACTTTCAGATTACTGTGAACCGAATCTTCAAATGAACCAACACTGAACCTGAACCTGCTCCGAAACTAAAATTTCAGTTTGGTTCAACAAAAATGGTAGACTTGAAAAACTGTTACCTGTTTCCTAGCGACTTCTTCTGTTATTCTGATGGTTCTGGAAGAATGAGTACTACAATCGGCAGAAAAGTTAAATGTAAACATCCATATAAATGTTCCGAGCTAGCCTCCACTTTGTCATTGCTTTGATGATCATGAGCTGTATACAAATAGTTTTATTTATATTTAGCATTGTGACGAAATAAAAATTCGGGGCTGCTGGATAAAAACCGGAACAGTAAATTTTATTTTGAACAATCCCTTCCCAAACCAAAATCGACACAATTCTTCGACAGTTTATATCGGTTTTAGGTATTGCTGCGAGTATATGCTTGTATGAACCAAGGTTCAAACCAAAACATTTGTCCAAAAACCTTGAACCTCAAAATTCTTAACCTTAATCGTTGGTAAATTGTGGTCCGAACCTGTGAATCGGAGCTCATGTATTTATTTTTTGGGGTTTGCAGCCCTGGTTCGAACCCGACGTACCCAACTTTATGTCACTTTAAACAGCATTGGCCAACCAGATTTATGGATTTATTAACTTCCGCTGCTTCAAAAGTCAAATTACTTTCCGAACAGGTTTAAGAACATTCTTGCATATAAGACTTAAAAAAATGGCTTACGGTTAGGTTAAATAAAGGTCGATCGTTTAACAATAATAAGATTTTCACATAATTTCGGATTCGTCGCAACTTTAATCGTCCGAAAATATGACTTACCGAACAGATTTATGGGTAAGTCCTGAAGGTATACTCAAGGCAGGGCCTTAAGAGTAGAGATAGGGTGAAACTAAAAGCGACCCATAAACATAATTGTTTTGTAAAACCATTTTATGACATTCTTACCTTTAAAAGCTTGGAAAGATACCTTCCGCCCCGATTTCAGGGTAATTCGAGACTTTATACTGAAGAAGGGTTTCCAGGCAAGTGATTTGGCGAAATTATTTCTGACTTCAACAGAAATGCGTTTTATTTACAGATTTTCAGAACATATTTTGATGTTCTATATTAAGTACAGCCTTTAAGAGATGACACTCGGGGGAATTAAGCGCGATCCTAGAACAGAAATGAGCTTTTGAAATGTTTAAAAACTTGCGGTAACTTCAAAACCAGTGAATCGAATCAAAACCATGTAACAAACCAAACCTGCGGCTCAAAAAGTCTAAGAACCACTGTACCGAACCAGTTTTTCGGTTTCCATCCCTGGCACCAAAATCCCTTCTACCAGATCTGTTTAATGTTTTTGGTGTTATCAAAAACCGATTGAATAAATCAGTTTCAAATCATTTGTGTTTGGTCTGTGAATTGGAATTGGCAATGGTAGAAAACTGATCGAAGCATTGTAAACTAAGCCGGAAATCCCAATATTATTTTTAACAAGTAAGGGCGCTGCAGTCGAAATACCCTGTTCATTTGTTTTTGAATTTGAATTTAACCGGTTTTTGTAACAGCTATTAAAGGGTCATCCTGAAAGTAGGCTACATTTTTGAGAATTTTTTTTTTTTTTTTTTTTTTTTTGCGGTTTTGGCTCTAACTAACTAACAGACAGACGGGCGGACGGAAAGATGGACATGGCTATATCGACTCGGCTGTTCAGGCTGATCAAGAATATATATACTATAAAAATCGAAAATGTTTATTTCTGCCTGTTACACACATTCGCACAACTTCATGATGCCTCTTTTCCCATTTTTAATAGGAACAGGGTATAAAAACTGAAAATGGACCAAAGTTTATTTTTCATTCACGTGAAAACTAAAACATATTTTCGGGAAACAATCATGAAAAAAATTAACCTTTTCCCTGGTATTCTGCATTTTCAATATAATTGCGCTGTTTAATTTGGAGTTGGAATACTTTGAAAAAGTGGTACAAAATTTGGTGTGCACTTTTCAATCAAGATAACGTGTCGGCTAAGTAATTTTTGAAGTACCTTTAAACCAATTTTAACTTTTCACTCTCGGCAAAGTTCTAGGACTTTAACAATTTTGTCCCAAACTCAAAACTTTTGCGAAAGTGGGAAACACAACAGTCCTGAGACAGAAGGAGGGCCCCAGAAATGTGAAAATAAAGTCGAACAATTAACAACCGTAAAAAAAGCATCGCAGCTCCCAATCTTACCCAGAAACGTAAGGTGTCATGCGAATTTACTTGTGACATTTAAACTTTCCGCACTTGTGGTAAGTGGTCTTCTCTTTGGCCAATCCCTCAGGCCAAAAACCTATTAGCATAGTCAATTCTCTCTATCTCGAAAAAAAAACCGCAAATCTAAAATAATTGGGCGTGGCGGCTGCTGCTGGTATTCTCCTTGTCAAAAGAAAAGTGCAGTCAGGATTGCCCCAAAATTATGCGCATTTTGTTAACGTTAGTCAGTGGTTGTTGGTTGCTGCTGGCCTCCGGACCCGCATAAGTCTGTCCCTAGGACGTAGACGCTATCTCGCTCGCTCGGTAGCCACGCGGAGACGAAGCCGAAGCCGAAGCCGGTGCTGCTGCTGCTGCCGCTGCTGCTGTGTGCCGTTACATGGGGAATTAGTGCGCATAATTTCATAAACAACTTCATGCAGCGAGATGGGAGCTGAGGTAGTTCATCGCGTTGGCCTGCGCAAATATTTTGTAGCCCCTGGGAATGATTCCTGCCTTCTGGCAAACATATTTCCACACACAAACATATGTACACTCAACTCATATATAAAGTTATGCTGGGAATTTGCGTTGCTTACAAAAATCTTGTATATATCTGCGTATATACTGTGGTATATCTGTACTAAATTGCACATGAAGTGATTTCAAGCGTAAGAAATGCCTCGACAACAACATCGATATTATATATGTACGTACGTACATATATATATAAACGTCGCAGCATTTGGAATATGCATAAAACTTGGCGCAATTTCAAAGTTGTGTGTATTGCAAAATACAACGAAAAAAAAAAAAGAAAAAAAATATTTCATATCAAAATTACAAACAGGCCCAGGACAGGCGACTGGGCACACGAGATGATGAACGAGGCGCGGCATTTGTCTGGTGGGGGTCTCGGCCTCCGCCACCTCATCCCCCTACTCCTCCTCCTCCACACACTCTACATGTTGTACAACAAAGTGCCGGAAGTCGTGAACTCCAACAATTTTGATTAAATGCATTGCAGGCATTTTACAAAAATAAATTAGCTAATTTAATGATTTATGTGCAAATAAGAATTAATATTTAATGCGTTTGAAATGTTTGCTTTATGTGTTCCATCTTCTCTTTCTTTCTTTGCAGTTCACAAACTAAATGCATCAGCTAAGCAACAGTATTTTTGCTCAACATTGAAACCGCAACAACAACAACAACAAATCTAAATACTAATTACAACAAAAAAGAAAAACCAAGAAAAACAAAAAAAAATATAAAGCAGTGATTATTTGTTGCATTTTATGAAACAACAACAAAAAATTTCTAGAAGAAAAACAAAACGCAGCGAGCTTAAGCCAACAAACGTAGTACGACTAGCAAAAGACACCACCAATTTAATTTTGAGAAAATATAACATAAACTTAGCCAAAATCTATCTATGTATGTGTATTGATCTACCCATGAACAATATATATAGTTAAAAGTATATTTACAATCTTAAATTTAACAAGAGAAAACAACTAAAAAAAAAAAAAAAAACTAAATCTTAGTTAAAAAGAAAACATACACAAAAACAAAAGACAAAGCATACAGCTCCGCAAAAAAGACCGCTAAACGGTCAAGAACTTGATAACAACTACATATACTAAAAATATATACATATATATTTACATATAAGACAGCGGCGCATATAGAATACAGAAAAGAGTAAAACAAAGAAATAAAAATGGAAGACAATAACACAAGCAGCAGTGCGGGCGGAGCGCCCATTAAACACGAGGATCCATCGGTGACACTCACAATAAGGCTGATTATGCAAGGAAAGGTAAGAATCGAACATTATTCTAAAATTTATGATTTTTCGAAACTGTTTTAAATGCTTCAAAGTGGGCGAATAGGGAAGATATAACACAACGATAAAACCAAGTCCAATCAATGGTCGGGGTCAGCTGAAGTATTGATCGCTCAGCAGGAATCAGAAAAACATTTTTAGACAAAGACTTTAAAATACCATTTTTTAAGAGCGGTGCAGACTTTAACTCAGCTCCGTGTCGGCATGGAAATTCCATAAAAGTAGCCAAACTTCAGTTTTAAAATATTTTCAGTTATTTATCGTCCGTAAAAACAAATTTTAAATTAAGCGCAGAAAACGAAGTAAGATACGCATATCGGTATCGAAAATACCCTATCGATAACCAATTGCAGCTGTGGATACACATAGAAAAAAACAGGATATTCAAAAAAAAATCCATTGGATGATTTCCAGTATCCATTTGGAACGGATATGTGCTAAATATCCTTTTAATCATCCCTCGGAGCTAAATATCATCCAAAGGAAACGAAAATTGATTATCATTTGGATGATTTTGCAGCTGCGCTTTATGATTAAAAGATATTTAAGACATTTATCCCTTCCAAATAAATCTGTTTTGGATGTTTTATTTCTCAGTATCACTTCATGATACCTTAAATTGCCCATCATGCTACCGGATCACTGAAGTTCAGCAGAACGATTAGTGAAAATGCGTAGAAAAGCAAGATATTCTGCTGAACGCAGCCAATCTGTACAGTAACCAATAAGAAATACACGTCTTATAGTAAATTTTTCACGTTTAGCATCGAAGAATTTACACTTTACACTCAGAACTAAGTCGGACCAGAATATATACACTTAAGACCTATAAAAAAAAGCAAATTTTGGGCACAAAATGTATATTATCAAACATATGAAACTTTAGATAAAACGAATTACAATGAAATGTTACGTATTCAAACACTGTAAAATTTAATTAGCATCCTGCAGTTCTAAGTTTCAGTAGGAATAACTGAATTTCGTGCCTGAATTAAGTACTTTCCATAAAACTCGCCCATTAGTTCAGCACTGAAATCATGACTAAAATTAGCTAAGGTAATGATGTAGTGGAACATGTCTGTTTTTAATTCATGGCTGAAACTCACACAAACTATGCCATGAATTCAGTATCAGCCCTTCCATTTCAGGGCTTATTTAGCAAGGCCTAAGGTCTGAGCCGAACTGAAGGGTGGTTTTCTAGATGACCAACGCAAGATACACAGATGGGAATAGCAATCTACCAATTCTAAACTGAACCCATCCAAACCGAACAGATTCACTAATTCGTGATCCAAACTTGTGGATGAACGCTGATCAGTTTGGATCGTTTACTGAAGACTTCAATAGGGAAACTTATTTAAATATTTGTGAATTTTTTTTTTGGAACATTCTGAAGTAACATCTCTAGTCTGAAGGCAATTTCCGAAGTTTCTTTAGGCACTTGGAGTGGCGAAGGAATGTCAACTTTTTATTCATATACACTTGCTCTTTCTCTTGTCTAACTTGTTTACTCTGTACTAGAGTTGGGACAGAGACACGCACGACTCAACACGACGTGTTCGTGTTGCAAGATCAGCTTTCGTGCGTGCATGTGCGTGTCAGTTTTTAGCAACAAGACACGACATAAGCCTGCACTACTTTACTCCACAATATGCTCAGATAGTTGTATGTTTTGATGAAATACCGACATCCAGTTTTTGGCAGGAACAAAGTGTAGTCTTGAATAGGTGACGACAATTTGCAGAGAAGAACTTTTCCAAAAAAAATCCAAGAACTTGATGAATATAGGGTCGAAAATCAGACTAAATAAAGACGTGCGTGTCGTGTTGCGCTTAAAAATTTTTTCACCGTGCCTGTGATGCTCGTGCTTTGAATTCGTGTTAGAATTGTGTTGTATTGGAAATATTTGGCACGCGCCCATCTCTACCATAGAAACGTACTCAATTGCATTCCAGAGATGGTAAGATATTGAGATGCTACATGTATGAAACATATATGATTCCAATACTTGCAGGCAGGTCAAGTTTATCAGCAATGCTTCTGTTTTCGCTCTCGCAAAAAATTTACGATTTGATCACCAAATCGTAAAAATTGGTGTTTCGACATTCGGAAAGCGCACAGCTTTGCCCTTTTTTAAACCGGCAACATCTGAGTACGTGAAATGAAAAATGAATGAAAAATATAGGTTAATGCCCACGAAACTATTTTCATTCAGATTTTTAGATTTTGTCTTACGGACTTTCCTACTCCTGCAATATTTTAAACAGTTATTAAATAAAGATACTTGAAATTGAGTTGCAAAATTGCTTTCATTATCAACAATTTGCGATTTGGCCATGGTATATACCGATTCATGACTATCAATAGCATAAAGTAGTGGCACTAATCAGCTGTTATTGCTATGTGAAATGACACAACTGACGCATTTCAGAACGCTCTAAATTGAAATCGTACGACTTTGCTGAACTCGCAATTCCCAAAAAACAAGTAATCACCGGCGCGCCAAAGTATTGAATGCAGCTCGTGTTAACAATAGTCAAGTTATGAGCAACAGAATGTTTTAAATCGATAACGATTTCGATAGCAAACTCAGTGTAGTGTAAATGTTGCATAAAACAGTATATTTTGAAGCAAAAACTGTGTAATACACCAAATATGTAGCAAGGAGATTGTATGAGCTGGCACAGTGTTCAATGCCTAGTGATGAGTTTGTTTTTTAGTTCGTATGCACAGTTGTTGCCTGTCACATAAGCCCCTTGGACCACTTGGAAATGTTTGCCCTTCAAGCCCACCCCCCACAAGGACATTAGCCAACCCAATTGACAACTCACTCCCAGTTCAACCTCACCTTCAATTGAGTGCAAAAGGGACAAAAAAAAATATACACTTCCGCTTGTCTATTAAAATATTTACGCCATTATGCACACCATTGAGTTCTGTCAATTTAAATATTGATAGACATTCTCCATTCATACAAAAAGACAACCAAATCAATAATAAAAAGATATTAAAGTAAGAACGCATGCTATATTAAACAAAAGGCATTGCAAAACAACAATGAAATTATAAATTAACGTAGGCAATTTTGTATGCAAATTAAAATTAAATACGCGCCACGTCACGCATTAATGCCATCGCATTATGGTAAATTACAGAAGAAGAACGAATACGAAATGCAGGCAGGAACAACAACAACAGCAGCGTGGCCGAGGTATTGGCTATTAAACAATCATTATGGCTTCCAGATATGAGTAATAAAAATACAACAACAAAATGCATCAATTGTTCATGTCGAATAATAAAAGTTAAGCAACAGCGGCAAAAGTGAGATCTCCCGTATAATACAAACGGCCTGAGGGGGCGGGGGGAGGGTAACAAGTTAAACCAGTTCATATTAAATAAGACCCTTCAATAATTGAATTTGTACATACAGAAATTAACACGTCTTGTTATAAATTTGCAAAAGGGTATAAATATTTAACGTTGTTAATCATTTACAAATTGAAGTGGCTAAATTAAATAGAAACAAGAAAGAAAGTCGGTCAAGCCCGACTATAACATACTCTGTTTTTTTGATCATAACTCGAAAACCGTTCATCCGATCTTCTTCATTCCTTTGGCGGATCGATAAGTTATCCTAATAACTAAATATGTCCACCAGGAACAAGCCAAGCCACCTATCTTCAAAACTGTGGGAGATATGACGTTTTTTCTAAATTGCGGGGGCGGAAGGGGGCGTGGCCAAAATTGAAAATAAACTTGATCTGCCTGCAGACATAAGAAGCATATGTCCCATACATGTCAAACCTCTATCTCTTACCATCTCTGAGATCTGTGCGTTCATACGAACAGACAGACGGACATGGCTATATCGACTCGGCTGTTGATGCTGATCAAGAATATATATTCTTTATGGGGCCGGAGATGCTTCCTTCTGGATGTTACATACTTTTGCTCAAACTTATTATACTCTATGTACCTTCGGTACAGAGTATAAAAATAGCAGAATTAAGTAGTAGTTTTTCGTGTTCCCTTGAACCTTTTCATGTTGCACAGACACTCTCTATATGGTCGCTGTGACCTTCCCCGCATTTCTGGCATTTATTTCATATTACACAACACCTCATCAAACATACATACCATAAACCTCCCATTTGTCTCGAATCTAATCCAAAGCAACAAAAACAAAAAATACAGTTAATTAAAATTAGACAAGTGTTTGAGAAATGTGGCGCACTGTACTGAAAACTCGCATAAAGGTGAGGTGAGGTGCCTGCCTGCCTGCCTGCCCTGTCATGCAATTTCACTAATTAAAAATGCATGATTCAAATATAACAACAACAAATGGCATACATAGATTGTCTCGACTCGCGTCTCCCCACCAACCGACCGACCCCCGCACCATTCATTCTAGGCGAGAGAGCAACCCACTTTTTGGGTTTCATTTCTATGCAATTTGCGAACAGTTGCCAAGAAAAAGAAAAAAAAAATAAAACACAGAAAACTGCAAACAATAAAAGGCGTTTTTCTTTACGGCACTATGGCTTGACTGAGTATTTTTTTTGTGTTATTTTGTTTTTTTCATAAATTAATTAGCCGCCTCACGACTTCGTCTGCGAGTCTCCGGTTTTATTTCGAGTCACCCGCCGCCACCGACTGTGACTTTCGCACAAAAGTGCAATATAATATTAGAAAAAATACAAACTAATAAGCTAGAGTTAATTAGAGATGCAAAATGCAACTCTGTCTGGCCTTGACATGCACTTCTACAGTCTACTTCGAATCCCCCATTCGAGTACCTCAAGTTCTTTCAGTTAAGATTTGTCATAATTATAGTCAGATGATATTGACAGCTGACTTTGATGATTGGCATTCGGTGTTG
This sequence comes from Lordiphosa andalusiaca, assembly GCA_035044965.1. Lineage (NCBI taxonomy): Eukaryota > Metazoa > Arthropoda > Insecta > Diptera > Drosophilidae > Lordiphosa > Lordiphosa andalusiaca. The sequence continues at coordinate 370,091 of JAWNNM010003129.1, forward strand.
GGATTTTTAATTGTGTCTTTATTTGTAAAGTTTATTACAAGTAATTGTTGCCTTTTTTGTGTACTTTTGTTATCTAATTGCTGACTTACTCACACACTTAGAGCAGCTATATTTTTTTCTGACATTTTTCTAAGCTGCGTCTCGTTTAGTGGTTTCCCCACAACTGCAATACTTATCTGGGTTTTCAATAGAGATATAAAACCGTAAACGAAATCATAACTATACACTTTTATCAGTAACCGTAAGCAAACGTGGCCGTGTGTGGTTTTTTCCTTTAAGATGATCAAAAGACAGTAGCAGCTCTGCTATTGATTTGCATTAGTTGACATCCTTTACTATCGTTCTTCCGATTGATCGATTTATGGCACTGATTACTTAATATGTACAGAAAGTGCAAACCTTCTATGCATAAAAGTGTTTTTCTGTAGCAATATTTTAATAACGGATGGACTTTCTGCAAATATGCTGTGCTTTTTCTTAGCAGCCTTATAATATCTATGGCCCAAACGAGTGTTCTTGTTCAGCACAAGAAGAGTCTCTGTTTGTTTGCAGAAGTCAGAGCAAACTTATTTCAAATTTGATATTGATAAAACTTTGTATTAGAACACATCACTGAACTTCCGTTGCAAGGAAAAACACATTCATATCCTGTCACATCAGTAGATTCATCCTTTACCGGACCCTGATACATGCTACAATAAATAAATGCCAACACTGAATCATTAACTTAGAAAGACTAAACTTTATAATTGTCCGATTTTCATCTTGGTGAAATTATGAAAAAGCATAGAAAGCTAGTAAATATGAAGATTTAAAGACTTTTCATTAAAAATAAAAAAGTTTTTCTAACAAGAACTTGTAGATCGATTGATCGTTCCTATGTCGAACGCTTGTAAATCTCTGCCTTTTGCGTTCGTTCATATATTGAAACTAGAGCTTAAGTTATAGCAGGCCCTACCCCACATCGATATAATACACGTTCCTCAGTTGAATATGTGTTTAATAACCTGCCTTGTGTGAATTAACAGAGCATTAACATTAATTTGAATATTTGAACATTATGTAAGCTAACAGCGCATGTTGATCAGATAAGTATGCAACGTTTTTAATAACCGGTATAACTCTGCAATTCATTGTCCTATCTTCATGAAAATTGCTGAGATTGTAGAGATTGGTCACATACACTACATACACTGCAAAGTCTGAGCTCGACATCTGTTTGGTGGGAGATATTTAACTTATTACATTGCGGAGGCGGGAGGGGGCGTGGCCAAAATTCAAAACAAACTTGCTATGCGTGCAGACAATACTAGTCTACAATTAAAATTGCCTGTGGCGGTGGCTCTAGTTCATCTAGTCACTGAGATCTATGTGTATACAGACAGACGGACATGGCTATATCGACTCGACTATCGATGCTGATCAAGAATATATATAAGTACTTTATGGTGTCGGAGATGCTTCCTTCTAGCTGTTACATACTTTTGCACAATCTTATAATACTCTATGTACCTACGGTACAGAGTATAAAAATGATATGTCAAAATGTCAAATTAACCAATTTGAAATCTGTCAGCTGATAATGAAATGATTTTACTCATATTTTTCAAATGCGCTTAAATTGTGTGAGATGGGCCTTTCTAGATATGTATAGCATATGTCTGCGTATTCTCTGGGCTGCGATGTGTTGAGAAAATTGCTGGGGTCGATTATTCGATTGCTCCGCCTTTTCTACAGATCTTAACCTGTCCTGCCGCACCATTTGTTTGCCACTTCGCTGCTGAAATTGTTGCGCAGTCTGGGATGCGATGTGTATAGCCTTATGCTGACGTCGATTGCTCACCTGATCCGGTGTTTCTGCTAATCTGAATCTGGCCTGCTGCTATCCTCGCTCGTGATCTTGCAATTGTTTTGGAGTCTCAGAAGCACGCTGGCGATGTTTTTAGTAAAGTGTTGCCGTCGATTGCTCGCCTGTGTTGACGTTTGTCAGTTGGAAGTTTTTGTACTTCTCATAACACTCCGACCGTATGTGTCTTTTTGAGATCAGTCACAAATTAGACATTAATTTTTCATGAAAAATTTTAGAAAATCATAAAAATAGAATCTTTGAATACGGTTCCGTTCCATCAACGCCTTCTATGCTCGTTTTTTTTATCAATAGCCTATTAACTATATGTGTGCAAAATGTTCATCCAAATTTGATTAGCAATTTCTGCGGGTTTGGTGAACAAACACACAAATTTTGACATGTGTTATTCTTAGGATTGGTGCATCATTCAGAGGCAAATAGCGCATGAAAGATAATAGTTTTGGTATCCAAATTTATAATTTCGACTTCGAAAAAGTTAAACCTCTCATTCCTTTACCTTACGCTTAGCGTTGTCAATCGCTCAGCGGCAAGCAAGAGGTTTCTGTAAGTCGTGGCAGAGGACGAGATAACAAAAAGCATGACAAAGTCCATCAATTGTGAATGCTATAAAAAAAACCTTAGCAGAACTTCGACTATCAAAAGTTTCTTGGGTACGTAAATTTAAATTTCTGGTATTTTACAAAAAGCAAGCTAGAAAAAAAAGCTGTCATTAAATACCAAATCTACTCTGACTATTCGAATTTGTCTTCTTTCTCCGCCACGCACAATCCACATTAACTTAACCTATCCCAATAAAAAACACACATTTCCCAATCCCTTCACTTCTTCATGCACAATTAAACAAGTCAACGCGGATATACGACAACTTTTGGCCCATTCAATTCAATAAGCAAACTCAGTTGACATTTTTATTTCTGCTTTTTTTTATATATATATTTTTTCCATCTGTTCGGCGGCACTTGATTTGCATGAAGCATAAATGTATTTACATACATGTATATGTAATACAATCGAGTGTGCGGCATTCGCATTCGCATAAATCATGCTAATCTATAACTATCGATCAAAAGAGCACGTTGTCAGCAAACGGCGGCTCTGCTCAAAACAGAAACAAAAAGTGTCTTGAGAATTTATTGCCCAAATCCTTAAAAGCAAACAAAAATACAGCTAAAGAGCAGAAAAACCGCAGACAATCGCATTTACATTTTACAAAATATTTCTTTTTGCAGCCAAAAAGTGCGCAATTATTCATTAGAAATTGTTGTTCTTTGTCTGTCGTCTGCGTCTATTCTTGCTATAAATTGTCACTGGGACATTTTGCCAATTGTGCAGCCACACATCATGTAAAGTGCTCTCGCTATGTACTTGCACTATATTTATACACGAACTGCATTCATTCCTCTGCCGCCTTATCGTTGCACCTGCTGCTGCCTTTCATTAAAATTGGAATTAAAAATAAAAATCAATTCCTGGGCCTTAAATCTGGCTAAGAAAGAAATCCGCTTTGGTCACAGAGATAAATGACAGCTTTAGGCTTTGGCTCTGCCCCGCTACTTAGCCTCTCCATCAGAGGCTTCTCATCTGCTCAAGTGGCAAGCATCTCGAGCTGCTTGACGACGATGCCGGCGACGACAACGGCGCTTGTGGATTTGCGTGACAGCGGTTTTTCTCGTGCCGTTGGTGGCCGGGGCTAATGTTGTTGAATAATAGTTTTTAATGGCTGTTGACTGTTATTAAATAAATAAGCTGCTATTTAGAGTTTTAACGCGGCTTTTAGCATGGGGATATACTCAAGGGGTTTGTGCTTGGCAAAATGTTGGAGTAAATGCTTAAAGCATTTTGTGGCATTAGTTGTTTTGGATATTTGTTTGTTAATGAGATGATTCATGACTGAAATGTTAGACAACACGCAGCTCCCAAAAAAGAGTGGGGAACCAACCTGCTAATCCTGTGTCGAATTCTTTTTTCAATAAAATTTCATTTAAATTTTATTACCTCTGCTGGAAGCATTCGCATTGACAACGAGCCAGTGTCCATGCACAAATACTGAAACGAACAAAAGCAAAAAACAATTTGGTTCCGTACAATTCACCATCGATTTCTGTAGCACAAAAAAATATTTGTAAATATAAAAACTAGGTTAGGTTGAGATGGCTAGGGACAATTAATTGTCCCTTCACTTTGGCCTAGATAGGCCCATTGCGATACCATATATAAATATCTTTTTATAGTTATCCATTTTTTCTTAATTTTAAAATTTATACCCATTAACCCTAAAATAGAAGTTCGTTCACTCAGAGAATAAGATCTGATATTTTAATATTTTCACTTTGATTTTAAAATTCCCTTCTTTGAATTAGATTTAAATATGAGATTCATATGAGATTCGAAAATCTAAAGTGTGCACCCCTTAATATATTATTGAACATAGTTAAAACAAAATTTTGTTATTCAAAAAAGTATCGCAATGGGCATCTTATACTATGTGAAGCAGGGATGCAAACCGGTTCTGAGCTGAACCTGTTTTAAACCGAACCGAACCGCTTATTCACGCTGGTGAACCGAACCGCAAACCGAACCGGCTTCCTTTTAGAATTTCTGAACCGAACCGAAAACCACAAATAAAAACGGTTCGGTTCGGTTCAGTTCCCTGACGAGTTTTAACGGGAATTGCTTTTCTCTAGCCAATGATTTTGATTAATTAGGAAATTTGAATCGTTTCCCGAAGATAATTTTTAAACATTTTGTTCGACCATCTACATATTTAGCGTTGTCGGATCGATATAACTTTTAAGGATGGCCTGAAGAGAATTTTACAAGTCTTCTGCAATTTCCCGCCGATCTCTTAATTTACCTGTCATCAATCTAAATTGGTTTTTTCATTAGACAATATTTTCAATTTTCTGTGGTACTTCCTAACCTTATTTCAATCTTAATCTGCCAATAAATAATTGCATTCCTCCAGGAACTGATAGACGAGTCCTGGGAATCCGACATAATAATCTTTGTAGATTGCTCTAAGGATTTTAAAGATATTCGAATGGATTATAGGAATCAAATTTCAAAAATGGTGGAATAGCCACTTCACCGAAATCATATTTTACAATGTGCCTTTGTGAACCACTGAACCGAACCGAAACCGCGGTTCATTTAACTCCAAAAACCATGTTATGAACCGAACCGGCGGTTTAGAAACTGTGCGAACCACTGAACCGAACCAGTACTTATTTTCGAGTGGTTTGCATCCCTGATGTAAAGGGACAATTTATTATCCCTAGACATCTCAACCTATTTAGAAACTTTGCCAGCCAATCTATACTTCATTTATTTTGTAATGAATATGACAGCAGAATTTTCATAGATTTGGTTCTGAAAAACTACAAGTTGTATAAAGTATAAACTTTCAGCTTCACTCTGTGTTGACTCGAATCGAGCCTTTGTACTTAAACACGATTGGAATGCCGTCTCTATCTTCAAAAATCTAAAGTACTGCTTAAATTGAATTGCCTTAAATTTCTACCATTTTGCATAAATACTTCCGCTTATAATTCTCAAGTTGGAGTTCCCTGCTTTGGGTATATATGGTAACTAAAATTAGCCGTGTGAATATGATTTCAGTCAGTTGAAAGTGCTTTATCATTAGTTTGAAAACAAAAGGGCATAGTAAACTCTATTACAATTGTTTTAGATCTTACTGTGCCAATTTTTCCCGAATGTCCGATATGATAAAATACATAAATTCATATTCAACATCAACAGCCAAATCAACCGTGCCACCATCTGTATGAATACGTAGATCTTTAAGACTAGAAGAGATAGTGCAAGTCGGTCAAATGGAGAGGACTGAAATATGTCTGTCTCTGTCGGACACATAGTAACAATAGATTTCGGCAAGCATTATGGATGAATTGCCTATTGAGTGGCCAGGCCAGCCAAACGAAAATTGTGAAATAGTTCCTAAAAGTGGTAAGAAATCTTACCAAATTTAAAACTCTCTAATATATATCCAGTATCTATATTCTGGGAAACACATAATAAGTAGATCATAAATTTGCATTACATATCAGCATTCGGTGTCTGTTAATAATACAAAATTTAGTCTTTTAAGCCTTGTCTAAAAATTATATGCATGCGCTTTCCACTAAAAAATAATTTACATGACAGCCCCCCAAAAGGGCCAAGCCGAGCTTCTTTCAATCTCTTGACTAGTACAAGAGAAAGTGACCTACACCGAAACCGAACGGAAAAGATTGCTATGCATTTTCATGGCTAGTTACTTCACACCTTGCGCCAACAGCTCGTGAAGGTGACCGTGTGCCAGACCGATGGCTCTCCAAATTATTTTATAAAAAACTTGTTTTTAGGTTTAGAAAGAAAAAAATGTGTTCTCTGTATGTATAAGAGAGGAAATAAAGTGACGGGAGTAAAGGAATAAGAGGAAGAAGACAACAGCAAGACACGTAGACATTGTTTTCATATGACATTTTTTTTCTTTTGATTCAACAAACACTTCTTTCAAAATAACACAACAAAAATTAGTAATAATTGATTTTTCTAACATTGCCTTGTCTGGAATTCGAAATCAGGACCTCGGGGATACTTCATCGCGTATGACATCTTGGTGCACTCGACTATTATGCACTCGCGCGAGACACGTTAAAGAACGCAGTCAAATGTTAAGCACCCAACATGCCGAACATCAGTTGCCTCTTTTATAATTCGAACATGAGAGTTACCTGCGGTGTCTTTCATATATTTTTCTAAGTTTTAGGTAGATTTTCTTGATCAACTAGTCTAAATAGTAGGAAGAATATCAAAAAAAAAATTTTAAAATTAAGAAATGTTCCTCCTTATAAATGGGCGATTGTATTTATTTTCCTAATTTAAGGTCAAATCGAAATTTAAAAAGATTTTTAGAAAATCATCTGGAAACACTTGGTTAATATTTATAAGAAAAAAAATTTAACTTCTAATAGTTTTTTTTTAAATTTAATTCTTGGGTATGCGCTCTAAGTTTTGAGAAAAATCTGTCTAAGAGCAAGAATATCGAATAATTTTGTTTTGAGAGTAGCGCAGAAAAAATTACTTGGTTTTGTCACTAAAATATTTACGCTCATTTAGTTAATTTGTGTTTTTTTTTTGATTACTCATCATAACTGTCTAACATAACAGACCTTGCTGTAAGTCTTTGAACGTCCCCCTCCTACCGGTTGCTACAAAGAGTTTTACCTTTCTATTTCTATTTCAAGCCGACACTGTGACTTGAGCATTCTTTTCATCAATTAAAACAAAATAATACCAAAATGAAAACACTTTACACGCTTCAAAAATCAAAAGAACCCTGGGAAATGGCCGTTAGCTGGTTCTTTGTCAAACTGAAACTAATCACTTGCCCAGCTACGCAGGGTCTCCAAATTTGTCAACCCATTTCTTTTGTGTGCTGTGTTCTGTGTTTGTTATTTAATCAAATTAAAAATTGCCACTTGCAGCATTTGTGTAATTGCAGTTTGGCTTGGCCCAGGCAAATTGTAAATTATTTAATTGTGCACTTTTTTTTCAATTTCATTTTCGCCTGCCAGGAGCAGCAGCTGCTGCAGCAGCAGAGAAAAAAAAACAAAAAAATGCAGGGCGACAAATGCGCAGCATGATTTATTTTAGCGGCAGGCAGGGGGCGGGCGGCAGAGAACAATCTGCTCACATGTGGCACACATGCGACCTCCCCGTCCCGTCTCCCACACTTGCACGCTCTTTAGTAGTTGCACAGCATTTTCCAACATTTGTTGCAAAGTTTTTCTTGCATTTTTCTTTGGCCAGGCAAACCAGCAGCTCCCATAAATGGTTCTCACGGTTTTGCAATTGCTGTCAGATTGTTGCTGTTGTTGTAGCTGCAATTTATTTATTTTTGTACAATTTTCAACGCCGCCGCATTAACACACAAAAAAATACGACATAACATGACTTTCTGGGTTTGTTTTCCTCTCATTTTTGTACGAACTGCTCCACTAACATCAAATACAAAAAAAAAAAACAAACCTATCTTCTTCATGTCTTGGCACAATTAGCTTTGTCCATTCTTTGGACTTCACTTTAATGCCTTTTTGGCTGTTATGGTTATTGTTTGTCATCATCATCTTTTGCCACTTGCTTTACGACGAGCCCAAAGTGATAAATGGGCTATCAAAATTTTTCGCTTGGCTGAGAATACCATTAGATAAAAATATAATGTAATATAATGTGATGGCTGGGTTTTAGTGCCCCCCAAGATGTTTGCAGATGAGTTGGGTTTGGATTTTTAGAAATCTGTTGATAATTAGGGGAACCATTTTGACCTCATCAGTGAAGGTTGTGATGAATAGAGGCAATGTATAAATATTTGTGCCATATTTATAATAGCTGAAGATGTATTACAGCTCTGTTGGACTTCGACACGCGAGAACACTGGGAAATAAAAATGGGAATTTATTTTAAGAATAAAGATTCTTGATCCAAACTCTTAATCCAGAAATGGAAACTCTAGAATCGTAAACTTGTTCTGCTCCCTTGATTCAGTCACTAAATTAAGAACTTAGAATGAGTTTAGCTTGATGTATAATTCTAAATTCTAAACAAGAGCTTTCACAATATAATTGTTCCATATTTCTCTCAGTGAACGTATGCCACACATATGGCAAAACCCACCAGGTTGCATTATCAATAGAACCAATTCCATCCCATTTGATATACATTTTACCATTTAAGCTTTAAATCCAGCCTCCATCTACATTTAACCATTACTCATTTCTGACAAACAAATGAAAAAACCAAAAACCCTGGCCCAACCTTCGGCACAAAAACCAAAGTGCACTCTCCCATTTTGGCCATTGTTGTTCCACAGTTTCATTTAGTCTTGGGCAATTTGCCAGTTTGTTACACACAAAACAAATTTTCAATTTTTATGCGCTGCTTGCATTTTTGGCCACTCTTCGATAATATTTATGCCTATGACTGCAACTTGGCGGCTAAATGGTAAAATATTTCTATGAGAAAAAAAAAGTATAAATAAAAATTATGTGTATTGTACCAAATGTCAGTGGGAATTGCCATAATTATTGGCATAATTATCATTTGAGCGCGTTTTTACGCCTGTCTGCACTTAAGACAAATTTTCGACAGTCTGTCTGTGTAATTTATAGGACTACTAAACTGGTAGGCCTACTCGTCGTACACTTGGGCCCGTTCGTCTGCTCCCCAGCATCCGCCTCCCCATCCCATCATCACCATTAATAATGTGGCCGAAATGCGTGCTCCATCCAGCTCGCAGCTCGTGCAAGAGTTTAGAAGTTTACACAATTTGCATAAATCTGCCATAGGCCGTAGCTCGCCTCGCCTCGCCATTCATCAGCACTTTCACTTGATTGAATTGGCGTGCATTGTGCACAAATCCCTGGCAAATTTCCTTTACTTGTCATTCGATGGACATGCCATCGATTTGCCATTTAGCATTTTGAGCAATTAAATGCACAAAATTGCGTTCCTGCACAGCGACAAGGATGCAAACGCATTTTGCATTTTCACATTTGTATGCAAAAATCACTTTTGTGGTTGGCATGAAAAATGTTTAGCATGTCTTTTGTTGTGTTTTTGAATGCTGTTGCTTTGACTGTGTGTGTAAAATATGCAACGAAAAAGTTGACATGACCAAATGGTCGACGGCGTCGCCGGCAGTTGGGGAAATGTAAGTAAATATTTTGTGGCATAGGAAACTGGCTCTTTTATTTTTGGCGTTGCGGGAGGCTGAATATCAATTTGAAGCTAAAATGCCACCTCAAAAAAGTTTGTGGCGAAAGAATATTGGAATGCATTACAAAGTTGGCGCCCAACGAGGGACCATATATTTTATGCATTCTCTCTTTGAAAAAAAAAAAAACTTTAAGAACTGTACCAACTTGATTTTCTTAGTTTTCTGGCTTATTTAAGTACAAAAGTCAAAAGAATTTAAATGTTGAAATGTTTCTTTAAAAGTTCGGAGGGCAAAGAACTGGGTCGGTCCGACACCCATCCTTTTAAATCTGTTCGGATCAGCATTTTAGTTAATTTTTGAACAGAACCACGAATTGTACTTGTTGTTTTACATATTTCATAAGTCTGTATGCGAAAGGTACTTAGATTGTTGTATCTGCTTAATCTAAACTAATGCTTTACGGTCAGATATAGTAAATGTCTCTATAATATATCGACTTCTTATTCAATTGGCAATCAAATTTTATCAAGCCGGGTTGAGACCATTGATGTGGGAGTGAAATTCGACACAACATTTCTTTTCAATGAACATTTGAAGTATATTTTGGCCAAAGCCTGTCATGTTTGGCTTTGTTAAGCGCAATGCCAGCCAATTAAAGGACCCCTACACCAGGTTGAACCTTTTTTGTGCATTTGTGCGTTTCAATCTGCAATTTGCTTCATTTATTTGGAATCCTTCTGGTGCAATTCATATAAAAGGGCTCGAAAGGGTACTGGAATTTTTTTTGAAATTCGTGCTTCTACCGCCAAACTATTTTGATCCTTTGTTCCCTGTTGCATCTCTCAACCCTTAAAGATCGGAGAACTATTGCTTCATTAATGTTATTGGATGATCGGGTATCGATCTTGTATCAGTATTGTTTGTCCTTTCTTGTTAGGCAAGATCAGCTTTAATGTACCAAGTAGGAGTCTTAGATCTTTTCAACACTTTTCCCATCCCCAACGAACTATAACCTCCACCATATTTAAATACTTTATATATCGCTTAACTCGCCAGATAAGAGCAAAAATATGCCTACGAATATAACGTACGTAACGCAAGAAATGCTCATATGCAAAACTTAGAGTTAACTTAATTACATTGAATGCAAAAGCTCGTTAAAACAGCTATCAGCAACAGTTAATAACGATTCTGCGAATTTTAATTAGAGGCCACATTGAAAATATAAAGCCCAAAGGGCTCTTTTGTCTGCTTTTGCAGAAAAGAAAACCTACAATTTAACACCGAAGTCAAAGTTGGAGGAACTTTTTCATGACTAGTTACTTCAAGGCTGGCGCCATTAGCTAGAGAAAGTAACCGGACATGTGATTCTTTCTAAGAAAAAACGTTTCCATTCAATATCCCTTGCCAGGATCGATCCCACGACCACTTGTACAGCAGGCACACACACTACCTGTTGCACCACACCCGGCCACGGGAGTATTCTAAATATTGCGTACAGTACCGCCAAACTATAAGTCCATTAATTAATAAAATATATATAGATCTTGCTACAATATGCAAGACTGCTGAGGTTTAACTCTGAGATTGTCGAACCCTGGAAAAAGAAAACAAAAATTATTTTAATCAAATTTCCATATCATAATTATTTATAAATGCAAATAATTTGTTGATATGCAAAAAAATAAAATCACTTGGCAGTTTTAATTAAAAACTTTTTAAAATTGGCTACTAGCATACAAAAAAAAATGGTTTAAACCAAGTTACTCTCTGTGGGGCAGTGCAGATATTTACAATCAATTAAAACGCGTAAAAGTGCTGGCCGCAAATTTCATTACAGCCGCCGACAGTTTTCTGAGAGAAATTGGAAATGGGTTTGGGGTTTTCTGGTTGCGTTGTTGTTGTAGTTGCGGGCCTGACTGACTGTAGGGGTGGAGGGGGGGCTGGGGGTATCCATGGCGTGTGAATTGCTTTTTGTGGCAATTAAATATGCAAAAGTAGTCACATATATATATATATATACATACATACACCCACTCGCTTCTCTGAATGCTCTGGCATAATATCACTTAATATTTAATCAAATTTGAGCATCGTCACTGACATTCCTCGGGAATGAAAAAAAAAAACTCTTCGAAGGGAAAAAATATAAGGCGGTACATAAAGTGCTTTTGAATGTTCGGTAGGATGGGGTGGTTCCGTGAGAGACTGCCTCAAGTCATGAGCCTCGCCATTGAAGACAGAATACAGTTTATGAGCATTTAAATGTAATGTACTACATGTACTTATGAAACTTTTGCATCTTGTTCTTTTTTCTTTACAGGAAGTTGGTAGTATTATTGGTAAAAAGGGTGAAATTGTCAACAGATTTCGTGAAGAGGTGAGTCAAATATTATTCTGCTCTACATTTTTGATAAATGTTTAATTAATGTTATTTTCAAAACTTTCAGTCTGGTGCCAAAATTAATATTTCGGATGGCTCATGCCCGGAACGCATTGTTACGGTGTCTGGTACAACTAGCGCAATCTTTTCGGCATTTACGCTCATTACAAAGAAATTCGAAGAGGTATGTGTGCGTTACGTTGGCAAATATGGGCAGCGATATATATGAAGCGATAATAAAACAACAAAAAAACTGGCAAAATTGCAATATAACTAAATAGTTTGAATAATATTCAAAATTATGGTTTGCACTTGAGTTAAAGTATTGAGTTTTTAAGTGCGAATATTTACAAATTGTAGAATTTTATAGATAAGTCTTTAGACAGAGCTAGTTAATACTCATATGTATGTATGTATATCTTGTATGTATATTCGTAAATCTTGAATTGTGTCCACAAATGGAAGACGTCAGCAAGCGCATACTGTGGTTCTCATTCAAATTTGGTCTTAGAACATAATAACAATTTTAGGCTATTAATCTCAGAATAGCAAAACGGGAGTCTGGGTTAAGTAGTTCTAAGTTTAAGTTACCAAAGCCGCACGGTATTTATGCAAAATTCCGTAGGTGTTAGTTGGGCAACTTGTTGTTTGATGCCTCAACTAACATCTCTAATAACTTTCTTCAAGCCAAATAGTAATCAATTAATTTTCTTCTTGCTCAAAAATTCCTCATCCTGTTTTAGTTTCCACAATCTTGTGGGTTTGCAGCAAATTTGGCATGCACTTTGACAAGTATCCTACAAATATTTATTTTGCGTAATTTTTTTAGTTGCTTCAAAATTTGTATACACCAAATAAATAACTTAAGGTGCGAAGAATATTGAAAAGGTATCAAAATTTTAAAATCAATTACCCATTTCAAACTAAATCAAATAAAAACTCGTGGCAAATTAGCTCAATAACGGTATAAACTTTATACAAATATCTCTTCTAAAATTTTTTAAATGAGAAGATCCGATAAGTAAAATGCAAAACGACTTCTGAGTGTCCCAGTTTAATTTAACTTTAATTTTTCCAATTAAAGCGACCTTGAATTTGCCAAGATCTACCAATATTTTCCCACAACGTTACAATTGTTTCATGGAGCATATTCAGAGTGACGTACTACTTGTCAGAAATAAGGCTCCATAGATCCTAAATTGGATTTAGATCCGGACTTAATGCCGACCTCTGTATCAACGCAATTGGTATTCCGTGCCATATTTAATTCCATTCGCGCTAATTTGTCGAATAATTCAATTGTACCCATGGAACACATCCACGAATGTAATATGCTCACGTTCCAGCAATTCAACATCATTTTGGTCATTTTTTTGGCATACAATTCAAATTGTCGGGTTCGTTATAGCATTGAAAGTAGCCCCTACCATGGGAAAACCACTGCCATAGTTAAGCTTGTAGAAACTCTGACCTGGATGTCGAATTTGTCTCCAATGTTAATGATAACCATCTAATTCGTCTAGGGTCAACTTTTTTTCATCCCAATTCTTATACCTTCCGTAAAACGATATGAGAGCAGTTTTGTTATATTGGTGAATCTTGAACTGATACTAAAGCGGCAAATTTGCTATATATGTTATCGACACATTAGAAGACCTAGCTCCACCTCTTTTTAAACTCAGCTCATTATTTTACTAGAGTCTTTATTTAAACTTTTCCACCTTGGGTATTGCATTTTTACATCCTTGCAGAGGGTATATTGAAATTGTCCAGATGTGTGTAACGCTTAGAAGGAAGCAGTTCCAACCACATAAAGTATATACATTTCTGTCTGTTTTTATGCTATCTCCGCCGTCTTGTAGTAGAAATACGCTGTACATTTGTTGGAACCGGCCGGATCGAAACTAGCTCTAGAGTGAAAAACTTTTTTGTTATCAATGCAAAAGTCTTTAAACTCATTTTTACTAGTTTTTATTGCTACTTCATGATTCTGCTAAGTTTGGTCGAGATCGGACTTCTTTATAGTATAGCTGCCATAGAAAAGTAAGATTAAAAAATAGTCTCAGTAAGAAAGTCATTTTTGATTTCAATCAAAAACCTCTTTAAAATTGGCATATATTTATTTTATAAGCTTTCACACAATTCTTTAAAGTTTTGTCAAAATCGGATGACTGTAGGTTATAGCTGTCATAGGAATGATCAGTCGAGAAACTAGTTTTAGTGAGAAAATCTTGTTTGTTTTTAAAGAATTTTCAAAATTTTTAAATTCTTCTAATTTTTTGTACTTATTAGTTTGCTATGCTTTTCATTGATTCAACTAAGTTTGATCGAAATCTGAAATCTTTATATGTAGTATAGCTGCCAGAGTCAGAAAGTAGTCTTAGTGACAAAAACTTGTTTGTTTTCAGTGGAAATGTCCTTCAAATTAGTTATACAAACTTCGGCCGAGCCGAAGTTAACTTTAATCTATTTTTGATATATTTGATTGAACTGATACTGAAAATGCAACTTCGTTAGGCTTAATATGTTATCCTTTGAGATCAGCTTATTATTTTAGTAAAGTCCTTTTTCGTCCGCTTATCCACCTTGGTTATTTCAATTTTGTATCTTGCTTGTTAAACAGTTGGTTACTATGTAAGTAATGATTCATTCATAAATGATTTGAATTTGTTTCTGCTCCTAATAGGAGACTGCCATGTCACGGGGCACTTTTACGTGAAATTAAACGTTGTCCCCTTTTCTGATATATTTAAATTATTGCTTACACACCTCATCACTATTTTGGCACAGTAGTTGCAATTATAATTATATTATCAAATTTGTATTCACCAATCATACAACTTTTTTGCAGAGGGTATATTGAAATTGTTCAGATGTTTGAAAAGCAATAATTGTTGTAGACGCCGCTGACCACAAAAGACATATAGCTACTTATGCACAAATATCAACTTTCTATCTCCTTAATCTCCGTGAGTTTTATAGAAAGAAGATTTATTTCTTTTGGACCTATTTAGTAATCAGGATAATGTATCGACCTGCCAAAGTATGGTTAAAGATAGGATGAAAGGTAGTCATGTTATAAGCAAAAGATTGTTTGCAGTTGCAGCGTTGCCTTCTGCTGCTACAGCAGCACCATAATTTTTAATGAGCTTACACCTTTGTGGGTGCAGTCGGACTACTTGACCGACTTTCTTACTTGTTTGATCAAAGAACTTGAAAGATACGGAAAACAAGGAAATGAAACAAACTAGAAACTGGAAAAAAATTTTTTTCAATGATCAAATTTATTTCGCTAATGAATACCCATCATGAAACACTTAAAAACTGTCTAATAACTCAAAGAATATTATTTAAATTGTTAAAAAAAAAAAATATTTAAACCACTTTTAATGATTTTTTGCTATTAATATAAAATTCCAATGGGTTTTTGAACACAATTCCAGCCTTTAAATTGCCATAAAGACATCCCTGCAGTCCAATGTATGAACTACGGGTTGAACTCTACTATAAATTTTAGAAATACAAAATACTATATAATAATAATGTATAATAAATAATATTTATTTTAATTTAATTTAATTTTGCTACAAGCTAAACTTATAAATGACAAACATTTAGAATGGGAAACTAAAAAACAAAAAATATTACTTAAAATTAAACATTGAACACAAATTGTTCTATTAATTATGATTAAATTTTTTAAATAGTTGTAGATATTTATTCATATGGTTTCTCATTGCAATCCAGTTGTTTAATTAAGTCGCTTAATATACGCATCCCTTGTCTATACAACAGTTCAGAATTGTCTATACTAAACTATTCTCAACTTTTTCTCCTCCCCCTTTCTCCACATATTTCACATTACTAACTTCTAACCCGTTGCAGTGGTGCTCGCAGTTCAATGATGTAGGCAAAGTTGGTAAAACTCAAATACCCATTCGATTGATTGTGCCCGCCAGTCAATGTGGATCATTAATTGGTATGTAGACACGCTGCGCCTATAAAAGCCACCTGCCTTAACCCCCTAATTTCTGTGTTTTCCAGGCAAGAGTGGCTCAAAGATTAAGGAAATACGCCAAACCACCGGCTGTTCCATACAGGTGGCCAGTGAAATGTTGCCAAACTCAACAGAGCGGGCGGTGACTTTGAGTGGTAGTGCCGAGCAGATCACTCAATGCATCTATCAGATATGTCTTGTCATGTTGGAGGTATGATTGAGGTGTACATGTAAATTGATCGCAGTTATCGCAATGTCCATTTTTGTTACAGTCCCCGCCGCGCGGTGCTACCATACCGTATCGACCAAAACCGCAGGTAACTGGCCCAGTTATTTTGGCAAATGGACAGGCCTTTACCATTCAAGGCAACTATGCAGTGCCCACACAAGAGGTATGTATGGTATGAGAGACCTCCACTAACCCAGTGTTGCGAAATGTTGCAAAAAGAAAAATAAAATCAAAGCAGTGTTGTGTAAATTCTAAAATGCAGCTACTTTCTATCTATCTCTATCTTAACCACCCAGCTAAACACCACCCTTGATTGTCTATATAAATATGATTTTTGGCCCCTAGACCGACCATCCTTTTCTACATAGTTTTAGTTGTCATCTATGATATCTGTTTTCTTTTGAGTTGTTCTTGTCCATCTATCTCTATCTCTCTCTTTCTGTAAAAATAAAACCAACGAACTTACTTGCTCGTATAAATAGACACCCTGTTATGATTTGCACCCACCACCACCACCACCACCACCACCCAGAGAAACCCACTCTTTGTACCTTGAAGCTGTGACCCTGAGACCCTTTTACCGTTTCTTTAAGCTCCCCCTTCATCTATTGTGCCGCCAATTTGTTGACGACCCCCCGCCCCGCCCCGCCCCAACTTCTCCCTAATGAAAAACTAATGTTAACAAATTTACAGCAAACATTTAAGAAATTGACAAAAACAATTTTAAATATATATTCTTTTGTTTTTTAGTTTCTTTTGCACTCTCTTCTCTCAGGTTAAAAGAGCTCTCTTGTCGTGTGTCTAAAACTTTTGTCGGCAATTTATTGTGTTCGAGGCGAGGCGAGTGAGTTTGTGTGAAAGAAAGAAGAGAATGTGGGCTCACGGGGAGCGGGGGCTTGAAAAACTCTCTCTCTCTCTCTCTTGCTCTCTTCTCTCCTGTGTGTCTCTGAGGGCTCGCTGGCAGCGTGATTGGAGAAGTATGTTCAAACTACACTAGTCTCCTATATATAATATCCAAAAACCTAAAATCACACAACCAAAACAAAACAAAACAAAAAAAACTAAACTCCTTTTGAGTGCCAGTGAGAGAAAATAACCGTACAACAACACTACATATATCTTATCTACTTTACATATTTATATTTATAATTATACAACAGCAACAACAACAACAACTTTGTCTCCAACTCCTGCGTAAATTTCTCTTAATTTTTGTGTAGTACCAAAAAAAAAACAAAACATGGAAATGTTTAGATGAGTTTTAACTACCCACCATTTGTCATATAAAAGCAATTAGCAAACTACAAGCAACAACAACAACAACATACTGTTCAAATATCGTCCTGCCCGAGCCCTCACATCACTCTTTATAAATATATATATCTCTCTCTCTCCGTATATATTTCTATATACTTTGTTTATCCCAGACCAAAAATGCAATTTTGTGCTCCACAACAAACAAACAACTCAATTCAGCCCTTCAAAAAGCCCCCCTCGCCAGCCATTGCTCCAATCAAATAATAATAATAAAAAAAAAAAGTTTCTCAAAACTAAACAAAGTTTTTGTTGTCACATCAAATTCAATTAATGTCAAAAAATATTACAATAAATCAAAATAGTTGTATCCATCCATTGCGCTCTCTCAACTACTCGCTCTCTCTCTCTCTCTAGTCCTGGTCCCTGGTCCTGGTTATTGTCGGTGTTGGTAATGTTTTTATGTTTTTTTTTTTCACCCCAAAGCAGCGTGTAGTGTGTTAATCCCAGTTGCCATCCATCAAAAATTGCGCTACAGTTGTCAATTAGGTACATGTTGATGGTGTGTACAATTTTTGGGTGAAAAGTGTTTGGCCTTGGGTTATGGTGGGGGGGGGGGGGGTATCAGCAGAGAGGTGGTTTTTCTGTTTGTCAGCTTTTTTGGAAAATGAAGAAATTTTTGATTAACCTTAATACTATTGGCAGCCCTTTTTGCAGTTGGTACATATTTTGTGGCATTTTTTCAAAACTAGTTTTGTGGACTTGTGAACAATGCATTTAGCTTAGGTACTCATTTATCCATGTCATTACTATGTGATGTCCAGATGCCTGCAGTGTTTAGCTATAGTAGTTAGGAAGCAGTTTTCAAAAGAGTAATACCAACTCAAAAACTTCTACCATAGAACCGAATCCTTTTAATTTTGGTAGGCTTAGGAATACTGTGGTATCTTGAGCATGAGTTGTCCTCTTCCGAACCTAAATCCGAAGAAAACTACCTTTTGAGGTCAAAACAAAAACCAACCTACGATAGCTTCGTCGTTGCCGAAATTATTATGAAAATGAATTAATGAAAAGTATAAGTTTTCCTCACTCCTTACATTTTACAACCAATCGGCTCTATGGCAGCTATAAGATAAACTCATCCAATTTCGACCTAAATCTGTTTAAAAGCATATACATTTAATAATGTCCCAGTGAAGGAACACTAGCATTGCATTTGTATTTTCGACCCATCATTCTGATAGGTCCCGAAAAAATGCAAAATTTTAATCGACTCAGCTCCTCATGCTGATCACTCTATGGGTTGAAAGATAATTCCTTCTGTGCGCTACAAATAAATGGAAAAATTTTTATAATACCCCTTGCCAGGGTATGAACATACTGGCTTAACTTATTGGAAATATATTAATAAGCTATCTTCTGCCTGAAACACTCGTTACGGGACCAATCGGAACCGACATTCGTTCAGTGTCAATGATGTAATTTTTTGTATACTCAGTACCGTAGGTATACAGAGTATTATAAGTTTGTGCAAAAGGATAAAGTATATATATTCTTGATCAGCATCAACAGCCGAGTCGATATAGCCATGTCCGTCTGTCTGTCTGTCCGTATGAACGCACAGATAGAGATGGTAAAAGATACAGGTTTGACATGTATGGGACATATGCTTCTTATGTCTGCAGGCAGATCAAGTTTATTTTCAATTTTGGCCACGCCCCCTGCCGCCCCCGCAATTTAGAAAAAATGTCATATCTCCCACAGTTTTAAAGATAGGTGGGTTGTTCCTTTTGGATATAATTAGTAATAAGGATAACTTATCGATTAGCCAAAGTGATGGTGAAAATTGGATGAACGGTTTTCGAGTTATAGTCAAAAGACTGTTCGCTGCTGCAGCGCAGTAGCAGCGCAGCTTTCAGCTGCTACTGCAGCATCAAAATTTATGCTGAGCGTATAATTTCGTTGGTACAGAGTAAGCTATAGTCGGGCTTGACCGACTTTCTTTCTTGTTTCCAAGAACGTACTTCATTTTATACACATATAACCCACATAGGACCCTATATAACTTACAATTTTATTAAGTTGTGATAGCCCAGTTCAAAATTTTGACAAGTTAGACAAGCCAAGTGGTAAGCTTGCATCTTCTTTTGAGATCGGTAGATCGGTATCTTCGGTATCTTGCATCTTCGGTACTTCGGTACGACTTAGGGCCGATTTCACATCTTTTAGATACCTCTATCTGTCCCATAAACTTACAAATAGCGCAGTAAATTCTGAATTTATCTGTCACATAGCAGCTATCTGGTAGACACTAATAACAGTTTCTTTACAAAATCGCATTGTTCCGTAAAATTGTACCATAAGTAAATCTTATTTTAATACTCTTTATCGAAAAGATCTTCCGTTAATTAAGCCTAATTTTATTCGGTAAAACCAATCACCTCCTTCGGTGACTTTGTGAAATATTTCGTAGATGTGTTTTGCAAATTCTTAATACACTTTTCAAAGTTGTACGTGTCGTATTTCTTTGGACTCTGGGACTCCAATTTTTATACACTTGTACCTAATTTCAGCAGCGTAGTCTTATATATATAATTGCTACGTGTTGCGAAATCTTCATATTTTATTCAATAATGATGCACCTGATTTGATTTCACTTTTCTCTAACTCAGCTAAATTTTAAGTAATTCTGGTGCATTTGTAACCAATATCCGATGATTTTCATAATTTCGAAAAAGGTGTAATTAAATTAGTAAATATGTTTTCCATTTCGGTCTCTTGCACCACGGTGATATCTTAGTTAATAAGAAATATTCCTAATCCCAAAACTATTGTCAAATGTTAAATTTTAAAGAAAATTAGGAAGTTGTACCTAAAAAGCGCATAAGCATTCTAAATGGATCGAACTCTTGAACTATATTAGACATGCAAACTATAGGAATGAGATATAAACTGAAACATTTTAAGCATATCCACATACTATTCTATCACAAAATATACAATCTCCAGACATATAATATATATTCCCAGTTTAAAGTTTAAATTTTGATATTAGCTGACGGCAAATTGCTTTATACAAAATGTGGATGGTACTAAAATGTAACACAAGCTGAACGATCTGGTATCTGAGGACGACCCAGGCCGCCAGGTGTATTTACCGAAGTAGCACTGTATAAGTGTAAGATGTTTCACAGACATAAAATTCAGAAAACTGTAGAAATTCTTTAGTTGAGTCGGAGGAAATGGCATACTCTCTTCAACATATCGGCCTGCATGTAACGAAGAAGTTCTTCAATATTGACTTCCATTGCGGGCTTCTCGCTATAAACATGAGCTTTAGCTGGGACTCTGCTACAAATTGCTTAAATATCGCGATATCTAGGTGGCCAATTGACCGGTTCCAAACGTTCACCAAACTCGCCCCTCAACGGAACGTTGCTTCGCGTGCTGTGTGGCATATGTCACCGTCTTGTTGAAACCACACGTCAGCCAAGTCCAGCTCTTCAGATTTGGGGCCAAAAAAGGTGTGTAATCATGGCACGGTAGCGCTCTTCATTCACCTTCGTCATATTTGAAAAGTACGCTCCAATGATGCCAGCGGCCCATAATTTACACCAATCAGTGCATTTTCCTGAATGCATTTTCAGTTCTTGCACTGCTACTGGCTGCACTTCCCAACAAATACGACTATTTTATTGGTTCAAGTTTCAACCAGAAATGAGCTCAGAAGCTGAACATAATGTTCCGTTAAAAAAGTGTGTCTTTATCCAACTTTGCCTGCGCACATTCACCAAAACAAAGCCTTTGTGGTAGGTCATATGGACTTAACTCTTGTGTCAACTGTATTTGAAAAGGTTTAATACCCAAATCCTTCAGCAAAATTAGTGTAGTGGAGTAACATAGTCCAATTGTTGCGAACGGCGCCGAATCAATAATTCACAGTCATTAACAACACTGGTTGATACAGCTGCCATAATTTTGATAATAAGCTCTGCAAGCGTTGATTCACGGTTAAATTATAGACCAATCTGAACATGTTTGACAGTAACATGTGACACGAAAACAGCTGCGCTGCCAAAAAGAAAATTGCTATATAAAATCCCTTTAAAAACTTTTATATATATTCTTGATAAACACTAACAGAAGGGTCAACTTAGCCTTCTGATTTGAAGGACATTTCCACTGAAAGCAATCAAGTTTATCTCACAAAGACTACTTTTCTGACTCCACTTTTCTATGAAAGCTATCTATATATATATCTAAAATTGAAAGTATGTTTGTATATTTGTTCCTCATGGACTAGGAAATTGTCATAGGCTATGTCTCATGTCTGTGACTTGGTCCAAAAACCGCTAAATTTGCAAAATTCCACCGTTCATCCGATTCGATTGTCATTTAAAAAGTGTTGATTTTAAATAAATTTGTGATAAATTTGTCAATAAATTTGTTAAAAATGGCTTCAAAGAAATCATATATTGGGCATCGTGCTCCAAGAGCTTTGAAACGGCAAACTCTAATAGCAAATGAAACGACTGAAGAACGAGAAAATCGCCTGAGTGGGGTTCGAACTGGAGCGTCCACTGTCGGAGCAAGTGAAGCAGCTGAGGAGCGAGAAGAACGTCTCCGATGACTCAGAACTCGAGCTCTCACTGTCAGAGCAAATTAAACCGGGCTAATTGAAATCATTCAAATTTTAAGAGATGCAGTCCACATAGCTCCGGATGCTCCATAAAACTCAGGCTTAACACTTTCCTTAATAATTTAAAGGTTTGTAAAAACTCAAAGTTCTTAGGACCCGGGCAAGGCCGGGTATTCAGCAAGTACTATAAAGATGTCGGATTTTGACCAAACTTAGTGGAATCATGGAAAAGCATAGCAGGCTAAGAAATACAAAGTATGGAGGCGTTTGCTTTAAAAACAACAACTTTTTCTCAGTAATATCAGTTTTTCGACCCATTAATCCCATGGCAGCTATATGCCATAGTCATCAAATCCGGCTGGCTTCGATACTTGTAATGCGTATTTGTACTACAAGACTCCGTGCAAAGTTTGGTGGCGATAGCTTTCAAACTGACGGAGGAAATCGCATAGAAACAGACGGACATGGCTATATCGACTCACCTCGTCATGCTGATCAAGAATATATATGCTTTACCTTACTTGCAAGGGTATTTTAAAAAAAAATACACACAAGCTTTCAACAATTGCAGGCAGATCTAGATTATTTTCAATGTTTTCTCGCTAGCAATTTGAAAAAAAAAACTTATTTTCTCCCAAATAAGCTCTTTTAAATCCCAGACTTTTCTCGAGGTTTTTGAAACATTTTTCGGATTAATTTTCCGATGATTTCCGTCCTTAGCCTTGGCATGGGAAACATTAAATACTTCGCTTAAGCAACTCTCAAAGATTTGATTCCTACTTCCGAATCGCTTGATCACTCAATTACTATTTCTTTCAATTTTCATACTCGAGGTGTAGTTCAATAATATGTGACCACAAATGTAGCCGTTTCCAACTGGCAAGTTACTACGTTGGCATTATCTTTAACTGAAACTGAAAGGTATACAAATGTAGGTAGCACAGACCTTTTTGTTGGCAATGAAAATTCACTATTTAAAAAGTTGACCAAAAACTCAGGTGTCTCTTTTGCCATATATCCATAAAAATTAAGCCTTTTTGAATTTCGAAAATTAACAGTTAAAACGTAGTAATTTTTTCGTCAGGGTTCGAAATGACTGAACTATTGACTAAGTCAAAATCATTTTTTGTTTTCGACTACGGAATCAAATTATTAAAACTAAAAATGAAATAGTTTTCATAAAATATGATTTGATTAACAAGGCTTAGAGATATGAATATAAACTAAACAAAATGATAGGCATTATTCGTTTTGTTACATTTGACTATTGACTATTTAGTTGTTTCAATTGACTTGACTTGACTTGACTTGACTATCTACTATGTAGTCGTTTTAAAACATTTGAATAACGACAAAAAAGTCTGAGAAATACGTTGACATTCAATGCAAAGACTACTAGTAACTATAAACCAAACTAGAACCTACTACGTCATAAAATATATAAATTTGTTATAGAGAAAAAACCCAGCGGCGGAGAGCTAAATAAGTTCTGTTGACAGTATGCGAAAAAGTAATGCACTACACCTGCCCAGTGGCGCTGGGCTGAATGTAGTCGGTCGAAATAATGCATTACGTACGAGCCACAATGTAATGCATTACCCATGAGATTTTTTTTCAGCGCATTTGTAATGGCTCGAGAATTTCTGCATTACAATATGGTAAAAGAATACGCTTGTGTAATGGGGACCCGAAAGAAACTTCGGCACGTCATTACTTTCTGCATTACAAAATTCAATAAACTCATGTACCGTGCGGAAAATTTGGCCATTTCTTAAGAAAGTAAGGCAGGTTGTATTGGGTTTTTGAATGCATTCAGGCGAGAGGTAATGCATTAATAATGGACGTAATAATGAGCATTTGCGCCACTGGGTGCTTCTAATCTATAAAGGGATAGTATACAGACTGCGTAAGAGCTGCATTACAATTTTTTAAAAGTAATACGCATTTGTAATGGGAATCCGATGACAGTTCGGCTCTAGCATACATCCTGTATTACCAGTAATGCAGGTTGTGCGCACACCGTTTACAAAGCGGCCATGCATATGGCAAAGTAAACCGGACTGTGTGGGATTATATCCGGCATACAGAAGGCAAAGTAATGTAGGAGTAATCCATTATGTAATGGCAATTTCCGCCGCTGGGAAGTAGAATGAAAGGAAACAGCTTCTCAGTTGATAGTCAAGTCAAGTCAACAGAAACAACTAAATAGTCAATAGTCAAATGTAACCAAACGACTAAAACCTATAATTTTGTTGATCAAATCATATTATATGAAAACTAATTCATTTTAAGTTTTTATGATTTGTGTCTAAAGTCAAGTTTTAAGTCAAAATTTTAGACTATTGCCCTGGTTTTCGTTATACTCATTTGTGTTTGGTTCACAAGACGTATGCGTAATTTTTTCAGTACATAACGGCCGTGCCATATAAAATTGAAATAAAATTATTTGGCTTAGACAGTTATTAATAATACACCAAAAATAAGCTTTGGGAATATTAAGAATTGCTTTTTTACATTTGGCCGTTTTGAAGTCCTTTCAAATAAACACCTAGATCTCAGAGACCAGAAGAGCCGGAGAAGCCAAGTTTGTAACAAAATAAAACTCCTGTTGTGTGCACGCAGTTGAAGTATGTAAAAAATATCGAGTAAATCGAAATTGGGCAGGGCCGAGTGTTACTTATACTCTGAATTACAAAGTTGGAATCAACTGGATCAGCATTAGCCGAGTCGATATGTCAAGCCGTATGAACGAGTCCATCGCAGAGACTATAAGAAATATATCCACAAATTTTTCCATGTAGGTTGTAGTAAAAAGTTGTATGCCATACCCAAATGAAGTTTGGTTCAGATTTTCCAGATCAAATTCGATTACAATTCTTAAAAAAATATGTTCAACTGAGGCTTTCACAATACCTAGTAAAATTGACAACTGTACCTTCTTCTGCGCAATAATATTGGAGTAGTCATACGTTCCTAGTCTCTTCCACTCCGAAACCCCAGTGGCTTTTTGTACCCCCTGAAATCTAAATACTATCGTTCCAAATCCCTCCTGGTTGGCTCTCTCTTCTTAGTTGTTTATAATTGTTTTTAAATATGTACCAAGCATATCCTCCGCTCTCCTTCCATCCATATCATTTATCTTGTTCTGCAGTACACGAAAATCTCCATTCTCAATAAATCTGCACACACTTTCTCCACTTTTTTAACTCCCGCCCGCCCAAAATCAAATGCTTTTTTCCCCCCAAAAGAATTTTTGCAAGCGAAAAAAAATTAAATACATTTGATAAGCTTTTTTATCTCTCCATAGCAAACACAAAAAAAAAAAAAAAAAAAACAAAATTTACAAAATTTATTTGTGGTATAAAATTTTCGTTCTTCTACTTTTTTTCTTCTTTGGCGAATTTTCTGAACTTTTTTACATCACACCAAAAAAATAAAAAAAAAAAAAAAAACACTACAACCAAAAACGAAATGCATAAAACGTAAACTAAACGAACATTAGACTTGTCCAGTGTTTCCTCTGGCCTTGGCTACCGGTGGTCTACATGCTGGTATTTCGGGCCTAGCGGATCCTCTATTAAAGGGGGCACACTTACCAGGAGCGGTACCAGCACACCACCATCACCTACAGCAAATGCCCGATGTGAGTTTTTTGAACCGGAACCCCCGAAAAGCCGAAAAGAAAACGAATCAAAATTTTCAAAAACCAAAACAAACGCAACATGACCAAAAAACAAACAAAAACAAAAGTATAAACTCCAGACAGAGCATGGTTATTTGGCATGTTGGCCTCCCCGACCCCCCCTTCCCCTAGACAACACCCCCCGTCCAGTGTATATGTATATTTGTGAGAACCCCCACCTCCACCCAGTAGTTGGCTGTGTCCTGTGCGTCCCTGTACCGTCCGTGTGTACCTTCTAGTTTTTGCGTAGTTTTGTATTCTCGTGTCGTAGTTACCTTTACTACCACTGGCATTTCTTTTACGATCCCATTGGCGCAACTGTTGGCCACATTTCAATAACATTAACAGTCCCGCCCTTCTCTCCCGCCCCACCCTGACCAGGTAGACCACAAAGTTGTTGATTTTTAGTTGTGGGTACTAAAATCAGGCAACTCTGGGACCTCCACAAGCCATCAAATGCATTTTTATTATCGCTGCGCCCCCTTACTCCCTTCTCCCACCACCCCCCTCGATTCTCTCCTGTTTCTCTCTTAAAGTTTTTTGTAGTTTTGTAAATTGTTTAAACTATTTTACACGGTTTTTATGACAGTTTTTGATAGATGACCAACCCGAACCCCTAGCCCAACCCACCCCCCACCCTCCGTTGTTGAGTTGCAATTCATATTTTTGGGTCATAAAATATTTCCCGCAGAAGCGCATGATTTTATTTGTTTGATTTGAAATTCGTATTTCACATTTGATGAATATTTCAGTACAAGTTTTCTAAACTTGCCACACACTCACACACACAATTGCATTATCCCCCTCCCCACATGACATTTCCATATTCTATGATTTATAACGGATTTTTCTTCTTTCTATTTTCTTTTTTTTTTTTTGTTGTGCGCCAGTTCTTTCCCCTCATGCTTTTTGCAATTTTATGCATTTATTCAAAACTTATTTGCAAGTGTTGCATTTGATTTGATTAATTTATAAAGCGCGTGTGTGCATATGTGTGTGCGTTCCCATTTTCGTGTCCTTTGATATATGTCCTGTGTACATAAATACACTTGTACATGGATGCACGCCTATATGTATGTGCTCGGTGTGCGAGGGAGTGTGTTATTTGCTGTAGGTGTCAGTGGTGAACAAAAAAATCACTTGAAAATGTCATGAATAGAGAAGCAAAGAACGAACACAAAAGAATCACAAATTTAGTTTAAACTTTAATTGAAAATGTAGGAGAGTAATCTGTACGATTTCCTACGGTTTATTTAACCAGGAAGTGGGAATTTGTTAATAAGAATTGATGGAACGGAAAGAAGTAGCTTCAAAGTTGATATTAGAACCCTAAAACCATTTTTGATATTTTCATACAATTTAATTGGACTTATAAGTTTGATATAAAGTATGTCCAAAAGTTTCAACACATCAATATCAATTTCCGTCCGTGAGCTAATTATGCCTTTCTTTCCCACAAAATGTTACTCAATGCATTTGATATTTTAGCTCACTTCGAAGCCAGTCTGTTGTGTGCGGCTGGCGCCAATTTCCAGTAATCAATCAGATTCTAAACTTATTTTTGATTAAATATATATATTCTAGCGGAAAAATCAGTTGGTTTCACCTTTTTATTTAAAGTTTCCTTAAATCAGCCCAAGTCTTGTGAGGGTCAGTAGATTTTTAAGACCTAAACTATATCGGAAATTAAAAATTAAGAGATTTATTAAGGAATCTAAATACTTTTTATAAAGAAGAACAGCTTAACTCCGGCAATGATGTCTTTTTATATTATTCAAAGCAAGTCGAATAATTGCTAAAAATTTTGAAGTATCGCCAACTATTAGCTTCTGACATAATTCATTCGAGATACATTTAAAGAGATACACGAGTCACCTAATTTCATATTTCTCCGTAATACTTCCAGCCCAAACAGGCCCTGTAACATTGAGTGGTATTAATTGTATTATTGTGTTGGCAAACATTCAAGTTGTGTGTCCGTTCGCCTTGCGACCCTTCCCGGTGTCCATATTTGTCTTATTCTTAGTGCTTTTGGCACTTGACTTTATTTCGTATATAACCTTTCTTACATTTCTCTTCCATGATTGTGGCTAAATCAAATCAACTATAAGTTTGCCTGAGTGGTTGCCGACGAATAATTTCGTTTAAAGGAACTTTTATGTGTGATTTTCTTCATTTGTATTCGTGTCTGTTTCACCGAACGGTTTCAAAGTGCTGAAACCATTTTCTACCCGTTCTTTTAAAAACTATCTGGAATGCATTTCCAGAATTTGACAGCACAAATGAAATGTATTTAGCTAACATGTTTTTTAATTGAAGTCGAATAAAAAAAACAAAGAAAATAGATATATGAAAACTTTGTCTCTTTCTCATAGAAGAGAATATTCGTTTTGTCATGGGGCAGTAGATCCAAAGATTTATAGAAGAAACAACACACGATTATTCCTGATAGCTGACATTGGCTAAATTTTTATCGATTTGTTCCACATGCGTCATCTATAATATCTATAAATCTTTGGTCGACCTCATGAAGTATATAAATTCTTCGTCAATGATGACAAGACAAGCCGTAATCATAACCATATGTTTCTATGTATCAAGCAACCACTCAACCGATAGATTTCATCTGATTTTTACGCTTTAAATTCGTAGTCAAAATGCAGGATTGAATATCTAAAACCAATTGTACCCATTAATTTAACGAGTAGCGAACAGCTGAATAGAAATTTCTTTAGGTTTTAGAATTGATTGTTAGGTAGGAAGTTCCGGTCGCACATAGACCTTAAGGTCCTCCGTAAGGGTGCTAGTTTTGGGTTCCATTTGACTTGGAAATCTAAAAGGGTTTTTGACGCTTTGGCGAATGCCAATAATTGCTTGGAAACCGCTTGGCCATTTCTTCCAAAGAATTAAGAGATGGAAAAGTTTTCATTTTATCGTTGCTATTGCTGGTCAGCTGCAGATGAGGTGTTCTGGAGTCTCTGCGACTACAGGTTTCATGCATTTCCTGCAGCTGTGCTCTGTAATCAATTCTGGGAGAAGTGCTAAAACGTTTCTTTTGTCAGTGTAAGCACCCAAATATTGAGGTAATTTTTTTCTTTCGCATAATTTTAAAAAGAGATGAACTACACTAAAAAGAAGGCTGGGCAGATCGTACTGCTATTTCAAAACGGACCACTATCATCAGCAATCTGGGCCTGTCGACTGTCAGTTTAACAGTTGGGGACGCATATTCACACAGTAACAAACGAAGATCCGTTTGAACTGAAAATGCCTTTAATATAATTTTAATCATGCAAACGTGCTAAAAATCATCCAAGGGATGATATTTTTTCATATTCTGTCAGGATCAAGAATGTTCGAGGTCAGAAGTTCAATAAGAATAAAAATTCTTGATAAAATAGCGAAATTTTTAATCCAAGTATGCATTTTTGATCCCATTTTTCTTGATCCTAAAGTTTTTAAACTTGATCCAAGTACGAATCATTCTCAAGTCAAGCAGAATGGTTTTTGAATTAAGTGCAAAACATACTCAAATTCAAGATTGCTCATTCTTGAATCAAGTTGTTCAATGTTGTTCCTATTATCAAGAGCTCATCAGATTCAAGAGTATGATCGTTTACTCGTAAATCAAGAGCTACACAGATTCCAATCATACAACAATTTAAAATTAGAAGTTTTTAATTTAGTTGTTTCCATTTTGTTTGAATTTATTTCACAAAAAACTAATCGTTAAACCATGTGGCAAGTTTAAGCCGGGTCGAGGAGTATAATTAGCACCTCATTAGTCTTTGTCTATCAACTGGCAGTCGCTCAGCCGTCTCTCCATGCCAGCAATGCCATAACTGGTTGGGAATTTCAAAGCAACATGAGTGCAAAAATCGTTTGCGCTCTCCGCTCGATAGCTTCCCCACACAACCCTCTCCCAAACTGAGACAGCGAGTTCAATGCAGTGTTCTCTTAAATATGCTTGCTCTCCTCTCTGTTTCTTTACCTCAGACCCCTTGCCTAAATACACAGCGAACTTAGCTCGATTTCAAGATTGAAATTCCTGAAAATTACTTTTGCTGGGTGTATTAAAATCATGTATATTTCCCGAGTGAGTTGGGGATAAACAGGTTTACTTTCATGTCCCAAAATGTGCCATATAGTTGTATCTCAGCTGTGTGGCAGGAGATACTCTGCGAAGGTCTTTAAATCGTAAAATTTACAATATAATTTGGGATGTGCTCGAAACTAAAAGAATTATTTTAGCTGAGTTGAATCCGATTATTTGAGATTTGACCATTATATAAAGCATAGGTGAGGTATATGTGTTCCCACTTTTGTAAGTGTTGCCACCTTTGTTGCTGTTCCCACCCTTTTTGAATATGTGAAATGTCATACACAAATTATTCAAAAACCAAACTCAAATACACTTTGACACACATCAGCCACATAAATACATATTATACACTGCACAGAAATCAGCTGCCAAGTAAAAAAAAAAAAAAACTACTACATATTTTTGTTTTGCCTACTTTTTCTTGCGTTCTGTTCTTTTGCTTTGCAATTATTTTGTACTATAATTAATATTTCCATTTATGTTTCGTTATTTCGTTAAGTTGAGCGTTTAATTATTTACCAGCTGTACAAGCGTTGTGTTGTGATCTCCATTAACCACCAGATTCTGAAACTCCCTAACGATATATATCTCTCTACACTTAAACAAAAATGTTGCCCCCACACGAGATGACTAATTGTTCCCCTCTATCCTTTCAATTAGGTGGCCAAAAACCCATTGGCCAGTCTGGCTGCGTTGGGCCTAGCGGGCATGACACCGGCTAGCACTGGGGGCATCAACCACACAGGTGAGTCGAGTGCTATACAACTATCACCGACGAACACCCCCACAACCGCATCCCCGTCTAATCTAGGCTCTAACCCAGCAGCTCTGGCTGCCCTGGCTGGGTCCCAATTGCGTACAGCAAACGCGAATCGTGCCCAACAGCAGCAGCACGAGATGACTGTCTCCAATGATTTAATTGGTTGCATCATCGGCAAGGGTGGCACCAAGATAGCAGAAATTCGTCAGATCTCCGGCGCCATGATCAGGATCTCTAATTGTGAGGAGCGCGAGGGTGGCAACACCGACCGCACCATCACCATTAGCGGTAATCCGGACTCGGTGGCATTGGCTCAATACTTAATCAATATGAGGTGAGTGGTGAACGAATCAAATTTTGTCGAATTGAATTGCAAATTGACGAACCAGAAGGTCTAAGGAGGTGGTCGCGCGCGGTCTCCTCTCAGTGGTCTCAGGCGGCGGCGTCGAAAGGGGGGATTATGTTGTAAGCGCTGGAAGACTGTTTTCCTATCTTAGAGTTTAAGTCGTAAGCCCGTTTGCACCCGCACTTTCTAATTTAACCTAACCTAAAATAATTAGCATCTAAGTTCAGCAGGCTCTAACAGCGCAGAAGAAGGAGTAGGAGGAGGAGCTCCTAACTACATACCCGCACCAGGCCACGCACAACTCTGGAATATTAATTGGTACTGCAGTTCAACTAAAAAAAATCCAACCTCCACCAATCCCCCCTCTTTCGGTCCAAGTTCCCCAATAAAAGAACCGCCCACCAAAAAAAAAAAAAAAAAAGAACGCCCCACCAACAAAATTTAATCATATTTAAATATCTCTCCGTCAACTCCGTACCACCGTTCCGTTCCTCCACACAAAAACCTCCTTAACCTTTTTAATAACACCAAATCAAAAAAAAAAAATCAACTCAATTCCACAAAATCAAAAAAAAAAAAAAAAAAAATGTTTTGAAAACTTACCTTACCTCTCACAACAATATCCCAATTTGTTCCTATTTCTTTCTTTCTCTCTCTTTCTATCTACCTCAACCATAACTCTTTCACAGTGTTGAGCTGCAGAAGGCCAACCTACAGGAGCAGGCCGCCCTGGCGGCCCAGCAACAGCAACAGAATGGCGGAGCGGCCGCAGGGGGGGCCCTCGAATCGGCCACTGCAGCGGCCACAAATGGCAGCAATGCCACCGTTTCGTCTGCCACTGCAGCCGGCAATTGCCTGACAGTGGCTAGCCTGGGCGGAAGCACCAGCAGCAACCAGAGCAATAGCTCAACCAGCAGCAACGGCAGCTCCAGCTATACCAATGGCAATCCGACCAACAGCAGCACCGCTGGTGCCAGCAGCAACACCGCAAGCACCGCCAGCACCGCCACCACCACCGCCAGCAGCAATGGTACAGCCGCGGCCGCTGCTCTGGCCAGTCCCCTGGCCTCGGCCTTGCAATTGCTAACCAAACCGGGCGCCTTGAGTGCCCTCTCCAATCTCAGTGCGTTGGATCTGTTAAGTCTTACCACTTTGGGTAACAACCAAAGCAGTACCCCCGGTGGGCCGCCGGTACAGACCACTGGTGTGAACCGTGCCAAGGGCCATTATGCCACCTCACGCTTTCGCCAACATCAGGCCGAAACCGGTGGAGAGTCGGAGAAGCCGCGCAACAAGTTTAATCCGTACTAGGAGTAGGCCCACTTTTGTTTTTGAATTAAGCCTAAAAGTATATTTGCTTAGTCTTTGAATAGTGTTGCGAAAGCTTTAGATTTTAGCGAGAGAGAGAGAGAAAGTTTCTTGAAAAAAAAAGGAAAAACAAAAATTGTAAAAAAAAATTCGTACAAGTATTTTGTATTCTACAAAACAAAACAAAAAGTTCGTATTCGAAAATTTCCAAGCAACAAATTTTTTACATCAGTATCCAAACTAGTTGTTAGAATTATGCAACACTCAATGTTTGTGTTTTTTTTTTCTCTTGGATTAGCCAAATATAGGGCAGCTCTTACACTAAACAACATACATATTTAATCACAAGCACTTGAACAATATTGTGTATCGAATATTACAAAATACTAAAACCAAAATCAACCCATTTCTGACCAAGTGACCAAGCAGAAGGACCCCAAGAGAGTTGTAGAGATGTTATAGATCTTTTCGCGTATCGATTATAGAATTTGCCAAATTTTTTAGCGCATCCCTAGTGGGTTTTTCGAGAAGCAGTAGTTTAATATCGAATATCGATAACAGGTAACAAGTATATATATTATGTATACACATCTATGTATCTAGTGTTTAGTCCCCTCTACCCTCCCTCAAGTTTCATTGTAACATAGGATACGTCATCAAACTTTAACATTTCGCTCCCCAAAAATTATACATATATACATATAAACTCTTAGTTCATACTTAATGTATTTTGCCCCTTCTTACTCTAGTGCATAAGTTCAAAAGAAAGCCAGCCACATCAGCAGCAGCAGCAGCCATTTGTCGAGAAAAGAATGAAAGAAAGAACCTTCTATAAGAAGAATTCCCATGCATTGTATGCCATCAGAATGTAGAGTGTGTGTACAATGACCATTTATGGACCAATTCGCTCTAATTGACGCAATCCACGCAATGAGCGTACAAAAAAAATACATTTTAAACGCAGCCAGAGATAAAAAGAAATGAAAACAACTTATTATGTATTAGACTTGAAGTCTTAAATTGTTTAAACCCAATCACTTACAAAACTCTGATTATTATTTTTAAAACCAACGAAAACACATTATATTTATTATGCGATTGTAAATTTTGTTATTATTTCTTGTATTGTGAAGCAAAACCAAACCTTTTTTGAATTGGTAAAAATAATGAAAAGTATTTGGAAATTGAAATTTCTCTCCCTTTTTACACAAAACGAAAACGAGAATAAACAAACCACTATTATTTACCTAATGTAAGACAAATGACACATTATGTTAAGCGGGCTTACGATTTTATAACCAAATCCATTATATATATATATATATATATATACAAACATACTTAACTATTACTATGCGAACCTACTTATTATGCAACATTTATACAAAGTAGTGAGATACAAAATGAAATGTAATTCTTCGTAATACCAACATAGACACACACACACACACACTATAATGAACACCCATACATACATACAAATAGCAAAAGCTTTACCTGTAGCCTCGATTCAAACCACGAATATATACAGAATGGAAAACAACAACCAAGCAAACATATTTCTAAATAGTATGCTATGAAAAGTAAAAACAAAAAAAAAAAACGATGGAAAATCAACTTGCGTTTGTAATAAAGTGAACAAATACTAAAACCTACAGATACATATATCAAAAAGGGGCTGGGGGCGGGCGGGTGTCTGGAACCGATGGGGAAACTAATCACTATACTATCGAGTAAAAATGTTTTTATATATTTTAAAGATTTATTAACATTAAAATGAGGGGAAACTAATCACTATACTATCGAGAACAATATTTCAGAATGAAGTGCATACGCCGATTATGAAAGGATACAATCACTCTACCATGGAGTAAACATTGTTTAGGTGAATCGGTTGCAATAGGTATTCAAATTTATCAGGTCTGTTCTCGTTTCCGAATTCGATCGATCGGAATAGGCAAGAGATCTGATATCCATGAATTGATTAGAGAAATCGGTTAAAGCTGTCAGCTTTTAAAACTGTTCTTTGGAGAGGATTCTTGGAGAGTATTCGAATTTATAAGATAAAAGCCGAGTCAAGCAATCGGCTTTTCGAAAAGGGAAGTGTTTCCAATTCCGATTTCACATAGTTTGATTGAAATCGAAAACGGGAACAGGCCCGTATATTTATATTTCTTCCAACTGAGACGTACAGTTTTTTTTTTATTCAGGGGAAATCTTTAAATATTTTCTTATTAAAAATTTTACTTTTAGCTAAGAACTTATATGGCAGGCGACAAGAATAAGTAGATAATTTAGCAGAAAATGCATACGTATTAATTCAACTTAACTTTGAGCAGTAGATTTCAAATCTCTTAACTTTCGTCAATTCTTCTAATATTGTTTTTTTTTTTTTAACGGGGGAGAGCCCCCCTGCAAGACAAGTAGTATAACTATAACCCACACGATAACTCAGTTTCCTCAAGGTGGAGGTGGACTTCTAACTAGTGATTGAACTTGAATTGCACAGTCGTTCCCTGTCTTGTGAGCTAAGTTTTCTTTGAATAGCCTTCCAATACCGAAGCATAGATTCATCTAGTATCCAGCAGAGGTCTGCATATGTGCAAACTGTGAGCATCAATGAGTGCTCAAGACCATGACTCCCTTTTTTGAGTACTTAAATTCATTGAAATGATTTTTATTGTACATTCGGTCTCATTGAATGAAATGTTTGGAATACTCTTAACCAGGGCTGCAAACCGGCTTGGAACCAAACCGGTTCGAATTTTATTTTACTGTGAACTGAACCTCTTTAGAATTTATAGCTGAACCCAAACCTGTTCCGATCCTAAAATATCGGTTCGGCTCAAAAAAAATGGTGGACATCACAAAATGTGACCTTCTGTCTAGCGATTCTATCGGTTGTTTGGTTGGTTTTGATCGAATAGGTGTCTTAAATGGGCAGCAAAGTGAATTTAAAAAATCCTCCAATACCATTCAGAGCTACTTACAATATCCCCAACTATAGTAGCCTGAGTTTTTTAAGACCCTTGACTCCAAAGCTTTTTAAACGATTCACATGGGAAATATTTTCCTACAAAAGTTACGAAACGATAGTTTACTTAATATTAACTTATATTTCTAATATTCAATATATCAATGTGTTCCACAAACCGTTTTCGACCCAAAAACAACCCGATTCCTATATGATTTGAGTAGATTAGGATTAAATTAAACTGATAAATTATTGCTTGGTTTTATATTAATATTGTGTCCAGCATGGACTGAACCAAGGTTCGAACCAAAACCTTCTTCCAAAAACCGCGAACCTGAAACTTTTGAACCCTAACCAATTTTAAATTGTGGTTCGAACCAGCGTTCGGGTGATCCAAAAAAAGTTACGGGTTTGCATCCCTGCTCTTAACAACTGAGTGTGCCGAATATAGCAAGACAGCGGATTTTGCATATTTTCAAATCGATTTTAATCCTAGGAAGACTAGTGCAAATGTGTATCGAACAAATTTTTTCATTACATTTTGTTCATTGCTGACGTTCCAACGAATTAAATTATAATTTTTTTGGTTTTTTATTAACGATAGGAGTCAGCACAACGTATAATGTTAATATCTGTTTGCAAATATGCAAAGTTCGCTATCATAAAAATATAACAAACGAATTGATTAAGTGATTTTAAGCACAACACTTTAGTTATATCAAATAACTCAAAATATTGCAGTGTCACTAACAGAGTCATTAAATGGGTCAATTAACCCACAATTTGTGGGTGGTACTTCATTTCAGAAAGAACATTTGTCATGTGTGCGCCAAATAGGTGTCACTTTATTTAGCTACAAATACATATAATTAAATACATAAAATACATAAAATAATTGGCACATGTGGGACAGAAGCTTCATATTAACGATTTGCCTTAAAGTGATGGACAGTTTTTTGTAAGAATAAAATATTGAAGAAAACGCCTGAACTGTCGCTTTATTTACTGAATAAAATCGAGCCTCACTCTATTCTAAAATCAATTCATTTCGGGACCTAATCGATTGAATTGACGGAAGTGAAACTCTGCTTACATTCACATTCATTCAAATTCACTCAGAATATGAATCTACTTGGATTCAAATTCATTCAAATTCACTCAGAATTTGAATCTCTACTAATATTCCCATTCATTCAAATTCATTCTAGAAAGTCGCAAACTCATTCAATTCATTTTGAGCAAGAAGGCTTCTTATGCTTATGCTAGCATCTAGTATCCAGACCAAATGATTCGCTGTACAAAATCTACCTCGAACAGTCTTAAACAAAAATCTCTCAAGATTACTGGGACTATGCTATAAATTTAGGAATATAAACTTTGTTTTGAGGAGCTGATTGACAAATAGAAAGTATAGTCATGGGGCATCGAAAATATATAGCCTACTCTTTCCTAATGTATAGTTTAACTATAGTTTTGAGATTATTATTATTGATTTTAGTTGAAGAACTAAAGTTTCAGGCCTTACAATTTAATTTGTTGGGCAAAAGCTCAACATATTAGTCCTTATCGTTGTCCTTGTGGATTTTATTTCTCCCGGACTGATATTTTCTAGTATTTTTATACGTACACTGATAAAATAAATGCGCCCTGAAAACTAGAATTTCTCCCATGAAAGTCGATTCATATCGTAAGTCATATGGAAAATTTTTCTGAAACTTTTAAAGTTTTCCGTAAATGAGAAAATATTTTTCCTAATTTTTTAAAATTTCGAAAACTTTTACTCATTTATGAAAATTTTTTTTGAAACTTTTAAAGTTTTCCGAAAATTTTGTTCTTAATTTTAGGGTAAATCGCCTTAGGACGGATTTCATAGGAGAATTTCTAGTTTTCAGGGCGAATGTTTTATGAGTATAATATCCCAGCGGCGCAAATCGGCACTACATAATAGAATACTCCTTCATTACTTTGCCTTCAGCATGGTGGAAATAATCCCATACTGTCTGGTTTTCCTTGCGCACGTCCTGCATTAGTAGTAATAAAAGATGTAGGCTAGACCCGAACCATCATTGGGTTCCCATTACAAATGTGTATTACTTTTTCCAAATTGTAATGCGGATTGTTCGCAATCTGCTTACTATTTATCCCTTTATAGAAATTCAACAGTTGTAGTTCATTACTTTTTCGTCAGGCGTAATGCAATCTTTCCACGCTGGGATAAACCGAGAAGTATGAGTCCATATTGTCTGTGTCGAGGATTTTATACCCCTGAAGGTGTTTATTTTTAATTGGTGGAAGTCTTGAATTGCGAGGTTTTAAAAAATCGAAAACAAGAAGATGAAAATCAAGACCCCCGTTGAGCTACGGACTCGTTGAATTCAGGAATTTTTCTCTTTAGTAGTAAACATGTCAGTAGAAATGATTTATTTGATTTGTTCTTCTTGTTTTCGACTTGTACTTTCGACTTATGAAAAATTCCTCAATTCCACAGCTCAACTGGGGGGTCGTGAAAACCCCAATTGATTCCGACTTGATAGACAGAACCTTTTTGAAAGCCGAGTGAAAGAGCATTTCAAATTAATTATGTCCAGGTATAGTAACACTGAGACTGAAAAGAAAGGATACATTTTTTATGGACCCATTTCATGTAATGATTTAGCAACATACGCAAATCATTAACATATACTACGTTTATACACACTACCACGTATCATGCTTAATGACCTTTAAAGTATGCTACGTACCATGAAATTAATATTTCTAGTTAAGTATTTATTTTTTATTTGTCTTAACTTAACATTTCGTTGTGAACTCACATACACAACAATCTGGATGAATTTGCAGTGTCGATTATCTATGACGCCGGCCATAGCTGAAATAAATGGAATTAGGAAAATAAAGTTTGCATACTTTGAGGGCATTAATCCCGAATAATTTGGTGTGTATTAACAAAGTAATAGTAAAACAGTACGACACTAAGAAAAAACCCATAGATCGCGAACCTACGGTACAGTTGAAATACTGGATATGAGGCGAGGATTACAGAAGTTCCTTCTATCTGAATTGATGGGTCCCATCAAAGGTTTTTTCCAAAAGTTGGATTTTGTTAAACTTTGTAATAGTCTGTCATGGAAACGAGGGACTGAACAAATATAGAAAAAATAAAACAATTTTTCTTCTATGTGGGTATTGATATATTTTCTATATATCGCTCACTCAATTCAAGCATCGTTAGCTAGGGTGTGAAAATGTATGAAAACATACGAAATCAAGTGTTTGGGGTATTAAGAAGTCGTGTTACTCGTCTACCGCTCTTTATTTTTCTTTCGGGCCTGTTCCCGTTTTCGGTTTCGATTAAATTATGTGAAATCGGAATTGGAAACTCTTCCCTTTCTTATAATTAATCTTATAATTTCGAATCCTCTCCAAAGAACAGTTTTGATAGCTGACAGATTTAACCGATTTCTCTAATCTATTCTTGGATATCAGATCTCTTGCCTATTCCGATCGATCGAATTCGCAAACGAGAACAGACCTGTTTGATTTAGAAATGTATATAAAATTGAGAATGAATCTTTCAACCAAAACCAAAGAAGGCAACACTTTTCAGTAAAAAAAAATTGGTTTTTGTCGATATCTCCAATAATTAGAAGTGTAACTCTATTTTCCAAATAGGTTGTAAGATTATTTATCAAAATACTCTGCCTTTTAGGATTTCTATTAAATTGTGCTCTTAAATGGTTTGATCGTCGTTGCAATAAAAGGGAATCCAAAGATATCATATTTACAGCTGGATCAGTTAGGAATTACTTGTCTTATCACCTTGGCTCAACTTTGTCTCTTCTTACATTTTCAGAATATCTATGGAGACCGCTGGTCTGCCCATACCTGGCTATCATTATATTGCGCCCAGTGCAATTGTTAAAACTCCCATACACTAAATGGCAGCGGCAGCAGCAGCAGCAACCACAAATTAATATTCAAAATTCAAATCGATTGCACCGAGGGATGATGGACTGGGACTGGGCTGTATCAACAAACAAACAAACAAAAAACACACACACACTGGATGAGCAGCAAGAAGAATCGTGAAATAATGTTAAATCATAAGCAATAATAATACAAAATGAAACAAAATGAAAAAACAAAAACAAAAGAATAATCAACATCATCATATGACAAAGAACAATTCATTCACTCACTCAACACACACTCAACACATGCAAACGCGTTATATTTATTCATTGATTCTTATTAATTATGATATTTTTGTCATTAAGTTTCAATCAAATGCAAACTTTTATGTTAAACCGTTTTCGAGGTGCATCGCCCCCGAGCGAGACCTCCGGAGTAAGAACAGAACAGCAATTAATTGTAAGTTTAGTCAAAATGAAGACAAATAACCACAACAAATCCAACAAACAAACAAACAAACATACACACACAGCAAAAGTAAATGCAAAATTTCGAAATGCAAGTTAATTTTAAGCCAACTTATTGTGCATAAAAGCATAACCAAAAAAAAAACAAAAAAAAAACAAAAACAAAAACAAAAAAGGAACCAGAAACAACATATGGACATATTTTCAGCCTTTTGAAGAGCCAAGCTATGGCAGCAAGCAAAGCAAAGAAAACAGAAAATACACCACACTTGTTTTGCTTTTGTTGGTTGTTTGTTTATATATGTACCATCATATATTTATAAATACACATAGGCAACACGGCGATATATTCATATATATATTATAATTTTTAAATTTATTATTTTTTACATATTATGATTATTGTAATTGTTATCGAAATTGTATTTGTGATTTTTGAATATGTTTAGACTGATGTGCAAAATTGATGATTCTGTTTAATAATAATTATGAAATATTTTGATTTTCGAATTTTCAAAATTAGTTTTAATTCTGTAGACTAAACAAAACGAAAACACTAAATCTAAAAACTGAGCCAAATTTTATGAACAACAAATTGTTATGATAGTTTTTTTTTGTTTCTCATTCTTTGGTTTCTAGCAACAATTCACATTACAATAATAATTTTTAAGCACTTTTGCGGCGATTAAAAAGACTTTTTTCTAAAGCGAAAATGGATTTAAAATATATAATTTTAATTAATTAGCTGTTAAATTTATACGCAAAACAAACAACAACAACAAAAAAACAAAAACAAAAAAAAAACAACAACAAAGAAAAACCAAGCATAAAAAATAAAATTGATTTTCAAATGTTAATTTGACTTAACTTTAGTTATTTAGGCTGGGCGAGAAAGCAAAACGTGTCAAAAGACCAAAGGATAGTTCTCTGTGTCAAATTTTTGAATATACAAATTTAATAAAAAAAAAAAAGAAAACATATCCGCAATACAATTTTTAATACTATAATCAAACACACACAAGATACCACATTATAATTAATGCAAAATACACATATAAAGGCAAAACATATCCCCCCCAAACTTACACACAAATTCGCATTTGTTTATTTTTGAGTTTGGAGTTTGCTGAACATTTGGGCAGAGTTCAAAAGTAAATAAACGCTGCGAAAAGTAATGCTGAACCACACTGACATGAATTTGTACATTTTCAAAGAGAAAACAAACTTTCAAACAGGCAGTCAATGAAAAGTTGTAAGCCTGTTCAGAATCGGTACTGTTTTTTGTAGTAAACCGGGGCTGAACTCATTTTCCTATGTTTCGAAGAACTCCAACTGTTTTTTGACAATTTTTGTATAATCCTGCAGAACAGATGAAATGTAAAATCAGATAAAATGCTCGAATTCGATGAAATCATTCTGCAGCAAACTAAAGTTATTTGTGGGAAGCCTTAACATAACGCCGATCGCAGAATTTTATGTATAAACCAGCCATACATAAAAGTTTTTTCCCCGTTTATAGTTTTCGAGCAAAAATATATTTATAAAATACTTGATTTTGCATAATCTATATTAAATTGGCATTGAAAGCCATGTGTAGGACTCTAGCTGCACCAAACAGCCGCCACGTAATACGTTTTCCCGACTTGACAGACTTTTCGGTATTACTTCCACTTTGATTGTAACTTTTACACAATCTTTCAATGATGGTGGGCACATATGTGTATAAAATGTTCTCTAGTTTTCTTAAATTTCTATCTGTATTCAGCCAGGCTTAGATCTTATAGAAATAAAGCCAAATAGTTTCGGTACTGTAAGCTCTCTCTCTCTCGCTCTTTTCTTTGTGGCAAAGTTGACTCAATCACAATTTTGTATGACTATTTGGCGACCGTGATAAATGAAAGTAGATTTGGTGGTTGACAAAGACCAAGGCAAGCAACAGGCTGCAATGGAACCACCTTTACTTAAAGATTCAAGCCATCAAGGGACACAACTTTTTGTGTTACAGCCAGCACCTGTTCGAAAATCGATCTTAGATTGATTTCAATAATCCTTAAAGGTCCTCTCAACAAATGATCTTTGATCTCTAATCTCTTGAAACATGTTGAGTAATGGTAAACTGATAAACTTACTAATGATAAGTTATAAACTATAAAAAAAAGTTCTAGACTTTCGACTTTCATTTTATAAAAGTGATATTTTTATAGTTGGTTTGTTGTAACATAAATATCTGCAATTATAACCTTATAATTTAGAAGTTTATCACTCTTTAAACAGTAACAAATTCGAGGTTCAGTATTTTCTTTATGCTCAACTAATTTCTGCAAACTCTGATATTATTTTTCTTAATCCCCAAAACGAATAAACTTATGAAACAAAACTTGATTACAGGAATTTGTTAATAGCGCATACAACTTATAAAAACAAATGCAAAAACCAAACCATACAATAACCCCAAACAGCAACAAAAAATAAAAATATAAAAACCAAAAAAAAAAAAAAAATGAGGATCAAGCGGCAAAAAATATCAAGCGAAACTATTTCGTGATTTTAGTGACAAATATTTCGCTGATGACAAACAATTTGAAGCAATCATTTTTGAAACAAACAAGTAAAAAGTGAACAAACAAAAACATGACATATATATCTATATATATATATATATATATAAATATACATAAATTAAATATATTGTACACTTGTATTTAATTGTATTTGAAATATTTAGTAAATTTTTTGCGCAAGTTACACAAAAAAAAAAAACAAATGAAGATGAAAACTAACAACAACCTAAAATAGGTGTGAGAGGCGGCGACGTAGACGGGTCAACAGCGGGTTAACTGGGATTTAAGGGATAACTAAAAAAAATTATGTGTGTATAGCTCAAAAATCGATTTCACAAAAACAATTTTTACTATAAATGTATATGTGTGTGTAAAGTA
Organism: Lordiphosa andalusiaca; assembly: GCA_035044965.1. Lineage (NCBI taxonomy): Eukaryota > Metazoa > Arthropoda > Insecta > Diptera > Drosophilidae > Lordiphosa > Lordiphosa andalusiaca. The sequence goes on from JAWNNM010003129.1 coordinate 412,673, forward strand.
ATTATTAAAACAAATACAAAAGAAAAACAAACAAACAAAAATACTTTTGTTGAAAACTTGTAAATTTGCAAAGGAAAAATACGTGTAAGAAAAGCAATTTTAATGGTGCCTTAAAAACCAAGCAAACCAAGCAAATTTCACTCTTGCCCCCTTGAAAGACGAAACTAAAAATCTTCAAAACACAACAAACCAACCAAATAGGCAAAGGCAATGTGAGTTTTCTACCTTTCCAATTTCCATTTTCTCAGCTGTCCCCCAACTTTTCTACCGGGGGTTATTAATTGTTATTTAGTTAAAATGTTATCCTTTCGACATAACAAAATCGTATCCCTTTTAGACACGACCCACAATTGCTCAAAGCTATTCGAGTTTCAGTGTTTAGAGTTGCCCGTTACACTTAAAAAAAAAAAACCACATAAAAATAACAAAAATTAATCGAATTAATAAACTTAGCTGCAAAGTAGTTGAACCAAACCAAAAACCAACACCGAAACAAATATCAACATTTAGCCTGCAAATATAGAACACATATAAATGTTTCTCTCAGTGTATTTGCTCACATTTTTACAAAAAACCAAACAGAAAAAAAGAAACAAAAACTACACAATAAGTAAAAAAAAGGTAAAAAAAATGAAGCATTTAAGGCACTTGACATATTGATGATTGATAAATGGAATAATTGTTAAACAAAGAAGCAAACTGTAGGCAAACCAAAAAAAAACAAAAACCAACAACATATTTATATACATATATAAAAATTAAAAAAGAAAAGCTAATTATTAAGGTATTTTAGATATTCTTATTTAATATCCAAACGAAAGAAAACAAAAACACAAAACATTATACGAGGAGTGTTTTAATTTAGACAAAACCAAATGCATTAACTAAATTATTGGTGTTAGAAATTGTTAAGAAACAACACGAAACTGAAAACTCATCAATGTATGTTGCGCATAGGCAAGTTGGACAAAAAACAAACAAAAAACACACCTTACCTTTACACAAACAGCAAAGACGAAGAAGCCAGAACAAGAAACCAGGATATAAGTTTTCAGTTAATATCTAAATATAAGGAAGGAATTGGTTGACAGTGCACAGTGGTCGAAATTACATATTTTTGTTTTAGGTATTTATAGGGAAGGTTGGTAAATGACCGGGTTGAGCTAGGATCAGCTTGGATAAAATTGATTTTATTTTCTAATGCATAAAAAAGGTTGACACGCTACGTGAAGACTTTAGACTACCTTTAAACTGATCTTAGAGAAGAACACAATGAGAATATTTCGGATTTTGCCAACTCCAGCGGTTTAAATTGGTCCCAACGTGACCCGAAAAGCTCAATCAGGAAACCAAACCGTATCACAATCGGTTGCGGTTAGGTATAGAATACATTCAATCTCACACTGCACCTGCCGATTATGTATAAAAATCTTTTAAATTTTTAATCAAGTTGGTTACCTAAACACATAAGATAAAGTACAGGCAACAAGGTTAGGAATATTGAAGGCCATAGCTGTTCCATTGCGATTACGATTAGTAATCAAGTAGATTATTGTATCAAATTAATGGGGACCATTGACAATTACCAAAAAATAATCATAAATAGTCAAAAAATAATCCGACTACTACTATTTTCCACAAGTATAATGTTCAGCATGTAAAAACATTTGAAACACTATTGGAAAGCGTGATAAAACAAGAACCGACTGTTCCTTCTGCCTTTTACATGCATCTCTATGATTTTAATAGAGAAGGACTTGAAGGGTATGCCAAAGCAATTGTTTATTTCCATTCCATTTTGCTTAATGTCGAGAGCATAACCAACAGTCTTTTAAAGTAATTGATTTTCTCATTAAATTAATGTTAAAGCAGGCATCATCTTATAACAGATGATGAAACTTACTCAACTTCATCTTCACAATTCCTTATAAAGCCGTACCTACGATCTGCATTTCGACACTATGTCTATTTGATGAGATTTGACAAAAGAATGACTTGCTAGAGGAACCATTTATTATCTACAACACGCCATTAACAACTTCAACGCAGGTTAAACGAATGTTTCTTTTTGCAGGAATCATCAACAGTCCAAGTCGTTAATCGCTGTCCGATGCTTGCTTTGAAAGATTATTGTTATTTGAAGACTAATTGTAAATATTTCGATTTTATCCATATTTTCTTATAAGAAGAACTATTCTTGAACTGCTTGTCGAAGTTGTTATTAGTTGTTGCTGTAAACTTTTTAATGCTTTTATCCCAAAACGTATTCTAGAAAGTATATTAGCGAATGGCTAATGAAATGAGAATTGCCTAGCTGTGACCCCTTAATGCCTTTAATTCCGCAAGAGCATAGGAGAGAAAGATGCTGTCGTATTGTTGTTGCCTTTAATTCCTCCACAGCAGCCAGCCTTTGCCTATGCTTATGCATCAGCCCTATGCGCGTGGCTAAGGCGTTCGCGAATTACAACAACATTGGCGCATGAAGCGTATAAAGCTTGTGCATCGCTGCCTTAAAGGCTCGTTCCAGTAGCCCTAATCTCATCTATCCTTGTGTTAACATTTTGCTAAAAACGGTTTGTTTTTGTTTTTCCAAGGTTTCTTCTACTGTTTAAACATTTTTTGTACAGGCTGAATATTACATTTTTGTAAAGTACTTAAAAGTAGTCGAATTATTGTTTCCTAATATTTGACTAATTTTTGGTAATGCTCTGCAATCCCGACTATTTTGGAATATTTTTAGCGATTGTCGCCCACTTAAAATAGTGATAATGTATTCATTATTTTTCCATTTAAATAAATGAAGTCGAATATTTAAAAATTACGCTTAGTAATCATTCTTTAACAGCTATGATTGAAGGAATGGTGCTGATTCTAGAAGATGAATGTGTGGTGAACACTATTAAAGTTTCTGAATTTTACACTTTTAAGTCTCGTTGTAAGGGGAACCTATTCGATTGTTTTCTCTCAGTTTGATATTATTGTTTAGTACCATATCTTAGCTTTAAAATAAATTGTCCCAAATACTTTTAACATTTTTTTAAAGCGAAGATACATCATTTTAAATACATGTGTTCAAAATTATCACATTTTGTGTGCCATAGTGACTCTGCATAGCATATTTTTAGGCAATAGATAATGTCATAATTTTCCACACAAGTATTCAAAATGGTATATCTTAGGTAAAAAAAATTCTCAGAAATGTTTCAGAAGTTTATCTTAACGGTGGACATTGTCTTTTAGGCAGGCATGCCACGACCATTGATTAAAAAAATCTCACAAATGTTTCTGACAGTTTGAATTAAAGGTGGGCACTGTGTTTAAGGTTTGGTGCCAACCACAATGACTACTGCAATTGCTGTGGCTCAGTTGAGCGTTCAACATCTTCCATTTTAATGACAAGGGCTCAGGAGCGGACAATTCACAATCCTAGGTCCGCAATTCCTACTTCACATTTCAGAAGTCTCTGAAATATAGATTACTTTCTAACTCAAATTTGTGCTACTTCTAACCCACCCAACATTTGGAAGATAATTTTCACAAAAATAACCATGATGAGTCGTTTTCGACCCCTTTTGATGATGAAAAAGAAACGCCTATCATGTGCGATTAAAAGAGACTCGAAAATGACTGATGAATATGGTCTAAATGTGATTTAGTATAAATACTTCTAAAACAACGACTCTCAAATGACTCGAAAATGATTCGAAACTGATCAGAAGAACGGGTTAAAAAGGACTTCTTCAAGAAGGGTACCATTTTCTTACGACTAAAGTATCATTTATGATCAGAAAATGAGCGTATTATTGACGATTTTGGTCAGCCCTAAGACTCGAAAAAGACTCGAATGAGATCAGAAATTACATAAAATGTTTGCTGGGCGCTGTCGAAAAATAACCTCTAAGGCTTTATGGAATTACAAATGCACCTATTTTTAATACAAGTAAAGAAGCTTTACCGCTTTTATCAGCTCAACCCATTGGTAATTCTTTTAGTATCAAAGAGAGTTAAAAAAGTAATATAGTTTCCACACAAAACGCGCCTAAATAGCTTCAAATTATGCATTATAGGCAACATTAAGCTCGAATTCCGTAGACAGATTTATGTTCATCACGTAAAAACAATCTAAAGTCACCACCAGCCCTTCAACATACTGAAAAGGCGAAATTTTGTTGCCTTGTGTTATCAAACATTCGCTTAATATTAACTGATAGCCAACAAAAACACCAGAGCGGTACTAGTAAAACAGGGTTCCCCAAGAAGAGACGCCCTCTGTCTGTTTCTGGCACTCACTGATGCATTCGGAGAGAAATGTCTAGTGTGTACAATGTTCCAAGCTTCAAGATTTAGCAGAATAAATTTGGATTGAACATTTTTTTTGTCTAAGAAATGCTGCAAATATTTAAAACAAGAGTTAAACTCGAAAAACTGTTAAGAAAATATAAGAAAACTAGATGATATATTTTCCGCTTAGTTCAGCTGATCCTATCTATACCGGACAAGGCAGTATTTTTTTTACCCACTTTAACAAATTGTCAGTTCCGACCACTGTGCCCTGGTGCAAACGAATCCCATATGCATATTCCTTTTTCTATTCTGTTGCCATCATTAAATCTCGTATGAATCCACACAAATATCTTGATGTGAGAAATACAACAACAACAAAAAACCAAAAACAAAACTACGTGTATTCCAATTCATCAAAGCAATTGAAGAAGACAAAATGAAAATAGGACAGGGCTAGGACTCTAGCCTAAGGTTTCTCAGAATAATAACAAAAGATGATGAAAGAAATATATAAACTCTAATGGGTTAAACTACATACAACATATATACAACAAAAGATCATAGCACGAAGCACTCGAAACCAAAACCACAAAAATAATAATACAGAAAACGTTCATTAGACAGACAATATCTATAGAGATTGGGAATGGCTTGACCAGAAATTGGCGCATCAAAAGAGGAGAAAGAAAAAACAAAAGCAAAACAAAACAAAACATACCAAAAATCTTACAGCTGTTTAACATATTGTATATGTGTGTGTTTGTATATGTGTAATAATATTAAAACAACTGCAACATTTAAATGTAAGACTCACTGTCTCTCTCTCTCTCTCTCTCTCTCTCTATCTAACTGTCGCTCCATCTATTTCTCTCTCTCTCTCCATCTATCAAGAAGAAGAAAAGATTGAAAGAGAAATGCAGCATAAAATTGATAAAACTGAACAAATTGGGATCAACTTATATTTAAAATATAAGATTAAATTATAAACTCTTAATTAAGATGTTTGAATCTCAGCCCTTAAATTTAAAACAAAACGTTGAAAAAACGAAAACAAAAACAAATTGTGCCAAAGAAATTGAAAGACAAACAACTGGCCAAACAAAAAAGAGCACAACACACAACAGAAATGTTTTATGTTTTTGCTTTATTCCGGGGGAACAACACATAGGAATTATACGAATTTCAATGAATTTTCATTTTCCAGCACTTAAAGGAGCTTATTTAAAATGAGAAGAAGAACAAATAGGAAAACACACACAACCACACACACACAAGCAAAATACAAAACCGCACTACTTAAATAAATATAACAAAAAAAATACTGCTAAAGTGTGCCAAAGCAAATAGGAGAAGAAAACTACAGGAAAACATAAAAGGTTAATCAACATGCCTGAGCTGAGGAGAGATTGAAAACACAAGAATTTTATGGCATACTTTTAGGCCGACACTTGAAATATTTGTTAATAATTTTGCACATTTGCTCCACACACGAGAGATAAGTCTGATAAGTAATTGCCCGGCCACTTATGGCATCGGGCGACCCTGTAGGCAAAATGATATCGTAAGATGGGCTCGATTCAGGTATGGTTCGTAAATTTCTAGAATTTCGACTTAGACTTGTGTCTTGAACTTAATCCGAGTTGCTTTCATGGATACATGGCTTACAATGGGAAATGTTTCGGGAAATCTCCGTCACGTTCAAGATTAGAGTTTTGTGTTACTCACCTCGAACCTTCTATGATATCAAGGCAAATTTCCATTTCTTAGTTTAACAAACATTTAGTTTGTGATCGAACAATGGATTTTATTATTATTTTATTTATTTTCAAATGTATATTCGAAATTTGTTGATGTTTCGTTGTTTAATATGAAATATTTTAAATTTCCCATTTCATTATAAAACAAGCACGTCAGCTTAAGTCGCCAACAACTATCAATCTCTTAGACAGTTTAGGAGGAGTTAAGTATTTCTAAATAGTTTGTTTGCAGACTTATTATCATTGATATATAATATATGTAGAATATGAAATTACATCGTCTTTTCATTTGAGCATCTTCTATTTTTGATGTGCTGTGTATAAGTCGAGCTAACTGAAAACATATTGAAAACCTGAATATACACTGAAAGACAGAATAGAGAATTTCACACTTGGATCAAAAAAAAATTGTAAATTTTACACTTGGATAAAAAATTTTCTATATGAAACATACGTTAGGTATGAAATCTCTTGATCCACAAACGAGTTTCTGGATCCAAGTGAACAGACAACAAAGCCGTGAACATGGGACTCAAGATGAACACAAACTTGTGGAATAATATTTCCGATAACAGTTTAATGAAAACGTAAAAACTTGATTAATGCTGATATTATTCCGTTTTGGAGAACATTTTAACCGCAACCGATAAAAAAATTTCAAAGATTTGCTGCAAGGTAATAAATAGATCTCACAGTCTGGAGAATCTAATATAATCCAAGAATCAAGATGATAAACGTTACCAAAAACACTGAAAGAACCGCGTCACTTTAAAAAACATATTTTTGAGAACATACGAACTTGATTTAATTTGATTTACTCCCGTTTTTGAGAACATTTAAAGCTTAGCTTAGTTTGGGTTAATAATGGATCTCACATTCTGGGATTCGAATAGGGGGACCAAAATTATTTGCAAGCCACTGGATGTGCTGTTGATTCACCCATATTACATAAAATCAGAGACATCTCTTTACATTAACATCACCCCACCTAAGTTGGTTCTTTTTGGTCTTTTAGAAAGCAAATTTCGATCCCTGTCCGTTACATTGTTTCAGCAGTTTTCATTGGTGAACGTTTAGACGATAATAGTGTAGCAAGCCCAATGTACCGCCCTCTATTAGTTCTAGGGTGGGATCGCCGCTCACGTTAGCCAAGAGCATTGCGGGTGCATCAATCTGTCACTGGGGGTTACCAACGGTGAGTCGACAGTCATGGCCCCAAAATCAAAGTAGAGCTCTGGCCTTTCAAAGAAGCCCGAAAATGAATGTCGCAATCGTCGAAAAATCGATTCAAGACCTTTTGTTCTAAACGAACAACTACTAGAATGGTCTAGCTAATTACATCCCTTACGCACTTCTAAAGGGCTTTCAATACTTTTCTATGTGGTGGGAAAGTGGAGCTAAATTGTTCTCATATCAAGAACATTTCAAACATTTGCTCTTCAAAATTTTCAACAACTATTTTGAAACCGATTATAGCTCGAATTCAATTTGACTCAGCCGAAGTTTTGAAACAAAAAAGTATTTCCTACTAAGCCTACTTTTTAAACCTACATTTCCTATTGTGACCACACATTATAGTTTTTCGACCAATGATGATTTCCATGATGAAATCATGGAAAAGTAAGGAAAACTTTTAAATAAAAAGTCTGATGATGCTACCTTTCAAAGCAAAAAAGTTTTTCTACCTGAAACTAGTTTTTCGACCTATCGTTCCTATGGCAGCAATATGCTATAGTTGTCTGATCCGGTCGATCTCGACACATCTGCAGCGTTTTTGTAATGCAAGACCTCTTAGGAAACTTACGTAACTTCGTGAAGATAGCTTCCAAATTGAAGGAGGGGAAAGCAAAGAAACAGACAAATCAACTCAGCTCGTCAATCAGAAGAAATTTATATATCTTGTATGTAATCGGAAATGCTTCATTCCAGGCGATACAATCATCTCGACAATTTTAATAAATACGCGACTTATAATTTCCAGAGAATATGTATATTTTCGGGCTGGGTATGGTGCAGCGGGTAGTGTGTGTGCCTGCTGTGTCGAAAGTTCGATCTCACCTCTGGACATCTAATGGAAAAGTTTTTTTCTTTAAAAACTGACATACCCGGTCACCTTCACCAGCTACTGGCGATAGCTTTCAATTAACTAGCCATGAAAAAGCTTTTTTAACATTGCCCGTAGGATTCAGCGTTAAACTGAAGATGACTTTCTCTTTTGCGAAAATTATAATCACACAAGCCAATAGATTTAGAGACGCTCGGCTGCTTTGGCCTTTCAGCTATGTTTAGCCTTAATAAAAAATTTTCTTGGAGAACATAAAATAGGCATAGTTAAAGTTTTTCAAATGCAATGACTTTGCTTAGATGATGGTTTAAATTGCTTTTGTAAGTTTGAACTGCTAGTAAATGTATTTAAGGGAATGGCTCCTTAGCTCAACAATTAAGGTCATTGATTTCCATTAAATAACCTACAATGATATGAGTTTAGTCTTCTTAAAGCGGTGTAGGTTGTCTTTGCAGATATTTCAAGTGACTTGCGTTTCTAGCGTAAGCACGATTTGTGTGATGGTACTCACTTTTTGAAGATCAACTTCCAGCCAAGGAGCAAAATCTTGATAAATCAAATTGTTGACACGAGTTCCGAACAATTTGAACGAATCGGCTTTACTTTATGGTAGCAAAAATATAGTTTACAATTAGGGAAAGAATCTATAGTGTCAGCTGTTTGCGTCTCCACTTTCAAACTTGTTAAGAGAACAGCTGTGCATTCTCAGGAAGCAGCTAAATTGGCATGGGTATTATAACCCCTACAAGCTGCTACAAAAACCAGAAGAAAACTCAAGAGGGCTTGAGTGAAATCACTCAAACTTCTAAGATGCGATTTACAAACATTCAAGTGTTAAGTTCAGGTGACAAAAAGCTTTCTGTAGAAAATAAGAAATCGTACAGCAATTTTCGAATCTTGCTGACATATTGAATATTTCGTTATCTAGTTTAAAACTAGTATTTTCTTAAAATTATTTCAAAGGAATTTTTGTCTTGAAAAATGATTCTCATGTTTCTGATGGAACGAATGCCAAGGGCCAATTACTTATCAAGCGACTCTCGTCTTATAAACCCCTCTGATTATTTTGCATAATATCACAATTAACTAAAAACAAAAAAACATAAACAACACAAAAACAAACAAAAAAACTAAAAGCATATTTACAAAATTGAAGAACAACAACTGCAAGGCAATCATATAACTAGAGCTTCAATAAATAAAATGAACAAAAAGTGTAAAAATGCTTAAAAAGAAAACACGAATAAAAACTGTTTTTGGAAAAATATATTTGCGTTATTATTGTGGTTGAAAAACAAAACAAAAAACAAACACGAAGTTAGTGCCAATTATTTTAGAGCAAATTTGTTTGTTTCTCACCATTTTTTAAAATTAAATTAAAAATCACAGGAGAACAGTTGGTTTCATAACCACCAATTTTTGGGAAATTTTCGAACCAAAACGAAAAAACTAAAAACAGAAACGCTTAGTTTTGGAAGTGTGTAGTGTAGTGGTAGGAAAATGCGCAAAATACCAAAAACTGTAGTTTTGACTTTTATGTTGCACACACAAACAAGCTCGAAATGAAGCACTGAAATGGTAAACTACATTTAATATATAAAACTACACAACAAAAAGGGTAAAACGAAAACGAAAACAAAACAGAAATAAGTGAAATCTAATCTTGTTTATCTGTGTACAACAATAATATTGAAAATGAAATAAATAATTCTTAAATGTGTATTACAATTCTATACAAGCAAAACAAAAAACCAAAAAAAGGTAAAACACACACTTATGGACATTTGCAGAAAAATATAAAAAAACAAAAAACCAGTCAACAATGACTCAAAGCCATATTAATCCATTATAGACATATGTTAAACACATAGTACATACCGAAAACAACAACAGCAACAACAACACACACACATACAACATAATCACACAACAATAATTATTAAACAAACAAGAAAAAGAATATTCGCAAAAATGTACAAGCAAATGGTAAAAAGTTGAAATAAATAAAAGAAAAACACAAAAAAAAATGCAAACATTATTTACAAAACAAAAATCATATTTACAATTCTATATAAATTATATTTAAAATGGTATTTACATATATATGAAAATCAACAAAAATCATTGTGTATGTACCTAAGCACAAGCATAGAAGATGATATATGCCAACGCACTGAAGTCATGTCTGTCCCGATCTAAAGTATCTAGGAAAATGCCACAATGACAATTTTGTATCTTTCGATCCGAAATGCTGTTGCCACAGCCTACGGGGCAGAAATGACTTCCGTGCCTTGTCCATATCTAAATTTGTCTTGGGTATGTTACGATTTAACATAGAGTGCAAAACAGGACAAAACTGACACACACATACACACATACAGACAAACATACGCATCGTACATATGTTAAAGAAGAAGTTAAGTGCATTATAATTGAATTTATAGATTTAAAGTGAATTAAACTGATTATTATTATTATAATTATAATTAAATTATTACCAAGACAGTGCATATGTATTTATTCACCAAAACTCATATACATCTATATAGATATATATATATAAATTATATAAAATCATCTAAGTCTATATACCTAATATACAAAGCATATACCGCTAAAGAAATAAACAACACATTTGGTTACGATTTTAACACACACACACATACACACATTATCACACCACTATCATACCATAACCATATCACCGGACACAACAGATTTTTGAAAATTCACTTTCAACTTGTTGCGTTCACTTAATAAATGTTTTTGAGTCAAATTTTTACTTCAAAAGCAGCAAGGAAACAAAACACAAAAACCAAAAAAGAATCCGAGTAAATAGAGAAAAAAACATAACCATAACAAAAATGAAAGCATTAGGAAGAGACTTTCTGTATACATATATATATATATATACTATATATGTATGGGTGTCAAGAGAAACATTTGCAAATGAAAATTTAACACAATGTATCACCAGAAAAATAAGGGGATAGATGATAATAAACAAACAAACCAAAACAAACAAAAAACACAAAAAAAATGGAATTTAACACAATTTTTGAATTCATTAAATAAAGGTATGTGTTTAGATATATTCAAAACAAATATATTAATCGACTTTTAATCTGTAAATGGGAATGGGAATGGGCAATGTGTGGGGATACATTTGAATAAATGGAATGGATTGAAAGACAAAATGGTGCTGCTGTCCCTATTCAGCGGGGGATGGGAGATAGGACCAGTTTCACATCTTCTAAAAAGCGGATTAAATTGTGCTTTGTGGCTGATAAAATCCGAATAAACTCTGTTATTTTTAAGTTTATGTAACAGATGGGGCCAACTAGAAGATTTCAAATCGGCTCTTTATTGTAAGTCTATCTGATACATAGCACTTTTTTGGAAGAAAGAAGTTTTTATACCCTTGCAAATGCTCGCTTAAATATTTTCAAAAATGCCCTTTTTCCCATTTTCCGACCGCTATACGATAAAGTCATCCGACTTGGCCAAACATTTGTAAAATTATGTGAAACAAACAAATACAAAATTGCAGGAAAAACAAAAAAGTTTTTCTAACTAAAACTGCTTTTCAGACCTATCCTTTGTATGGCAGCTATATAATATAGTTATCCGATTTTAATAAAACTTGGTAGAATTATAAAAAAAAACATAGTAATCCTACGATTACAAAGTTTGGAGACGTTTCCGTTGAAAAGAAACAAGTTTTTCCCACTAAAACTAGTTTTCCGATCGATTATTCCCATGAAAGCTATGGGATATGGTCATCCGATCCGGTCGGCTCCGACATATTAGTAGTGTGCAGCAAAAAGAAGACTATGTGCAAAATTTCAGCTCGAAAGCTTCAAAACTGAGAGACTAGTTCGCGTAGAAACAGACAGACAGTCAGACGGACGGACGGACGGACAGATGGACGGACAAAGCTCAAACGACTCCCTGATCAATAATATATATGGTTTATAGGGTCGGAAATGAATATTTCAATGCGTTGCACACTTCTGGGCAAAATTATAATACTCTTTGCAAGGGTATAAAACTGTCTTTGAAGAATTGTGACTAATTATACTCTGTACCGTTGGTACACAGAGTATTATAAGTTTGTGCAAAAGTATTGAACATAAAGAATGAAGCATCTCCGACCCTATAAAGTATATATATTTTGATCAGCATCAACAGCCGAGTCATGTCCGTCTGTTCGTATGAACGCACAGATCTCAGAGATGGTGAGGGATAGAGGTTTGACATGTATGGGACATATGCTTCTTATGTCTGCAGGCAGATCAAGTTTATTTTCAATTTTGGCCACGCCCCCTGCCGCCCCCGCAATTTAGAAAAAACGTCATATCTCCCACAGTTTTAAAGATAGGTGGGTTAGTAAAGATATCTTATCGATTAGCCAAAGGAATGGTGAAAATTGGAAGAACGGTTTTCGAGTTATGATCAAAATACTGTTCGATGCTGCAGCGCAGAAGCAGCACTGCTTTCAGCTGCTACTGCAGCATCAATATTTATGCTGAGCGTATAATTTTGTTGGTACAGAGTATGCTTTAGTCGGGCTTGACCGACTTTCTTTCTTGTTTTTAGACTTAAAATGCCAAAGATATATAGGATAAGAAGTCTTAATTTTAGAACATATCTTTTTATCTTTAAAATATTATTAGCAATGCTCTCTCATTTTATCATCTCATCTCTTTCATGATGAATAGCCATAGCAGCCAACTCATTTAAGCGGTTGTACAATAAAATAGGAAATTCAAAATCATGTGTAGGTTTGTTGAATCGTTATAATACGCTTTTAACTAGAAAACGTTCTTTCTAGAGTTGCGGTTGTTATTGACGGTGATGCTAATATACTGAACAACTTCAATATTTTTGGAAAATATTCTTTTTGGTGCTACTAGCACTTCCATCGAATATTTTGGTTGAGAATGGCCTCTTCGCATGAAATATTTTTTCTAAATTATAAGCTTGCTAAGAACAGCAGGTGGCCCATTATCCAAAAGTTCTTGGTAGAGTTCAATCTTTTTGACAATTTGATTGTCCTCATGCTCAAAATCTCCTGAATCATTATTGAAGAGCTCAGAAATCCCTTTAAACCGGTCACAATGATTCCTATGAACGAGGAAGGAGGACGTCCAGAAATGGATTAAAAATTGTCACCCGAAAGAAAACTTCTGTTGACTTGTATGCTTTATGATGTGCTGCTGTGCTAGCAACTTATTAAGAGCTATGGTATAAAAAAAACATTTAAAATACATTTTTTTGACGAAACTGCTTAACACTTTACAATACTTTTAATGTATAATTGTTCAGTAACATTTGAAGTATTTTTATGAATTTTCGTACGAAAAAATTTCAAGAAACAACAGAGTTTCAGCCACTTTAGGTAGGCCATGTCATGAATTAAACCCCTTACGGTAACCCGGATTGCAAATCGTCGTATCATCCGAAACATATGGGATTATTAGTTGTGTTTTATGAACTATGTTTTTAATTTTTTGTACGGTTCTTAAAGGTAAAAATACGTTTTTTAGACTAAAAAATGCTTCATTTTATCGCTGTAAAATCGGTTGGAAGCAAAAAAATAATCAAGTAAGGGCGCTGCAGTCGCGTGTTCCGACCACAAAATACCCTGTTCATTTGATTTCATTTATTTGTTTTTGAATTTTAGAAGATGAATGTAACCGGTTTTTGTAACAAAATTGTCATCCTAAATGTAGGCAACGCTTTTTTCTATTCCTGAACAACAACTGGGGGGAGTGCTCTTATCAGCTCAACTGTTTCGCTTTTTTCAGAATAGATAGATATTGGGCCTACGAGGCTCTAATTTGAAAATTGTGGATCTGACGGTTTTTTAGGTCTAGGATGTCTAGAGGAGGTCTTGGTTTTTTTGGGGATAAAAGGGGGACGGGGTGAAATTTTCCAAATCTGAAACAAACTTGATCTGCGTACAGCATAAATCTACCTTCATGCAAAAATTTGTGGCTCTATCTCTTATATTCTCTGAGATCGACGCGTTCATACAGACAGACAGACGGACGGACGGACGGACGGACAGACGGACAGACGGACATGGCTATATCGACTCGGCTATTTATGCTGATCAAGAATATATATACTTTATGGGGTCGGAAATGTTTCCTTCTCCCTGTTACATACATTCGCAGGGTAAATAAAAGGGCATCGTTGGCTGGGAGTCAAGTATATATTATTGAAATTCCAAAATTCCAAACAGATCGGCCAACAAATTTTTGAGTTATTAAGGTCGGGTATTTCAGACGCTATACAAATATTCTTGATCAGTATCAACAGTCCAGCAAATTTTTGATCTCATTCAAGGCTTTTCCGAGTCGAGATTCTGATTAAAATAGTCGTAAATGCGCTTATTTTTTGATCAGAAACAGTGTTTAAGTCAGGGCTTGAAACCTAAGAAATTTTTCGGATCTACGGTTCGCTAGCTCGGACCATAATTTACCAATGGTTAAGGTTCGAAAATTTCAGGTTAGAGGTTTTTGGGCGAGTGTTTTGGTTCGAGCCTTGGTTCAACCCATGCTTGACACAAAATTAATATAAACAAAAAGTAAGTCGGTCAAGCCCGACTGCGCTGCAGCAGCAACCATTCATCCGACCTTCACTACTTCTTTGGTAGATCAATAAGTAAACCTGATTACTAAATATGTCTAGAAAGTACGAACCATGTATCTTTTAAACTGTGGGAGATATGACGATTTTTCTAAATTGCGGTGGCGGGAGGAGGTGCAAGTATAAGAAGTTTTTGTCTTTTACACGTCAAACCTCTATATTTTACCATCTCGGAGATCTGTAAGTTCATACGGACAGACAGAAGTTTCCTGCCCATTTTCGCTGAACCGAACCGAAATTTTCGTTTCGGAAAGGTTCGGATTCAGCTTTTATTTCTAAAGCGGTTCGGTTCAAGGTTCGGCTCACATAAAATAAAGAAAATTCCGGGTTCGAAACGGTTCGGTTAAAACCCGGTTCGCAGCCCTGGTTTAAATTTAATCGGATACTTCGGTTGGGAGAAAATAGTACCCTAGCCGCGACTCTTTTTCAAGAAACGTTTTTAACCCATTCTTCTGTTTCGTTTCGTCTAATTTCCAAGTCGTTTAGGAATCTTTTTCGATACTAAGTCAATTTCGAGTCACATTTGCTTTATGTTTGTTTTCTGTCTTTGTCACGCTCCCCCAGTTTTATATGAAAGTCGGTCAAGCCATGCTCTAACATACTCTGTTACAACAAAACAATACGCTCAGCCTAAATGTTGATGCTTCAGTAGCAGCCAAATAATAATCAACAAAATCAAAGCATTGTCTGTTTATGTCCACAAAATGATGTTTTGTCAGTATAAAGGGGCTATTAAGAAATGTTTCATCGTGGCTTTTGTACAGAGAGTAATAAGTGGAGAGAGAAACGAAAATTCCTACAATATATATAATCGGAGTTTTAATGGAAACAATATTACCAACCTTAAGAGACACATTATCGAGCAACACAATTTTATGTACAAAGCAGAGTTGAAGGAAAATTAGAAAAGATGAGCCAAAATGACAAACTTTTTAGTGCAGATGAAGTAAAAAGTGATGGTTTAACTCTTCACCACTGAAAAAATGACTTGCGGCTAAAGTTGTTCCTAGACTGCAAAGAAAAAACAAATGAAAGCATTTTGATGATAGATATTGCACCACTGCATAATAGAGAACTTCGGGGGGTGAACGCTCAATACTATGCAGATAATGTCATCAAAAAAATAACACGGCCTCAGAGCTGAAGAAAACTCATAGTGCGTTTAGTTTTAAAATGGAAGTTGACAGCATTTTAGAAGAATTCCAAATAAGTGACAAATAATTTGCAATTAAAATCGCTAATTTTTCTGGTGAAGTTGAAAAATCTTTGTTAAGATGCGTGACGTACGTACAATTTAAACATCCAAATATGGCAGAGAAATGGTAAAGTAAACAGTTGGCATATGCAACGAGTACCTTTTATTTAGTGTAAAGCCATGGTCATTCAAACCCTTTTTAGCAGCAAAATATTTTCTCAAAGTAGGTGAACATTTGTGTTGACGATATATAAGATAATATAATTAATGCTATATGATAAATATATAAATTTTGTCGATTTGTAATAATGGTTGGAACACAAAAAATAACCCTAAGAATTTGGAGTTCTATAAATTTTCAAGATGAGAACTTATTATGAAACGTTGTGTGCATAATTTCAATATCACATTCGAGCTGGAGTCGTGTCGATTTCGGAAATAAGAATAAAAAGAGGGCAAAAAATAACTAAGGGGAGCATGAGAACAAACTAGAGCAAATAGAAATAGAAAAGGAAATAATCAAGGACTGTAAATAAAGTGTAATTGTAGATTTTTCATCATCAATGGTCAAGACTTGGAGTACCCGTATGAAAAAATGTATCATAATAAAATACAATTTTATTTCGGTAATCTATGCATTTCCGCAATGATTTTTATTGTCCGATTTTTATTTTATTGCTCATGATCGATATTGATTATTGTTCCGAGTATAAGATATTTACCACAGAGCTAGAAAGCATGTGGACGAAGCATTCGAAAGGAAATTGGTTAAGTAGATATTAAGAAAGTACAAAATCAGAATGAATTATAAAAGATGGCAGTAGGATGTACTAACAACACCAAAAAAATTGAAACAAAATGAAAATTTCTGTTAAGGTCTTTGCTCTACACAAGCCGGCCAACGAATGAGCTGCTAAATCAGTGAATTTTTGCCAGGTCAACTTCCCTGCCTACTGAGATTCTGCCTGAAATGAAATTTTGTGGCATTCAATTGAAGGGTCGGAGATGCTTCCATCTGGATGTTACAAACTTTAGCACAAACTTATAAGTTGCTTTGAATGCATCGTCTTCAAGTTATGCTATTGGAAAGATCAGATAGAGCAAGCACTTGCACTGGTCAATTGTTGTCTAATGGAGTAGACGTGCTTTGATAACTCTCCGGTTTATGTGTAAGCTTTAAAAATCAACGAAATTATTAATGCTTCATAGACTCGATGTATCAAATATCGATGTGGAAAATTAAGATTTTTGATATAATCCATTTTGAGAAATATCGTTAACTTAAACCCACAATTTTTAGATTGTTCGAAACTCCTAATGAACCCTATCTGATTTTTTCGATGTTTGTAGCCGTGATATAAACTCTCATTCATTTCTTCCTTTTGGCGATTCTTTGCAAGCTGTTTTCGATTTAAGGTTTAAAATATGTGATTTCTCGGACTCTAAAATGAAATGGTTGGGACTAAATTAAAAATGTGAAAGTGTTCTTCGTAACATTTAAATGAGGTATTACTGTATTTTACAGAAGATTTTAGAATTTGTATGCGACAAGATAAACAAGTTGATTAGAAATCGTTTGGGTTTATGAAATTTAACACATATTTTGTAAAATGGATGCCACAATTTACTCCAAATTTTGACGGTATCCCACTCTGAATATCACTTTTATATATCTGCTGCGCTGTTAATACAAACTCCTTTCGAAATATTGCCAAAGAAATGGTAAAGATGGGATGAGCTGTAGCCAAGAATGTTTACTGCATCTGTGCAGTCGCAGCGCTGCTTACAGCTGGAACTGCAGCATCCAACTTTATACCGAGCATACACTATCTTTGATATAGAGTGGAACTAGGCGCGTGACTGATTTTTCCGTCCAGCTACGAAGGATTCACGAAATAGAAATATGTTTACGAGCAGTTCACTCGTACAATTTTGTAGAGTTATGCGTAATTCACGAATCTTGCACGATGCCAGGAGGCGTCACGAATGTTCACGCACTATTAAAATGCATATCCTTAGAAATTAATGCATACAACAACCGTGTATTTTTCCAATTAATTGCAGCTGCCATAGAGATGTATTCTCTTTATCTTTTTCGGATAACGTTTTGGGACGATCTTTTATTAGCTACTACAAATTCAAAGTCAAAAACAAATTGTAACTTACAAATTTTAAATACGAACCAATCAATTATGTCGGGTTAGGGAAATGAGTTTGTGTGAGTGTGTGTGTAACAGAGAACGGCTTCGGGTGATTGCAAAACGATCATAAATAATCAACACCCGAATCCACATGTCTTTGCGTTCAATCGTTCATCTTGCTCACTTACTTATATTCTCCATTCAGTTTTGTTCATTCAAAAACATCAACCCTAGTTGGCCTAGTCTGATTACAATCATGCTCATCTTCAATCTGCTCGAATCGGGTGTTTGTTCGTTTGACTCAACAACGAATTTGCGTTCATTACCTCGTATGAGTTTTAACATACGCTAACACAGCGCTGCTCAGTGTGCTGCTGGCAGAGAGAGCGAGTTTGCCATGTCATTTTTAGCTAGGAATCCCAAATGGAGAGAACAGAAGACTGTGTTTGTATTGGTGAACAAGAGAGACGACTTGCGTGCAAGCATAATCAATCAGCTCAAATTCACTCAACCGCAGGAAGCTGTTGCCGAAATGATGTGTATTTTGCTCAAGGCTGAGTTTCATTCTCACCGATTGAAGCGTTCTCTGGTATGACAACGAGTTAACTCAACGGCATGCTTTGTTGATTGATTAATTGTGAGTGGAATTTTTTGTGTATGATGAAATCAAGTAAAAAGTGATTTTTGCAGTTCTCTGGTGTGTAAGCATTCTTCAAAAAATAAATGAAAAAAATTAATAGGAAATTTTGTAGTCGGGGCACTCGACTGCTGCGCCCTTGATGTATATACAATTTCGTAATTTCACAAACTACAATTGTTTCTGCGATTCTGCAGTCAATTTGCATCTAACAGCCTATGAAATAAAACACTTCTTGAAATGACAAGAAATTAAGGAAATTATCTAATTTCTGCCAGACGTTTCTCCATTGGATTTTGCCTTTCATTTCAAGTCAAATCTTAAAAATGATAACATTCGACCCGAGTGGACTTGGTATTTCGTTTTCGACATTCTCTCAGTGCCAGTAGTGTTATTAGAATAACCAAAATATCAGATAGGTAAGTAATTTGTTTATTTATAGATGAGCTTCCGGAAAACCCCAAGAATCTGGAAAAAGATCCACTTGACTGCGAGGTATTTAATTGGGGCATTCCACGCTCGTCAACCAGAGCTTCAAGCGGACAGCCATCTGGATCGCGCCCTTAACTTTCCAGCTTGGCATCAGCGAGCAACTTTCGTTGGATGAGGAGCCAGCCAAGAAGTAAGCGCAGAGAAACTACCCAACAGCTTTCACCTTTCTAAGAAGCTGTAGTGGCAGCTTCAAAGAAGAGGACGGAGAAGCTCAAGCGCATTGGTGTCGAACTGCTTGAAGTCTTGGAGCGCATGAAGGACTAATACAAAAAAGACAAATATTTTAGCTTTATATTAATTGTGATGTTGAGTCTTATGGTATGATGTATGGGCGCGACTAAATAATTTATTATGGAGGTCCGATTGTCCAGTCCCTTGCCTATTCTGCGAAAGCAATTACCACCACTCTTCTTGCCTTGGACAGGGCGTGGTTAAATGTTTTAAAATCTGTAGCCAAATCATAAACAAAATCAAAGCATCGTCTGTTTTTGTCCACAAAATGATGTTTTGTCAATGGAAACAAAACAAGAGACGTTTGCTTCTGGTTTTTGTACAGAGTATAATAATTGGAGTGAGTTCTGTTCCCATCTGTTCTGTGTTTTGGAAGCCAACATAACGGTTCGTAGGTGCGATTTATTTCATCCAGAATTATTTGAATTTTCAGTCCGAGGAAAATAAAAATTCCTACAGAATATGTAATTGGAGTTTTAAGGGAAACATTATTACATAATGTGTTTAACTCTTCACCACTGAAAAAATGCCTTTTGCGATATATAATGTAATATAATAAACAAGGCTGCAAACCTTTAAAATTATCCATGAGGTTCGGTCCGGGGGTTCGAGCCCATTGCAAAATCCAATGTTCGGTTCACGGTCGGGTTCTTGGAACCCCTGAACCCAAGTTCTGGTTCGAACCATGGTTCGCTGGCAACTGACTAATACGTTGAAAATGAAACATATATACCTTCTATCCATTTGCTTATTCATAATGATCATTACTTAAGTTATTTCAATTATCAAATCCATTATATGACATTAATAGTTTTTAAAAACTTCTAAGTTTAGGTTAATTAGCATTATATCTTCCAAGAGCTGTTCATCTATACTAGCTCTTAAATCAGAAAGAACCAACTTATGTATTGAAAATGCTCCTTTAACTGATACCCGAGTTTCTGGTACAGCTCGTATAGTAAAACAAGCAACATTTTTTAAGTCTTCGTTTTTATGACATTTCCAAAATCGTAAAACATTTGTCGATGGATGTGATCTTGGACAATCTTCGAAGGAAACTATATCATTTACAGATTTTATATTTGTTTAATGCTTTGAATTGCTTTCATACACTTCTCGTCTTTGCAATCAGACGTTGAGTCATTTATTGTCGAATTTTGAAAACTCTCATTAAGCATATTAAATTGGTGAACCGGTTCTCAGGGGTTCGGTTCCGAACCGGTTTGCAGCCTTCAAAATAAATTATATTTGATTAGTATTTAAATTTTGTAGAATTGGCATTATAAATATATGGTTGGAAAACAAAAGATCACCCTAAGAATTTACGAGTTTAGTTTTCAAGATGACAACTTAAAACGTGGTGTGCATAATTTCAATATCACATTCGTGCTAGAGTCGTGTCGTGTTGCCACAGCTTTCACTTCGGAAACAAGACTAAAAAAAGGCTAATAATAACTAAACGGAGTGCAACTGGAGCATGAAAATAAGCTAAAGCAAATGCAAATTGGAAAGGGAATAATCAAAGACTGTAAGTAATGTATAATTGTAGATATTTCATCCTCGATCGTCAACACTTGGACACTTGGAAAATGTATCATAATAAAATAAGATTTCATTTCGATAACCTATGCATTTCCGCAATGATTTTTATTTTTTGATTTTTATTTTATTGCTCTTGATCGATATTGATTATTGTTCCAAGTATAAGATATTTACCACAGAGCTAGAAAGCATGTGGACGAAGCATTCGAAAGGAAATTGGTTAAGTAAATATTAAGAAAGTACAAAATCAGAATGACAGAATGAATTATAAAAGATGGAAGTAGGATGTACTAACAACACCTCTTGTTAGTCGGGTATGAAATCAAAAAAAAAATTGAAACAAAATGAAAATTTCTGTTAAGGTCTTTGCTCTCCATAAGCCGGCCAACGAATGAGCTGCTAAATCAGTAAACGTTTGCCAGGTCAACTTCCCTGCCTACTAAGGTACTATAATATACTACTATACTATACTACAATAAGAGATGAAATGAAATTTTTCGTGGCATTCAATTAAAAAGGAAAGGTTTCAAATTTGAAGCAAGCAGACTCACGTCTAGGTGGCGCCATTTCCCAAATCTGAAACAAACTTGATCAGCGTACAGCACACGCCTACATTCATGCAAAAATTTGGTCTCTGAGATCGACGCGTTCATACAAACAGACGGACGGAGGGACGGACGGACATGGCTATATCAACTCGGCTTTTCATGCTGATCAGGAATATAAGGATATGCAATTGATTTATTGATTCAATTCGCAATTGCACTTGTCATTCCATTCTCCTTGTGTGCGGTGGCGCCAAAAAGCGAGGCAATTTTGATTGCGACTGCGCGGCACCAGTTGTCGTAAAATAAGTCTCGGATAAAGTATATATATTTTTGATCAGCATCAACCGCCGAGTCATGTCCGTCATGTCCGTCTGTCTGTCCGTATGAACGCACAGATCTCAGTGATGGTAAGAGATTGAGGTTTTACGTGTATGGGACATATGCTTCTTATGTCCGCAGGCAGATCAAGTTTATTTGCAATTATGGCCCCCCGAAATTTGGAAAAGAACGTCATATCTTCCACAGTTTCAAAGATAGATGGTTTGTTCCTTCTAGACATATTTAGTAATCAGGATTACTTATCGATCCGCCAAAAGAATGGTAAAGATCGGATGAACGGTTGTCGAGTTATGATCAAAAGACTGTTCGCTGCTGCAACATTTTAGCTAAGTGTATAATTTCGTTGGTATAGAGAATGTTATAGTCGGATTTGACCGACATTCTTCTTGTTGTTTTTAGATGGTTCCCCCTCTATGGGTCAGCCCCCTCAACCACGATCGGAAAAATATTGCCAGAAACGAGATCAGATCACCCCAAAACTTATGAAATGATACACATATTAAATTCATATCAGCTTTTATTTGAAAAAATATCAAGATGATATGATCGAGTCCAAATATCCCATTGATTTGAAAATAGTTGTGTTAAAGGGTGAAATTAGATAGTTTAATTGAACTTTTTGCAGATGAAGGCCGATTTGATCTTTGTTTTTCTGTGTACCCACCCCCCGATCAGAAAAATTTATTCATAGATTATATCACAGCCCACAAAAATCCCCGAGTAACCACATCAACGTTATTAATTTCTGCCCGTTCAGTTTTCCATTCTGTCCAACTAAGCGGCCTATCGCTCGTCAGCGATTAACGGATATAGAAGAAGCAAAGACTTTACATCTATAAATCTTTGGTAGAAGGCATTCGTCTTTTGATTTCTTTTAAAGCTGGTCAATAGAAGATGCAAAATTGTCTGCTTTTGACCCTCAGTAGTAGTAGCCTTAGCCTTAACACTTGGGTTGCCTGTCAAGGCTCTCTATTGAACATTCGAAGTTTTGTTTCAGTCAGACATATTGCCTCCACTGATAAATAAGTATAATTATTTTCAACCTGAATATTCGTATGAAATTTATCGAAAAAGTTGAACTTAGTCCAAACCATTCGAAATGCCGGTCATCAACGTCTCGCATACCAGCAACAACAAAAATTCGGACAATATGTCGCGTCACGCGATTTTACAGTGGCTGAATGGATTATTGGATAGTGATATACGAAAGGTGAACGATTGCTGCACTGGCGCTGCCTTTTGCCAACTCTTTCACATTATACGTCCGACTGCAATCAACTTGAAGCTCGTCAAGTTCACGACGAATCTGGAACATGAGTATATCCTTAATTTTAAGTGCTTGCAAAAAGCATTTAAAATAGAAAGTGTGGATAAAGTAATAGCCGTCGAAAGACTAGTTAAGGCCCATTTCCAGGACAATCTAGAAATGTTACAGTGGTTCAAAAAATTCTACGACATTAATCATTGCGAAGGTATGGCATATGATGCCCAAGCGGCCCGCTATTATGCCAAAATTGCGGTGGGCCAAGAGCTGAACAATAAGAGAACACTGTTGGGTAGAGCAGCATGGACCGCAGTCGGTTCGATGAGTTCAGTGAATCAAGCCGGTAAGACCCTATCGGAATCACACACCAAATATGCTGTTAAACTGCAGACCGTCAAGAAACCGATATTATCGAAAAAGGAAGCAGAAAAGGAACTGGACATGTATTCAAAAGTTAAGTCGAAAGGGCAGGCAGTTGAGGCCAAAAAATCAGAAGTGAAGCTGGACTTGGACTACAAGAGGGACCATACCTGGATGAAACCGAAAGAGGAGCTCGAAATAAAGACCAAAGGGAAGCAGCTAACGAAGAATCCAAATTGTCCTCAGGTGGAAACAAAGGTGGCCAAAAAATCTAGAATTCCAGTACCCCTTAAAATAGACCAAATTGGCGCCGTGATCCCAGACTCACTGACTCTCAATGTTCCAATAGCCAAAGCATCTGCGCCCAAAGAAAAAGGAGGGAAACCTTTATTTAAAGTCGATTCACAATTGCCTGGATGTGTTTCTTCACCATCTGAGCTATCCATTAAAAGTGTGTCATCAACGGCTGAAGCTGAATCGCCCGCCAGCTCATCTGTCAGCTCCTTTCAATTCAAGTCGCCTTCTTCGATTGAATTGCCGAAAATAAATCGTCAGTTCAGCTTATATGAGGAATTCCTGAAACAAAAGAGCGAAAATAAGTCGCCGCAAAAGAAGGAAGAGGTGGCACCTATCCCCAGCGGCCTTAAACCTAGACAGCGTTCTCCTTTACCCCTTTACCCGGATGTACCTTTACTCTCCCTCTGCGAAACCAATAAGAAGATAACTTTAACTCAAGATTGCAGCTCTTCGGATTCCTCTCGCACCCTCAAGTCGACCCAATCGATTGAGTTGCCAGACACGAAACATCGGACCACTTACTTCCAGGAATTTCTTACACAAGAGACTGAAAATGAAGTTAAGTCCCAACAATCAACCATATTCTCCGAGACGGAGAGTGAATACGAAGACTTCCCACCTATCCTCCGCGACTTTAAAAGTGAGCTGGATTCGCCTTTAGCCCTGAACTGGGATAGTAAGCTTGAGGAGAAACCCTTACTGCCCCACTGCGATACTGAGAAGAAATCACTTAAAACCCATGACTTGGACAACCAATCTTATTCATCAGACAGTTCTTCTGCCCCCTCCTCGCCCCTAAAGACGGCTTATTTGCGTAAGTCCAACTTAAATGCCAAATTTTTGGGACAAGAGAGGGAGAATATTGAAAAGGATATTTGGTAGAATTCATTACAAATGCACCATGTGACACCAGCAACAACGATACTGAATGTGATCCTTGTCCAGGAGGAGATGTTACCAGACTTGCAATAAAATCATTAGAAGCAATCACGCAATCCACAGGTTGCACTCAGAGAAAAAGTTAAATAATTTGGCATTTTTTAAAAATTAGCTCGTTAATTATCTTAAAATTGTACCGATTTTTACATCTTGATACTCAGGATAGCATTAAATTTATTTTTGGAACTTAAACAAAGTGCTCTTTATGTCTGCTGATTGAACGGTTGCCCTGAGGTGTAATTGCCGCCGCGTAGAAACTACAAAATTGGACACCTAAGAGTCGGTATGGGAAAAATTAGTCGAGGTATGTTAAACGAATTGTTCAATTTTTTTGCCATTTTCCAATGCTTGCTTCTGCTGTAGTTAAGGTGAAAATTATCAAGTTAAATCAATTCAAACAAATTTGATTGAAGGAATATTTCTTTTGTACGTCAGCAGACAACCAAATTAGACTTTTCCCAGTATATTGAAGGGATGGTAGCAGAGCTGGCATAAAATCGATGTTCATGGCACCGATTTTTTGCTCACTATTTTATTAAAACATTGATTAAAATTGTTTCATAAATTTGTCTGCAATAAATTCTTATTGCAGAAATGAAATCATTCATCTGTGACTTGATCGAACAAGCAGCAATGTAGGAAGTATACAAAATATGATAAAGCGGCCTAAAAAGAACTTACTTTATTTTACTTAAATTATATTTGCGTCTATCGAGACACATACTATGTTTCTACACACCAAATTATTCCTGATTAATGCCCTTCAAAAAATGCAAATTTTATTTCCTTAAGAACGAAAAATCGATAATCAGCACTGCATATTCACCTAGATTGTTACATAAGCCATGGGTTCCCAACAATATGTTGAGCTAAGACATGCTCAAGGCATATATAAACTAAAAACTTAACTCTTAAGTATAATTTCTAATAACGAAGTAGCACCCTTGAAAGGGCTTTAAGCATGATATATTATGTGTGCAAACTTTGCCAAACATGCGTTCCGACTTCATAGAGCTAGTTGTGAAACATAAAAATGCAGAGCGCAATTGGCAATTTCTTCGATTTCCTGTCGCATCATTCGAAAATTCCAAATCAATTTGTTATTCAAATCTTTCCATTAGATTACATTAAGAATATACTTTCCAGTGGGCAAACTCATCTGGGTGCAGATGCTTTTCGAAAAAATGCTGTGTTACAGAACTAGTATTAGTATTATATTATAGAAGGCATCGAGAATAGGAGTGTCACTTTCTTTTATCAGAATGTCTTCCAAAAAAGACACCAAGAAGATCAGAAATAGTTCATTGTTAGAATTGCATTAGGAGCCTCATAAGTGAATATGTGCCCTGCCCGACTTCGAAATACCAGTTTCTCAGGGGAATTAGTGTTTAATAACCTCTCCCTATGTTAATTAACAGAGCATTAACAGTTATTTAAATATTTCGACATTACGTAAGCAAACAGCGCATGCTATTCACATAATTATGCAACGTTTTTTATAACCTTTATAACTCTGCCATTTTTATCCGATCTTTATAAAAATGTTTGAAATTGTAGTAATTGGGCACATAAACTGAGAGCTCCATATCTTCTAGGGGATATTCACATTTTTGTATTGCTTGGCGGGAGGAGGCGTGGCCAAAATTTTAAATAAACTTGATCTGTGTGCAGCCAATACTAGTCTACATTTAAAATCTGTTTGCTCTAGCACTTCTAGTCTCTGAGAACTAGGTGTTCATACAGACAGACGGTCAGACGGTCATGGCTATATCAACTTTCCTATTGATGCTGATCAAGAATATATATGATTTAAGGGGTCGGAGATGCTTCCTTCTGGCTGTTACATACTTTTGTACAAACTTATTAGACTCTATGTACCTACGGTACAGAGTATACAAATATTCGCATCTCCAGATCACTGGTTCAAACCAAAAATAAGCAATGCATTCTGTTCAGGTTCAGAAATGTAAGGTTTGAGATTCATGGGAAAGGCTTCGGTTCGAACCTTGGTTCAGTTCATGCTTCATACAATATTAATCGTTTTCATGTTCTTTGTGCTCCAAAAATCGCATTCGACATACAAACTACACAAATCGTATGGGAATCTCGCGGTTTTTGGGTCGGAACCGGTTATTAGCACACATGGGAATATTCGATATACAATTTGCTGTTAAGTAAAATGAAATATCGTACTATACAAGAAAAATAATACCAAGTTAATGTTAGACGCGTGCCCTTGAGATATATTAAAAAAAGCTGTAGAGTCAAAAAGCTTAAATATCAGATCAGTGGGGATTTTATAAGTAATTCTAAACGTTTTTCTAGAATTTTTATTCCTCTGTTCTGCCCATTTTTGGTTCCAGTCTCACTAAACCCGACCATATAACAGAAGAAATCGCTAGGCAGACGGTAATATTTCTGTTGTTTATCAATCTTTGTTCAACCGAACCGAAGCTTAGCTTCGGAACAGGTTCAGGTTCCGCTTTTATTTCTAAGGAGGTCCGGCTTAAGGTTCACAGTAAAATGAAAGTTGACATTCCGGGCTCGAACCGGTTCGGTTTAAAGCCGGTTGAAGCCCTTTAAAATCACTAAAAAAAAATGGCTCACATTTTTTAATGTATAACTTTTGTTGAACTGAACCGAAATCTTGGGCTCGGAACATGTGCAAGTTCGGTGAAGAGTGAAAAATATGTCGTAGTTCCGGGTAAGAGCTGGTTCTTTTGTAAACCCTGCTTGCAGCACTGGCTATAATTACATAGTAGTCAGTTATATTATATTTATACTAATTTAATCGAGGTTGACTAGCAAAAACACAGCATTATTTAAAAAAATGTTCAAATAACGCCACTCGTAGTGATTTATATATTTTCGCACCAAGTGCAAAAATGACCCTGCCAACTAAATACCGCAAGCCCATCAACCTCGTTTGTGAACAAAGCTTATTAAATCATGATTTGTATTTCAGCAATCAAAGAAAAAGTGGAAGGTCTCAAAAATCAATAATAAATAATACATTAACTGACAATGGAATAGCGACAACAACGAAATGAAATAACCGACACGTTGTACAGGTGTTTTATATTAATAACAATATCAAATCATCAATTCATTCACAAAATTCACAAATGCTCGTATGCTAGCTACAAATATCTACACAAACATTCTCATTTGTAAACGAAAGAAAAAGCTAAAGAGAGAGAGGAAGAGTATATATATAATATTGTTAAATTTCTCTTACGGAAAAATTTAACAATATTATATATTTTATATATCAATTTTTAATTTTGCTATAGCTAATTAAATACGTTGATAAGCGGAAACGAACAAAGTAAAGTGCTATTTTTTTCCAACACGTTTTTGACAAGTTAACAACGCTGTTAAATTAAACACGTCGAAGTTCGCAACTTTTTTACTATTTGCTATTTAATAGTTTATTGCCTTACAGAAGAAAATTGGAATTATAAACACGAACTCAAGCCGGTTTTTTTCCCCTCATGTAATTCCCAATACCACAAATAGTTTCTTAATACAATTAACTTACCCCTGGTCATGAACGACAAATAATAGATACAAAAATGTAGAATAAGATAATTATTGTGACGTAGCTGCTAGATACTTTTTCATTTTGCTTTGGCCTGGTGCCAGGCTAAATGATCAGTTGTTTGTTGTGTGAAAGCTCAAAGAAATATAGAATAATGCAAAATGTGTAAATCATTATGGAAATATCACGTTTTTAGCACGTGAACTTTGTGTTGAAGTTATAGAATCAAATCGAAACGAATACTGGTTACGGTATAGTTGGCAACCGTTATATGAGCACAATATCGGTCAAAAGAGTTGCCATACGCTTTGGTTTTGATATTGAATTGCATTTAAAGACGGATACAATAGACTAACTAGGGTCAATAACTAGGTCAATAAATTGTCCCTACACTTAGGCCAAGATTGGTTCATTGCGATACCATATATTCCTTATATAAACGTGGAGGGCTTCTCCCGACTGAACCGTTGTGAGGTTGATAGAAATAACTTTCTGTCTCAGGTAATTCCGAGAAGTTGAGTAGAAAGGGATGTGTTTTGTGCCTCCTGAAGCTGCAGCTATGATTCCTTCTCTTCCTCACAGTTTCAGCTTCTTCTGAAGTTGTGAGTGACGCCAAAGTGTGCTGCATGTCTACCAATGAGGCAGTGACCCGTTAGGGTCCTCTGCTTCGATGTAAAAGGATATTGTTTCATTTAAGGTGGAACGTGACCATAGCTACATCGCAAAATGGAACTAAATGTACCGCCACCTTTAAAAAGTCTAACAAATTTTTGATGAATTTTAGTACAAATAATTTTTGTAAAAACAATCAAAATATTGATGTAATTCTTACAATTAATAATAAAAATAGCCCACACATTTATTATATATTTATAATTCAGCTTTGCCACCTAAAATCCACAGCAAAATACATATGCTCTCATTTGAAAAGAGTGTATGTCATTTGAGGGCCCCACCTTCTTTAAAAAAACATTTGGTCGCAGCTTTACCAAAACAACGTTTTGTTTTCAGACATAGTCTAATTTAAGAATAAATTTAAAATCCGAACATTAAACAATCGTCAAAAAAAAAGAGCAACAGATGCTGTGCTTTTAAATGTCCAATAAAAATATTAAATTCGTTGAAAAACAGTCGCATTGTATCTATAAAAAGAAATCTTCAGCTTTCGCTACATCGCACATAAAACGACAATTCTAAACTAACTTCGTCTGAGCAAGAATTTTTATACAATTGCAACTAAAAGATATAGCCATTCAATCCATAGAGCAGCGTGTAGTAAAAAGAAGACTCTTTGTTAAATTTTAGATCGATGGCTTCTAACCTGAGATACTAGTTTTGGGTAGCAGCAGACTGAAGTACACAAAAAATTGTAATCGATTTATCACTCCACGATCCAAAATGTATATAAATATTTCTATGGGCTGCGAACTTCTGGACAAAATGTAGAATACTCTCTGCAAGGGTACAAAAATGAGATCAATATCAAATTGATAAGTTTAAATCCAGATTAGGATTGTGTGATATTTTGTCAAATATTCTAATTTTCATTTCATTTCAAAACTTGAACATTTTATTCAAAATATCAATTTTATCCTAAGATATAATTTGGGTTCGCAATAGGTATAAGAAACGAACCTGAGCGGAAAAGAATCCACCATTAAATATAGAGCTGCTAGATGTTCGCAAAAATTAAAAATGATTTGCCTGCAATTGTAAGAAGTAGCCTTACCTTGTCTGGGACTCCAACTCGGAATCTCTGGGATACTCTCTGGGATTCAACATGTAAGGCATCTTGGTGCATTCGACTATATTATCAGATGACCCTTTTATATTTTCAGTGCAGTAAATTCGTACTTAAGAATTACAAGCGTTGTCGTTTATTACATTACAATTTAAAATAAAAATTGTGGGGCGAACTTGCGAATATTTTTTCTAAATTTAATTAAAGTTTCTTAAATTTAGAGCGTTTTACTAACTTCAATGGGAGTCGCCCTATTTTAAGACAGAGTAATATCTCCCTAAATTCAAGAAACAAAACCCCTGTTTTTCTAAGGAAAACAAATATTATCTTAAAATATCAATGTTCTGGATGTCGTTTTAAAGTTTAAGAAAAAACTGTAACGAAACAAGAAATTGTTGGTTTTATAATTGTCTGTAACAACCATCGTTCAAAATAATTAAAGGAAACCCCAATTCCTCGGAGTTGGGTACACCAGTTAATTTTATGGTTCCCAGAACCCTTAACTACCAAAAGTTTAATCATTTACCAGAAACTTTAACCTGGTCACTTCCATAGGCCAAATGCACAAAAATTAAAAACATTTTCCAGAAATATGTGACTTTATTAGCTCTCTAATATGAACAAAGCTGCCTCCATAAACTTTCTATTGGTTCTTTATACGCAGTACCGTAGGTACATGGACTATTTGAAGTTTGTAACCGCCAGAAAGAATCATCTCCGACCCTATAAAGTATTTATATTCTTGATAAGCGGCAACAGCCGAGTCATGTTCGTCTGTCTGTTCTTATGAACGTACAGATCTCAGAGATGGTAAGAGATAGTTGGTACAGAGTATGTTATAGTCGGGCTTGATCGATTTTCTTTCTTGTTTTTTTATAAAAGTCCACCTTAGGTTATAGATACGGCCCCCTTTCTCTCATCCGCTTTAAATTCTTTGTTCCCGAATAGGTCTACATTTAGGGACTTAAAAAGTGTTCCCACTAGCTGCCGCCAGGTGCCACTTAGACAGTAATACTCAAAAATGCTGTGAGTGATGTGAGTGCCGATTTATGCGAAGGCACTTTTCTCTTTTGCAGCTGTCACAATATTTATAATGCTCTTGTAATGTGAAGTGTTTTTGTTGATTCGTTGATGTGTAGTTCTTGGTTTTGTGATTGTTATGTATTATTTATTTTTTTTATTTCATTTTATCTATGTATTTTACTTCAGGCTACTTTTTTAACAGAATTTATTTGTTTGAAAGTGCCACTTTTGGTCAAAAATTTAACAAAATTGTAGAAAATGTTTAAGATATAGCTTAAAATCAACAAGATGTATAAAAGCCATACAAGTAAATGTTAGGGAAATTTGCAAAGTGGTCAATCGATTTTACTTATGTGTGCTGTCTGTGTGCCAAGTTTAATTCTCAGACTTCGCACACGCACAGCACACTTATGTAAAATCGCAGGTCCATATTAAAATTTTCTCCTGTCGTTAACTTTTATTGCTATGTCTCAGGGATTTCCTTCCCCCTTCTGTTTACAAAAATATTAAATCCCACCGCAGATGTCTATTGACGATTGGCTGAAACCCGACAAGAGTTCAAGTTTATGCAAAGGCTGGGTGGGCGCTACTGTCAATTGGGGAACCATCGACGAAGCAGTTGAAGCAAAAATAAAATCCATGCCATGTCATGAATTATACAAGAAAAATATTTCGAACTGCAACTAACACAGATTTGATTCAAAGGATTCTTTTAAGTTATAAACCATTAATTACTGGGCACAGAAATATACCTGAAAGCTGAATTTCAATTAAAAGAGCAATATGCGAAAAGTACATTTAAATCAGAGCTGAAAGCCAAAAAATTTCGGATCTTGGATTCACTGGTTCAAACCAAAATTAACCAATTGTTAAGGTTCGAAAACTTAAGGTTCAAGGTGTTTGGGAGAAGGTTTTGGGTCGAACATTGGTTCAGTTCATGCTCCATACAATAATAATCATATTTAAGTTCTGTGTTCCAAAAATCGCATTGGACATAAAAACCACACAAATCGAATAAGAATAGCGTGGTCAGGAATATTCAATATTTAATTTTCAGTTTAGTCAAATAAAATTTCGTTGTTTTTCCAGAAATATATTTCCAATGTGATGTTAGACTCTTGCTTTTAAGAATTATTTAAAAAGATTTAGAGTCGAGGAGTTTATAAATTTCTATATTTTTAATATTTATAACAGAAGAAATCGCTAGGCAGTTTGTCAAATTTCTAGACAATTATTACACAATGTATTTCGCCTAAGAAATCTATTTAAAATCTCAAAATTTTGTTGAGTGCCCAGTCACACCCACTTATAAGAATCATTTAGGGTACCTCCCTTAAATGAGGGAGGCGGAATTTTCTAAATCTAAAACAAACTCCATCTGCGTACGGTCCACACCTATCTTCATGCAAACATTTTTAGCTCTATCTTTTATAGTCGCTGAGATCGACGCGTTTATACAGACAGTCAGACGGACGGACGGACAGACGGACATGGATATATTGACTCGGCTGTTCATGCTGATCAAGAATATATAAACTGTATAGGGTCCGAAATGTTTCCTTCTCTCTGTTACATACATACGCAAAACTTAATGATCCCCCTTTTCCCATTTTCAATGGGAACAGGGTATAAAAACTTCCTCAATTCAACAACACCACAGCTCACGATACTCTATTATTATATTTTAGGACTTCGATAGAAATCAGAAATAGTCCTACTGTTATGGGAGCGTGTGCACCAAGGTAATGCTGCTAATCGGATCAACATGGCAATAGCCCTCCATCCAGGCTTACTGCGTCTCAGGTCGACTCGCACCTCCTCGTTGGTAACCCCTGGTGACAGCGATTCACCCGCAACGCTGGATGAAGTCTAAACTTTGTTAGTTGTTAGGCCGTTAAAACTTTCTATATTGGTGTCTCAATAATTTAATTATTTCTTCTCAAAGAGAAGAATAAGTTTTTTATTTTTTCCTCTAGATAAACCTACGACTTCATGCCGTGGAAGACCGATTTCTTAACTCAATGGAAGGCGATTGAACGGTTGTGATAATCTTATCCGGCCAACAGAAGAAAAAGGATTACATTAAGATAACTTAGACCGTTTCACCTTTGGGTATGATTTTTGGCCACACCTTCTACACTCTTCAAGTCAGAGACGTCCTAACTTTAAGATCCTTATTTTGATCAAATTAATAGTCAGCGGAGAGCATCAAAATCAAACAATCGCAGCAGAGTTTTGTGACAGTATGTGGACTCAGTTTCTTTCTTTAAAGAATTCCACTAGATGTTAAAAACTTTTGCGCTTGGAGCAATATGAATAGCATGTGTATCGAAAACAGACACATTTCTGAACCAATTCGCAAATTCGAATCTCTTTAAATATCATTTGATTCACTGCTTTTCACTTCACGCGCCCACCTCTTAAAAATACATCTTATAAAGATGAGGTCAGAAGTACCTAAATAACACAAAATATTAGACAAACACGCCCCTCTTTCAAAACTAGACTGTTTCAACGCAGTGATTATAGAAAATTAAATTTTGCAATTTGTTGCTTGACCATTTTTTTGACAAGGTACACTTAACATTTTACTGACTTCACTTAATAAATATCTTGGTAACATGTTGATCTCGCGCCAAAAAGAAAACAAGTGCGCTGGAAGTGAGAATAATTCTCTGAGGCAGGTTGATCTTTTATTATTTGTTAATTAAATGCATTGACGTAAACAATGTTTTTTGGTTAATATTTTTAAAATCTTAGTCCGTTCAACTGACAGCAATATGTATAAAAATTAACACAAAATGCTCAATTTTTTGGTTTTCAAGCCAAAAATATTTTACGCGTCAAATTGACAAATTGTTGGGAAGAAAATGCTTTTGTATATTTGCCCAATTAAATTTTTGCATTCCATTTGCAAGTACTTAGATAAACTCTTGAATACAATTACTGATTAAAATACAGAATTTTGCATTAAAGTCCCTCACTGTTAACATTTTCATCACAAAATAACGGACAACAAATAGATTCAATCGATGTAACATTTGGAAAAAACAACTCAAAGCTTGAAATATAGGTGACAGAGACACAACATTAACTGAGTAGAATTGTCGGAAAAAATCTCGTAACTAATCTGCGCTTCTAAAATACACACTTAATGTTCAATAAATCTTATCGTACATATATAAAGCTTGATTCAATTTTGCTTACTGAATCATCATTATTTGATTTGAGAAGTAGTAAATTTCCAATTATAATCATTATTTTTTAATTCTGTCTTTTTTTCTTATAAATCATTATTATTATTTTACTTAAAAGTAAAAATCTAAATATAATCATTAAGGAGAAAGTTTTATTTTAAGACGTATAATGATTTCTGTCCCTGAGAAATGCTCTTATTTTTGTATGCATACTTCTGTATAAACAATGTGTTCAATATTTGCGAAATATTTCTATGTGCAAACAGCTGGCGTATAAACAAAATGAAAATCAAGCAAATATTGTTCGTTTGGATATAATTGAACTCAACTGTTTAACATATTTATGTTAAAATAGGAATATAGCAATTATAACAAAACTTATAATAAATATAATAGAAAGTTAGTTCATTATTAAGTTATATCAGGGATGCAGGTTTTGAACCGAACCAAACCTTTACCGACCAGCTAGTTCCTATTATAAACCGAACCACAAGCCGAACTAGGGTCGTTCTTAAAATGCTGAACCAAACGAAAAACCACTAAACACACCGGTTCGATTCAATCTCGAAAATGATTCGTGTTATTTTGGGAACTAGGGTTTCCAAATTGGTCAAAAATATCTTTATCGATATTTTTGATGATATGGAAAACTATCATTTTGATATAAAAATGTTAGGGTAAAAAATATATATAATATATCTAAAGAAACATGTATTAAGTTAATTTAGACGTCATTTAACAGTTTAAAAAACTACGCTCTAACTGAATCTAGGGATCAAAAGTAACGGTCTTTTGAAATTTTGAAAAAGGTTCTGTAGAAGATTGAGTCTGGTTTATATTATAATAAAAAAAAAACCTAAGGTTTTAGTACGAAGCTATGTTTACGGAATCTTAGATGATGGAGGCATTTATTGGTAAAACTCATTAAGAAAGGGTCCAGCAAAAGCTAATGAAAACATTAACCTATTCTTCCTAACCTAACTTAATACTTCCTATCCTAACTAAATACGTACATTTTGTTGCCTTGACTTATGCTATTATTCTGCTTAAAATCGTAAAATGCCGAACTTGGATATGATTTAGAAATGTTAATGCTCTGATTCAGCACTGTATAATTATTTTTTGTCAGCTGTGAAAAACACTGACAGCTTACAGATAAAATCATGCTCAAAAAATGAATTTTACATTGACCTTCGGATTGAAATTTCAAGCAAAAGTCGTTCTAGATCCGAGATCAAGTCAATGCTATTCGTACTTTAAATGAGAAAGTCCGGGATTGACCGGACCCCGGATCCCGGATATCTCGAATTTATTTTTCTGTGCAGCCATAGCTTTTCAAATTCATGTCAAACAAGATGAAATGCAGAATGATTTGAGTATCATATTTCATGTGACGAGCAGTTTGATCAGGCAGCCTGATTCTACAAACCGATCCTTTTTCCAATCAGATGGGTCTGTTTCGGGATGTAAACAATTTAGGGGTATGGCTTGACGGACCTCAAAACAATTGCAAAAAAAAAATACTAAAATTACAAAAGAAGTTAAAACTTGTTCAGTAATTAATATTTACGTTAACTTCGCCAATTTAGCATATTTCAATATGAAGCAATTGAAAAGATGAATCAAAAATATCACCACGAAATATTTGATATGGAACTCGGTATTCGACACGGAAAAATGTTCGGTAACAATATAAGGCATTTTTGTGCCAAATCGATTAATCGATATTATTTCTGGCATCCCTATTGGAAAGTTTCACCGATTCTCTAAGAAGATTGATTTGAAATTGATTTACGAATCGCTGATGGACCCTCTAAAAGGACTACCTCTATAACCGAATTGATACCCACCGCTATTGAGCTGATGGTGACTCTAAGGATGACTTGTCACCATTTTAAAACATGTGATCCCTTACATTCATTAGGCTACATTCTTGAATAGGAATAGGAATTCGAAAGTTTGTAAAAGACACATATTTACTTCAGAAATCTTAATATTCGAAATTGGAAACATGCCTTTATGAAATATAAAAAAAAAAAACGTGTGAACCATTGAAACGAATCGAAACCGCTGTTCAGTTAGCTCAAAAAACCATGTAATAAACCGAATCGGAGGTTTAAAAGCAGCTTGAACCAGTGAACAGAACAAATGCTTATTTCCTAACCGTTTGCATCTCGGAAAAGTATTGAAACGAATGTTAATATGTATCATAAAAATAAGTTTTACCACATGTGCTAAAATCTAATCATTCAAGTTCACTTCTGCATGGAAATCAAGGCTGCAAATCGGTCCGGACCGAACCCTTGAGAACCGGTTCGGTTCGGGTTTTTTGGGGTTCGCGAACCGGTCCATGAACCAGGCGGCTTACATTTTTGACTCCGCGAACCTGAACCCGAACCGGACCACTTTTTTGAAAAATGAGGTTTGGTTCACCGATTTAAGTCATTTTTTCAACGATACATTCGAAAATCTCCAGCAAAACATTGTTTATTACTTTCTAAGATAAACAGCTCCTGGAAGATATAATGCTAATTAACTTAAACTAAGCAATTTCTAAAAGCTGTTAATGTCACCTAATGGATTTGATAATTGAAATAACTTAAGTAATGATCATTATGATTAAGCATATGGATAGATGGCATACATGTTTCATTTTCAACGTATTAATAAATCAAAAGACCAACTATTCTTTTATGTGCAAGCGAACCAAGGTTCGAACCAGAACCTTTGTTTCAGGGGTTCCAAGAACCGGTCCGCGAACCGAACCTTTTATTTTACAATGGGTTCGAACCCCCGGACCGAACCTCCTGGAGAGTTTTTGAGGTTTGCAGCCTTGATGGAAATTATTTAAAATACCTCAGTCCATCCAGTATCAGATAGAATCTGATTTCTGAATTGACGGAGTCTGCTTTTTTAATTTCAACAGTTAAATATTGGTTGGCAAAGTTCTAGCACTGACAGATATGCAGCTAATATGTATGAACATCGCTGTGGACCGAAAAATTCAGAAATAGTATTGTATTAAATCAAGACCGAATGAAATAAAACATAGTTTCATCAAGACAATGATGCAGTTTAATATCAGTGAATTGAAGTTCGAACTGGTGCCTCATCCACATTATAAAAGTTATTCCCACAATTAAATAAAACAATTCTTCTACAAACAGGAGGTTGCTTAAAGAAAAATTTGAAGAAATTAACAACTATTTTCCAAAAGTTTCGTCAACTAATTATAGAGAAGCACTAATAATAATCAAGGATAAATATACAAATAGATAGATGTTTGTGTCCATATACATATATTATATTATTCACCGCTTCTTCTGATAGTGTGCATTTTTCAAACCAACGCAGACGAAATTTCTTAGATCAGGGCATCGCCCTTCAAAATGATGCATATCTTCTGACTCCTTGCTGTTACATCATGATCGTATGTCACCGTGAGCCTTCATTATCCGGGCTATATCACATTGTCGGAACAGCTCGTTACAGTATGTTGGTGTTTCCACATAGTTCAAATCTTAAAATATTCTCCCTCTGTGTTTTTTGAGGCCAAGAGTATTTCTTGCCTGCGACTCTAGATTTTCATTACAGTAAGAAGCTGTATGTTGCTTTCGATCCACCCAGCATGCAATAGGCTACTCCATTTTGCTCACAAATGTGCTGAAGTTAAGAAAAGAACCCTAATTCTTGTGCAGCATTTGCTTACGTCTAAGATATGATGAATTTTTAAATTTCATATCTCGTTTCACGTACGTGTCCTCTTAATACAAAATCCTTGCATCTGATAAAAATTGTCCCGCACTGTCACACACTTGCTGTTGCAGAACTCATTGTGGGCGCCAAGACAACTCCAAGGTATGTACAGCTCATCAAAGCTAATAGCCTGCCTCCTTATCGGAACACCATGATTTCGGACTTTATTTTGTTAGCTTTCATGTCCCTCAATGTACAGTATATTTTCAGTATCTCAATTTCTATTCAATTTGCTGAAGTGTTGAGAAATTGTTCGCTTCGATAAATCATAGAAAAAAGGTGCGTCTCCTGCAAATAGGTCATAAATAATCCTAATCGTATGAATGATTCATACTTAACTTAAGCAGCTCTTAAAAGAAAACATTTTAAAATTAAATTGAAAAGTACAAAGCAGACGCATTTCTCTGAGTGTAATGATAGAAAAAAGTACCTCACTATTGTCAAAAGTGGAAAGCAAACTAGTTTTTTACAAATTCTTCGATGACAGCTTTACTTAAATGCACTTGAAATGGAAATAGCTTGATATTGGTAAGCGTCGCGCCAAGAAAAATATTCTTCTACATTTGTCTGCGTCTGAAATAATGTGAATGAACAACACTAGTCTCAGCTCTCTGGAAACACAGTAAGTATCACTTTCCCCCAAGAGCCATATAATATAACCAATCGAGTGCCAACACGACCCTCGAACTCAAGTTATTTTCAAGACATAATCAGAGTCGGAATAAAAGCCTAGTGGTGAATCTTATCAAGGCTGATACACGAAGAGGACGTGCTACGAGACTACCCCCCCTTTGGAACAAGTGGTACGCTCACACAAAACACACACTTGCTCAGCCGTCTGCCGGCTGACGAACGAAATGAGCGGATCGTTAAACTCACATTCAGTTGTTCAAGTGATTTTGTGCCGTGCACAACGTAAAACTTGTTCGGATTCGTTTGTAAAAATATAAATAAAATATATATTCAAAAGTATGAGAAAACAAACCAACTAAATGCGTGCAAAAATAAACTTAAAGTGCGAAAGTGTGATCACAAAATAAAATTTAAAAAAAAAAAATGGCAACTAATGAGGCGCCACCGGCTGCGGCCGAAGTTACCAACCCACCTGCGACACCCACTATTTCCACCGAGCAAGAGGGTGTCACCCTTGATTCCATATTGAAGCACATCGGGCAGTTTGGTCGCTTTCAGTTGATTGTGTTCCTATTAATCTGTTTACCCATGATGTTCCATGCCATGTTCTCGGTCACCTATGTCTTTACCGCCGGCACTGTGGCCCACAGGTAAAGATATTGAAAAATTCGTGCCGGTGTGTATTTTTGTTGTGAACCACCAAAACAGATGTAAAATTACAGAATGCGATGAAGACTGGAGTTCCTATGATGAGCCACACACCGAGTTTAGCATACCCAGAAATGGCAAGGATCTGGATAAGTGCAATCGTTATACCAATGATCAGCTGGCGCAATGGAATGGTACAAATATTTGCTTGGCCCAACATTACACGCCACAGATTGAGACTTGTCCCGATCAAAATTTCATATTTCGCGATAATGAAGTGACCATTTCCAATGACGTGAGTATCAAAGTGCATGTGGTATCACTCCACCCATACCAGACGGTGACTGACATGGACTTTGATAACAAATCAGACGATTTCAAGCACATGCTGCCTCCTGGACCACCTTCAGAGAAATGATGTGATGTGTATAAGTGTGCATAGAAATTCCTGATAAGCTTCCTAGTCTAGCATTATCTTTTGATATTCGAGAGACTAATCTGGCCCATACGCGCGATCGAGTTCAATGACTAGCTATGAGTCAAATAAAAATGTCACTCAAAGGGATATCAATTTTGGAATTGATTACGATCTTTATCAAAATA
Source organism: Lordiphosa andalusiaca (assembly GCA_035044965.1). Lineage (NCBI taxonomy): Eukaryota > Metazoa > Arthropoda > Insecta > Diptera > Drosophilidae > Lordiphosa > Lordiphosa andalusiaca. Next base: position 452,563 of record JAWNNM010003129.1, read on the forward strand.
TGAACCCCTGAACGGGGCCCGAAGTAATCCAGATAGGCAAGGCACTAAACTGTTCTTGGATTTAGTATAAAAGTAAAGTTTACCATTAATAAAAACTTAAAGATAACGTAAAATTGGTAATAGAAACTAAAAAATCGTAAAATGCTGTCTGTAAAATCAACCATTTGTACCATGAATACGTGCCAGAGAGGCTTGTCTTCGTCATTTGGGCTGTTAAAGTCCAGAGATAACATTTTTGAAAATAGAATTTTAAAAATTTAAATTCAGATCGTCACATGCGTTAAGTAGGCCAAGCAGATAATATAAATAGACATAAAATATATAGGTAAATCATATTCATTCATGAAATGGGTACAGATTGTCTAGATTAGATTGAATACTTCCACTGTGACCAGTGACCCCTATACTCGGAAATATAGAACGTGCAATATATATGTCTCCGATTATTTGTAAATATGGAAATCTGTTGAGAATTTATTACAAGGGATTTCAATTCGAATTCAGCTTGGATGATTTAAAAAAGTAAAGGGACTACAATATGTTCGATTCCTAGAATTAAACCCGTACCAATTATATCCACACAGAAAACATTGAAATAGATATTTTTATACCCTTACAGAGGGTATATTAAAATTGGCCAGCTATTTGTAACGCAAAGAAGGTAGCATTTCCGACCACATAAAGTATATATATTCTTGATCAGCATGACGAGCTGAGTTGATTTAGCTTTGTCCGTCTGTTTCTATGCCATCTCCTCCGTCAGTTTTAAAGCTAGCGAGCCCAAACTCTTCACGAAGCCTTTTGGTAAACGCTGCACATTTGTCGGAACCGACCGGATCGGGTGATTTTAATATGGTTCTAGTCAGTAAAGCTTTATTGTTTTAAATGCAAACGTTTTCTATGTTTCCACGTTTCTATCCAGTTTTCTATGCTTCTCCATGATTCCATTAAGCTTTGTTGAAGTCGGACATCTATATGGTATAGCTGCCATACAAAAGTAAAGTTAGAAAAATTGACCTGGTAAGAAATACTTTATTGTTTTCAGTGTAAACCTCTTATAAATTAGCATCGCCTTATTTTATAAGCTTTCACACAATTTTTCAAAGTCTTGTCGAAATCGGGTGACCATAGGTTATAGCTGCCATAGAAGTGATCGGGCGAGAAACTAGTTTTGGTAAGAAAAACTTTTTTGTTTTCAAAGACAACGCTTCCAAACTTTGTATTTCTTAGATTGCTATGCTTTTCCATTATTACACTAAGTTTGGTCGAAATCGGACATCTATATAGTATAGCTGTCATAAAAAAGTAAGGTTAAAAAAATAGTCTTGTTTGTTTTCACTGGAAATGTCCTTTAAGTTTGAAAGTATGAAAACTTTTACCGAGCCGAAGTAAACTTTCCTCTATTCTCAATATTATGGAAATGGCCACATTAAGCTTATATATCATGGAAGCATGTACATATAGCCCTGTCCATCTGACCTGCCGTAAGAACGCACAGATCTTAGATGTGACGAATACTTCCAATAGTTGCAGGTAGATTAAGTTTATCTACCGACTTTTTTACTTGTTTTTATAAACATTTTTAAATTCAAATTAAAATTTACTGCTTTGGCTATAACAATATGGTCAATATTGTCGCTTCTTGACTCTATCCAGAACTGCAAACGCGGCTCTCTTTAAGCTAACTGTTTCAGTGGAATCAGGGATTCTCTTCAACTTTACTGAAAGAGAAGTCAATATCGGAAAAAACACCCTTATTATTAATTGTCCTCTCTTTGTAGAAAGTCTAATGCTGTTGCTAAATATCAGAACGAGGAATTTTCTATTTTCTATGCTCAATTTGTCACCCAGCTCTGCCAGGTTTGATGTGTGTAGCAAAAGACGACAGGCCGGATCATATGTGGAGTTCCATTTTGTGACAACAGGGGCTAGTAGTGCTGCTCTCTTTAATAATAATCTTAGTTTACTCAGGCCACTTGACCTTACGCCACAATAGTTCTTATAAGCTTGATTTTTATTCCCATGATCAACAAACAATTAATTTTGAAGTTGAAACGTCATAGTTTTTACCAACAATTACATGAACAATTCACCTTTTCAAACATCATTACTCAATAATCAGCCTTTACAAGTACAATTATTAAAATAATTGTTAAAATAATGCCAATTTCAAATAATCATTAAATAATCGCAACTCCAAGCAAAAATTACGATTATAAAGAAATCGTAATCAGGAATTATTTTTCATGATCGGAAACCAAATCTGAATTAATTTTGGTAATTAAGAGTAATTAAATACGGGAATTAATCGTTACAATTCAGCTCTGATAAGGAGTGAAAAGTGATAAGTTAGCCGCACATTATTTAATGTAAAAGTAAGAAAGTCAGTTAAGCTAGACTATAATACAATCTGCATTTATAAATCTGATCAATGTCAATTTACAAGCTACACAATCGGTTTTGGTGTTGGTATATAACTTTTTTTTTTTAATTTAACTCGACTATCGCTGACCCGATTTTCACCTATGCAGGTCGATAAATAATACTGATTGCTAAATTTTCCCAGAAGGTACGAACCTACTATCTATAAAACTGTGGGAGATAATAGTTTTTTTTCAAATTGGGAGGCGGAAGGGTTGGCTTTTTTACAGAGTATGAAAATCACATCAGATAACTTTTAAATCTACCCATTTTCAATATATTAATTGCAATCACCGCTCAAAAAGGGTGTTGAACGTTTCTAATTGCAATCATTGCGATGCAAAACAATTTGGCCAGAATTTGACAGTATACAAAGTGGCAAGCGTAATTCCATTGAAACAAGTTTTACCTGCTTCCAAATAAAATGCAAAATAATAATTAATATGAGTACAGAAACAACTTTGAATGCAGATTTAATCTAAGCATTAAGCTGTAAGGCGGGAAAATGCATTATTGCTAAATGGGTTTAACCTTAAATTAAAAGAGTGACTATTACGGGAAACGTAGTAATTGATGTATGTTAGGCATGATGTACATGTACAAGTGTTAATTTCTAACAATTTGAATGCACTGCTTTCTGAGATTTGACTGATATTGGGGCTTCCCTTTCGTTAACGACATACAGCTAATAAATTATAATAAAGTGTGTAAACAGACAAATGCATTTTGTTAAGTTAATTTTAAATGTTGTTGGGAATAGTGAACTTTGTTTGATAAGCTGTGATTTTTAAAAGGCTTGAAGTCGATGTTTTTATGTGCTAACAAAAGAAATCACAATATTTTCGGGAATCGCCTCCAGGGAAGAGCCATACTGAGTTTTAAACACCACACGGGCTTCTACTCAACAAACCCTTTAGAATTATTAAATATTAGAGTGGATCGTTACTTTAGCAAATATGTATGATCCGAATCAATGCGACAATACAATGGTAAAGTTACTTCTGATTTATCGATCATTGACTATATCGCCACATGAACTGCATCAAATTGCCTTATTTGGGTGTGTCCTGGAAATCTCTTGAAATTTTTTACTCAGTTGGTTTTCATTTTGATGTTTAAAAGAAAGAAATAATTGGACAATATGTCAAACAAGGTTGCACCTGCGGCTATAAAAAATTACCTATATTTTAGATGTGAATAATTTGTGCAATATACAGTGTTAGGGAGTACCTACACTCAAAAAAAAACCCTCCCAACCGAAACGGGGTTAAAGGGTAATCCCACATATTCTTGAGCCGACCCCCACTTTTTTTTTAATTCCGAAAAACAGGATCACTTGAAGCCTGCTCCGGGATTACCATGTTTTCAATCCTAACATTTTTCATAAGACGTCCCACACTCAACCAGCTGCACCACTACTTCTTTCAGATTCCAGTATCTTTAACCCTGCCTAGGTCTATATATTTATTTACCTTATCAAAAGATAAGGTATAAAGTACTTTAATTTGAATGTGATTTTAATTTTAAGTGATAGAATCGGTGAGAAGCATATCTAACTATTTCAAAGGTCAAAATCATTCAGGTACGCGAAATCACACGTTAGTGGCAGTTGCAGTTCCTGGACATCTTATGCTTAGGGACCTTCGGATCTAGAAGCTCTAGTGATGAGTGTGGATGTCTTCTGTCCAAGAGACGCTTGAAGTCGAGGAAATTTGGTACATAAACTGACTTTAGATTATTTTCAAAATACGATTGCTGTTCAGAGTTGATAAAAGAACGCATTTTTCTTAACGCACAAGAACTTACATTAAATTAGATTAAAGTATTCTATCACCAGTGGACTTTGCTTTCAAATAAATGTTATTTTGCTTTACTGTCTATCAAGGAAAAGACTATTTTCTTATAAAATTACAATATTATATTTCAGTTGATTAAATATTTACAAAATTTTATAGATATATGCGTTTGTGAAGTTGACGCGAACCTGAACCGAAATGAAGTTTTATTTTTAAATGTGTCGTTTTGAGCTTACATCGAAGATTTATTCTTGCTTATATAGTTTGAAATATTAGTGGAATTCCTAAAAGCGACTTAAATTTGATTTAAATTTTTGTAAAAACAACTCTAAATTAGTTAACAGAGCAACACTTGGTGAACAGCCGCCAGTGTGACTAAGCTGCTGATCGATCATTGGCGCTACAACAAACAAAAGGCGTGAAAACTAAACATGAATATAAAAGTGTGAAAACTGTTTTTCTATGCCTCTAATAGTTTGTTGACAGAATATGTAATTTTGTTTTTCGTACACAACTTTACAATAATGTATTCTATTTTTTTTTATGTATTTGTTTATGCAATTCGGCAGAGTTTAAGTGGAAGAGATAGGCTGATATTGTGAAAGCATTTGTTACGTAATGCATTCTGGGGAATCGTGCAGATATGGAATCGCGAACATACTTGACAAAGTCGAGCACCAGATGTAAAAACTAAAGCACTTATGACTTTAACCACTTTAGGTCACTCGTCTTGCTTCGCTTCAAAGACATATGCATTTTCAAAAAATTAAACTAACTAAATCAAATCTAACCCCATTATAAATCAGCCTTAAAACAGCTGATCGATGATATCTAAAACTAATCTAAATCCCTTTTAGGAATTCCACTATTATTATTTTGAATTGCATTTAACCTGCAGATTCACAACTAAAGTGTTCTCTTTCACTACTCTTTCAATTCAATCAAAAAAAAATTATATAATATATGCTTCTGGAACAAGATTAACATTATCCTAGTAAAATTTTACAACAAATATTAGTTAAGCGAATAAATGGGCTATAATAATAAAACTTATTTAAAAATCTAAATCTTGTTCCAAATATATATATATTTTCCTTTAAATTATTTGATAAGAGTTATTTAAGCATGCCGCCACACAAATCGGGGCACATATGTTAAAGTACACTCTAATATGTAGGCAGACTTAAAAAAGCATACTAAATAGTCGATGTGTACTTAGAAATACGCTAATAACTTCGTTAGACAAGAACCAAATTCAAAAAAAACAAAATCTGTTCAACGGAGAATTAAATGGGCTATCAAAATAAAGCTTTAAAGAAAATCACTTAGAATAAAAGAGTAATATCAGTAAAGGCCAAAGTGGAAATTTTCAAAAAAAAACATTGACAATGCCAGATCTGTAACCCTCATTTCTCAGTAAATCTATCAAGCCATTGATTGTTGTATTTTAGGATCCTCTAGTTGCTATTGGAATTGAAAAAAAGGCAAATGCGGTTTATGGGCCATAACTTCAGAAGTTGGGGGTGTTTGGAAGAAACCAAGTATGGGGAAATGCTATACTCGACATGAAAAAATAATTTTAGGCCATTTTTTTGACGCCCCTTTGTATAAAAAAAAGAATTTACTTTTGAATTCACAGGCTTCAAGCTAATCGAGTAATTAACCAAAACGAGTTCAGTTCAGTTATTGGAAAACTCGGAACACAGATCTGCTCCCGAGAATCAGTTGATCTATTTCAGCACATCTAGCTACCAGAATTGTTGACATTTTGAGGAAGCCTCAAAGGTTCGGTTGGATAGTTTATTTCTTGTACAATATCGCCTTTTTTAAATACTTACACAGAAAATAAAGAATCCATTTGGAATATATATTTGTAAAATTCATCTCCTTTTGATGATTTTAAAGTCCATTGGATGATAATCTAAGATCAATATGACATCAAATATTCTAATGTCCAAAATCGAATATTAACTAATTTCCACTCCAAATGTACCCTAAAATCAACCAATGGATCATCAACAACTATACTTATTTGTCACTATGTAGGTACTGGAGTTTCCCCATAACTTTTACCTTGCCCAGATATATATTTGAACATTTACCATGTACCTTACTTAGGTAAGAAAACTAGCACCAATATGTTTTGTTAATTTGAATCGTTCCGTGACACCCACAATTAAAACTGCGACGTATCGATTAACCTTTGATGTTAATTGTGCTGGAACAGCTACAGCAGAATTAAAATTGATAGTTCCCAAAGTATTTCTGAAGTCTTTCCTTGGCTTTGGTGATGTTTTCTAAGTCGAAATTATATGATGGAGAAGCTCACGACATTCAGAACTCACAAGGAAGTCGATTAACAGATGATAGGTGTTGGCAACAAGTTAGTGACTTGTTAAACTACCCTCGCATATTCATGCAACATATTTATTGCTACCAGCCATAATTTGTTTGTTTATGACAATAATAAAATACGAATTGAAAATTTCGCTCATAAACAAACAAATCAAAATGATTAAAGTCCATAAATTAATGTAGCAAAAAATTGAATTAAATCACTAAAACCTAAATAAGGGGAATTTTTTGGTAATTGGCGCCCAAGGTGGGACACACACATAATCAGCATGGGGTGTATATTTATGTTATTTAGCGTAATCATAAGGTAGCCACCCATATTGCTCAATGCTTAAAGCTTTATCACTTAATTGGACATGTGGGATGACGGAACAAGACTCGCAAGCAGATAAAAAAATTCAACTTAACACAGACGATTGCCCAAACCTCGGACTAAAGGCAATAAAAAGCATTTAGGTACTTGTGGATAAGAGGCAGGGGGCGTAGGTGAACAGAACATATGCAAATACGAGACTGACTTATTTTGAGAAGTGAATAATGCGAGACTGTGAAATTTCAATTCAATTGTTACATGACCGCAAACTTTTCCATACAGGAAACCTAATGGAATTTTTTTTTTAATGCACATCTAGTTTGGCATTTACTGCGATGATGAATGGAAATTATCTCTGGTCGGCACAATCAATAACCTGGGACAATTCTTTGGCATACCCATTGGGGGTTTTGTGGCAGATCGGTAAGAAAGTTGCTTCGAATCAACATTGGCCTAACTAAAGTATTTTCACATAATTTGACTAGAACTTTTGAAGTCAACTAATTTTCAAAATTGTAAAAAAAAAAACCAAAGATTAGCATCATAAGTTTAATATTAAATTTCTTGTGATATCTTGCAGCTATGGACGCAGCTTCTCTCTGGCCCTCGGTGGCATAATGGGTGCCATTTTGGGTATAGTACGCTCCTATTCGCCCAGCTATATATGGTTTTTGATATTCGAATTCTTGGATAACATGACCAGCAGTACCTTGTACTCCACTTGCTTTATCATAGGCATTGAGCTGGTGGGTCCCAAGCGTCGAGTCTTGGCCTGCAGTTTGATCACGATCTTCTATGCTTTGGGTGAAGTGGCCCTGGCCATGTTTGCCAAAGCGTATCAAGATTGGCGTGTGCTCCTACGGATAACCTATATGCCTTCATTGATTCTGCTGGCCTATTTCTGGATTCTGCCGGAGAGTGTACGCTGGCTGCTCAGCCAGGGCAAGGAGGAGAAGGCCAAGGGCATCCTGCGTCGCGCGGCTAAAGTGAATAAACGAAAGCTGTCCGAGAGTACGTTGGACAAACTGGTCATAGCCAATCGTGATAAGTTGGCCCAATCGGCGGAAAGTAAATTTCCCATTGGCGTAGCATTCCGCAATTTCAAATGGCGCATTGCCAATTGTTCACTCTGCTGGATAGTTCACGTTTTGGTGTACTACGGGCTGAGCCTGAATGTGGTGCTGTTGGATGGTAACAAGTATAATAATTTCGCTTACATCGCTCTGGTGGAAATACCGGGCTTCCTGCTGCCGCTGCTCATTATGGATCGTTTCGGGCGACGCTATTCTCTGTGTGGTCTCATGATCTTCAGTGGACTATGCTGCCTGGGCACTATTTTTGCATCAGGAGATCAGCATGTCTTGCAGTTGGTGCTCTTCTTGGTGGGTAAACTGTCCATTACGGCCAGTTTCCAGGTGCTCTACTTCTTTGCATCGGAAATCTTTCCCACCAATTTGCGAAACAGCTTGCTTAGTTTTTGCTCAATGATGGGGCGATTTGGCTCCATGTTGGCTCCACAAACACCTCTGTTGGTGAGTGACAACGTAATCTGTTTGAAATTTACAATTCTAAGTGTCTCTTTCCATTCCAGGCCAAATATTACGCCAATGCTCCAGCCATACTCTTTGCCTCAGCTGCCATTTTCAGTGGATTTCTCACTCTTTTCTTCCCCGAGACCACAAATCTGATACTGCCCACCACCGTGAGGGAGGCACATGCCATTGGTGTGAAGAAAAAACCCTCAGAGAGCAAGGATCTAGATCTAGCTGTTTCAAAAGTTGTTTAGATAAGTTAACTCAGTTCTAAGATAGTTAAGTTTAAACCAGACAAAGACATTATTATCTTATTATGTATAGGCATAAGATTTGTAGCAAACCAATAAAGCAAATGATATATAATATATATATATAAAAAATATAACTATTCCCGTTTTTAATTGCGATTGTTTTCGAAATTTTTAACGTGAAGTTGCTTATTTTACTAACAATATTATCAAAGGGTCTGCTACGACGAGCTTATTAAGTAGAGATAGGCTCGGGAAATAAAATCAAGGAATTTTCATTCCGTCTCGAGTTTAGTCTTAAAAATAATTTGTTTCTTAGACCCAAGTATAGAAGTAAGAATGCACTTTGATTTGAGCAGCGCTTTAGTGCAGAAAAGTACTTGATGTGCCTGCAAGTATAGGAAGCTTATATCTATTGGTTTGCATCAAAAATTAAAACAGTAACCGACATTAACAGCTTCAAATTTGTATTAACATAAGGGTAACCCTATTATCCCGTATTCTATTACCATAAACGCTAATCGATTACGAATCGGAAACTTCGTTGGCCATTTTTAGTTCCTGAAATAAAAAAAAAATGTTTTTCTTGGATAAATTAAATTCGTAGACCCACTTTTATACTCCAAAGCAGCGACTAATCCAGATACGTACTTCGATTCCAGTAACAATACCTTGATATTTAATGCATAATTGTAAAGACTGTCCCACATATAATGCAATAACTATAAGGTAACGCAACCCAATGTGCCTTGCGCATGCGTGAGTGTTTATTGATCCCTAGGACTGAACCTCATAAAAAAAACACTTGATTTTTTACATTTTTGACAGCAAAATTACTTGCTACATAAAGAATTCGAAAGCGACCATGTCCGTTCGATTTACCGGATTGCACCTATCAGTCTTCGAATCAACTCCGATTAAGAATATCGGAGCAGCGCCTTATAGTAATTGTATCATGTTTTCACCATTTCCCTAAAGATTTTTGTATAAGCGATTATATTTCGGTCTGAAATTTAATGACTTTTCTAGTGCCATTGTTTTCATTTTTTTTAGACTTGCGAATATAACTTAAAGCTTTTATCGAATTCCCACAATTAAGGATGAAAGAAATATCGTTGGTCAAATACATTTTGAGTTTTTCCAAATGTCAAAATATAACTTTGCTTTCAAATGAAAGGAAAGCACTAATATTTAACTTTCCAAAAACTAATTATGAGCAAAGTTACATCTTATAACTGCATGTAACGCATTTACACATGTTATATAAATCTCTAGAGTTGGAACGACTTGGTTGCTTCTTTGCCGTATAAGCATCCGAAAAGATTCAGTTTCAATTCGAAATTATTACAATGATACTGACAAACGGTATTCGGTTCTAAAAGATATTAATATTTTATAAAATATCTATTTTAAACACCACTGGGTTAACTATCTAGCATGTTCTCGTTTTGACTTTAGTGAATTCGAATGTGATACAATGGTAAACAGTCAAGAAATCTGTGTCCAGTCAAAAAATAATACTTTCTATTATACGATAGATTCAAAAGGCAAGGTATTAAGTAGATTTACTCCATCAGTTTTATCCAACAACAACTACTTATCAACATTCGAATTCGACTAGTTTTGTCAAAGGACCTGAATAATCAGGTAGAGACACACATACGAAGTTGTTGCTGCAATGTCGGTTTACGTTAGCCCTATACCATCGGGAATAGCAAAATCACAACATCTGCAACTGAAGCGTATAGAACGCGCTCACCCCTTATTAACATTTGTGCCATGTTTCGTTTTTGTAGCTAGGTTAGGTCGCGATGGCTGAGAGTGACAAGTCACTCTCCCACTTAGGTCAAATGGGCCCGTTGCGATACCATACCTTCCTTGTTAATACGTATTATACCCTAGGGTGATCTTCGGTATTGAACCATTGTGTGGACAGAATTAATTTTAGTAGAGCTGGGATCTCTATGTCGGATGTTTCTGACAAATTGAGTAGAAGGCGTTGACCCAGAAACCGAAGTCTCCTCCTACTTAAAGCGGGGCAATGACACAGAAGGTACTGTATCGTTTCCTTCTCTTCCTCAAATCTGCAGCTTCCACAGAAAACGAAATGCTGTACACCTGTAGGCGTGATGCGTGTCTGTCTGTAAGACAATGAACCGTCAGAACCCCTACCAGAAGTGATATGTGTTCCCTTTTCTAAAGTAAAAGTGTGTTGGTACAGTTAAGGTCAAATGCTGGCTACGTTAGTCTCGCCACCGCACAGGTGGAAAGGTCTTTCCAGGTCTTAATGAGCTTGCATACGCCTCTTCTATGCTCTACAAATTATCTTTACTAAATTAAAATACAATGTTTTCATATAAATCTAACACTTTAATGATTCATCTTAAACTTAAATAAGGTCAGAACAGCAAAAAAAATAAATGAATAACAATTCTCTGAATGGAACATAATAGAAATAATACTTCAAATAGGCTTCATTAATGGCAAGTTTACAAATAACATTTTGTTTGGTCATTTAATAACATTTTTACTTAATATATATTTCCAGATACGGGAAAAAAATTAAGTTTTCTAATTACTTTGAGTAAAAAACTGAGCTATAGATCTGTTTCCTTTTGCAGGTACATTTGGGGAAGTGAGCGATGTATTTAAGGGTTTCTGTTTTTTAGCATTTTCTGGCGAGTGTTTACTGCGCGTTCTCATTTCCTGTTGATTGAGTTCTCGCTGCAACTTCTTGGCCATATGATAGTCCAAGTGTTCTGGCATATCCACACTTTTGAGATAAGCTTTGCATTCGGAACATTGCTCCATGGGAACGTCCTCAGAAGTTGGTGGCGGCTTAAGAGTTGGTTTGGCAGACAGAAATTTTGTTATGGACACTGAAGCACTTACGGTTCCAGTCTGTTTCTTTGACTTTGTCGCTGATGCTGGCTTGGGTGGTGTGGCTTTAGGGCGATTTGGTTGTCTTTCGACACGCTGTTCCGCTTTCAACTGACGACTTAATTCCAGAGCAAAATGATGATCGCGATGTGTTTGTAAGGCCTTGGTATCATCGGGTACTTGAGCTCCACAGTCTGGACACTTGATAAGGACGACAAGATCTTGGCGTATTTGGGGCTGGGCATATTCGACATAACTTTCTTTATAATTGGTAGATGTTGAACTGCTATCTTGTTCCAGTCTACGTTTTGAGGTGGAGGGTTGTAGCTCTTCTTCAGTAAGGGGAAGATGTTCAGTGGTTTCAGATTGGGTGGCCTCAATTTCATCCAGTTCTGCTGCCAAACCCTGCATATCTGAAGACTCATCTGTGACTTGCTCACTGTTGGATACTGTTGTCTCCTTGCACTCTTTTTGTTGTTTTAGGTAAGTGGCAAAGAAACTTTCCTTAAATTCCGGCGGCGTTGATACCAAGGTAGACCCATCAGTGGCTGCTTCTGCTGCTGTGATAGCTTTCAACTTTTGTTTGTAATCCTCGAAGAAACTTTTCTTTTCTTCCTTCTTCTCCGATTGTTCGCATTCCTTTACTGCTTTCTGTTCAGGCTTCTCCACTGTTTTGTCTACTTCTTTAGTCTTTTGCAGATAATTGGCAAAGAAATTTTGCATCTTTGACTCTTCACTTGGTTTGGCTTTTATTGTTTCTACTTGCACTTTCTGTGGCTCTTCTCCACTAATTCGTCTTTTTTTGGCCGCCTGATTAGCAAACATTTGTTGCAACTTATTCTGATTATTTGAAATTGTTTCAAATTTTCCCACGCTGATGCCTAAAAATTTAATGGAATTGTTCAAGGCTGCCTCACTACCTGGTCGAAGAAATGTTTTGGTGTTAGCCTTGATCAAATCCAAAGCCATTGTAGCCATTATCGGCTGATCGTAGTGATTGGAGAGTGAAGTCGAGCGGGAACTGGCCACCTCTTCACCATCTACGTCTTGCACATATTGAACCACCATTTGTTTGGCTTTGCGATTATTTTCCTGAAAATCTTTCTCCAAGCGTTCATTTATTTCGGTTGAGAGTTCGCTAAGCCAGTGCTCTAAGGTTTTGAGCCCAGTGATATTGTTGCGACCGGGAAACTTCTTACAACAGCCAATGCTCTTCGAGTAGAATCGCGGAGTTACGGCCTCAAGATCAATGCCGCGGGACATGTTATAAAGCCAGGTGCTGGAAAAAGTAAAACATTTGAAAAGTAGAGATTAATGCAAAGTAGTTATTAGTTAGGGGTTAGGAATAGCTAAATTTAAGAAAAAAAAAAAATTTCTTATGAGTATTTTATTAAAAATATTCTCATTAAAATTTAACAGAATCCTACTATTACTTTATGAATCATTCATCGTCGAGCACTCTGCCGCTCATAGGCAGTACCGCGCCTTGGACAGTTGTACAATTATTTGGGGAAAGATCAAAGAAGATCAAAGCGTTCATACACACGGACGGACATGGCTATATGGACTCGGCTGTTGATGCTGATCAAGAATATATATACTTTATGGGATCGGAGATGTCTTCTTCTGGCTGTTACATACATTTGCAAGAACTTATTAAACTCCGCGTACCTTTGGTACAGAGTAAAACAAAACGATAAAGCTAAACTTACTTCGTCTGTGCTCGCTTAAATATTTTTAAAAATAATTTTTTTCATAAGACCCATTTTTCGACTTATCGTTCGTATGGGTACTATATGATAAAGTTATCCGATTTGGCCAAAAAGTTTTAGAGTTATGTGCAAACCGTAAAATATCAATTTGAAGGATGATACAATAAAAAAAAAAAAATTTTTGGAAGTAAGATTGTTTTTCAGACCTATCTTTTATATGGCAGCTATACCATATTGTTGTCCGATTATCATCAAACTTGGCAGAATAATTAAAAAGCATAGAAAACCTTTTAATGCAAAGTTTGGAGACGTTTCTATTCAATTTTCTCACTAAAACTAGTTTTTAAACCGATTGTTTCTATGGGAGCTTTTTATAATTATTTAGTTTTTTAAGCTAGAAACAATAACTTCATCGTCCTGTTAAAAATTGTTTACGTTTTAGCTCAACTATTTTTTAAGTCAATTGGATTTTTATTTAAATTTTCCATAAATATTTGAAATTAGTTGAGAATTTAAGCTTCAAGTCAGTTATTAATGGCACTTGAACCCAGACAAGTGCCAGCTGATTTTTATTTATATATTTCCCTTCCATTAAAATTTCGCTTGGGATATTTCCCTTATATTAAAAGTTCCATTGAGATTTTTCATACCATCCAATTTTAATTGGAAAATTTCCCTACCATTAAATTTCACAACCTGTCAATTTTTAATTGAGACATTTTTATAAAAAAAAAAACAGTACAGTGAAGTCTTGTACTTTTTCCTAGTTTCGATGGCCAATAGCGGTCTTAGTAATCGAATATCGATAGTCGATACCAAGCAAATTGATTTATAGTTCGCATTGAAGTGAAATATCCCAATTAAATATTGACTGGATGTGAGAAGTACCAATTGAAAATATAATGGTAGGTAAATTATCCAATTAACAATTAACTGGTATTTAAAATCCCCATTGAAAAATTAGTGGAAGGGTAATAATATATAAATATCAGTTGGCTGGGTTCAAGTGCCATTAATAATTGACTTAAAGCTTGAATTTTAAACTAGTTCTAAATTTAAGTGGGCAAATTCAATTAAAATCCAATTGACTTAAAAAAAATACTTGAGCTAAAATGTAAACAAATTTGAACAGGATTTAATGGTAATTAAAACATTTCACTTATTTAAATCAAATAATTGATAAGTACTTGATTATTTACCTATGCAAAAAGATTAAATGGAACAAAAATTGTAATCGGCATTCGGTTCCGACATGGTGGTAGCGTGAAGCAAAAAGAAGACTGTGCTTCAAAACTGAGAGACTAGTTGCGTAGAAACAGACAGACAGACGGACGGATAAAGCTCAATCGACTAAGCTTCTCACCCTGATCAAGAGCATATGGAGTTTTTTGGGTCGGAAATGAATATTTCTAAGCGTTTTAAACTTCTGTACAAAATTATAATACCCTTTGTAAGACTATAAATATTGTGATGCAAATGAAATGCTTTTCTCATTACCCATTTTTCTCATCGAATCTCCTCTGCAAATCTCCTTCCGTAAACTTAAGCAGCTCTCCCAGGAACTTGACGCCCAATGTCTCGCATACAATTTCACCAAATTTGCCGCCCAATCCCTTTATCTTGCCCACAGGCAAGGCATCAAACAGACCCGAAATCTCGGCCAGCGGTAAAATAGTCTGTTTGTTGGGCTTATTAAGGCCAGCGGCCAGTTTGGCCAGTATTTTGTTGTGCGCTATGCCCGCGGAGCATTCATAGCCCGTCTCCTTTTTCACAGCCGCGCGCACCTCGCCGGCAATGGAGGCCCCAATGAGCAGGCGTATATCACTCTGACGCACCGCGGGCAAATCATTTGGATCATAGGACATTTGAAAGCGCTCGTCATCCATGTAGGGCTGGGCAAAACGTTTGGTTATCTTGTTCACATAATCGCCAATATTGTCATAGCCCACGGCAAAGGTATTGACCAGCTCCTGGGGCTGCAGGGCAAAGGATCCCTGCAAGGTAACCAAAAGGAGAGTCCAATATTTCTCTCATCAAGGTCCACAAAAGCTTACCGTCTGCAGCTGCTTCTGCCGCTGATTGACTGTCTCGGTAATATCCAGATAGGCCTCATCCACAGAGGCGCGCTCCAGTATCTGGGTGAATTTTTGAAGCACATTCGCAACTTCCTTGCCCGCATCTCGATACTTGGTGGTGTCCGCCTTTTCCCTTTGATTTGGTACCTTGCATAAAATAATATCCGCACACAATTCCTTGGCCTCGTCCGCTCGCATGTGTCGAGTGATGCCTTTGGCCCTTGCCTCATAGTTAACAGCAATGATTCCACCGTTGCTGCTCCAGTTGTTGTATTGGACAACCGCCAGCGGTTTACCACGATATGCCGGCTGTTGTTTCTCCTCCACTTGGCAGAAGAAACAGTCCATGTCGACCAGAAGGACGACGCGATCGTATTTATTCTGCATGCTGACTTGTGGATTGCGCGAGGAGTTCGTTGATGTCATTTTGATTGTTTAAAACTTTTTGCGCCTTTTTCCATGTCCCCAGGAAATGGTGCAACAGGTGCGAGGGAGAGCGAGATGTTTGAGCAGTGTGACCAGCTGTGTGAAAGCAGAAAAAAAAACAACAGCGAAGTTGTGCATTCTTGAATACCGCATTCTTGGTGTATTTTTATCTTAGTAATGGATATTTGGACTATTCACATTGACCACATCTAACATCCAACATGAAATGCATTAAAAAATTGCCTGGCTGAAATTTGCCATGTTTGTAGTATGTTAAAATACTGACCCGCTTAATAATTTGCCAAGTCGAAAAGAAAATAGTTATTAAGCTAACTCATGATGTGGGATGCCAGGTGATAAATGTGCTCTGTGTGATTAACCATTAACATCTAGATTCATAGAAATTTGCCCGCCCGAAATAATTAATCGATTGGGTCACTTCATATGTGAATTGAATCTACTTGGTCTATTGGTTTTAGGTTTAACATATCAGCAACCCTTGTCGCCTTTCATGTCATTATGTAAAGTCTCAACTCTATATGCAGACGCTCACACGAAACCCGACTCGGAATTCGAAACTGGTCAGATTATATTCATTTATTCACTAAGCCATTGCAATTAATAAAATCTTAAAGTTGCATGAACATCCCAATGGTAGAAGGGTTGCCAGATGTTCACAACTAACCCCACAGCTGTTCAAATAGGATTTTGTTGTTATTCGTTGTTGGTCACTCTAATTGTTGTTTAACAAATAAAAAACCATCTCGCGGTAGATAAACAGCAAACAATTTCCACTAAATACATAAATATGTGCGGGCTAGTGCTAAGAGTTCATTGTAACCACAATGGTAACCATGACTGTGAGGATTAATCCAACGAAAGGATTAAACATACCGATTGGAATTTACTTGGAATGTGCGTGCCTTCAATTCTCTATTTTGTTGTAATATTAAAGTTTAAAACAATACAACTTCGTATATGTTAGCCTAAACGTATGCAATTAGCTTGCCTCCGGTACGAATTTATTATGTAAAAACTTGAACAAGCGCCAAGTTATTGATTATTTTCACTGAATGCCGCACCCGGAGTCCTGCGCCTGTCCCTGCCAACGGATTTAAATGTCTCTAAATTCTTTTGGGTTAATGCACGCATTACTTATTGATTTTGGTCAAGCTGCCAAAAATAGTTCTGGTCTATTTCCGGTTTCCCTCTTTACATACCACACAGGGAAACACAAGACGGTCGCACCTTTTGTTTTACCGGTTTGTGACGTCATTTGCATTTGGGTTTTGATTGATGCCGTTAGTCGTTGTGCTTCGGGTTCCTCACGACTTAATTAGGCAAAGACACGTAAAAGCAGCTAGAAGCGACCTCAACCCTTGACCAAGTCAAGTCCAGTCCAGTCAAGTGGACGTTATTTATTTATTTATTGCGAGGGTGTGTTGTGACCCAATTTCTCTGTGTGTTTATTTTGTTTTGGTCATTTGAGTAGGCGAATAGATAAGCACGGAAGCGGGCGGAAGGTGCCGCCGCACTGACCTGTTGTAATATTTCATTTCTAACAAAGGAATTTTCCCATTCTCTTCCCGTTGAGAAAATCGTAGGAGTGATTTATTTTTGGATTTGGATAAACGCAACACTATAAACAGCATTAGTGGATACAGAAACCAAAAAGTTGTTTGGTAGTAGATAATTCCTGGCCTGACTGGTTAACATTTTTAATTCCATTCACTTTGACTTTACTTACCTGCCGCAACATACTAAATGTTAAAAATCGGTACAACTAATACTATACGAAATCAATCACATCTCACAACCATCGATCACAATACTAATTAAATATACACCACAATATAAGTTGCACATAAGAGGAACAATAAATAGAAAAGCCTTATTAAGTATATGGGGTTGCTGAATTCAAATAAATAAATTTGTGGGGAATTTTCCACATCTGAATCAAACTTGATCTGCGTACGGCATACATCTACCTTCATGCAAAAATTTGTGGCTCCATCTCTTATAGTCTCTGAGATCGACGCGTTAACACAGACAGGGTATGGGTATATATGTTCAAAGGAAACAGGGTATAAAAAGGGAGGTTGTGGTAGATATTTTTTGATGCCAAATGAAATCAAGGTACAATTAAATATTTTAGTCAAAAAAAAAGATCAATGTTCAATGTTCGAATTTTGTATACCTTGCGAGTTCTACTGTTAATTTTTAAATGAATTTAGTAAGTTTTAGGGCTGTTTTCTATTCTATTCTAAAGGAGAACAAAATCGAAGTTTATCTGACACATATTAGCTGTTTAGAAGATAAGAAATCGGGCCTTAATGCTTATAGAGAAAGAACATTTTTTGGGCAATAAAACAAAAACAATTAAGGGCCGATTTCTCATCTTCTACATAGCGCTAACAGTCACATACAGTGTAAAATGTATGTTTATCTGACACATAACAGCTATATAGAAGATGAGAAATCGGCTCTAAATATATTATACATTTATTTGACAAGACAAGTCGCGACGCCTACTAGGAAAATTGGGTCTCAAGAGATTTCATTAACATTCTCGATATCAAAATTCGATACTACAAGTATAGACCAAATAAGTAAGGGCGCTGCACCCGATTGCCTCGACTCCCGAATACCCTGCTCAAATGTTATCATTTATTTATTAACGAATATGTTTGAATATGTGTAACGTTACTCCAGATTGTGAGTAATTTCCTTGCATGAATTTAGTTTAGTTGGACATTTAATTACTACCATGTTGGCAATCTATTTTTGAACAGTTTTGTATCACATGACATGATCGCTACTTTGCGTTATCTAAAAAATGCATCTTTAATGTAATGCAAGCAGGTATAGAACTTTATTCAATAATTAGGTGTCTGCATGCTTTTCTTGAATCAGGAGTTTCTTTTGGAAAAAATAATCGAGTTTTATTTAGCATACCTCCAATATATATACATTATATTTAAACCTTATTGAGCTACCTGCGCTGTTGTTTATATAAAATCAGACAATTAGTATAAGAAGTTCCTAAGTCCACTTTGTAATCACTTCCAAGACTGATTTTTTCAACTAGCTGTTCATTTTTTTAGAAGCGTTTTTGTTGTTGTGATTAATGCAACAATATTTTGCATAAATAACTATTTCTCTAAACTACTCTGCTCTGCTTAGAAAGTTTTATCAATTAAGGTCTGAATTAAGTGCGTTAATTAAACGCTAAACTTAACTAATCTCCCGCAGGGCTAGCTCTAGCCCTGACCTCCGTGGTGCCATCCCTTCTCTCTCTCTCTCTCTCGCTCATAAATTTCTCTCTTTGACCAGCATAAACGCACAATTATGATAATGGTTGGGACATGCCCATACAGTAGCAACCACTTGACTGAGCTAACTCAACCCTCCTCCCACATTCAGAGTGTGCTGCCGCTGGTTGACTGATTCACCAGACAGTCTCAGTACGTCCGGCGATGAAGTCACTCTTTAGACTTCGGGGCGTTGTATTCAAAGTAGTGAAATTTTTAATAAATAAATCTAACTAAAAATATATCCTTTGTGCTTACAGTGATCCATTATGGTGAAAATACTGCAGGCCTATAACTTTGCCAGGCAACAGACGTATGCCTTAAATGGCGATATTTTGGCTGCCAGTTTGATTGGCAACAATCGGATAGCCATTAGCAGCGCTGAGCAATTCATTGAGATATATGACATCGGTGGAAAGCAACAGCAGCAGCAGCAGTTGGAGGATGATTGCGATAAGGCGAATGTGGAGGAGGAGCATGAAGAGACTGCTGGAGGTGGAGATGCCACTGGAGGAACGGCAGCAGGGGCAAATGATGAACGCCTGCCGGTCAGGCACACTTTAGCAACTGTGGGTGAAGTGGTACAATTGATCTACTGCGAGGCGGGTAAGTTCAAGCTTAATTGCAAATTGATAAAAACAAACTAAAATAATTCGATATGCATTCAAAAGTTTCGTGAGTTATTTTTCGAAAAATATTGTACAATCATACTATACTTTTTGTTGAAATAACCCGAGATGAGACCTTTTAATTCTGATAGAAGTATCAGCTCATTTCTAGTATTTCAACTGTGCTCTAGGTTCGTGTTCATTGGGAACGTAATTTAAAAAAAGGGTTTTATCGTAACTAAAGCGCACTGCAGATTTTTGGATAAACTATATTTCTGAAGTCATAATGGGCAACTTCATGTCGTTAAAAGATGGTACGCTTCAGCCAAAAGCCGCGAGATGGAGTGTCATTTAAAGATTAACCCACCCATTAACATATTAAGTCACACCTGATGGGTCATACACTAGACCAACCAAATTGCCATGAGATTTTCCAAATGGTAGGAATTTTGTCACAAATTTAAGTGAAAACTCGTATTTAAGTGGTAAAAACTTAACAATCTACATAAATAACACAAAACACGAAATTGGAAATCAAAATGGGAAACAGACTAAGGCAAATAAAAATGGCTTTAGTTGAAGATTGCATTTTATATACCCTTGCAAAGGGTATTATGATTTTGGCCAGAAGTTTGCAACGCATAGAAAAATTAAGTTTCGACCCAAAAAAAGTATATACATTTATATTCTTGATTAGCTTGACCAGCTGAGTCGATTAAGCTTTGATCGTCCGTCCGTCTGTCTGTCTGTTTCTACTCAAACTAGTTTCTCAGTTTTGAAGCTGGGTAGCTGGGCTCCATACAGCAGGGGTGCCCAACAGCTTCTTACAATTGCGTTTTTACTCACACAAACAAAATACTGAAATCAGAAACAACAAATACCACAAGAAAACGAAAGAGAAATCCAATTACTGCCGGTTGTGTGTGTGTGCTTGTCTCTGTCTGATCAGCGCTGTGTGCACGTATTGTTGTTGCCTTCAATTCCGCAAGAGCAACCAGCCTATGCCTATGCGTCAGCCCAATGAGCAAGGCTGACGCGATCGCGCATTACAACAACATTGGCGCATGAAGCGTATGAAGCATGGGCACCGCTGCCATAAAGTATATTTATATTATGGATCAGCATCAAGAGCTGAAATTTTGCACAGAGTCTTCTTTTTGCTGCACACTACTCATATAATATGTCGGAATCACCTGGATGGGATGACTATATCTAATAGCTGTCATAGGAACAATCGGTCGGAAAACTAGTTTTAGCGAGAAAACCTTTTTTCTTTTCAATGGAATCCTCTCCAATCTTTGTATTTATACGTTTTATATACTTTTTTAAAATTCTGCAAAGTTTGACGAAAATCGGTCATATGTTATAGCTGCCATACAAAACCTTTTGTTTTTAATGGTGGCATGCTGAAATTTCGTTTTTGTTTGTTCCACATGCTTTCACCTTCTTCTAAAATTTTTGTCCAAATCAAATGACTATATCGTATAGCCCCCATTCGAACGATCGGTCGGAAAATGGGTCGTTGTGGGAAAAAGATTATTTTAGAATATATTTAAGCGAGCACTTGTAAGGGTATCAAATCTATCGCACAGACGAAGTGATTTTAGTTTTCTCGTTTTTAACTACTTTAGGAAAAAAAAAATATATTTGGTATTTTGATTTAATTTTTATATAATATTTTGGAGGCTATTGACAACTCAAGCCACTACTCTCTCTAGAAGTACTTTCACTCTTCGTAGAAAGTCTTAACCAGAAAGGGGTTTGTTGAGATGCCGGAAATAATATCGATATATCGACGTGTTTTTTCAAAAAGACGATCTATCATTGTCGAATATGCTTTGAAGCCAAATATCGGATAAAGAATATTTGTTGCTGATATTTGTAGACAATATTGATAGAGGGTATATTAAAATTGCTTAGATGTTTGTAATAAAAATAAGCATCTCCGACCAAGTAAAGTATATAGTTGATCAGCATGAAGGACTGAGTCGATATAGCCATGTCCGTCTGTCCGTCCGTCTGTTTCTATGCAATTTCCTCCGTCAGTCCAGATAACTTTTAATCTTTTCATAACTTTGCACGATTTCTTGTAGTCCAAATACTGTACACGTTAATCGGAGCTGATGAGCGAACCAAACATTAACTAGAATTTCAGAGGTCTTTTATGTCCACTGAAGTCTTAATTTCTTAAATAGACCTTATTATTCAAAACATGGAATATCAATATAGATATTTTAGAGGTATACGGAAACCCTAGGGGCTAGGAACGCTTTAAGTGAAACCTCTGACTTATAATCTTTCGCTCAATTTTAAGGTGCTATAATTAAATCAAATGTTAAATCGATTATAAACATACTATGTTTGTCTATAGTCTATATTTCATATTTGAAGACAAAAGATGCTATTTTTGGTTAGAGCTTTAGAAACAGGGATGATAATTTGATATATATTATATTTTATCCCTTGTTTAAACAATTTTTCATACTAATAAAGCTATCAAGTCGGTATCAATTAAAAATATATAAAACTTTTCTCCTCATTCCAGGAAAATACCTACTCACCCTGGAGAAAGAGCAAGCCGGCAGTCCTGTGCATTCATCATCAACCATTAGCTGCACCTCAAGCAGCAATAGCAATACCGTTTGCTCTGAGGATGATACCAAAATGTTTGTACGAATCTATGCAAACTTTTGGAAGTTTCCCGATAGCCGTCTCAACGACCTGCCCATTACCATACGCATCGCCTCGATGACTACGCCAAAGACGCCACTAATCGAATCTATCGATGTGATTGAGTTACCTTTGCGTAGTCCACCCGAGTTGGTGCAATGCTGTCAGCAATCGGGTAACATTATAGTGAGCAGCAGAGATCGCATATACCTGTATGAGTACACACAGTGTGTGCATGAGAATACACAGCCTCGATTTGCATTCATTGATTTCCTGCCATTCAAATTTTTTGTACAACTGAATTTTGTACCGACGCGTTTATGCTTGGCGGAGAATGTCATTGCCTGTCTAAGTCATCGCTATTGCGTGGCCTTCAAGGTGATAGATGCTTTGGCTAGTAAAGTGCGGGAGGAGAGCTGCCTGGACAATGACTATGGGGGCGATGAACCCCTGTCGGAGTCTTTGAGTTTGGGCAGCAAGGCCAGTGCCCCCAGTGGGGGAGGAGTGAGCTCGACGCATAGTCAACAGAGTTGTGAAAGTGATTCGCTGCAGTCCACAAGCAGTGGGAAACTGAATCTTAATCTAAATGGAGCAGTACCGGGACGTTCGCCGCTGGATTTTAATGTGGCCAAGCTGGTCAACAATGCCTATGGCCGAGAGTTTGAGCCCGAGCTGCGTTCTCAGTGGGATCAGAGTGAGAATAGTGCGCGTTCCGCAGAAGATAATCTAGACATCACCATCAGCCCCCAAAGAGCGGGCGACATTAAAATCAAGCTAGTCAACGAAGCCAAGGCCATGAATGTGCGAGGCATAGCAGGTTCCAATCATCTGGAAGATGCTTCTGTGCAATATGATATAAGGAAACTATTGCAGATCTGCATGAAGACCTCAGAGCCCCAATCGCGCACTCTGGACATACTACGCTGCATGGATCTCAAGGCCATATATCAGAGGAGTAATCAACCCGTGGAGGAGGAGGACGAATATGACATGGGTAATCAGCAGATACCCAGTGCGGTGACCACTTTTAAGCATGTGAATCGTAGGACTCTAAAATCCTCACAGCATCAGAGATGCATAGGTCACAGTCTGCTCTTGGCCAGCAGTGTGGACGGCTATCTCTACCAATTCTCGGCCCAAGGCAAATGGTACAGTGAAAATGAGAAACCCATAGCCACCTATAGCTTCACAGCTCCGGTACTGCAGGTTTATATCAACGACTATGTGGTCTATGCGGTGACCTCTGAGTCAGTGGAAACTCATACCTCTCGGTTGGGACATAAGCTATTTCACAATCGCTTTGAATATCCCACACTGGGTGGCATTTTCCCAGAGGAATCATCACCCGAAATAAGCTCTCCCATTGCCGTCATTGGCTTGTCCGCCTTTATGCATGTACAATTTGTTTGTGTCAATCGGGAACAGTTGGTGTTGATTACCAATGCTGCTCTGGATTTGCACAAGCGTCGTAGCATGGGCGAAGTGTCGACCAACTCCAACACAACTAAAAGAAACATAGCATCCCGTTTGCTAGCCGAGGCCAAGGCCAAGCATAGCAGTCTCTATAGAAGCTCCAGTGCTAATCATTCTTCAGCTGTGACCAATGAGTGGACATTGTATAATCTGGAAGTGCCACGTGTTGAATGTATTATCGAAGACCTCGAGGGTATAGCCGAATCATATCGCACTGCTAGTAGCTCAAACTTCTATGATCTCATGGAGGAGGCACATGTCATGCTGAGACTAAGTCTTACACTGCAAGGCGAAAGGTTGACTGGAGAGAGGGAGCAACAGTTGAGGAAAATGTTTGTAGCCAATTGCAGAAGGCTGGCAGATTTTTCAATACGGTAAGATTTTGCATTCAATATTTTAAATAATAAGATAATAATGAGTTGAATATTTCTTTTGATTCTGAACTAGTTCCAGAGCCATATCTCAGAAGTTATTTAAGTTATTCAAATGAGGTATAAAGCTATTTTTGAGAAATAGTGTAAGCCATCAATGCTTAACTTAAACATTGAGATGTTTATAGAGCTTTCTAGAAAGTTCTAAATTCTTCTAGAAATTTAAAAGCATAGAATATTGTCATTTAAATTCTAGAAATTTAAAAGAATAGAATATTGTCATTTAAAAAAGAGAGCGTAAGTTAAAGTCGGCCCTGCCCGACTTCGAAATACCCGTTACTCAAGGCAATTAGTGTTGAATAACCTCATGCGGCTCAGATAAGTATGCAACGTTTTTTTAACTCTGCCATTTATTATCCGATCTTTATGAATACTAAACTAAAAATCTGAGCTTGATAGCTTACAAATTGTAGGAGATATTCAACATTTTTTATTGCGGGGGCGGGAGGGGGCGTGGCCAAAATTTGTAACAAACTTGATCTGCCTGCAGCAGAGCTCGCAAGTAACTCTCAACACTTTCCTAGTGTCGGCAAAAAACAGTTTGGTTACGGACACAACGAAAAGAGGGAGCGAAAGACACCTTCAGTTCTGTTTTTGCTCAGAGCAGACACATTTTTTCGCTTCTGATTCTCTCGTGTCTTTCACTGACCGTTTTGCCGAGAGCAAACTTCCAAAGTGTTTTTTGGGTATGTATGAGTGATTTTGTGTTGCGCAGCCTACCAAAAGCACAAAACAAAAACACTTTTCGCAAACACTTATTGTGTTCTGGTCATTTGCAGACAGTTTTCTGATGAGCACTCGCTCTAAAGTGTTTCTTTCAGTGGTCTTCGGCAGACCGACTCGTTTGTTTTGCTCAACCGAAAACATGTAACAGAGAACAGAAGAGGAGCGAGAACAAGTGTTTCGCTCAGTGAGAGAGCGGTTTTTTTTAAGGCTGATCGCATTTGAAAAAAGTTTTAACACTCAATTGCGAGCTCTGACCTGCAGACAATAATAGCTTACATCTAAAATTTGGTTGCTCTAGCTCTTCTAGTCTCTGAGATCTAGGTGTTCATACAGACGGACGGACGGACAGACGGACGGACGGACAGACGGACATGGCTATATCGACTATATATACTTTATGATATCGGAGATGCTTCCTTCTGCCTGTTACATACATTTGCACGACTTTAGTATACCCTTTTTACTCTACGAGCAACGGGTATAAAAAGTTTTGGAAACCCGGTATTCAGCTAGTTTGTTTATAAAAATAATTCATAGATAATTCACCAACCTTTCAATTAAGTGAAAATCTATATTAGTTGTTACCTAAAATTCATTGACAAAAAATAATTTATTATACTTACAGTTCCAGCAAGCAAGAAGTCTATCTGCAAGCCACCGGATTCTACAAAATGTGTCAACTACAGTTGGTGGACATATACAACAACTATATCGATCAGTTTATTGATAAAGAAGTGACTGTGGAAACCACTCAGTTGGTGGGCCTCATTTATACCGTAAAGCTATTTCTGCTCAGTTTGGGCACGGATCGTTTGAAATCCTCATTTTTGCATCAAACCGTGAGACCGTACTTCACGCCAGCTCGCGTTTTACAACAAGGTTACAAGCTGGTGCCGCTTTCTTTGGAATTTCTTAACATGTTCATCAAACATTCGCCCGGAGATATACCCCAGATAATGCTAAGTTCCCCCGTGGTGGCTGATTCGATGAGTGGAGAACTAATTAACTATTTGAAGTACTTGAATAAGCTGTGAGTTAATTAGTTAATTAGTTGTTGCTCGCTTTAATTTTTAATATACTCAATTTTCTCCTCTTTTGCAGATCCCCCGAAGAGAATCTCTTGCTGGCTGTCACAGCCTGTCGTATGTCTAATTATTTGCTGGCCCAAGAGGTGATAGCCAAATCGACAAGACGCACATTAGCCACTGCTTTGATCAAGCATAAGAATGTGCTCTTTGATGACAGCACTGTTATATACCAGCGACGTCACCAGGATCAAACTCCGCTATCCAACAAACAGCGAGGCAAAAAGACTCGACGTGCTCCAGCAAAAAGCAACAGCAGCAAACCCCCTGGGACGCCCACACCTAATGCCATAATTTCATTTTCGGATTTCTGTGAAACCATTTTGTTGGCCAACGAGCAACCGGCTCTTATCGAGGCCATCAGTGATGCCTTCATACATGCTCTCTGTTTGGAACATACCCTCACCTTGGATGTGCTACTCCAATTGTTTCTCAACTACATAGCCTCGCATATAGGCCAGAAGGGTTATCAGACCTCACAGAAGGTTTTCGTCAATATCCTCCAAGTCTATTACTATGATCTCTTTGATGTAACTTCATTCCAACAACCTCATGAAGCTCGTTCACAAACTCCACCACAATTGGATGATGACTATGATGAAGAATGCAGCAGCTCTCGGGCTCCATCTCTACACAGCGAAGCGGATAATCACTCGATATCCAGTTCTGGTGAGGATAGATCACTGAGTCTATCCCTGAATGGTAGACAGCAGAGAATCGTCTATGACCAATTGCAAGATCAGCAATCCTTGTCACCGTTTCAAAAAAGAAATTCGAATGCTTCGCTGTCGCAGCCCCAACCCGAGGATGATCAAATTGCCACCAACCTTAAAGGTCTGAAAATACTCTTTCGCATGTATATGGGTCGTCTGAAGGCTCTGAGTGATCTGATTACAGACCTTCAGTCGGCCGACGTGGAACAACAATCAAGTCGTGAAGATTTTCTCAATTTACGCATGGAATGTCTATCCTATATGGTTGGCATGGCGCCCAATTACTGCCCCAAGCCAAATATGAAAAGCCCGCATGATCCGCTATCGAGTAAATTGATTTTTGTGCCATATATACCCGACTACAAGCTAGCGGAGGGTGAGGAGTATGAGCGTCACATTAAATCGTATATCAGACCCATACCATGTCTATTGGAACGACCACAATATTTAAATCGATTGCCGCCATTTGAGAGGGCTGACTTTAGTTATCCCAATAAGGATGAGGGCGAATTCGAAGTGCGCTTCATTAGCTGGCACAATGAGCTGTTGACATTGACTCTGAAGATACAAAGTTTGTTGGCCTCGAGCAAAGTGGACCGTGAGCTGATATCGGAGTTTTTGGCTTTCATACAAAAG
Source organism: Lordiphosa andalusiaca (assembly GCA_035044965.1). NCBI lineage: Eukaryota > Metazoa > Arthropoda > Insecta > Diptera > Drosophilidae > Lordiphosa > Lordiphosa andalusiaca. The sequence goes on from JAWNNM010003129.1 coordinate 479,977, forward strand.
ACACCGCATTTGATGGGCCTTGATAGCTTTTTGGTTATCATATTGCCCAAGAACTTGGCCATTAATTATATGCTGAGCTTTTGTCCTGCCTATTTGTGGCAGTATGGAAAGGTAAGGGGATCACAATCCTATAGTGTAGATATATTTTTTGTATTAAATACTGTCAGTCCTGTCGGTTCTAAAGCGGCTAGAAACCGTTTCATAAACCGTTCACAGATTCGGACTATAAGTACGACAGGTTGGAAAATAGGAGTTTCAGTTTGGTTCAAGACCGGAGAAAACCGCTTGCGAAAAGACTCAAAGCCATAAATCAAAAATGATGTAATGCCTCTTCATGTGCTTGTAATTTGGTGTTTGGGTTGAAATAAGTTGGAGTTATATATTTTTTTTATCCGTCGTCGAACTAGTTGGAAAAAATAGTTGGAGTTGTTCGAATCCAAATCTTAAGTACTTTTTAAAGCTATGAACTTAGATTTCGATGATTAGGTCGAGAATAAAGAGCTACTCGTTTTGATGACTTTAGATCGAGTCCGAGCCTGATTGATAAACCGGTTCAAAAGTGGTTCCCAGCCAGTTTGTTCAAGTGTCAGTCCATCTTCCAACCGGCAAAAAAGCGACTCTTAAGTAAGTCATGACAACGCGAAGGAATGGATTATTTACTTTTAAAGTCTTTGTCCACAAATGTAACAACTCGCTCAGCAGAAAGTATTCGATGTGTCATTTTTTCTGATACCTGCTCAGTGATCAATCCTTCTGCTGAACATATCTATTTATATCTAAATAATTTAAATGAAACAAAATCACGAAAACTTAAAATCAAAAATGATTTAAATATTTAATCAAGCATTATATTTTTAAGCAGGAAGAGTATCTATCGAGTAGATTCCTTGTTCTTCTGAAAAACTTCCTGAAAGCAGATAAATCAATGAGCCATCCCAAAGCTACCCAGGGTGTCGGCTTCATAAATAAAGGAATGCCTTTTTGTGGTGCCAAACACTTAACAAAATTAAAGACTTACACTTAACCAAAACTTTATAAAACACCAAGGAAAGGAAGAAACGATCTTGATGGATTTCTGGGTAGTATACAAGAGACAAAACTATGCCAAATTAGCTACCCAAATGTTGGCTGACTGTTCAAAATGGGAATGTATCATAGTCCGGGCGGATTTCCAGGGTTTCAAACCAAATCAGAAATGTATCTGTTTGGACAAAACCTATAAAAATTTCAGTCTGGTGTGACATTTGTGACATATTTTAAATTTAAAAGTGTACATCGATAAATGTTAAGTTTTAATTTGTTAGATGGTCGAATTTCGACCGCTGGGCGAACCTAGTTCAGATTTTTTTTGGGTATATCGATCATTTGATTCACTATTAACTTATCCATTGGGAAAACCCCAAGCATAACTCTTTAGTTAATTAACGAGAAATAGTTTATTAAAGGAAGATCTTGTACTGGAGTACGATGGTCAGCGGACTAAGAAGAGTCAATAATAAGAATTTTTTTTTGTTTTTGTCTAAAGTTAATGAAGCCCACCAAGCTGAGCTTTTCTCGATCTAATGGCTTTTCGCACAAGAGAAAGGGTCCTACAGTTTAACGCCGAATCCGAACGACAAAGCTTGAGAAGTAGTTTTATGTCTAGTTACTTCAAAACTGGCGCCAACGGCTGTTGAAGGTGACCGGGTGTGCAAGTTTTTAAAGAAAAAACTTTTTTGTTAGATGTTTCCTGGCGGGATCGAACCCGCGACCTCTTGTGCAGCAGGCACACACACTACCCGCTGTGCCCGCTGGTTTGCGATCCTATAAATTTTTCACCAAAAACATTTTATTTTCGTGGCCTTAAGATCTCTTCCTCGATGTCGGTTCCGGTACGTTCCGAAATGAAATCTTCGGTTAACGGTTTGATATCGAAATTCTACGTAATTCGGTTCGGACTCCGTATCCTTATTTTACTTCGATATACCGAAATGAAGTTCTAAGATAAATTCAAATCATTCTATCCGTCTGTGGCAAGACGAAAGGAAATTCGGCATGAAAATGTCAATAGTTGTCAACAATTAGGGTAAAATTCCAGAGACTAGTCCCCATTTCTGATGCCGGGTGTGGTGGAGCGGGCTGTATGTGTGTCTGTTCTAGGACGAGGGTTCGAAACCTCTTCGGAATATTTAATAAAAACGTTTTTACTTTCTCCGACTCCGAACTGGCTGCAGTTAAATAATATTTTGTACAACAGCTTTAATTTATAATCCCATCTGAATAATCATAATTTACAAAATTATTCTTATTTAAAACTGATTGCATTTCAATTTAATTTCAATTTATTTCAGTCTTGTGGCTTCACACCGAAGCACTGGGAGAGTTTGTTACGCAAAATACTCAGCAAGCAAGAGGGCTTGCCCAATTGGAAAACTCATATAACTGGTGAGTAGAAATGATACCTTAACCCCTTCCAATGTCCGTAATCCTTACATTAATTTTTTTTTGCAGAAATTCTAAACCATCTGGTGACCGAGCTCAGTTTTGAAGAACTATTACAGTGCTTTCCCAGCGAGGTCATACAAAATCGAAATACAGCGCAATATTTTGCCAAGGAATTTGCCGATACCTGTGTTCTTTATGAACATGATAAACTGGTATTTAAAGCATGCGAACAACCCGAGGGTGGGAGGGAGCATTTGCCCATGGATAACATTGACGAAGAGAATGTGTTCGAGCTCACCCTAAGGAAGGCTGTGGCCAAGCAGCGTAGCATTGCGTTGAGATCAATGATTGAATCGACTGGCACTCAGCTGTTTGATGCCACCAGTAATCCTATGTATAATCTCTGAAACTAATGGCATTCCCCACGTTTTAACTTACTAAAAATTATCAAATTGCAAATTGAGAAGATTGATTCATATTTTATAGTTGTTTGTAAACTGACGTATTGATCTATATATATATAGCACCCATAGACTATATACATACAAATAGTGTAGTTGTAGCGCTGAACAAGGCAAAAATTATGAACATTTCTGTTTTGACACAAACGCAACATTCAAAGATTTATGGTCTTTAGTAGGTTGTAAAAACAATTTTAGTCACTTTCAAGCAGTTTTTGCCATATTAATCCAGTTAGGGCATCTGATTTGTACCTTTATGTTCCACCCAGTCTACTTTGCACTAAGCTTTAGGAATCGTAAAATTATTTATATTGTATTTATATATTTGGCATGTCTCTCTTTTTACACACACACCAACAACATCAAGTGATATTTTTTAATTCTTGAAAAAGTTTAACAATAAATAAAAAAGAAAAAAAAATATTTCTATGGAAATCTTTGAAAAAGTTTATTCACCTGCATAAATTTATATGACTTAATGCACTATAATTAAGTGTGGGCCTTCCCCTTCCGACAGGGAGGGGGAGCAAACTAGTTGCTGGGGCGTTGTTTCGATGTGAGAAAATGAAACTCGGCGTGTAGAACTAACTTAGTCAATTAAGAAGTGTCGAGCGTGCGGCACAAGTCTGTAAGTTGTTCAGTCGCTTGGAGACGGTGCAGTCAGCAACAGCATGCCCCGTCCCCATTCCTCCCTGGAGGTGGTCCATGACAAAACGGAACCGGTCACTGCCACTGCCACTGCCAATGGGGACAATCAATTGGATGCTATTATCATAAGAATTGGGCAATTTGGTCGGTTTCAAATAATCAACTATTTGCTGCTGTGCCTGCCAATTATTTGCAATTCATTTTACTCCATTTCGTATGTGTTCACTGCCAGCAGTGTGGTGCACAGGTAAAGTTGTAGCCAAACTTAAATAACTATTGATCAGTAATCGCTTAACACATTTTCCTTGCTTTTAGGTGCAACGTCTCCCAGTGCGATAGTTTAGATAGCAGCTATGATGCTCCATTTTTGAAGTTTTCCACGCCGCAGTTGCATGGCGAATGGGAGCAGTGCGAGCACTATGAGCTAGCCTCACCAATTGTGAATAGTTCTATGTGTTCCGCCAAGAATTTCAATACGAGTCGACGAATGAACTGTGAGTCAGGGTATAAGCTGAAAGATGATGAGGAGACCATAGCCAGTGAGGTGAGTCGGACAATAGTTCGTAATGTCAAATGATGGCCTGACGTGGTAGTAGTTGTAGTAGTAAAATTAGGTTCAGTTTTGATTGGCCTGATATAATAACAAATTTAGTATTATAAAACTAAAAATATAGAACAGAGATTGGTTTTAAACCGTCTGTCGATCATCTGACACTTATCCAGTACTACTTGGCTGACCGGGTCGTCCCCAGATACCATATCATTCACCTTGTAGTGTGGAAGAGTGGTTTGGTGTGAAAGTAAAGTATTTTGTGTAATGCTATTTGCCGTCAGATTATATCGAATTTAGACTATAGACTAAGGGCAGTTTTCTAATCTTCTACGAAGAGCTCTCTGTCACATAAACCTTCAAATAACAGAGCAAAATCTAAGTTTATCTGACACATAGCTGCTATTTAGAAGATGGGAAATCAGCCCTAAGTGTATTTTTAAAAAATTTCAGTTTAAATTTGATTTAAATATGTATGTATTATTAGTGGGACAATCATTCGGGGGTACACCCAAAAACAAATGATTAGAAACAGACAGTAGAGAGTAAAAAATATACCAACCTTCTACAGCCTCGAGGTTCTAAAGCAGTGGTGGGCAAGCCCTTGCTTCAATTGGCCCGAAGCAGTCGGTTTGAACCAAAAACTATAATGAAGTCTTTGGTACATGTCCACGTCTAACTTCATCCGGGTGTTTTCACTTAGCAGAGAAAAAGATCGCAGCATTTCGCGTGCTCTTATCCTTTGAATCCCCCCAAGTTTATACCCAATTGCAGTTCGATAATTTAATTTGAAACGAGTATCATTTAAATAGTCCTAGTTGAGTGACTTCCCAAATTGACCAATAAATGAAAGCGCCAGAAATTGAAAACACACAAGTTGGGTTGAATGAGCATTATTCATATTAATAGGTCCTGTCCACCTTTATTTACCTATTGAAACCAAACTTGTTTCTACGTAATCTTAGTTGAATAACTATCACGAAAAATTAAAGCCATAGTTTGGTTCCGATTCCTAAGATACCATTATATTGAATTAAACATGAAAAATATGAATCTTTCCTAAAAATTTCGCCTATTCCTCAAAATAAAACAAATTCAAATTAATCTGCCAATTGGAAAGAGTCATAAAATTATATGGACCATGGTGCACTTAAAATTTCTACATTTACACATCTTTTATATCATCGCGCTATTAGAAGCGACCAAAACAGGCGTCTTAAGCAGAAGAATGCTAAGAGTTTACTAAATTCGATTCATCCGTAGCTTCATCCATACAAAATATAAACTTCTTTAAATTCTTGTTCCTTGTTAAGATCTTCGTATTCGTTTTTTAGTTGCATGGGGCGTGGAAAAATTGATAGTTATCTTAACATGCCTTCATTGTTAGGAATATTTTTGGTATTTCTGTTTGCTTTCGCAGCCATCGACACTGCTGGTAATGCTGATCCAGAATATGTATACTTTATGTGGTCGGGGACCATTGCTTCTATGCGCTTACAACTTCTGAAAAATTTTAATGTTGCAAATAGTGTAGAAGAGTTTGACACAGTTGGTATAAAGAATACCAAGCAAACATGGTTTTCTTTGATTAATAATTAATTTTTTTTTGTGTACTGTTTGGTGTGCTGAGACCAAACACAATCTAATAGGTAGGCAACCCGGCGTATGAGTGATTTGTCTTTGTTTTGTGCCTATTTAAAAAACATATATGTAAATTGAAAGAAATTTATACATTTTATTAATGAAAGTCTACAGTTTTGATGTATTTAAAATAAAATTTGAGCTTAGCTTAAGTTAAGCATTAATATGTCCAAATGAGTAAATATGAAATTTTTCATCTATACTGGCTCATTTGATGCCAATATCACGTTCGACTGATACTTATACGACTGCAGAAACTGCTGAAACAACGACAAATACAATATTTGTCCTTTACAGTGATAGTTAACTCCAAACTTTAAGACATTCAAGTTCAGAATTAATCTTTGAATTCCGTAAAAAGTAGCAATAAAGCCGCTTACCGATTTGATATTTCTCATTGTTCAATATTTTCCAACTAAGGATTCCATTTCATCTTCATCAGAAGCTGAACATGCTACAAATTCATATATACTCACATTCATTTGAGCGATTAATCAATTCTGCAATACGTTTTTTTGCAAATTGTTTTTGTTCTAAGGTCAAAAATATTTGGATTTTTTGGTCCAAAAAAGTTCAAATTGGGACTAAATTAAAGATGTGAGAACGATTTTCTCAACACGTTGATTAGGTATTACAGTATTTTGAAGAAGACTTCCGACTTATTGTTTGACGGTTTGGTTTCTGTAATTTAACAGATGATTTGGTAATTGAATGCAACAATTTACACAAAATTTTAACTGAATCCCACCCTGACGACTTTAAGTGTAACTATTTTATATCTGCAGAGCGAAGCTTTTTACAGCCAGCTAGTTATATTACTTTACTGGGCTGCAAATCTCGGAAAAACTAGGAGGGGTTCACCCCGCGGTTCGAACCGGCAAAAAATATTGGGTTCGGGTACACGGAGCGGGTTCGGAAGGTCGCTTACCCAGGTTCAGGTTCGAACCGTAGTTCAGGCCATATTTTTTTTCTGTTTTTGTTCTAAGGTCAAAAATTTTTTGGTTTCTTGCATCCACAAAAACAGATAGAATTGGTACAGATCTTAAAATGTGGGAACGTTTTTCCAAACACTTTGATAAGATATTACTGTTTTATGCAAAAGATTTCGGAACTTGTGTGCAAGTATACCAAGTTGAGTAGAAATTTCTGGGAAGAATGTGAAAGAACAATATTTTTGAACCGAACCTTTTTTAAAATTTCTTTGCTCCGGTTCAGGTTTGGGGTTGGCAAGGAAATGATTTGTTGTTCCGGTTCGGGTTCAGTTCCGAGTCTCCGACTCCGGAGCGGTTCAACTCTGAACCGGTTTGCAGCAAAGGATTTCATATCTTGAGCCATCCTCTATAATGGTCTGTGTAGGCTGCAGAGGTGAAGGCTCGTATGGTGTGCACATGGGCACAGATTTCAGAGATGATAAGAGATAGTTGTTTGACGTGTGTGGGATAAAAACACTTATATCTTTAGGCAGATTAAGATTGTTTTAATTTTTTTGTCATGCTCCCTTTTACAAAAATGTCATGTCCCCGACAGTTTTAGTAATGGAAGGTTCGAAGCTTCTGGACATAATTAGTAATCAGTTTTATTTATCGGTCTGCCAAAGGAATGGTACAGATCGGATGATCGATTGTCGAGTTATAGGTAAAACAAACATTTATGATGGGCAGGACTGGCTGGAGTAGCGATGGGGAGCACTTAACACACCTTAACACTTTGTGTGATAAATACAAACTTTGGGAGGTACAGAGTATTTTATTTCTTACTGCGATTCGACATATTTTTTGGTCTTATTTGAAACATTTTTTATTAAATTGTATGCTCATTTCAACTTTAAGAAATATGGTTCAAAACAAAGTCTAAAGAGAAAGTGTATTCCTCCAACCGATTTTAGTGATAAAGTTAGTGAGGATAAGAGACATTTTCATCTTCCATTTAAACGTAATTTTTTCAAAATTACAAAAACAGGGCGCGTCTTGAGGGTGATGATTGGTGTGGGATTGTGGGGGTAATTTTTTGGATTTTGCTGTCGATTTTCAGCATTGTTCTATGAAAATTTATGATAAATGAAACATTAAGGCCCGTTTTCTCATCTTCTAGATAGTTGCTTTGTGTCAGATAAGCATTGATTTTACTCTGTTATATGTTAGTTTATGTGACAGATAGCTCTATGTAAAAGATGTGAAATCGGTTTCTGGATTTCCAAAAAAGTTAATTAATTTCCAGACCCAATGGATACCAAAATCATCCAATGCATCATAAAAGAAATCTTCCACAATGTTAATTTACTTATTTAATGGTTTACCAACAGTTTGGCATCTTTTGCTCCGATCAATGGAAACTATCGATGGTGGGCACTGTCAACAATATTGGACAATTTGTGGGAATACCTTTGGGCGGGTATTTGTCAGATGTGTGAGTGTTCCTTTCTCTCCTTTGCTTTGCTCAGCCTCTCAAATTTACCCCTTCATTTTCTTTTCAGATATGGTCGCAAGTTCATGCTGGTGCTGGCTGGAGTTCTTAGCTCCTTTGCTGGCCTGGGTCGTTCTCATGCGCCCGACTATTACAGTTTCCTTTGTCTGGAGTTTCTGGACATGGCAGTGGGTAGTACCCTGTTTCCCACTGCTTTTCTGATGGCCATTGAGCTGGTGGGTCCCAAACATCGCGTGATAGCGGCCACAGCTATATCTCTAACCTATGGTCTGGCCGAGGCGTTCTTGGGGTATTTGGCCGATTATATACGCAATTGGCGTGTGCTGTTGCGTGTGCTCTATACGCCTGCTCTGCTGCACTTGCTCTTCGTTTGCTTACTGCCCGAAAGTGTGCGTTGGCTGCTGAGTCAGTCGATGGAACTGGAAGCGAATAATATTCTGCGAAAAGTGGCAAGAGTTAATCAAAAATCACTGCCCGAACCACATTTGAGTGAGCTTATGCGTTCAAATCGCCGATTGTTGTCACTGTCGGCGGCTCCTGGTGGCCACTATTCGATTGGACAGATTGTACCAGCTTTGGGCTGGCGAATAGCACTATGTTGCTTCGTTTGGTTCGTGCACACTTTTATAGCGCTGGGCTTGAGTCTAAACTCAAGTGCGTTGAGTGGCAGTAAATTCCAGAACTTCAGCATGACGGGATTAATGCAATTACCTGGAATACTGTTGGGAACACTGTTAATGCATCGCATTGGACGACGTTGGGCTTTGTGTTTGTCTTTGATAAGCTGTGGCTGTTTTCTGTTAGTCGCTGTGATGTTGGGAGAAGGTGAGTACAATCAATTTTACGATTTTACATTCGAACACTAAAACACGCCTGATAGGATTAACCTAAACTCTTTTAAAGATCGCAATCTCAAAATTTAATTTAAATTTCACTAACAACCGAACCGGAAACGGAACCAAGTGTGCAAAATGAATTGAACCTGAACCTGTTCCGAACACAAAATTTCGGCTGGGTTAAAAAAAATACACATTTAAAAATCTGAGCTTTTTCGCGAGAGAGTCTCAAAATATCCCAGCCTAAAATAATTTTTAGAACAAACAATTAGTAGCTAGAGCTTAGTGCTGATATTGGTGCACATACTGTATATGGTCCTTGTTTTTGGATCCTTGACTATAAACTGTATTGAATGATTCTAAAATAGATATCTTAAATACGATTCCATCGACTTAAGTCTAAATTGGAAAACATATCCAAAAATAAAAGCATTTTGAAATATTTTGTAGTGTATTTTACAGGGATGCAAACCGGCTCTGAACCGAAACGGTTTTGAACCGAACCGAATATTCAGTTGGTGAACCGAACCGCAAACAAAACCGGCTTCCTTCCAGAACTGCTGACCCGAACCGAAAACCACAAAGAAAAACGGTTCGGTTCGGTTCAGTTCTCTGACGAGTTTTAACGGGAATCGCTTTCCTCTAGCTATCATTTTAATTATTTTGTAAATGTGAATCGATTTCCATAGATAATTTTTATACATTTCGTTCGACCCTCTACATATTTAGCGCTGTCGGATCGATATAACTTTTAAGGATAACCCAACGAAAATTTTACAGCATTTCTTCTGCACTTGCCCGCCGATCTCTTAATTTACTTATCATCAATCGAAATATGTTTCTCCATTAGACAATATTTTCAATTTTCTGTGGTACTTCTTCACATAAATTCAATCTTCATCTAACAATAAGTAAGGGCATTCCTCTAGGAACTAATAGACGAGTTCGGGGAATCCAACATAATAAATTTTGGATATTGCTCTAAGGATTTAAAAGATATTAAAATGGAATATAGGAATCAAATTTCAAAAATGGTCGAAAAGGCACATTACCACAGAAATCCAAATATTTTATAATGTGCCTTTGTGAACCACTAAACCGAACCGAAACCGCGGTTCATTTAACTCCAAAAACCATGTAATGAACCGAACCGGCGGCTTAGAAACTGTGCGAACCACTGAACCAAACCAGCACTTAAAACGTAAGCCAATTTTGAACCAATACCTTCTCTCAAAAACCATGAATTTCAAGGTTTTTAACGTTAATCAAAGAAAAAACCCGATTTGACCCCGTAAACCATATTTTTGGCTAAAATTTTAATGCTGTTCGATCTTTAACATCTTGAACTAAGTTAAACTATCAACAACTACAATTAATGTTTCACTATGAGTCGTTTGCACGCTGTGATGACAATTCTGTGATCATCTGTTCCAAAAAAGCCGCAAACAATTTGATTGTAACAAAGCTGGACTATTTTTCTTTTACATCGCATCGCCGATTTGCTTCATCATTTAAATCTACATGAATGTATGCTTCGAGATATTAATGTTCTTGATTTGAATCTGGTTGTAGCTTCAGCAATCCAGCGAGATGAAAAAATTGCCCAAGAACCTGCAGGCGAATTCTGCAAATTTTTAATTGGTTTTCAAGTTAAGTGTTAGTTTTTACACTCTCTACCGGAGGTGCAAAAAGTATGTAACAGCCATAAGGAAGCATCTCCGACCCCGTAATGGATATAAATTCTTGATCAGCATCATCAACCGAGTCGATATAGCCACGTCCGTCTGTCTATCTGTCTGTCCGTAACAACGGCAAACGCTTATCATACTTACAGGCAGGTCAAGTTTATTTTCAATTTTGGTTTCGTTCATGTAAAACACGAGGCAAATGCGGCACAAATGCGCCTACATCACCAATTGTTGACAATTTTCCGACTCTTCTTTTTATACTAATCCTTCTTTAAGCAATCACGAAGGATGTATCCAATTTGGGTTAGTTGTTTTCAAGTTTTGAGTACACTAATAAATCACAATGTTAACACCTTTTATGAATTTCTGAACTATCGGTATCTTAAGAATAAATTCTTAAAAACTTATAGCACAGATATAAAACTACAACATTTTCTTTGATTGATTTAATTTTTAAGCCCATCCACCTATTGCGTCGTTTTGTTATTTCCTGGCCAAAATGATGTCCACGGGAAGTTTTATGGTCTTGTATTTCTTCACTTCGGAAATCTTTCCCACAAATTGCCGAAACAGTTTGCTTTCCTTCTGCTCGATGGTGGGTCGATTTGGATCCATGCTGGCACCACAAACGCCGCTGTTGGTAAGAATTATTTGTTTAAAATTAATTAATTAATTAATTCTTTTTACTACCCCTCTCTCTCTTACTCGCTTACAGATTGCCCACTATAAGTTTGCTCCTCATCTATTGTTTGCCATGTTCGCTTTCATCTGTTCGGGACTAACTCTCCTCTTCCCCGAAACCACAAATAAAGTCTTACCAACCACCTTGGCTGACGCGCGCGCTCTAGACAGAAGTATGCCCAAGAGTCAATCCAATGAAATTAAAACTGCCGTCTAACTAATGTAATTAATGTTCAATTCATTATCGAATACCAAATATTATAAATCAAAGTCAATGGCTTTTAATCAGGGACTTATACTTAAAGATATATAATTTAGCTTATCACAGACATTTTGTTGAACAAAGAGCGCTCCTTACTAGCCAAAACTAGGACGTTTCAAATTAAAGCTGGTTCCAAATTAAAAGTCGAGCATCATTCTGATTGTTGGAAATCAGAACTTTTAACAATTCAGAATCGTAAGTCCATTGTGATTGCAGCTTCTGTAGACGTGTGCTGGAGCGTTTGGCATGTGCCACATTGAGTCTATATTGGCTCCTCAGAACACTCGAGAAATGCCTTCCGTCTATAACAACGTGATCGAATGGTCTCGATGTTCAAATCTTGTACCACTAAGGAGCATGTTTCTGCCCTCAGTAAAATCACCTAGCCTCTCTACATTACTGGAGGTTAATTCGTAAAGGCTAAATGGGCTGACGGCTGGTTGAAAACTCCATCTCTCCCGATTTCCGGGATCGTTTATCACGCTCATACCCTCAGCGAACAAACAGAGAACAATGTGAGAAGTTCGATAAGAACAGATCATTCTCAATCCAAACGAGAAATTCTTGAACCAAATATGCTTTTTTGATTCCGTTTTTCTTGACCCAAGAGCTTCAACACTAGAACCCAGTACTAAATATTCTCAAATCAAGTATATTTATTCTTGAATCAAGTGCCCAACAAACTCATATTCAAGATGGCTCATTCTTGAATCAAGAGCATGCTGCATTGTGAAAATCCGATAATGTTTTTTCTGGTATCAAGAGCTCATCAGGTTCTAGATTAAGATAAATTTCTCTTGAATCAAGAACTTCACAGATTTCAATCATACATCACATCAAAATCAGTTGTTTTTTACCAATTTGTTTAATTTTGTTTCATAAAATATAAATTGTTTAACCACGTAGCAAGTTATAGCTGGCTCGAGGAATACGCAACACCACAAGGCAGCATCAGTCAGTCGAACAGTCGTCTTCCATGCCAGCAATGCCATAGCTGCTTGGGAATTCCAAGGCAACATGAGTGCAAAAATCGATGGCACTCTTCGCTCGATATTTTCCCCACTCGCCCCTCTCCCACAAAAAGTGAAACTGTGAGAGCGAAAAAATAGATGGCTTGGCAACGATTTTTTACAGGAAATAAGAGATTCCACAAAGCTGTCTCACGATACACAATACGAAAAGTTGGCTCTTTTCAAAAAATGCATAACTCCTTTTATAAATACTCCAACCAATTAAGTTATAAATACCTCAGAAAAGCGCTCACGGATAGATCGACTTTCGGTTTTATGACCAGAAACATTCTGTAATTTACCGGTTATTTTTCTACCAGTTACTTATTTTGCTGCGCAGTGTATATCGGCAATGAGCCATACACACAGACATACGCAAGTAACTTTTTTCTTGAGCTATCGATAACTAGGCAGAAGAATACGAATCTGGCATATTTGTGGTCGTTATTTGAGGCCATATATTGTGAAGAAATCGCCAAAGGGCTTTTGTGACAAAATTTGTGTGACTTTTTTTTTAAGTTTGTGCAAAAGCAGGTAACAGACAGAAGGAATCATTTCAGGGCAATAGGTCAATAAGTGTCTCCTTTTACCCCCTGTAGTAGTCTTTGCTTTAACACTCGGGTGGCCTGTCAAAGGTCTCTATTGAACATACGAAGTTTTGTTTTAGTCGAACAGACTGTCTCAAGTGATAAATAAGTATTGTTAATTCCAACCTGAATATTCGTATGAAATTTATCGAAAAAGTTGAACTTAGTCCAAACCATTCGAAATGCCGGTCATCAACGTCTCGCATACCAGCAACAACAAAAATGCGGACAATATGTCGCGTCACGCGATTTTACAGTGGCTGAATGGATTATTGGATAGTGATATACGAAAGGTAAACGATTGCTGCACTGGCGCTGCCTTTTGCCAACTCTTTCACATTATACGTCCGACTGCAATCAACTTGAAGCTCGTCAAGTTCACGACGAATCTGGAACATGAGTATATACAGAACTTCAAGGTATTGCAAAAGTCATTCAAAATAGAAAATGTGGATAAAGTAATAGCCGTCGAAAGACTAGTAAAGGCACATTTCCAGGACAATCTACAATTGCTGCAATGGTTTAAGAAATTCTACGACGTTAACCATTGCGAAGGTATGGCATATGATGCAAAAGCGGCCCGCAACTATGCCAAAATTGCGGTGGGCCAAGAGCTGAACAATAAGAGAACTCTGTTGGGTCGAGCGGCATGGACCGCAGTCGGTTCGATGAGTTCTGTTGATCAATCCGGTAAGACCGTATCAGAGTCATGCAGTAAATATGTGTTTAAGCCGAAACCGATATTGGCGAAAAGGGAAGGAAAAAAGGAACTGGAGACGTATTCGAAACGGAAGTCAAAAGAGCTAACAAATGAGACAAGGGTTGCTGATGCAGGTAGAAAACCATTCGAGAAACCACGCCTAGCGTTGGACCCAGACCATAACAGACCAAAAGTAGCCTGCACGAAGATGAAAGGGCAACCAAAGCAGCTCAAGAAGACTCCAAGTTGGCTTCAGATGGAAACAAAGCTGTCAGAGGATTACATTCACGAGGAGGATACCAAAAATTGGATATGGAAACTTGAGCGTGAAGATGAGATTACTGACCAGGAAATGACCATGCGAGACTCCATAGAAAGTGTTTTAAATATATCCGAAAAGAAGGTTGCGAAGCCAAAGGCACTGCAGGCGATTGCAAAAGAAGTGTCGCAGTTGGAATTGAAGGAGAAGTTGATTGAGGAAACATGTGAAGAGTTTATTGATAAACTACCCGAGAAGCCAGAGCTGGAACTGGACACTGCATACCATAACAGTTCAGAAGTTTTCTCGCTGAAATCTCCAGAGAAACCAGAAGAAGCGCACCAATTAAAGCCCGAAATGAAGCAGCTCAAGAAGAAGGCAAATTGGCTTCCGGAGACAACGAAGATGTCTAAGAATTCCCTTCACGCGGAACATACCAAATCATGCATAATACAGGACAATGAAGAAACCTTGATTAAACAGGACAATAATGAACTCGAGAGTCCCAAACAAAGGGCAGAGAAGGAAGGCAAAGAAAAAGGCATGGAGTCAGTGATCCAAGCCCCGGAAATGACAGTGCGAGGTTCTACTGAAAATGCCTTAGATAAAGCTGAAGAAAAGGTACAGGAGATGGTTTCCAAAGATCTGCCGCAGAAGGAAACGGATGGTGGAAAAACAGCTGAGACATCAGGTGAAACACTGATGGGAAGGCGATCCAAAATACCTGTTCCCCATAATCCCGACACTCTAAAGATAGATCAAATTGGCGCCACGTTCCCAGCCACTCTGACACTGAATATTTCAAAACTGAACTGTATGGCCGAAGTTATTGTGCCCAAAGAACCTGGTGGGAAATTATTATTTAAAATCGATTCAATTGCAACTGGAGGTGTTCCTTTACCAACTGAGTCATCCATTCATAAGCGTCTTCATAACAATGTGACTAAGCAGGAGGAAACGCCAACAAATATCTCTGAAAGAGAACTCACTCAACTGTTAGAAGTAAATCCCGAACTGAAATACGAGAACTCCCAGCTCAACTTCTGCAAGATCTATGGTGATAAGATTAATTTATCATTTAGTTGCACACCTGACTGCTTGGATGTTAACAAATTGATCCAATACTTGGACGTGACAATGGCACTGTTGCTGGGTGAGAAGAAACTGGAAACGAAAGCAAAACCACAAGAGACAGTTAAAGGAGATGAAGTTGAATCTGTGGCAGTGCCATCTACTGTCGAAGATAAAGAAGTAGAAGCCAGTTCCTCAGCTAGCTCCTCCCCACACAACTCATCTGCTACGATTGGAGTGCGTAAGATAAATCGCCAGTTCAACTTAAATGAGGAATTCCGAAACCAAGGGGGTAAAGATGAGATGAAACAGCCGGCATCTATTTATTATTTTTTGCACCTCGCCTGCTTGGATAGTGAGCATTCGGAGGGACACTTAGTCGAGAAGAAGTCATCCCATGACTCGGATAATACATCTTATTCGTCAGACTACAGTTCTTCAGCCCCCTCCTCACCCATTAAGACGGCTTATATCCGTCCGTACACCACCTTATATGGAGAATTCCTGGAACGAGAGGGGCAGAATGTATTCAAGTCACAAAAATCAACTTTACTTTCCGAGCCGAAGATTGAGAAGTATGAACAGACACCAATGGCCAGTGTTTTTAAAGATGCGGTGGACTCGGCCCTACCCCTCAACTGGCATAGTGATACTTCTTTGGACTCCAACAAGGAATGCTCGAGTGGAGCCATCGGTGCAGCAACCACATCAGCCACCGACGATCCGATGTTAATTGAGAGCTTCTTTTCAGACAGTTCAAATCTATATAGTCCCCGAAGCCAACTGAGCTTTGTGATTGAATTGATTTCGGATATGAAAGTTTGTCATGCTCATTTGAGGAAACAGGTCGGCTTCATGAAACGGAAAATGAGGGTGCTTTACTTTTCCTGCCTAATTGTAAAAGAAGCCACTCCTAAAATGATTCTCAATATGCTCTATGCTCAGGATGACAAAGTACCAGATCAACCACCTTCCTAGAACGTTCCGTTGTGTTTCCCACAGTTGCACAACGGCAAAAACTAAAAATAATTTGGCCAGTTTTTAAAAAATTTTGTTTGTAAACTATTCCTAAGTTGTACTGATTTTTATATCTTGGTACTCAGGATAGCATAATTAAAATGGTTTGGAATTTTACGAAGTGTACTTTTAAGGTGATTAAGGGTAGCTTTGAGATGCACTTGCTGCCGCAAAGACACGAGACGAGTGAAATAGGAAAAATATGACAAAGTACCAAACATTAATAGTTCGTCAGACTCAGTAAAACTGATAAATGTGCAAAATGTTTTGTGGACATTTTTCATTCATTCATTTTCTGCATCTTCATTTGGCTTTGAATCTATGGTACCTATGGATTGGTATGAAAGCGGGCACGACATCATGCATCCAATTGAAGTTTTTACACAGCTGAAATTGATCAGATATATATACAAATCAGATATAAATACAAACTTACCTAGGGAGACAAGAAAGCAACGAATGGACCTTAATTGGATGGATGGACGGACAGATGGACATGGCTATATTGATTCGGCTGTTGATGCTGATCAAGAATATATATATACTTTATGGTATCGGAAATGTAAGCTTATCCCTGTTATATACTTTCGCACATCTTCAGGAACCCCCATTTCCCATTATTAATCTAAGGTAAGTCATCCCACACAATCTGCACCTAACTCTGCTTCTTTGGCTAAGTAGGATAAATAAGTTTACAAATCGATTTATATCGAATGATACACTTGTATTATGTTACTTTACGTCATTGGCTACGTCGTTTGAACTTGCCAACTCTAAAAGACCGTAGGACTAGTCACGGTGCGACTTTCCTGCATAAGCTTGTTGCTGGTGATGTTGATTCATCTCTGCTCCCAAGTCTTCAGAACTGTTACTTACCCTGCAGAGCAATTCGCCGTTTTCGTCCATTGTCCTTGCAAGTGTGCAGATCAAATTACGCCATTCATTATCCTTTCCGAGTCCTCTGTCATTTCATTGCACCCAGCAAATCAATTCCCGTAATCTTTTACATTCCTTGTCTGCTTCAAATTTGTAATTTACGGCGCAGGCCAACCAAAATGAGTGGGGGCATATCGTAACAAAGATCTCCTAACTTATAATTGATAATATTATAATTGATAATTATTTTTAACAAATAAACAAATCCAATATACCGACCCCTATTTGTACTAGCCAGGGATCGCCGCTTACGTCAGCCAGCAGCTTTGCGGGTGTACGATCTGTAACCGGGGGTTGCCAACGGGGACGCAGTAAGACCACACGCACCCATAAATAAATTAAGTTATCAAATATACAATACTACTATGAAATATAGGGATCCATTTAAACGCCGATCGATCGATCGATCTAAAGTCTGCCTGTTTTTATTTTACCCTTGCAGAGGTTGTATTGAAATTGTCCAGAAGTTTGTAACGCATAGAAGGAAGCATTTTAGACTACATAAAGAATATATAGTCTTGATCAGTATGACCTGCTGAGTTGATTTAGCATTATTCGTCTGTCCGTCTGTTTCTATGCTATATCCTCCTTCAATTTTAAAGCTATAGCGACCAAACTTTGCAAGAAGTCTTCTGCACATTATCGGATGACTAACATATAGCTGCCATAGGAACGATCGGTCGAAAAACTATTTCTAGTGAGAAAAACTTTTTGTTTTTAATGCAAACGTCTCCAAACTCCGTACTTACTAATTTTCTATGCTTTTCCATGATTGTGCCAAGTTTGGTCAAAATCGGACATTTATATAGTACACAGTACGACACTAAAAAAAAAACCCGGTATGAGACTCATAAATTCTGATAGAAGGCACTTCTGTTAGCATAGCCTCATTCCCAGTTTTTCATCTGTACCCTATGTTCGCGTTCTATGGGTACTTTTGTATTAGCAACACAAAGCGACAACAATTTTAACTTAGTTATTAATGGTTCAGACCAAAAATCTACAAAATTCAGCAAAAACAGACAGGGACACTAGAAACGTAATATCAAAAAATTGCGTATATCGTACAATTCGTTAAGGTACCTCCAGAAGGTGTCAAACACAAATTCTTGAATATCTTTAAAACCGCACGGTAGATTTTTATTAAAAACTAAATTTATGATGGCACTATGAGCTAGTGCACGTCCCTAGAAGATGGTACTCGTCGGCCAAAAAACCGCGAGATGGAGTACCATTTTAAGATTCACCCACGAACATTCCATGTAAGTCATAAAGTAGATCCAAAAATAGACCAAACTGCGATCTCGATTTCTCCAATATAGCCTTGGTTGGCAGTGGCAAGGGTTATTTTTGTACAAGCAACTGCCTTAGAACAACATTGCCCATTTAGGGTATTACAAGCTTCACCAAAATTATGCCATTAATCTTAAGATATTTACCCATTAGATTAATTGCATAATTTTTGGGCTCATTTAATACCCTAAGTGGACAATGTTGCCGTAAGACAATTGCTAGTACAAAAATGCTTGTAGTCAGCGCAAAAATGATTCGTGAGAAAATCTGAAAGCGCAGTTCGGTCTATTTTTTAGTCTAGTTAATGGCCCATATTGCGTGGGTTGTGGGTGGATCGTTAAATGGTACTCCATCTCGCGGTTTTTTGTCTGAGAAGTAACATCTCTTAGGCCCACGAAATAGCCCATTGTGCCATCATAAATTTAGTTTTTAAAAAAAACTCTACCGTGAGCTTTTAAAGATATGCAAGAATTTAGTTTTGACCCCTTCTGGAGGTATCTTAACCCATTGTACGAATAACGGAATTTTTTGTTATTACGGTCCCAATGACCCTGTCTGTGTTTGCTGAATTTTGTAGATTTGTATCTTGTACCATTGACTGCTAAGTTAAAAATGTTGTCGCTGGGTGTTGCTAGTACAAAAGTACCCATAGAACGCGATCCTAGGGTACAGTTGAGAAACTGTGTATGAGGCAATGCTAACAGAAGCGCCTTCTATCAGAATTTAAGGGTCTCATACCGTATACCATATCTCATAACATATCTCATACCATATCTCATCCCATATCTCATACCATATTTCATTACAAAAGTTTGATGTGGTCGAACTGTGGTATAGTTGCCATACAAAAGCAAGGTTAGGAAAATAGTCTTAGTGAGAAAATCCTTTTTGTTTTCAATGAAAACCTCTTTAAAATTGCCAAACATTTATTTTATAAGCTTTCACACAATTCTTCAAAGTTTTGTCAGAACCTGATGACAATAGGTTATAGCTGCCAAATGAATGATCGGTCGAGAAACTAGTTTTAGTGAGAATAACTTTTTTCTTTTCATCGGAAATGTCGTTCAAATCAGTTAGGAAAACAAGCTTCAAGGGTATGCAAACTTCGGTCAATCCGAAGCTTACTTTCCTCCATTTTTTAAGAGATAAGCGGTAAGATATGTACACATCTTGAATCCAAAATATCGGCCTTAAAAATTTAATAACTCGATCAGAAACTACTCGATTGTAATAAACTAAAGTGCAAAATACGCAGAATTAAATGTTATATCAAACTGCATACCAATAAAAAATAGTTTTATGTTAATTTGACTTATTCATTTTCGTTAAAAGTACGGTGAAGTCAGAAATAACTGAATAAATCGATATGTCCTTACATGTAGCAAACTAATGTACAACGCATAGCTTAAGACATATAATTTTTTAACTCTGTCAACTTCGAAAAACCTGTTTCTAACCGTTATTCCAAATTTTGATATG
Organism: Lordiphosa andalusiaca; assembly: GCA_035044965.1. Classification (NCBI taxonomy): domain Eukaryota; kingdom Metazoa; phylum Arthropoda; class Insecta; order Diptera; family Drosophilidae; genus Lordiphosa; species Lordiphosa andalusiaca. The sequence continues at coordinate 499,944 of JAWNNM010003129.1, forward strand.
CACTAAAAATTTGTGGTATGCCACAATGTCTCATTTTAGTATATCTACAACCAAAGCTATGTCGCATCCCAGAAGTTTTTCGACTGTCACACCGTATCGTAATGTTATACATACATGTTATACATGTTATTGTTAATTATAGCTTTACCCTTTTATATATACTGCTGGGAAATTTCAGATAATAGAGTAGCTTTGGTTCAATCCAGGCCAGGGTTCGGAATTGCTCATGAGCGATCCGCGAGCCTCTGTTCGAGCCCCTGCTTCTGCCGTGAGCCATCAACTAGCTCCGGCCCGTGAGTCACAGCCCTCGGCTCTGAGCTGTGAGCCATAGCTCTCAGCTCGTGATCCATTGCTCTTGGATCGTAAGCCTTAGCTCTCCACTCGTGAGCCACAGAATCAACCTGAGCACGATGAATTTATATCTCTTTTTTTTAATTTTAATGCGTACGACACCATGGAAATGATCATATTCGAAGTATATGTCCAAATATGTCAATCTTTCCTCTTTTGGTGGCTATGGCTCACGAGCCAGGAGCTATGGCTCACGAGCCGAGAGCTGGTTGGTGGCTCACGGCTCCCGAGCTGTGGATCCAAGCTCAGAGCAGTGAGCGGGTTGAGGGCTCACAGCTTCCGAGCTGTGGCCCTCAGCTCAGAGCTGTGCTGTGACTCACGAGCCGAGAGCCGGTTGATGGCTCTCGGCTCTCGACATAGGGCTCTCAGCTCAGAGCCAAGAGCCGAGTGCTATGAGCTGAGAGCTGGCTCTCGAGAGCTGCGAGCAAAGAAAAATTCCGAACCATGATCCAGGACTAGTGGTAGGTTAGAGGGCTTACTGTCCAGCCTCACGACAACTATCTTCAGGTATTTAACAGCTCTTGCAAACTTTTGAGTTGTTAGGGTAATTGTTTGGTTATGGCAACAGATCGATTTGAAGTTTAGCTGCCCCTGGCAAAAGGACTGCACATCCATTGTTTTTTCTCGTCGCGTGGCTTCACCCCATAAGTTCCAAGGAATAATACCCGGTATGAGAAAAGATTCCACATGTTCAAGCTGATAAGAAATTAATAAATATTCAATCTAAAGGGATGTTCTACGATAAAAAAAAAACAACATACATTTCTATTGACTATCAATAACTCTTTGTGCTACCATTTATTTGAATATCAGAACTAATCATTGATTTATCTATCTGTATTTACTGTACACATAAACTATAATCTATCAGGAAAGACCGCCAAATTGTTAAGTGTTTATTTTCGGGTAGCAAATAAAATGATTGGAAGTCCCAGTGATTATTTTCAAAACTCAAACACAATTTAATCATATTAACGCCAAGTTGAACTGCGAATTCATGAGTGAAAGTCAATGACACAGTGCAAATAGTGTAAGATAAGAAACTTAAGTGCCTTGACATGAACACACATAGTAAGTGTTTATGCACCACAATCAGTCAACAGACGGGAACAGCTGTTGAGCTGCCCACACTCCAGACCAAATGTCTCGTCCATGTTCAGATAAAACTCGAGCATAGTAGTAAATCACATTTGGATTTCAGTATCTCTCCGATACCAATCGACCCATTCAATAAATAAACCAAATGGAAATACAGAAAGATTATCAACTAATGTTAACTACAAATAGTCAGTAACTGCCTTTTTGTCTAGTGATAAGGCTTGTGGAGGAGATAAGTGGTCAGAGAGTAGAACAGAAAGATAAAAATAGTAAACTTGAAAATAAACTGAGAGACACAGAGTGTGTGGTGGCAATCAGTCAATGAGCGGACTTCGCCACAGCGAGACGCTCCACAGCGGGCACAAAAAAATAAGTGGGAAATACTATTAGAAAGTTATAAATAAATCTCGTGCTCGAAAAAAAGAGGCAGCACAGCGGAGAAGACTTGCCCACATTAAAAGTGAATTTTAACACGTGCTCGCAGCAAATTATTTGTAAGATAAAATTGAAATGTCTAACAAACAACGCAATGGAAACTCGCCTCCCAACAATTCCAACGGCCATGCGGTGGATGTGGAGCCAGTGAATTCTTCGCCAGATGATGATAACTCGCTGGATGCCATTCTCGTGCGTATTGGCCAATTTGGACGCTATCAGATCTTCAACTATGTATTGCTGTGTATTCCCATGGTCTTCAATGCTTTCTTCTCGATCTCCTATGTCTTCACGGCCAGCACAGTGGTGCACAGGTGAGCCATAAAGCCCAAGCGGCCAATGTAGTCGGTGAGAGTGCCAGCCGGTATCTTTTTGTTCAACAGGTGCAACATAACTCAGTGCGATAGTCCAAGCAGTTTGTATGAAGAGCCTTGGCTTAATTTCACAGTACCCCATAAAAATGCTGCCTGGGATTCTTGTAATCGTTATCAGACCAACAATATAACGGAATTTGAGAGAGATTTCTGTGCTGCCGAATATTTTGATAAGAAAACTGAGAGCTGTGGAAAGGACTTCAAGTTTCGAGATGACGAGAAAACCATATCCACAGAGGTAAGTGCAAGATCGAGAGGTGTATAAGTGATCCGCTTACTTACTGAGATTCTAGGCCTCAAACTGCAAAATCTGGCTGCAAAACAGCAAACAGAGAAACCTTAAGCACACATAATTCGGTGGCCTTTGGGAATTTATACTCAAAACATTTCAGACCTTATCAAGAACTTAATGTTGTTTCACACATAAAATCATAGAGATTGTGTTCAGAATTTGATAGTTCACGTCGCACATTCGCTAAACTAAATTCAAAATAACATATTAATTTACCATTCTGACAAGGAAATTATATAATATTTGCCGAAAGCTTTCCAACCACCTTTTTACACAATTGGGTTGGGTTAGGTTAAAATAGGCTGCTCGGCGGAGGCCGAGTTCACCCAGAGGCCTTTTGGCCCATTGTGATGCCTAGTAAGAGGTTGTTGGAGGGGAGGGGGTAGTGGGCATTGACGGTCAGATTCTGCGCCAACTCTCTATTTAAACCATTTTGAGGAATCCACAAAAAGACCCAGGTCTTGGCTCTAGGGGCACATTTTCCAGACTGCCCAGGTCTTCAAAGAATGGTTTGCCCAGATGCTGGGTGCGTTTCCTAAGAATTGCAGGACAGTCACATAGAAGGTGATGGATTGCTCCTCGTTCCCACAGCTAAGTCCGCTCCAGTCAGCTCCTCGTGCCCACAGCTAAGTTACGAAACCTTAAAAATGGTTTCGCTCCCTATCTGCGCCTGATGACAGTGATACAAGCTTCCAGAAAAGCCTCATTGAATTAAGGGAGAGAAAACTGCAAGGGACTTGTCGCTTGGGACTCTCTGGCATCAGATAGTAACCAACCTGTGGGGAGAATCTTGATTCCTTCTAAACATTAAAACCCACATTTACATATTTAATTAGAATCCCTAAATCTTCCTCTCCGCCAAAAGTTGTAGGATAAAAATAAAAAACAGAACCAAGCAAAGCAACAAAAAACAAATTAGTTCGAAAAAAGATCTTTAATTACTCTTTTAAAAGTGTTTTTTTCTGTCCAAAACCGCTTCCAATTTCGGAGTAATGAATTGATTTTTATCGGCTCGTTTTCGCTTGGAATTGGAACGTTTTTCCAGTTTTATTTTTTTGCCACTGAACCTGGCCTCTTCTTCAAGCTCATATTCAGAATCCACATCTTCTTGTTACTGAGCCTCAGTCTCCATTACCATTTCTTCTTCCTCTTGAGTTTTTGGGGTCCTTTTCCGAAGCATTGGCGGGGGCTATATGAAAGGTATTGCCTAAGGTGGTTTTAAAATCTCCTTGCCGCCTTCTGAATGTCTCACCCATTCTATTTATGTTTTGTTTCAGCTCAGCATATTCTTGGTAAAGTCCAACTATATCGTGGACGATGCGTCTTAAGCTTTTGACTGGGGAGCGTCCGTCTATAAATTGTGCAGTTGGTGGGCAACTACATTCGCAACTTCTTTTAGTGGCAACTTCCGTATCCGGATGCGAAATAAAACCACAGATAGTACTTCTCTTTTACAAGGCAGCCCAACTTACTCGACAAAACCGGGACTTATATCGCCCACCAAGAATGCGTCAGGTTCCTTGTCCATTTTTGTTTTTAATTTGGGAATTTTAATATCAAAATCGTAATCGTTTGCCAGACTTTCAAAAATTGACAGCTCGACCCATGTAGCACAGATCTTATTATTGGAAATTCGATGTAGACTATTTATTGGTAAAAATGTTTTTGTTTTTTTTTTTGGTTAAAAATTTTAATATCTATAATGCAAAATGAATCGATTAAGTGGGCGCCCTTAGCAAATTTCAATTTTGACCTTAAAAAGAGCACCCTTATGCCCATATATCAATTTGATCTTCAAATATTTATTTTATTTGCTCACAAATATCAATATGATATTTTCGAATTGGTTATTTTCAAGGCTTTTTTATTGATATGTGAAAATATAGTATTATGGTAAATCATAAAGAGTGCAACGAAAATTCGAGTTATTTTAAATCGAATCTGTTGTGGAGTGATGATAGATATCTGTTCCACGATATTTGAATCTTGGTCTTTGATAAATTGGATGGCTCTTGTCTTTTTGCAGCCTTCCTTGATTCAGCACAGAGAGGAATAGCTTTCGAATTTCATATGCTTAGACCAAGAAAATTTTATACTCGTTTGATGTACACTCTTATTTTGTTCTAAGAATGTACCTGGGATGCCTCTTGTTTTAATTTTTTCCCACTTCAACAAAGAATGTTTTAAACACGTTTAAAAAGTTAATAGGGTTTGACTTAAGGCTATAACATCCAAAAAAGCTTAAAATTATATTACAACATATCCCGAATCAGTGTTACGTCGAGTATTTCGGAAGTACATAAATTGTATTTAAAAATGGAAAGAAAGAACGACTTAAATATACTCCGCACCAACGAAAGTGTATGCACATTATGAATTTTGAAAGTAGCGTTGCAGCAGCGAAAACCCTTTTGCTTCTAACTCGATTACCATTCATTCGATATTCACCAATACTTTGGGATCAATAAATAATGCTGATTACTAAATATGTCTAGAAGGTTTACGCCTTCTATCTGGCAAACTGTGCAATTGCGAGGGTGCCACAATTTGAAAATCAAGTTGATTTGCCTGAAATTTTTTTTTTGTGCAAAGTTCTTGTCATTTTCTTAATTTGCACTTACCATTTATTGCCTTAACAGTTTTCTGAGCATGTATTAGACTTTATTTTAGATCAACTCAGCGCTACTGATTATTATTTTCTTCTATATTTGTGCCCATGCATATAGCATTTGTTCAGTCAGTTTCTGCTTATTTTGCTACCAATTGAAATTAAGAGAAATTATTTTATTTTATTATCCCTTTTAGTTTACTCTTTCAGTCTCTTTACTCTTGCTCTCTTGCATTGTGTGTTTGCATGCTCAATAAGCGGGTGTTCAAAGCGCTTAATTGCAATTAAGTTCAGTTGTGGAAAATACCTTTACAAAGAAACCCTTGTTTGGTCTGCAGTTTGCAGTTATAACAATTTTCCGCTTCTACTTTTCGTCTTAGCCAGCTCAAAATTATTCGCTTCGTTTAAGTTATATTCTGGTTTCCAGAACGCACGAAAAATAACTTTTTATGTTGAACTTTACTACTTATATTTTTTTAAGAAGCAAATTAAAAAGTACTGAAATATTTATAATATTATAAAGGTATCTTGACACGACTGACAGATGATATGAAAAGTACACTTTCCCTCAGCAATATAATATTAATGATTTCCAGTTTAGATTTATTAAAATATGTTTAGAAGCAAATAATCGTAAAAATAATTCCAAAGTATTGGATGGGTTAAAAAGCCTATCCAGGGACGATAAGTTCCAGAGCTGAAATGTAATCATTACTTCCCGTATTTAATTACATTTCCTGATTAAAGCATTATTTTTAGTAATCGTAATTGTTGCTTGGAACGATGAATATTCAACGATTATATCGAATCAGAGCTGCAAACCAAAAAAAATTATTCGGATCTCCGGTACACCGGTTCGAACCCAAATTATCGAATGGTTAAGGTTCGGAAATTTAAGGTTCTAGGTTCTTGGGAGAAGGTTCTGGTTCGAACCTTGGTTCAGTCCATGCTTTATACAACAGTACTAATTTTTGTCTTCTATGTGTTTTAAAAACAGCATTCGATCTAAAAACTTACCAAATTGTATGGGAACCTAGTGGTTTTTGGGTAGGAATTGGTTGATAGAAAACATAGAAATATTCAAGATATAATTTCCAGTTTAGTGAAAATCCATTTCGTGGCTTTCATAGAAAATTGTTACCAAAATTATGTTAGAGAATTATTCAAGGAGCTTTAAAAACAGAGACTGTTATGGGTAAGGATTTTATAAGGAAATCTAGTCATTTTGCCAGATTTTTTCAGTCGCACTTAATAACAGATGAAGTCGGTAGACAGGTCAAAAAATTACACAAAAAATATCAGTTTTGTTGAACCGAGCCGAAATATTGGGTTCGGCACAGGTTCGGTTAAAGGTTCGGTTCATAGCAGGGATGCAAACCACTCGAAAATAAGGACTGGTTCGGTTCATTACATGGTTTTTGGAGTTAAATGAACCGCGGTTTCGGTTCGGTTCAGTGGTTCACAAAGGCACATTATGAAATATTATGATTGTTGTAGTAATGTGACTTGTCGAACACTTTTGAAATTGAATTCTTTTAATCCACTTAAATATTTTTAAAATCCTTAGAAGAATGTCCAATGCTTATTATGTCGGATTTCCAGGAGTCGTCTATAAGTTCCTAGATGAATACTCTCGAAAATTGAGAATGTTTGTTAGAAAAGAATAAGTACCATGCATCTTAATTATTATATTTATCATTTCCCCTCAGAACTGAATCATAGCTGAATCAGCTCAGAAAGGAAAGGGCTGGTCCCGAATTCATGACATCATTTTTATGAATTTTAGCCATGGATTTTACTCTGACTTGTCCTACTACGTCACGACCTTAGTTTATTTTAGGCATGATTTCAGTCAGAGAACTGAACCGAACCGAATCGTTTTTATTTGTGGTTTTCGGTTCGGTTCAGCAATTCAGAAAGAAAGCCGGTTCGGTTTGCGGTTCGGTTCACCGGCTGGAATAAGCGGTTCGGTTCGGTTCAAAACCGGTTCGGTTCAGAACCGGTTTGCATCCCTGGTTCATAGTAAAATAAAATTCGGAATTCCGGGTTCAAACCGGTTCGGTTCAAACCCGGCTTGCAGCCCTGTTTCGAATTGTAATTACTTTTACAATTATTCCTCATAGTAATTGTTGCTGATTATAGGAACAACATACAAGTAAAGTATACTGCATTTCTTTATTGTAATTATATAGTAAAACTTCCTACTCTTTACAAATCGTGCAATAAACTTCTTAATCCATTTGTGAGAGAATAGGGCTTAATTATGTACAGTTTGGTGTTTATTCCAAACTTTGGATGTATGAACAGTCAAACTAGCATGTATTTTTAGCTTACACCTACAAATACACGAATAATTCAACATTTCAGGCACAAATAATTGCAGTACATACTCGTAATTCCAAGTTACAATGATTACCCAAAAATCGAAAACATGAATTGTTTTTAATTATCAAAAAAATTTGTAATGGTGTTGGTATTAAATTTTTTGTATGTTAATTTAAAGAAACTCCTATGATTAACCCTTTATTAACATGGCCGAGATGCATATCTGAAACATAAAGTTTGCATCCAACTATTTCATAAAATATATGAAATATACACCTTAAATTTTTGTGGATTCGTCAACCTATCCCATGTGCTTTGGACAACATATTTTCACTTTTCCAGCCAATTTTGTGAAGTGAAGAAGGTGGTCTCTGATCCTAATTTTGTTTGGAAAATATTTATCATAAAGAAAATTTAATTTTTATGACAAAACTCTGAATACAACAGGTAATGCATGTGCAGTCAAGTTTAGATGATTTTTTATGTGTGCTTCGTGTTAATTGTGAGAATCGCTATGTTTGCAGATATACATCAAACAGCTTTCGAGAGTCAAGTAGTGCAGTCGATATTTTGATGTAATATCATTGGTTTGTACTTAGTTTTTATGTGAACGTGTCGGTATTGTTTTATGTTTGTCATTTGTGTGTTATGTTCTTCTATGGGCACCACAAATATACAAGCAACGACATTTTTTACTCAGGGAAAATGTCAGCAAAAGGGACCAGCGACTTCACAAATTTTTGACAATGTGGATAGCTAAGATGAACTCGACTTTTTTGCTGATGACGTCGGCGATTCCCTGCAGAGAAAGTGTCTAGTTTAATGCCAGAAGTATACCAGATTTTAAAAACTGTATTGAAGTCGTCCATTTTACAGAGCCATGTCATAGGCAAAAGTCAGTTGTCCCCGGCAGCAGCCATTTGCAACCAGTTTAAGACCAATTTTTCCCTGCAGCGACCATTTCAAACCAGTTTAAGACCAACTGTCCCCTGCAGCAGCCATTTGCAACCAGTTTAAGACCAATTGTTCCCTGCAGCAGCCATTTCAAACCCGTTTAAGACCAATTATCCCCTGCAGCAGCCATTTGCAACCAGTTTAAGACCAACTGTCCCCTGCAGCAGCCATTTGCAACCAGTTATATACCAGCTGCAACCTAAACTGTATGAGCTGTACTTTACAGTTAATTATATTTTATTTCACAAGTCTTTACACAAAGACAATTTGCAATACATTCATTGTTTTGAAACAAACTTTTCCAAATTCACATTGACTTGCATTAACTTTGACTTGATCCTTGTTTTTCTACACTTTGAATTAATTTTCGCTTAAATTTCTTCCGCATTTTCGTCAGTTTTAACTTATTCGGCTGCAACTGAGCGGGTTGATGATTAACTTGAAAATAAACACTAAAAGCTTTGCCGTCTGCCGCTACGCAGTTGCCCAACTCACACGAATCTAGCCTTTTTCTTACCAGTTAAATTCTAGTTGCTTAACAACTAGGTGTGGGACAATTTGTTTTTGTCACTAGTTGACAGTTTCTCTGCAGGGATTCTTATCCAGATGAAGAACATCTTGGTACCAAAGACATCGAAGATAGAGCTGAACAACCCAATGACTCAAGCAAAAACGGCCCAAAAAGACAGGGAGAAACGCAGTTTGTTTATGAAAAAGAAACAACAGCCTTATTTCGCAAGTACTGCCTTGCTTCCCGAACTAATGGAGCTTTCAGAGCACATACAATTTGTACTATCGGTCGGAAAATGGGGTGCATGACACTTGTTGCCCCTCCAATATTTCGTCAGCTGAAATAAAATATTTGAAAACTTGTCTACTATTTGGACAGTAGACTTTACTTAAAGCAATAATTATACTCTGTACCGTAGGTACATAGAGTATTATAAGTTTGTGCAAAAGTATGTAACATCCAGAAGGAAGCATCTCCGACCCCATAAAGTATATATATTCTTGATCAGCATCAACAGCCGAGTCGATATAGCCATGTCCGTCTGTCCGTCTGTCCGTCTGTCCGTCTGTCTGTCTGTCCGTCTGTCCGTCTGTCCGTCTGTCTGTCCGTATGAACGCACAGATCTCAGAGATGGTAAGAGATAGAGGTTTGACATGTATGGGACATATGCTTCTAATGTCTGCAGGCAGATCAAGTTTATTTTCAATTTTGGCCACGCCCCCTCCCGCCCCCGCAATTTAGAAAAAACGTCATATCTCCCACAGAAGATAGATGGCTTGTTCCTTCTGGACATATTTAGTTATTAGGATAACTTATCGATCCGCCAAAGGAATGAAGAAGATCGGATGAACGGTTTTCGGAGTTATGATCAAAAGAATTTTCTTGGTACAGAGTATGTTATAGTCGGGCTTGACCGACTTTCTTTCTTGTTTTATTTTAATTAATATTGTTTTCCAAGTTTGGATGAAATGAAGTTCTGTTATTAACATAAAATTCCTGATAAAAATGATTAAAAACAATTATTTTTTCTTGTCTCTGGCTGCTCCTAACCCCTTTAAATTCTAATAGTTATATACCATGAACCTACGAATAATAATAACTCCACCCTCCCCGTTATCTAACCCCCCCATATTTTTTGAAATTTAACGCCCCTGTTTGCGATCCCTGGTCAAAACTCCAAACTTATATTAACCGATGACTGCAAAGCATATTCTGTTCTAACTAATATGTGATTAAGGAATTCCGAACTAATCAGAGTGTTGCAACCATAATAAGCGGAATGTAATATGGCTGGATGGGAAATACCTTTCGAAAGAATGTGAACAATATTCGCCGAATTCGATTAATTTATTTATAGCGGCGCAAATCGACATTACAAAATGGATTACTACTTCATTACTTTGCCTTTCAGTATGACAGAAATAATCCCTTACTTTGTAGACGAGGTGCGCACATCCTGCATTACTAGTAATAAAAGATGTATGCTAGAGCCGAACTATCCACGGATTCCCATTACAAATGTGTATTTCTTTATTAATATTGTAATGCTGATTGTTCGCAATCTGTTTACTATCCCTTTATAGAAAATCAGCAGTTGAAGTTGATTACTTTTTCGTCAGGCGTAATGCCTTCTTTTGACAGAACACATTTAGCAGTGCGCCGCTGGGTGGTTTGAGATGCTATTTCAAAGCTGGTGCCAATAGCTAGTGAAGGTGTCTTTTTGACGACCTTTTGCACAGCAGGCACACACACTACCCGTTGCACCACACCCGTCCAAGTGCCGAAATTTGTTGAACATATATTTCTTTTCTTTTTTTGACGAGTATATCGATTTGGTTTTGATACTTTTCACGGTGTTTTCTTAAACTGAAATAAGCAACAAATTGGCATCTTTTCTATTCATTTTGATTCGACTTCTTCTTCATTTTGTCGGCTTAACATGATTTTCTCTTCCCCCAGTTTGGCATTTATTGCAAAGATGAGTGGCTGCTTTCCATGGTGGGCACCGTTAACAATATTGGACAATTTGTGGGCATCCCTTTGGGTGGTTTCTTTGCTGATCGGTGAGTTTAGAAATGCTAAAGAAAGACTCGATCTAACCTTCCGTTTAATTCATTTTCAGCTACGGACGCCGCAACATGTTGGCTGCCGCTGGTGCCCTCAGCGCTCTCATGGGCATTCTTCGGTCTCTGTCTACCAATTATTATATGTTTTTATGTTTTGAATTCCTGGACATGGCAGTGGGTAGTACCCTGTTTCCCACTGCCTTCTTGCTGGCCATTGAGTTGGTCGGTCCCAAGCGTCGTGTGGCAGCTGCCACGATTATAACCATATTCTATGCTCTCGGCGAGGCATTTTTGGGTTTCCTGGCTTCCCAGGTGCAGCACTGGCGTTGGCTGCTCAGAGTGCTCTACGCTCCGGCCGTGCTGCAAATCCTCTTCCTGTGGATTCTTCCGGAGAGTGTACGTTGGCTACTTAGCCAGGGGTCTGAGCAAAAGGCGGCTGCTGTTTTGCGGAGGGCAGCGCACATTAATAGGAAACCGCTGCCCGAGGAGCAGTTGGATGAATTGTTGGCCAATAACCGTCAGAAGCTGAGGCAATCGAACGAGAGTCGATACCCGATAATGAAGGCGATGCGCTTCTTCGCGTTGCGCATAGCCAACTGTTGCCTCTGCTGGTTCACCCACACGCTGATTGCCCTGGGATTGAGCTTGAACTCGGTGAATTTGGGTGGCAGCAAGTATACGAACTTCATGTTGAATGGATTCATACAGATTCCGGGATTGCTTTTACCTTTGATCATAATGGATCGGTTCGGACGTCGCTACTCGCTGTGTGCTTCGATGTTGTTGTGCGCCATTTGTATGGGTGCCTCGGCAGCCATAGATGCAGGTAGGCTGAACTGGTTGAACTAAAATGGAATAGGAATTTACTTACCCATTCGATGTGCATTTTTTAGATAACTATGCTGGTGCCCTGACACTCTTCCTCGTAGGCAAGCTGGCCATTACCTGCAGTTTCCAAATTTTGTACTTTTTCACCTCGGAAATTTTCCCCACAAATGTGCGCAACAGTTTGCTGTCCTTTTGCTCGATGGTGGGACGCATTGGTTCCATGCTGGCGCCACAAACTCCTCTGCTGGTAGGTCCTTGGCCATACTTAGTTAAGAATTTGATCTGATTTGTACTTCCTATCTGTTCCCCAGGCCAAATACTACATCTATGCCCCTCAAATTCTGTTTGCCACCTTCGCTTTGATCTCTGGTTTTCTCACCCTGGGTTTCCCTGAGACAGCGGACAAGGTGCTGCCCACCACCATGGAAGAAGCACGTGATTTGAAACACAGAAGACACACAAATGAGGCCCCAACGCAGGAAACAACTAGTAAATCACATTAGGAATGAACTTCCCAACAAAAGAACCAAAGAATTTCTCTATACATTTTAAGCTTAAGTCTGTAAGCCAATGCATTTGTTGTTTATTTTTTAAAGTGTATTTTTTGTTGTAAGTTACGGGTACAAATAATGTCGATTTTATTCTTTTAGAAAAGAGAAAGCATTTGTTAATGGATTTGAATTTTGGCGCCCTTTTATTTAGTTCGATAGCAATGTAACGTTGTTTTACTAGCGCCCTCTATTGTAGAACGGGTGCAGCGAGAGCAAGAAGTTTGAGGTTGTTGTATAGATGGCGCTTTGGGCTGGCGCCACAAAAGGTACACAAAGGGAAACAAGGCACCAAATGGATTTTTCTTCCGGTTGAAACCGGTTAGAATTAGATGCTGTCGTTTCAAAGGTGGGATATTGATCAAATCGAGAAAAACTCATCTCAATCAAACTGGCCATAAAATCTAACATCTAACGGCCGACAAAAAAAAATGAAAAACAAAAGCGCCATCTGACGGCAAGCGTGGTGGTCCAGTTCAACTGTTCTCACTGGCTACACACCCTCCGTTGTGCAAATTTATCACTCACAGTGGCGCTGACTTTTTTCGTTGCAAAAAATGTTACCTATAAACCAAGTGAGATGGTCGAATAATTTCAATTGCAGATGATAGATAACTCTACTTCACAAATATTCAAAATATATAGCATTATGAAATCAACCCCCATATAAAATTCTTCTCTGTACCCGAATCTGTTGTCAGATTGTAAGAAAAAAGAACAGTTTTCGAGATATGTATAAGCTAAGGTACGGAGAATGTCAAACTGTTTGGGCGCACGGAAAAGTAATTAATTGCGCAAGTTGATCGTTAAAACAAAATTTTTCAATTCAATTTGTTGCTTTATTTACATTTTAACTTATGATATTTAATAGTTAAGGAAAAGTGGCATGAAAAACCTTAAAATGAACTTAAGACTATGAGTGAGAGAGATTGGTACTTGTGGAGACTAACTTGGGAATTAGTATTGGAAGTACCATCAGCAAGTAAGTTGCGCAATATACGATTTTTTATTAGTAAATTTGGATTTAGCACGAAAGATTTGATCATCAATCGATTTGACATTAGCTGTTTCATGAAGACTTCTAGTGGAATAGTGGAGGGTAAATCTAAAATCATTTTAAGGATTTTGTTTTGTGCTCTTTGAAGTTTATTTTGAGAAGATCCCCAGACTTCTGAGCCGTATAACATAATGGGCACAAAAATTGTTTTAAATATGGTTAATTTGTTATGTAGTGATAGTTCTGATTTTCGATTTATGAATGGATATAATGTACATATAAACTTATTAACCTTATCTAGTGTTTTACCTATGTGCTCTTTAAATAGAAGTTTATTACCAAGGTGTAGACCAAGGTATCGGACAGAGTTTTCCCATTTAATATTAACACCATTTAGTTGGAGATCAGTATTTGGCTTTAAGCAAGTTTTTAGTTTTTTCGTAAAGTATATGGCCTTTGTTTTATTGGCATTTAGTTTTATTTTCCATTGTCTAAAGTATCTGTTCAAGGAGATTAGTGCGCACTGAAGTTCATTTGCAATGTCAGTGCAGGAGGCACCTGTGCAGTATAGGGCTGTACCATCGTCGAATATTAGCATCTTGCATGTTTCTAACTGTGGAATGTCATGGGTGTAAATATTGTATAGTTCGTACGCACTAGTTTGTGTATCAGACCATGGTGCCAAACAGTGTCGAACGCAGCTTCGACATCTAAGGTTACCATGCCCACTGATTTTTTCAGGTGCAAATTTTCTTTCACGAAATCTGTTAGCTTGTCCAAAGGATGAATGCAGTTTAGAAAAGCTCTAAATCCGTACTGAATTTTGGGTAAGACATTTTTGTCCTCGACATCAATATTTAGCCTGCATTTAATTATGCGCTCTAAGATTTTTGAATAGCCACAAGTCAGGCTGATAGGTTAAAACAAAATAGTGTGCTCAGATATAGCCCAAATAATGCCAAAAACGACTAAAATTCAATATTTGGTATTGCTTGAAGGTACGGTCGCGCTTTTTTCCAGCTGATTTCCAGAAGAAATCAAAATTTATGACACGAAATTGCAAATTATTTGTGTCATGTGGACTTAAAGCTACAGTAGGCTTACAAAGTCCTAAAAAATACCTGCAATAGCTGCCGAATAGTAGGGTTTTACTGATTTTCCGGCGGCTTGCATTAAAAATGCGATTACTAATTTCAAGTTCAAGCAATTATAAATTCACTTCACAACTTTCTCAATAGCATGAGATACCATCCCAAATATGGGGAACCTCGTGAACTCTGCAGCTGCAACTGATTAAGGGCAGATACTCAAACTAAGAAGGCTATACCAATTAAAGCTCGTAAAAGGGTCGATTTTATAAGCTAGTTCATCTATAACTTCTGGTAACTTTTTATTGAGACTCGCTTTTGCTTCCAATTTGTTGGATGTTGTCCGAAAAAATGTGCCACAAGTTATTTATTACACCCTTGCAAAGGGCATATTGAAATTGTCCAGATGTCCAGATAAAGTATATATATTCTAGAATCTAGATCAACATGACGAGCTGAGTCGATATCCGTTTCCTCCGTTTCTATAATATCTACTCCGTCAGTTTTAAAGCCATCGCCACCAAACTTTGCACGAAGTCTTCTGGTACAAATACGCTGCAGATTTGTCTGGCCGGATCGGATGACCATAACATTTAGCTGCCATAGGAACGATCAGTCGAAAAACTAGTTCTAGTGAGAAAAACTTATTTGTTTTTAATGCAAACGTCTCCATACTCAGTATTTCCTAGTTTTTAATGCTTCTCCATGATTCTGCCAAATTTGGTCGAAGTCGGAAGTCTATATAGAATAGCTGCCATAGAAAAGTAAGGTTACAAAAAAGGTTTTAGCAACAAATCTTTTTTGCTTTCAATGTTAGCCTTTTTAAAATTGGCATATATTTCACACAGTTCCTCAAAGTTTTGTCAAAATCGCTTGACTATAGGTTAAAGCTGCCATAGAAATGATCCATCGGAAAACTAGTTTTAGTGCGAAAAACTTGTTTGTTTTCAAAGAAAACGCCTCCAAACTTTGTATTTCGTACTTTGCTATACTATTCCATGATTCCAATAAGTTTAGTCGAAATCGTACATCTATATAGTATAGTTGTCATAGAAAAGTAGTCAGAAAAGTAGTCTCAGAAAAACTTGTTTGTTTTCAGTGGAAATGTGGTTCAATTTAGTTAGAAAACCGATCTGCAAGGGTATACAAACTTCGGCCCAGCTGAAGTTAGCTTACCCCTATATTTTTCATATAAAGTTCGACCTAAAACTTAATTTTCGTGCGTTCCGAAAATCAGCCTTATAGCAGAAAAATAGTTTCTTAAGCAATAACTCGAAATTCGCTCTACTTTCGATATCAGTTTATACCATTTTCGGAATCAGCGTCAAATGGCATAGCCGTAAAAGCATACAAAAACTGCCCCCTTTCTTATCAGCCCCAAATTTTAATATGTGATAACTAGACCCCGGATTTGATGCAAAATCCTATTTTGAACGGGTTGTCCGAAATTAGTTCTGATTGCATAGAAATTTGTATCACAATAAAATAATTTAATTCGACCCAAGTTATTTTTGTATATTCAGAATATTACCGACATATATATCAAAGCAGGCTTCCAAAATACAGTTTGTACAAATTTAACTTGCTGCTTATTGATTAAAAAACAAGAAAGAAAGTCGGTCAAGCCCGACTATAGCATACTCTGAAAACCAACGAAATTCTACGCTCAGCATAAATTTTGATGCTGCAGTAGTAGCTGAAAGCAGCGCTGCTTCTGCGCTGCTGCAGCGAACAGTCTTTTGATCATAACTCGAAAACCGTTCATCCAATCTTCACCATTCCTTTGGCTGATCGATAAGTTATCCTTATTACTAAATATATCTAGAAGGAACAACCCACCTATCCTATAAAACTGTAGGAGACGTTTTTTCTAAATTGCGGGGGCGGCAGGGGGCGTGGCCAAAATTGAAAATAAACTTGATCTGCCTGCAGACATAAGAAGCATATGTCCCATACATGTCAAGCCTCTATCTCTTACCATCTCTGAGATCTGTGCGTTCATACGGACAGACAGACGGACAGACGGACAGACGGACATGGCTATATCGACTCGGCTGTTGATGCTGATCAAGAATATATATACTTTATGGGGTCGGAGATGCTTCCTTCTGGATGTTACATACTTTTGCACAAACTTATAATACTCTATGTACCTACGGTACAGAGTATAAAAATTTAAAAATTTGATTCGAAAATAAATGTCAATGTCAAATTCATCTTGGCTGGTTAATTTGGTATTTCGGCAAATATGTTTTTTTTTCATATTACTTCAAAACTTAAACATTTCAATTTGACCATAAAGAGAAAGGGACGTATAGAAAATGTGAAGTTGGAAAGAGATGAATGGTGTTTCATTTCGAAATTTTAGGCAACCTAACGAATTATTTAAGTGGGCTCCGCGACGTGTCGCCACACGTGTCCGATGGTGCTGTCCGATAAGACGCTATTCCATTCGTATTAAGGGCGAGAGGTCCAGGGTTCGATCCCCCAGTCAAAGAGAGGTAATGTAAATTAAATGATAAAATAAATTTGGTTGTGTGTTTTGCTGATTCTCTAAAATTATTCATAGTGCTTAGCCACTAAAAGCACAGTGAAGGTTCCTATATTCAGTATATTTTTTATGTATTTTATCGTAATGACATTATAAAATATCAATACTATATAATCTTATTAATATAGATTTCAGGGCTGCAAATCGGTTTCGAACCGAACCGGTTCGAACACGGAATTCCGACTTTTATTTTACCATGAACCGAACCTTGAACCGAACCTGTTTAGAAATTAAAGCTGAACCCGAACCTGTTCCGAACTCACAATTTCGGTTCGGTTCAACAAAACTGAAACAAAAATTTGACCTTCTGTCTACCGACTTCATCTGTTATTTGGTGCGACTGACTCCTAAAACGGGAGGGGAGTGGAAAAAAAATCTGGCAAATCGATTAGATTTCCTTATAAAATCCCTACCCATAACAGTCTCTGTTTTCAAAGCTCCTCGACTCTAAAGCTTCTTAAATAATTCTCAAAAGCAAAAGTGTAACATTATTTTGGTTATATGTAAACCGCAAAACGGAATTTCATTAAACTGTAAATTATATATTGAATAGTTCCATGTTTTCTACTAACCAATTCCGACCCAAATACCACTCGGTTTCCATACAAATTGGGGAGTTTTTAGGTCGAATGCTGTTTTTAAAACACATAGAAGACAAAAGTTAGTAATGTTGTATAAAGCATGGACTGAACCAAGGTTCGAACCAAAACCTTCAACCCAAAACCTCCAACCTTAACCATTCGCTTATTTGGGTTCGAACCAGTGTACCGGAGATCCGCCCCCTCCCGCCACCGCAATAAAAAATGTGTAGTCTATGTATGTGTAGTCAGTGTAGTCTTTGTGGCCAACATGTACAATCTCACTAATTTTTATAAAGATCGGATAATATTATATATGGCAGAATTAAAAAAACGTTGCATACTTATCTGAGCCGCATGAGGTTATTAAACACTAATTGCCTTGAGTAACGGGTATTTCGAAGTAGGGCAGGGCCGACTTTAACTTACGCTCTCGTTATTTTTTCTGTAAAGGATGCAAACCTGTAAAACTATCCATGAGGTTCGGTCCGCGGGTTCGAACCCATTGTAAAATCCAAGGTTCGGTTCGAGGACCGGTTCTTGGAACACCTGAACCCAAGGTACTTGTTCGAACCTTGGTTTTATGTGTGTATGTATGTACGTATGTTTTTTGTATATTTGACATTGTTGCACCACTTAAAATAATCTGAGTGAAAATCTGATACATCAGCTGTAAAAAATTCCGTGGTATTGTGAAATCTGGAATGTGGTAATTTTAAATTTTGAAAACTTTGACCACGATTTTCGGACCAAAAAAATGGGAGTAAAAATTCATGAATTTTGTAATGGATAAGTCCGTTAAATCTTATTAATTTTCAGTCAACGTTGCCCGATAAAACGGGATAAAGGACCAGATATTTAATTATTTATGTTTCAGTATTTCTGCATATAACTCGTCAACCAATAGACCTATTGACTTGAAATTTGATGTCCATACCATCCAAGATAATAGCTACAATCCCTGATTCAAAATATTCAAAAATCTCCTGGGGCACTTTTCACGGGCTTATTCGGCTATGCCCTTTCAAAGGAATCTGTAACATCATTCACAAATTTTATAATTGATATTTGTCTATTGCTTTTATAAACTTCTCGTATTCGCAATCAGACGTTGAGGCATTTATTGTCGAAATTTCTCTCCTTAAGCATATTGAATTGGTAAACCGAACCTCAGTTTTCGGAAAGGAGGTCCGGTTCGGGTTCGGGTTCAGGTTCGAGGAGTCTAAAATGTAAAGCGCCTGGTTCGTGGTCCGGTTCCCGAACCCCAAAAAACCCGAACCGAACTGGTTCTCAGAGGTCTGGTTCCGGACAGGTTAGCACTCTTGGTTAAAACAGACATTGGACACATTAAAATTTGGATATCAGTAGACAAAACGTCGGGTAAAACTGTTAGATACATAGGAAATCTCATAGTCAATTAAGTTTTCCAACTAAATTCCAATGTAGGAGATGGTATGGCCATGTATTGAATGCAATACTGGCCAAATACACATCCTGAATTCATGCAAATAACTATATTGACCTCAGTGAAGGAATAATTCCTAAAATTAATTCTCTATACTATCGACATGTTTAACATATTTTAGCATAAAAAAAACAATTTTCTGATTTGTCGTGTTTAAACGATCTATGATTCAAAATCAACCCTAAATGCAAAATGTGTGCTTCTTCAGTGCAGAAATAAAGGATAACACAATTTAGTAATAACCATCAACGAGAACCTCACTCTCCTCAAATTTTAGTCTGAAAGGAGCTATTAGGAAAGTTTAATTAACTTAAGGAAAGTTAAGTTAAGTTTATGTTTTAAAACTGTAGCCCAAGACATTTTTTAAAATTTTGTATTTTCTTTTTTCTTCAAAATATTGATCACAATTTCTTAAAAGACTAATCATTTCTGAACTATAATATAAATTATAACTAGAAGCCGAAGCTTCGGTTAAATAAAGCTAAACCGCTTATCGACTAATCTTATATTGAATTTTAAGAATCATGCTTAATATCTGTCATCGGCCTGCATTATCTAACCAAGAAGTGAGGAACGCATAGAACGGAAGGGAAAGATTAAGATTGTAGACTGAGGTTGATTCAATTTTATTTCACGAGACTTTATTTCGAGCGCGTTTCTCCCAAGTGACGCTTACAATCAGTGTGACCAGATGCCGATATCGAAAGCCCTAGTATACCGAGGATCGATAGCGGTTCGTGAGTATCGATATCTACCAGAGCTATGCATTCAATGTTATTATATCAGGGCTACGCATACAACCCTATAAGATTAATGATTATGTTTGAGTTGATAAAAGTGAACTTTTTTAAGTATTTCTTTCGTTGTGTACGTTTTCATGTTAAAAGGGGAAAGTGTTAGCCAACCTAATTACAAAATACTATAGAGTCCCAAGTCTCTACGTCTTGTCGTAGCTATTTTCTATTCTATCAAACTATTCTCTTTGTCCATCCGATACGATGAGTCAGTCATTAACAGAACTAGAAACCAATTGAAGTGTTCGTTCAAGTGTACAATCAAATTGTTACATTGAAAAATAATTTAATTCCATATAAGTGATCGTCTACTTCAACCAAAACCCCCGGTACTTACTGAGTAAAACGAAATCAATTAACACTGTAAGTACAGTCCTAGTCATTTATTCATGGACCAACACATTTCTGATGTATTCTAAAATCAAATCATTAGAAAATTTGGAAATCATTTTGGGATATTGATAAGGCTTGCACTTCAAACAACAATCAGCTGTTTGGTTTGAAAGCTAAAATTGATGTATGTACCTAAAAAATTTGGTTATTATAAGAAAGCGGATTTTGCATATTTTCAACACCATATGAAGTGCTGACTCTCTACGTTAATAAAATCTGCAATCAAAAATGACTTAAACAATTATGTAATGAATTGAAACGTCAGCAAGAGACCAAATACGTTGAGTTTAATATTAAAAATTTAATTTTTGAAACATTTTTTTTTTAAATTTTTATTTAAAAAGATTTCTAATAATTTTGATTCCATAATTTTTTATTTAAAAACTAAACAATTTAATGAAAAGTATTTTTTTTTGATGAAAACTGAAAATGAAAACGTTTCCCATTTTTGAATGTACGGCTCAAATAGATGTATTCAGGTAATGCCCCCTTTCATATAGGACTTATCGTTTAGGTATCTTTATACCCTTGCAAAGGGCATTATAATTTTGACCAGAAGTTTGCAACGCATAGAAATATTAATTTCCGACCCTATAAACCATATATATATTTTTGATCAGGGTGACGAGATGAGTCGATTGAGCTTTGTCCGTCCGTCTGTCCTTCTGTCTGTCTGATTCTACGCGAACTGGTCTGTCAGTTTTAAAGCTAGCTTAAATTTTGCACAGAGTCTTATTTTTGCTGCACACTACTAATATGTCGGAACCGACCGGATCGGATGACTATATCTCATAGCTCCCATAGGAACAATCGGTCGGAAAACTAGTTTTAAGCAGAGCTGCAAACCCATACTTTTTTTTGGATCTCCGGAACGCTGGTTCGAACCAAAATTCACCAATGGTTAGGGTTCAAAAATTTCAGGTTCGTGGTTTTTGGAAGAAGGTTGTGGTTCGAACCTTGGTTCAGTCCATGCTGTACACAATATTAATATTAAAACAAAGCAATTATTTATAAGATACTAAACATTACTAAATTTTAGAAGTTAATTTAATTCCAAACTACTTAAATAAAGAAATCGGGTTGTTATTGGGTCGAAAACGGTTTGTGAAACACATTGATATATTGATTTCTAGAAATATAAGTTACCATGAAGTGAAATACCGTTTCGTAGTTTTTGTAGGAAAATATTTCGCATGAGAATCATTGAAAAAGCTTTGGAGTCAACGATCATATAAAACACAGGCTACTATAGATGAGGATATTGTAAGTAACTCTGAAGCTATTCGAGGATTTTTAAAATTTACTTTGCTGCCCATTTTAAGACTCAGTCGATCAAAACTAACCTAATAACAGATAGAATCGCTAAACAGAAGGTCAAATTTTGTCCACCATTTTTGTTGAACCGAACCGATATTTTAGGTTCGGAACAGGTTTGGGTTCAGCTTTACATTCTAAAGAGGTTTGGTTCAAGGTTCGGTTCACAGTAAAATACAATTCGGAGTTCCGGGATCGAACCGGTTTGGTTCAAAACCGGTTTGCAGCCCTGGTTTTAAGTATGAAAAACTTTTTTCTTTTCAATGGAAACGTCTTTTAACTTTGTAATTGTATGTTTTCTATGTGTTTTTTATAATTCTACCAAGTTTTATTAAAATCGGACAACTATATGTTATAGCTGCCATACAAAAGATAAGTCTGAAAAACAGTTTAAGTTAGAAAAACTTTTTTGTTTTTAATGGTAGCATCATGCAATTTTGAATTTGTTTGTTTCACATAATTTTACAAATTTTTGGCCAAATCGGAGGATTATATCATATGGCTCCCAAACGAACGAACGGTCGGAAAATGGGAAATAGGAGTTTTTTTTTTAAAACTATTTAAGCGAGCACTTGCAAGGGTATAAAAACTTCGGCACATACGAAGTTAGCTTAGCTCTTTCGTTTTATAATATTTTGGTTTCCATAAGTGTTATTTTTAGGTCCCTGCTGTTTTGTGTTTTTGTGATAGTTTCATTTTCTACAAATCCAAATTTTAAAATACTTACAATTTGTTTTTAGGTATTTCCGATATTATAAAATAACACCCCAAATTTGCGGACCAATTTCATTATTTTGGGGCCTTATTTCCTATTTCAAATTGTGGTATTATTTCATTTCATTTCATTTTGGACTTATTTCCTGCAGCCAGGAGGAGGAGTACCTCCTCAACAGAAATCATCAGTCATTTCCACCGTATTGTCATAAAACAGATGGGCCTTCCATGCATTTCCCAGCTGCACCTATTCCAACCATTTCTAATCACTTTGACTTGAGTATGACTTTGTATTGCAGAAAAATGGCTGCAATCGTAAAACACATCAAACACTAAAACACAGCCTTGCACTTGACTTTACACAAACAGTCCGCACCCAGCCACCCCTTCGTTCACCTGCCACGCCGAGTGGGTCTCCTTCCATTTTATGAATGGCAAATGCGACATGGGGCTGTGATTTAATGGCAATTGCAATTGACTTAAATACAATTAACGTGGTCTACACTAGAGAGGGTGTTCTTATCAGGGCAGTTAGGATGACTTGTTGACACGCTTGTCAACTTACGCACTGCGATCGATGGCAATACTACCTTATCATCTGGGCCCCTCGGCTGGTTCAATAATTCAATAGAGTGCTTCGATATATTCAGTTGTCAATTGTCTTTAGTCGTTAATGGACATGAGCGGTGACTATGAATCAGATTACAATATGTGGAGTCGGTGGGTATTCGAACATTAACACATCAAGTTTCGCTCATTTTTGGACACCACTTTCCAGAAAACCACCCGAAAAACCTGTGTCCCTGTGGAACTCGTTTCTGGATCTGCCAGTGCGAAATAAGAGCGGCTCCGATGCCGACTGGAAAAAACTGCAGTTTTTCCTAAAACTCTTTAAGGTTCTCGTTTATCTCCTCGTGTTTATCGTCGTCTTGGTGTCAAGTGTGACAGCCAAGCTGCTTTATCTTTACATGGTTGGCCATACGAATGGCAATGGTGCGAAGGTGCAAGTGTGCAGCAAATATCGTGAGTTGAAGGTCGTCGCATTGATAAGTTAACTTGCCTAACGGGAATCTGTTGCATCTGTACCACCCACCCACCCAAGTGTTACTGTACGGCGAATTGACGGTGGTTGGCAATAAACTGGAACAAATTGCCTGGGTTTGGGCTTTGATCTTTGCCTTTGCTGCCCCGGAAGTTTTCACCTTCCTGCGCGCCCTCCGCATCTGCATGTTTAAGCGAGAGCAACGACCCACTGGACTAGAAGTGGCTTTGGTAAGTAGACGCACCCGTGTGAATCCCTCTATGTACATCTGTGTGTGGGTTCAGGTCACACTCTTTGAACTGCTGCATGTTGTTGGCCTGGCCCTGCTCACCTTCACCGTGCTGCCTCAATTGGATGTGACGCGTGGTGCGATGCTGGGGTGCTGCGTCTGCTTTGTACCCACCCTGCTCAGTGAGTACCATCTGTATGGAGCAAGGCGCTGCTGCCATCTTATCTGACAGCCATTAAATTGATTGCTATTTCGCAGATCTGCTGACGGGCACACGTCTGCAGTGGAAATCATGGGATATGTGGGTATATGGCATCTCCATTCTGGCAATGATATCACAGGGCAGTGTCTTCCTAATCTGGCCCTCGATGACAAAGCAGCTGGAGGTGCAGTTGCTGGCCATTCCATTGTTGTTAATTTCGTTTCGCTGGTGGGAGAACTTTGCCAATACCAATGCGGCTCTGGGTGAGTGAATTAGTTGGTTCCAAGTGAATACGTGTAGATTTTGCAACAAATTTTGTATAGTTTTGTAGTCGGCACTTTGAAAAGTTTCCATAGGTCGATGTCAACAATATTCAATTGTATCTTCATTTATGTCACTTAAGACTACGTTCACCTTTTCATCTGGGATCCCGGGCTCCAACTTATACTACGTTAGGCCAGGCCTTCTTGATCCGCTTAAAAATTGCCACTGTAGGTCTAGAGGTATCCCCGAATTTAACATCAAAAATTGCTTTAAGAAAAGATTTATAGATGTGGACGAGGCAGTCAAAATCTGTCTTTAGACACTTTGTTGAATTGATTATTTCAAAGTTTTAAAATTTTTTTAACAAACTTGCTTAACTTAGAAGGTCGCGATGATGATAAAATTTAAATATACAGTAATACTTCTATATAGCAAAGCTCAAGGGGACACGTTGTATAGAAAATTGGTAATATAGAATTCTATAAAAATTGAATCAAATTGCAGTGTTCTGTAAGTTTATTCGCTATAAATAAAAGTTCGTTGTACTGAAGTTTGTAGTTCACCTCTAAGTTTGTCGTGGAGACAAAGAACAAATTGGATCAACCAACCAGGCAGCAAGAACAACCTGTCCATACGCTGTATACCGGGTCACAACAATATTCCTGAAAACGAAAAGGCCGACGAACTGGACCAGAACCCCATTGTGGAATATGCCAACATGCCATTAAGGAACTCCCTAAAAAAGAATAGAATATGCTTAGAACAGCCTCCTGGGTAAACACCAAGGGCATGAAACAAGCAAAAGTATTAATTGTGAACCACAACCCTAAAAGGTTCCACAAAATGATGGAATAAATTGGGAATAAAATCAATCTTTTCTGGGGTCGGCTCAAGAATATCCGGGATTACCCTGTTTTCAATCCCGATTCGGATTGATTTCTTTTTTCAGTGAGCATATGTTTTTCTCACAATTCTCTCTAAACTAAAATTTAAATAAATTGTGAAGGATTATTTAGAGCTGATAAATATGAAACTTGATAGTGGTGGTTGGAAATGGGAAAAGATATTTGAGAAAAAATTTTGATTGCTGTGTTTCCTCTGAAATTTACAGATTTTTTTGGAAGACAGTCAAAAACTAATACAAGTAAAATTTTGGTTTTTTGTAATGCATCTTTTCAACTAAAGAAGTTATCCCACAATACCCATTTTGAAGAGCAATCATCTCTATGGAAGCTACTTTATAAATGCTCGGTATGTGTAAAATAAAAATGTATGTTGTGACGGATTATAAACAAGACATCTGTGCAAAGTTTCAACTTTTTAACGTTGCAGCTGTGGTCTTACGCATTCAGACAAATTTGCGAACTTCGCAGGCCTCTTGCCATGGGGTTTTCAGCACACAATTTTTCGGAAACAGTGTGCAAAATATATTTCAATGCCAATCTTTCAGAATTCCTCGGGATGTCTTCCGATTTCCAGAATTTTTGAATTGAATTGAAACTACTAATTTCCACGGCAAAAAGGAGTAAAATTGTATTAATGGAATTCCAAACGAAACTATGAAAACTTATTTGAATCCATAAAGTTTTATGTGCGAATTTCATCGCCAAATAACATTAGCACTTGAAATTTATATAGTCTGTACGAAAGGTACACAAAATGTCCGTCTCAACAAACAGATACCAGAGATGGTGAGAGATAGAGGTTTGACCTGCATGGGACAAACACTTTTTAATTTTTAGGCAGATCAAGCTAAACTACCGCCCCCGCAATTTAAACGTCTTATCTCCCACATTTTTATAGATAGACGGTTCGTTCCTTCTGCACAAATTTAGTAATCAAATCAAAACGAGAGCGTAGTAGCACTTCGATACACCCGTTACTTAGGGGATTTAGTGTTTAATAACTAGACATCGGATTTTAGGTTTTTTTTTTATTTTGGTCTAAAAATAGCGACATTTTGGAATTAGACTAATATTGCTATTTTTTTTAAGAGATGAGCATATCGAAAGAATGTTTTTTTTTGTAAAAGCACTTGCTAAAATATGTCAAAATAGACTAAAATAGGTAAAAATATGTTAATATATGCCTTTCTCAAAGTACCATTTTATATTGCAACCTTATGTTGGAAACGCAAACAATACTAAACTCAAACAATTACTGTTCACAGGAATGTACTGTAAATGGTTCGTAGCGAACTGTTCATAGCACAATTATAGTAGATGCTTCGTTTCGTACCATACTTCCGTTTGCTTACGGTACGTCACGATTCGAATCGTTACGTTCCGATCGCATAAGAAAGAACTGATTCTGAGAATGTGTTTTGGTACGTTCTGAAAAGTTTTCATTAAGAACGCGAAACAAATAAGAATGTTGGTCATGCCCGACTAAAAGCTACTCTGTACCTCTCAAAGATTTTAAGTGCAGCATTGCATCTGGCAGGTTTCTGTACGTAAATTGTGGATTTGATGTCAGTCTGTTTGCATTAAACTTGTTTTTTTGTTTTTGTTACAGGTTCGATCCCTAAAATCATGTTACATTTCGCCATGATTTAAAAGATAAATATTTTCCGTACTTGCTAGCATATGATGCAATTTGTGATTCGTACTTCGTTTTTTACCTTGCATAACAGGCATTCTTAGAGGAAAAGACGCCTACTTGGGAGTATATATTTACTCTCAGAATATGGAAAGGCATTTGACATTTTCCAAAATAGGTCAAAATAGGTCGAAATATTCTCAAATAAGTGTTTAGTTAGAAGATAGGTAAATAGGTTAAATATGCAAAATAATTGAGGATTCAAAATAATCCACTTTTCATGAAACATATTTTAGTCCAAATTAAAAATATGTCTACTTATAACTATCCTCATGATCATTAACAGTGCATTAACATTAGTTGGAATATTTGAACATTACGTAAGCAAAGAACGCATGCGGCTCATATAAGTATGCAACGTTTTTTATAACCTGTATAGCTCTGTCATTTTTCATCCGATCTTTATGAATATTTGTGAGATTGTAGATATTGGGCACATACAATTCACTGCAAAATATGAGCTCGATAAATTTGTAGGAGATATTTAACCTTTTTATTGCGGTGGCGGAAGGGGGCGTGGCAAAAATTTGAAATAAACTTGATCTGCGTGCAGACAATACTATTCTCCATTCAACATTTGCTCTTCTATTCTCTGAGTTCTAGGTGTTCATATAGACAGACGGACAGAGAGACAAGCCTAAATCGACTCGGCTGTTGATGCTGATCAAGAATATATATACTTTATGGGTTCCTGAGATGCTTCCTTCTGCCTGTTACATACATTTGCACGACCTTCGTATACCCTTATTACTCTACGAGTAACGGGTATATAGAAATGTTCCATGTCTAAACCAAATTTGATTTCGGTGAGTCTGCAAAAATTTGTGGCTCGACTTGATTAGCAGTCAATTATATCGTCAAAAAATTTCATTTAAACAAATCGCCTAGCAAAAACATTGATTTTTCGATTTTGTTTCCGGCATCACTAGTTTGCGCCTGAACTTCCTTATTAGTTCTTTCGGAATGGCAGCTGTCGATGAGTAATTAACATATCTAAGACCTTATGGACCATATTTTCTGTCACTCGTTAAAAGTTAAAGTTTAACTCAAAATGTATATTTAGATGGCATAAATATTATAAATGTAGATTTTGTATAAATACGTTTAGTTTTAGCACCACTTCGTTTAATGAATTATTAGCCTCTTAAAATGCACCCTACCTACCTCTACCTCTACCTCTTTGGCAGCCTACATCATACGCACCATCCGCTGTACTCGGTCGCGTTATCACACCTATCTTTACCTGGCTCCACTTAAGATTGTCGTCTTCACCCTAATGGCGTTTCTTTTGCACGGCAAAAACTTTACCGAGTATTTCAGTTTGTTCCTTGATGCCTGGCAATCACATCTCATAACGATAGTGGTAAGCACCATAAACCACCCTCAAGTGCTCATTAGAGTAAGACACGCGTTTGTGTTTTGTTGTTTGCAGCAAAGCAGCGTTGGGCACGATGCGCTACATTTAACAACACCGGCGAATGGCAGCTCATTAATCAACAAGGTGTCATCCTCGCAGCACTCGCTCCAGTCCAATGCCAATGCGGTAATCTACGCGCTTGTCCTGCAGGTGGGAGCTGCCTATTTGTGCCACATTTTTGGCAAGTTCGCTTGCAAAATTAAGATTCAAGAGTTCAGTTATGCATTGCCCCTGGTTCTGGCCACACCGGCTACAATTGGCTTAGTTACTTTTCTGGCCCAGCTTCGTGCTGCGGATGCATGCTCGTTGCATGGCCTAGTGCCCGACTATCTAACGCTGCGGCCGTTGGCCCTGAATCTCGATGAGTTGGGCCAACTCTGTGTGGAATATGCACTGTGGACGTGGCCTCTGTGGTGGCTGGCACAGATTTGGACATGCCTGCACATCTGGCAGCCGAAAAATGATAAAAATGCCCAAACCGAGAAGTTGTTCGTGTGTCCCTGGTATTGTGGACTGTTGGTGGATCAGTGTGCCATGATGAACAGGCGTATAGTGGACTGGAGTGAAGAGTATTTGGCCATTAAGGTGAGTTACCATTTTGTAGTTACTAATATTTTATTTCAAAACGAGCCAAGAAATTCTTCGAGGCATTGAACAAAAAAACAGGGATTGTTGAAGGGGTGTTGAACCATTTAAAAGTTATTTTCTGTTTTGAATTAAATTCAATAGTTTATATTTCAAAAAACAGCCTTATTTTAATTTAATTTGGTAGCAGGAAACACTTTATGGAGTAAGAGATTGATTCAAACTGATTTTTTTCATCTTAAAATTAAAATTAATTAAAATGTTTTGAAAATTGAATCATTCCTTCACGTCTTAAATATAGCCCGGATAAACTCAGCGAAAAATACACTGATATTTTAATATTCACATTTTGACTTGAATATTTTCACCATTGATTTAGCGTTAAATATGGAATTCGTATATATAAAGAGTGCACACTTCAAATTAAATATTGGAAATAGTTAAAAACTGTTTTTTTTTTAATTAAAATTTTTGCGAGCCAACCTCCTATACTCAATTTCCTTTGTAATGGAATCCAGGAGTTGAATTCTTTTAGTTGCGGTTCTGAAAAGACTGCGATTTGTATTAATTTTATAAAAGTTTTAACTTTCTCTGTGTGGGGGACTTGAAACTCGGGACCTCCGGACTTGAACTCGATTGGAATGCCGCGTCAACCAGTTGTGCCATCGAGTATGCTGGCTGATCGACGGCTAAAATACTACGCATATTGAAGCCTATAGTTATTCATAAATATCTTTCTGGCATTTTGCCAAAATAAGACTACTTGTAATTCTCAAGTTGGAATTCCCTGCATGGGGAATATAAAAAGGGTAACTGAAATTCGCCGATTTAATATGTTTTTAGTCAATTCAAAGTGGTTTTAAGCAAGGCTGCGAACCGGAACCAAACCCCGGAACCGAACCCCTAAGTACAGTTTCGGTTCGGTTTGGGGTTCGGGAGCCGGACCATGAACCAGCCGCCTTACATTTTTGACTCCTCGAACCTGAACCTGAACCCGAACCGGCCCACGTTTTCGAAAAATGAGTTTTGGTTCACCAATTGAAGTAATTTTTTCAAAAAAATGGCTTAATGAGAGTATTTAAGATTCGACAATAAATGACTCAATGTCTGATTGCGAAGACGAGAAGTTTATGAAAGCAATAAACAATTATCAAATATAAAATCTGAGAATGATGCTAAAAAGAATAATTTGTCCAAAAATCACATCCATCGACAATTGTTTTAATATATTGGAAAAGTCATAATAACGAAGACTTAAAAAATATTTTTTTTACTATGCTAGCTGTACAAGCAACTCAGGTATAAAGTTCGTTCTTTCTGATTTACAAGCTAGGATAGATGAAAAGCATCTGGAAGATATAATGCTAATTAGCTTAAACTAAGCAGTTTCTAAAAGCTTTTAATGTCATCTAATGGATTTGATAATTGAAATAACTTGAGTAATGATCATTAAGATTAAGCATATGGATAGAAGGTACATATATATATTTCATTTTCAACGTAATAATAAATCAAAAGTCAAACTATTCTTTTAAGTGCATGCGACTTAGGGTTGTAACCAGACCCTTGGGTTCAGGAATTCCTAGAACCGGTCCGCGAACCGAACCGTGGATTTTACCGCGAACCGGTTTTGAACCGAACCGAACCGCTTATTCCAGCCGGTGAACCGAACCGCAAACCGAATCGGCTTCCTTTCAGAATTGCTGAACCGAACCGAAGACCACAAATAAAAACGGTTCGGTTCGGTTCAGTTCTCTGACTGAAATCATGCCTAAAATCAACTAAGGTCATGACGTAGTAGGACATGTCAGAGTAAAATCCATGGCTAAAATTCATAAAAATGATGTCATGAATTCAGGACCAGCCCTTTCATTTCTGAGCTGATTCAGCTATGATTCAGTTCTGAGCCTAACTTAAGGGATATGATAAATAAAATAATTAAGATGCATAATACGTATTCTTTTCTAGCAAACATTCTCAATTTTCGAGAGTATTCATCTAGGAACTTATAGACGACTCCTGGAAATCCGACATAATAAGAATTGGACATTCTTCCAAGGATTTTAAAAATATTTAAATGGATTATAAGAATTAAATTTCAAAAGTGTTCGACAAGTCACATTACTACAACAATCATAATATTTCATAATGTGCCTTTGTGAACCACTGAACCGAACCGAAACCGCGGTTCAGCGAGCTCCAAAAACCATGTAATGAACCGAACCGGCGGTTCAGAAACTGTATGAACCACTTAACCGAACCAGTCCTTATTTTCGAGTGGTTTGCATCCCTGGATTTTACAATGGGTTCGAACCCGCGGACCGAACCTCATGGATAATTTTAAAGGTTTGCAGCCTTGGATTTTAGTAAATTTGACTAAAAAAGGCGCATAGTAAAATCAAATATGTCTGTGTTAATTTTTACTATGCGATTTTTCCCTGAGTTTAATAGTTGGGTTTAGCGACCTGCTCTTAGGACTTAAGAAAAGGTTTTTTAGCCAGCTCAAACCAGTCTATTTTGGATTAAAAGTGATTTGTAGAGCACATCTCATGAGACTTTTCCAACTATTATTGACTATTAAATAAAATTCCATTTCGAAGTCTACATAAGAAAAATATTAACAAAGTAATATTAAGGTCTTAGTTTGTGAACCATTTACTAAGCTTTGGAGTCGTGGATCTTAAAAAACAGAAAGTAAAATGAATGGGGAATATTTTAATAGATTTTTTCATTAAACTTTCTGCCGCATGTAAGACCCAGTCAACCAAAACAGTCAGAATAATAGAAGAAGTCACTAGACAGCAGTAAACATATTTTATATTGTCTTTCATTTTTCTTGAACCTAACAAAATATTAGGTTCGGAACAAGTTCCGGTTCACTGTAAAATGAAAAAACCGGTTCGGTTTAACACTGGTTTGTAGTCCAGGTTCTAGAGTGTCACAGCCGGTTTTGTCCGGGAAAGTATCCACCTAAATATTACCAACCCAACGGCCAAATTTTACTTTAATTACTAAAATAATTTCTTATTTATTACTTTTGAGTCGTATTCAAATAAATAATATTAATAAATAAATTAACCGCTCGTTTGAGCTCACGGTTGCCACTTGAGAAAATAAAAAAGAGCCATTTAAAAAAAAAGAGCCAAAAAAATGTTTTTCATTTATTCATGTTATATTTTCATTTCATTAAATAATAAAGTCTGTTTCACAGTATCGTAAGCTTATACATCCATTTGAATTCATTTCTGGAGATTTCCTAAACTTACAAATTAAAACAAAAAATTTTTTGTGCATTAATTAATTTCTTAATACTAAAAAGCAAAACAGTCAATATTCTTATTGTTTAAGTCGCACACTGATTTTCTCTATATATACAAGCCTTTTACAGACCATACGTAGTGAGGCTCTGTACTTGTACACAGCTCCTTGGATAGCATTATACTGGAAACTGAATCAAATTCGAGTTTGTTTCTCAATTTTGACTTTATTAAACTGACAGCAAAAAATTTACGCTCTGCCGCAGCAGAGCTGTGTGGAAGGCATACTATATTTCTTACAAATCCTTCTAGTTCCTTAGACACTTCAATATTAAGCCCCTTTTTCACTTTCACTACTTCCTCCCAAAATAAAGATATCTCCTCTTCTTTTTTAAATTTAGCTTCAGTTAACTTTAACATGGCCCATTGAGAAATAATTTCATCTGGATCCGATTCACATAAGTGTTCAAAGCAATTAATTAGAGGCATTATACAAGGTTCTTCTCTAGAAATTACATTGGCTGGTGTGATCATAATAAGAGACTTAATATCCTCTCGGCCAAGGTCAAAGCCGAGGTTTGTAGAACCAGCTCCAAGTAAAACTCACGTACCGTTTCCGTTAATTGTACAATTGTGGATTTATCTGTAAACTTGCTATATGGATTGTTGGGCTTTAAGTCCAACGAAAATGATGTCAACTGGCAATAAATACGATTCTAAGTCTTTAACATTAAAGTGACTGAGATCCAAATTCTGTAAATAAGAGTGCGCAACAAAGCTATTGAGAACTACTTTTAAAGTAGTTTCTAGTCTCGTTCCAATTGAAATTCCGTATTCAAATCATTAATAATTTGAAGAATATAACTTAAAAAGAATAAATAGCTTTTGATTTCTGGTTAATTCATTAAACTGATTACTTCTTTTGGCTTAATACTGTTGACTTCTAGGGTCTGAGATATGAAATATAGTTGAAGAGCATCCCACTGCTCAAGCATTCGCCCAATAACTTTTTCTAAGGACAGCCATCTTGTCATAGCTATTCCCATGCTGTATACCACAGGCTGTGGTTTCGATAGATTTCAGTGTTAAGAAATGTTGAAAATGGTCAGTGTTGACAGAGGCTGAAAAGTATTCAATCTATTTTGGCTAAGGCAAATCAAGAAAAAAAACACCAATTTCCAAAAAAAAGAGCCATTGCACCAACAGGAAAAAAAACACCAGTTTTGGTGCAAAAACACCAAGTGTGGCAACCATGCTTGAGCTCTGACTTTTTCCTGTTCGGCTTGAATCTAAAGTGGAAATTTGATAAAGATCGATTTCTGTGCATCTTTCCTACAGGGAATAGTTATTTTAATCACAATCTGTGTAAATTTCATCTAAAGCAAACTTAATTTTCAACTTGGAAAGTTTTCTTTGGCCAACACTTGAGCTCATGGTAAACTATTTTAAGTTTTGTCTTAATGTTTTACGTGTGTTTAGACATAAGCAAAGCACTTTCGAAAATTGCTGTTCTTAAGACTTAGTGTTTAAGGCCGTGTGGGGCATATTAAATAATTTGCGTTAAAGCCGTTTTGGGCATTAAACGCTTTGGACTTAACTTCTCTATCCTCATCCGCCGCTGGTGTTATACGGTGTTAATTATGCATATTAGCAAATCAGATTGTGCCCAAGGAGTTAAATTCATGTTAATGAATTATTGTAATCAGGCGTAAACATCGATCATCACAACAAGTTTTGAGCAAAGGACAAGACTTCACCTACACATCCATCTACTCCTCTCATCTGTCTGGTGGACTTTTTGACTATTTCGGTTCATTCTGGATGTGCGTTTGGCGCTTCAAATGTCAGGCAATGTAATTAAGTTAAATGACGGGGAAACTGCAAAGTTCAGGAAATGTTTGCGTTTCTCCTGACGCGTCTCGTGTGTGAGGAGTGTGTGAAAGGGTGGGGGTGCGTGTTTTGGGTAGTGAAATTTTGAATGCGTGGGTTATTCGGGGTGTAAACTTAATTAAAAGTGGTGCAATTTGGCCGTGATTGTGTGAGCGTGTGTGTGTGTGTGTATTTTTAGGGGCTCGAAAGGGGCCAAACAAAGACATTGAAGTAATTAAAATTTAGGCCTGTGTTGATTTTAAAAAGAATAAATTAGAAGGACATTGTTTTGATAAGTATGGAAAAGGTCGTAATGGCATTAGGTACAGACAGAGACAGAGACACCATAAATAGTTTGTGCGAAGGAATTAATGTGCGCGACCTTTCTAATTAATAAGTAATAGCCGGGTCGAGGACTTGTTAGTTAGGTTTGTGTAACTACAAACATTGTGTACTATTTGGCGTTGCTTTTAGATGAAGCTAATACTACAGCCATGCACCAAAACTACTTTCACGCCACCTGCATTGATTCTGTTCTCCTTTATCACACACAGAGCGACCTAACCACATCCCGGGATCCAGCCTTGGCCCTGGCTTCAGACCTCAACGCCAGTCGGGGCATACGGGAGGAGGACAAAATACCCCAGTTGATTGTCTGTGCCACAATGTGGCATGAAACCGAGGAGGAAATGATGGAGTTTCTCAAATCAATTATACGCTTGGATGAAGATCAATGCGCTCGGCGAATGGCGAAAACCCATTTGAATGGCGGCAAAGTGGATGACGAATACTACGAACTGGAAAGTATGTAAATGTGTCAGGTGACTACAAAATGTTTGCTTAAGTTTTCGATTTGTTTGTCTTTAGTTTTGCAGTTCTGCATGAGCACAAATCGGTGACAACAATTGTTAGTTGGTTTTTGTATCTAAATGATACTCACAAAAGTAGCCCGCATATTGATGTTGTCTTTATTTTGTAAGTGAACTTAAAATTTTTAGGCGCCTTACTTTATAATTTATAAATACTTCAAACATCAGATATAAACTCAAAACTCATTACTTTCTTAATTTTAGGCAATGGTGAGCCTAAAATTTATTAAAGTTTTTAGGTAGACGGCTCTAAAGTAGACATACAAAATAGGGCAACAAATTTTTTGGTTCTTCTATGCCTAAAGTCATTTTCCATATATTACAAAAATAAGTTCTTATTATCACCTTCCTTGATTTGGTTAGTGTACTTGACCATATCCGCTGTTTTCCTGGGCTGAACAGTTACGAAAACCATTCACGCCATTTCGGTTCCGACCTGTTTTTTATTCAAGTCACAATCCTGCGATTTTAATACGAAATGTAGTTAAAAACAAAGAGATGCGGTGTTTCTTTACTCAATCGACAGCCACCTACGACTGATTCCAATTTGCTAGAGCAGCCCATCCTAAAGAAAGTTCAAACTCAACACGAAGTTCCGATTTTGTATTATTTACAATAATAAACTTAGAAAAAACGACCGCTTAAAACCCACCCAAAGCGTACTCCCATGTAAAATATTTTGTTCGTGACCTTTGGTTCACAATACAAGCCCGACTTTCACGGAAAAACATCTCTTGTACCTAAAAAAATAAAGTTTCTCTCTAAAATTGGTATAAAACATATACGCAAATCGAATATCGTGCCCATGGTACATCATGCGAACTCCGAATTATTTTTTAAAAATAATAAGAAAATCGAAAAATAAATTTAGAAATTCAAAATTAGTTCAGTAAAGGGAAATTATAACAAATTTCAGTAAAATAAAACTAGGAAAACTAAAAAAAAATAATCTGAGTTCCATATTAAGAATATCAAATACAAAAATTGTTTGAGAACTTAAACTAGAAAAGTGGAAGGCTTTGTGAATTCTGTCAACAATAAATATCACTTTCCAAAAAATATTCATTCAGGTTAATCCTTCTACTCAACAGCTATGATGAAGGTATTTAAGATGGACTCGTGCCTTATGTGGAAAGTGTGGCACACAATAAAAATGTTTTAAAGTAATAGAGTATCATGTTTTTGACAACTTCTTTAGAATAGAACCTACCCCAAATATCGAAATATGGTAGGAAACGGCGTATTTAATAATAATTTCTAAATTTTGATTCCGTTTTTTAGATTTCTTAATAATATTTGGCCTGATTAACATAGGCACATAGACAAATATAACATTCTAAAATCATGACCAAATGTTTTTCAACAAATCAAATAATACAACAAATATCTATTTATGTTTCGGCGGGGACTAGAACACATGACATCTCCCGAAAAGCAACAGCCTTGCCAACTACTCCACCTAGCCTCTTGCTTTCTGTGTGCTTAGCTGAAACCGAGAGAGGTAAATTAAAAACCAGAAAGCTAAAAGCTATCTTCGTCTGAGCCGAAGTTTTTATACTCTTGCAAGTGGTCGCTTAAATATTTTCAAACATAATCTTTTCCCTACAACGATCCATTTTCCCACCCATCGTTGGTATGGGAGCTATATGATATAGTCATTAATTTACCAATGCTTAAGGTTCGAGATTTTTGGGCCAAGGTTTTGGTTCAAACCTTGGTTCAGTCCACACAGTTCTGACACAATATTAATATAACAAAATGCAGTACATTTATTTAGTTGCTAAATCTATCTTTAATTTAATTCTATGTGTTTTTTTTCGCCTCTACCTAAAAACTTGCCAAATTAGGTAGATTTTGGGTCGAAAACGGCTTGCGGAACACATAGGAATATTATAAATAAAGTTTACTGATGTTAAGCTTTTGCTTTTGTGGATGATTGAAAGAGCTTTGGAGTCAAGGATCCGAACTTGTAGGGTTTGGAACAGGTTCGGGTTCTGCTTAAATTTCCAAAGATTTCAGTTCAAGGTTCGGTTCACATAAAAGTCGGAATTGCAGGCTCGAACCGGTTCGGTTCAAAACCGGCTTGAAGCCCTGCTTTTTCTATTCTCTTCAAACTTGGCAGTATTATAAAAAAGCATAGAAAACTAATGAATACAAAGTTTAGAGGCGTTCCCATTGAAAAGAAAAAAGGTGTTCTCACTAAAACTTGTTTTCCGACCAATTGTTCTAATTGGAGCTATAGGATATAGTTATCCGATCAGATAGATTCCGACATATTAGTAGCGTGCAGCAAAAATAAGACTATAATCAGCTCGATAGCTTCAAAACTGAGAGACAACTTTGCGTAGAAACAGACAGACAGAGAGACGGACGGACAAAGCTCAATCGACTTAACCCTGATCAAGAATATTTATGGTTTATTGGGTCGGAAATGAAAAGTTTTATGCGTTGCAGACTTCTGGGCAAAATTATAATACCTTTTGCAAGGGTATAAAGAGATCTAGAAGAAATGAGTCTTGAAAAAAATAGGTTCTCAAATGTCATTTCTAAAAAACATTTCAGTTAATTGTCAAAGTCTGCTTCTCAGATTATCTGTTGGACTGTAACAATGGAAGCAAGTTCAGCTTTCAAAAAGAAGCTCTCATTTCCATCTCGAAAGAATGGATATAGGGTATTTCATAGTCGCAATTGCGTTTATTAATATCACTTACTTGTTGGGCTGTTTCAGTGAAAAGGGTATATATTAATCTGCTCTCCGTGTAACATATTTTAAAATAAGCTGTCAAATTAGAAATTTATGCAAGCCCATAAATGGAGATGCAACCGCAGCTGGGCATTTTTCTATTTATAGCCTTTGGCCAACTTCATTTTCTCGTTTCTTTTTTTTTTGTTGCCAAAATGGCATTAAGCCAACGAATTGTCTCTGACAAGTTTACGACTGTAACTAATCTCTGTCTGGGAATTCCCATTTTTATTTCTAACACACACAGCCAACATTTTCTTCGACGACGCTTTTGTGCTGGATGAACGCCATTGTCAGAATAAGCGGAATCCTCCATTCAATGAGTATGTAAAGACGCTAACACGCACCCTGGATAAGGCGGCCTTTGAGGTCTACGGAGTGAACATCAGAATCAAGCCACCTCTGAAAATAGAAACACCCTATGGCGGGCGCCTGGTGTGGACTCTGCCAGGACGCACCAAAATGGTGGCTCATCTAAAGAATAAGGACAAGATTCGTCACAAGAAACGTTGGTCTCAGGTGATGTACATGTACTATCTGCTGGGATATCGGATCATGGAAACGGAGCAGCTATCGCCCATACGCAAAGCCGTGATAGCGGAGAATACTTTCATACTGGCCCTGGATGGTGACATAGACTTTCAGCCAAGAGCCGTGCAATTGCTCATAGATCGCATGAAGGCGGTGGATGAGTTGGGCGCCGCCTGTGGACGCATACATCCGGTGGGACGTGGTCCCATGGTGTGGTATCAACGCTTTGAATATGCCATCGGACATTGGCTGCAAAAGGCCACCGAACATGTGATTGGCTGCGTTCTGTGCAGTCCGGGCTGCTTTAGTCTGTTCCGGGCCAGCGCCTTGATGGAGAATAATGTGATGAAGCGTTATACGACGGTGAGTGCCGAGCCTATGAACATGGTGCAATATGATCAGGGCGAGGATCGTTGGCTGTGCACCCTGCTGTTGAAACAAGGCTCGAGAGTGGAATATTGTGCTGCCTCTGATGCTTACACCCACTCGCCGGAGTATTTCAATGAGTTCTATAATCAGCGTAGACGTTGGGTACCTTCAACAATGGCCAACATATTCGATATACTGAACGATGCGGAGACGGTGGTGAAGAAGAATAACTCTATATCCACTTTGTATATTATGTATCAGGGTATGCTGATGATAGGCACCGTCCTGGGACCAGGCACCATATTCCTAATGATGGTGGGAGCGTTGGTGGCTGTATTCAATATTGATATATGGACGGCTTTTCTCTGGAACTTCTTCCCCATTCTGTTCTTCATTCTGAGCTGTGTGTACCTGAAACAGAAGTTTCAGTTATTGATAGCTTTTGTGATCAGCTCACTATATTGCCTGGTAATGATGGCTGTGTTAATTGGCATTATAGTTCAAATGCTGGAGGATGGACCCTTGGCGCCAGCCTCGCTATTCTTTCTACTGGTAGCCGTGCAGATTACCATAGCTGGTGAGTCTTACAAAGGAAGGAGCATTCAGTCGGAAGTTTATTCAAAATACAAGAAAATAAACTAAGTAGAGAGTTGGATGATATGTCGCCCAATTTCTAATCCCTCTCAGAACATGCTTTCTGACTAAGCCTCACTTGTCTCTAGCTAATTATACTTACTATTATTTCTTTCCAGGTCTGATGCATCCTCAAGAGTTTTTAGCTTTGATTTGTGGCATCATCTATTATATAACCATACCCTCCATGTATATGCTATTGATGATCTATTCCGTTTTCAATATGAACGATGTCTCTTGGGGTACCAGGGAGGCTCCCATCATAAAAGATGATGATGATGATGATGCTAAGAACGTAACACATAATTCAGAAAACTATCTACCCGGCTGGCTTAATGATCCCTTACTCATCAACTCGGAGCTAGGTGAAATCCCTTTACTGGAGCAACGCTTTTGGAGAGACCTAATCAAAGAATATCTAAAACCTTTGGAACTGAGTAAAGAGCAAAAGCAATCCATGACCGATGGATTAAAGGATCTGCGTAATATGATCTCTTTCGCCTTTGTCATGATCAATGCCATATTTGTGCTGATTGTCTTTCTTCTACAACTGAAGAAGGAATATTTGCACTTGAAGTGGCCCATAGATCCCAAAGATTTTGTTTCCTTCGATCGCGATAATCTTCAAGTGGGCATCTATCGTCAGTATAAGGAATTGGATCCCATTGGCCTATGTTTTGTCATATTTTTTGGTTTTATTCTAATAATACAATTTGTGGCCATGTTTTTCCATCGATTTGCCACCATGTCACAATTATTGGCCACCACTCGAGTGGATTGGTTCCGCTCTGGTGGACAATTCAGTGATGAAGATGCAGCCCTGGAGTTGAAAGGAAGCGCTGTGAATATAGCCCGTCGTTTGCAACGTCCCAAAAGACTGTGCGATGATGATGAAGATGAGCATCATTATGATGAGCTAACGCTGGATCAGGATGGTGAAAATCGTGAAAGTTTGGTTAGGCGACCGACCATCTTTAAGTTGCATGAGAATAGGAACAAGCAGCACAGTGACTACAGCAATTTGGTAATGAATTTTGAGCGTCGTTTCTTTGGTGAAGGTGAGGTGAACCTGAAGAACCTGGCCTTGAATCGCAAATCCATGAAACTATTTCAAATGCGACGCTCGGAGGCGAAGGTAAATGCTGCCGCTACACCAGATGGTACACCAACGCCAAAAAACGGAAGACGTCCCCCATTGGCGGTGAAAAATGTGAGCTTCAGTACTAGCCATAGTATGGAAATCTATGATAATGGCGGCTATGAGCATACCGAGTTCTAGTTAGCATGCCAAAGTATTCATCGAGGAATCAAAATGTGTGAATAAAGATTAAAAATCGCAGCTGGTACTCTATAAAAATCAGCAAAATAAAGTTTAAAAATATTATTTGAACTACTGAATTTTTTCGTAATGAAAATCAATGGAACACTGTGTGGGGTACTTTGATTTTGAAAACTTGTAGGACTCCATATGTTTAAAAAAATCAACAAAATTATATCACGAATGTTTGAAAATCTATAAAATGTGTATGATTCAATAATTGTTTTAAAAAACCAATTTTCACAAAATGAATGAAATGAAAAAATAATTGTTTCCAATTTGGAAAAAAAATTCGGAATAATTTTTTCCATATTACTGTTTCCAATTCCGAACGATTTGGTTACCATTTGACTTTATGAACTCAAAGCTATTCTTTACTCTTTAAATCCACTTATTTCCACTTAAAGTAACGAATAAATGTTGAAGTCGACCAAAAAAAAATTCAAATATCTAGATCTGGGCAGAGTCAATTGGAGCTCTACCAGATACAGGAGATGATTCCACCTCCCTGTTAGAATGATTTGTACTACTTAAGCATGCATTTGGTATGCTACTAGCAAAGGCTGTAAATATCTGAATGTCTTGACTTTAGAACAGGTCTGCAAACCAACAGAAATACTCGGATCTCTGGCTCGCTGGTTCGAACCAAAAATAACCAATGGTTAAGGTTCGGAAATTTAAGTTTCGAGGTTTTTGGGAGAAGGTTTTGGTTCGCACCTTGGTTTAGTTCATGCTTTGTAAGTATTGAATATTTATAATTTTTGAGTTCTAAAATCGCATTCCACTTAAAAACTACACAAATCGTATGGGAATCGCAGGTTTTGTGTGTCGCAATCGGTTATTAGCACACATGGGATCGAGGCGATTAAAAATGAGATTCTATTATGGGTGGGGATTTTATAAGTAATTCTAAACGTTATACTACGTTATTTAATACATATTTATTTGCCCATTTAAGGTGTCAGTCGCACAAATTTCAGATGTTTATGTTTTTGGTTCGGAACTAGTGTGGGTTCAGCTTTTATTTCTAAAAGGGATCAGTTCAAGGATTGGTTCGCTGTAAAAAAGAATCGAAATTCCCGGTTTGAATATGTGGAATGTGGAACTGTTGATTGTAACCTTTCGGTTTTCTATCCCATTCGCTCCTAACTTCTGTATTTTTCAAAATGCACATACAACTACAACATACACATACAACACAAAATACCCTGTTCATTTGCCTTCATTTATTTGTTTTTGAATTTTTGAATTTGAAGGTAAGCGGTTTTTGTAACAGCTATTAAGAGGTTATCCTGAAAGTAGGCCACACTATTTTGCAATTTTAACGGTTTTAGGCCTAACTAAGCTTAATTGTTCGCTGATAACTTCGGTATTTTTTAGATAAACGGGGGAGGGGGACTCAGATTTTCCAAATCTGCAACAAACTTGATCTGCGTACGAAACACACCTACCTGCATTCAAAAATTGGTGTTCTATCCAGGGACCGTAATCATTATGAGTTCTATTATTAAAATCATACTTTAATGATGAATTTTTATTTTTATTTCACTACTCAAAATATTATATAATAG
The DNA here is from genome assembly GCA_035044965.1 of Lordiphosa andalusiaca. Lineage (NCBI taxonomy): Eukaryota > Metazoa > Arthropoda > Insecta > Diptera > Drosophilidae > Lordiphosa > Lordiphosa andalusiaca. Next base: position 541,725 of record JAWNNM010003129.1, read on the forward strand.
TTAAATTTGATTTTTAAATCAAAACTCAGTAATAATAATTATAGATATAACTCAAGCGTCGATTACTATTGGATTAAAAGAAATTATGGCTTGTTTGATGCATATTCCTAGTAAGTAAAACAAGTCGAACCAATAAAACCCATTGCCAAGTTTGAATATATTATATATATAAAAATGTTTTTATGGTTTTTAAAAATTTAATGATTATTTTTGATTAATATTAGTTTTCCTCAAAAAATAATCATTATCGATTGAGCAATAAAATAAAAATCACAAAATAAAAATCATAACGGAAATGAATAGATAACCGAGATGGAAACGTATTTTATAATCATAAATTTTTTCATACGGGTACTTCAAGTTGACGATTTTTTAGGATGAAAAATCAACAAATAATCATTATTTACGGTCCCTGGTTCTATCTCTTATGGTTTCTGAGATCGACGTGTTCAGAAGGACAGATGGACATGGCTATATCGACTCGACTGTTGATACTGATCAATATATATATTTTATGGTGTCGGAGATGCTTCCTTCTGCCTGTTACATACATTTGCACGACTGTTGTATACCCTTTTTACTCTTCGAGTATACATATCCATTGGATGATTTCGGCATCAATTTGAAATGTATGTAGGATTGCCATCTCTCACACACGAGGAGCATCAGCATCTCTAGATCTATCGATAGCGTAGGGAATCGAGTAGAGTTCGATTGGCAGTAAGAAGAGGAATGAGACTTTAACTTTTGAAGTGGATAGACGTGTGGGGAAATCGTTGCGACGCATAAATAAAGATCGTGTATTAAACTAAGCCTAATTTATATACCCATGAAGTCAATAAACATTGGAGTCGTATTTTTTAATGAACTACTGGCGATCTTAATATCAATTTTTATACTCTGTACCGAAGGTACATAGAGTATTATAAGTTTCTGCAAAGTATGTAACATCCAGAAGGAAGCATCTCCGACCCCATAAAGTATATATATTCTTGATCAGCATCAACAGCCGAGTCGATATAGCCATGTCCGTCTGTCCGTCTGTCCGTCCGTCCGTCTGTCTGTCCGGATGAACGCACAGATCTCAGAGATGGTAAGAGATAGAGGTTTGACATGTATGGGACATATGCTTCTTATGTCTGCAGGCAGATCAAGTTTATTTTCAATTTTGGCCACGCCCCCTCCCGCCGCCGCAATTCAGAAAAAACGTCATATCTCCCACAGTTTTGAAAATAGATGGCTTGTTCCTTCTGGACATATTTAGTTATTAGAATAACTTATCGCCAAAGGAATGAAGAAGATCGGATGAACGATTTTCGAGTTATGATCAAAAAACAAATTTTCTTGGTACAGAGTATGTTATAGTCGGGCTTGACCGACTTTCTTTCTTGTTGGATATTTAAATATTAATTTAGTGTTAAATTGATCTATAACTATCATCAAACCGAGCTGAAAATGATCCAAATGGTATGAAAAATGGTTAGTTTAAAATGAAAAAGAAAATTAAAAATACACATTCCGAATGAATCTTTTTGGATATTTTTTCCTGAGTAATTAGCAAATTTTGAAATAAAAATGTAACCGAAGCCGCATAAACTAGTCTTTTATTTACGAACTAATTAATCGAACTTAGCTAAAGGAAACTTCGCATCGACAACTTTTAAATTGGATTAGTTGGTACTGTTTTACAAACTGCTTGTAGGTGTTGCTTTTTTCAGGCTCCATCATCAGCAGACTTTTGATTTGAGTTTGCTATCCATAATCGATCAGCTAAATGCATTTCTTTCAAAACGTATTAATTACCGCTAAAAAGGCTTAGTGGCTAAAAAATATAATTAATTGCATTTAACTCAAGTGGCAAAAGCAGCCAAGTTTATTTCCTTTCCCTTACTTAGGGCATCTCATTAGCATAATTACTAGCGAGCTGCAGGACGCGGGAGGTCGAGGGGTGAGGTGGACTTCATTCATCAATGTCGAGGCAACGCTTAGAGTTAAGTGCTATGCTCCTTCCAACTGTGTGTGGTGGCGATGCGCTTTTTGCCTGAGAAGTTCGCCTCTCTTGGTTACAAAATGCAAATCAAAGTGTGATTAGCTTGGATTTGATGAAGTTTCTGCTGCAATGCACAAGTTTCTGTGCGCACGGGTGGGCGTCAGTGTGTGTGTGTGTGTGTGCGTGTGTCTGGGTGGGCGTGGCTAGGTGTCGGGATAAGTGTTTTGTAAGTGAATTTTTTACTGAAAAGGAAAACTAGTTGACAGGCAGAACAGGAGAGGACTGTGCCGGGCAGCAGTCAGAACTTTCTTTGGCCACACGAATATATTAAAAGAAAAGTAAGAAAACCAGTAACTTATGGCCCCAAGTTGTGGGAAAAGTACACGGGAAAAGAATTTGAGCAGAATCTAATGAATAAGCGGTAAGTAATGAATTCAGTGAGGCTTCAAAGCGTTGACATCTTCCACTTCATCTCCTGTCCCTCTTGGCCTCCTCATAATTTCTCAAGCATTGTTCTAGTCCTGCTGGCATAGACAATCAATTAATCCATCTTTGATCGGGGCTGGTGTTTACTCGCTTACCCTTAAAACTCATTCAGGCATAAGGAGCCACACAATTTGCATACACAAAATGCAAACAATTTCAGACTTCAATGCGTTTTTCCACTTTGTTCTACAAAAGAATGTGTGCAACTGGATTCTATTTACTGGAATTTATGGCTAGTTCCACTAACAAGTGTCCCTTTTAACCAAATTCAAGGGTTGACAACTAGTTTTGCCACTGGCCTACATGCCGTATGCGTAATAAATTCATATTTATGGTCGAGCATTTCTTCTTTTTGCGCCTTCTGGTCGAAACGCATAAAACAAAGCAGCACACGGAAATGGGGACAAAAACTGGAAACTGAAAAGCATAAACAACGAAATTCGATTGAAAAACTTGTGCCCGCTTTTCCTTTAGGTACATAATTTTGCACTTATCTGACCCCAGCCAGACCAGACCAAGTTGCAAGTTAAAAGTTCCAAGTCCAGGGGACCAGCGTGTTTTTGCCCATTTACACTGTTTGCTTCCAGTGTGTATTTTATGGCTTTTCTATGCATTTCCATTTGCAATCGGATCCCAGGAAATTATTCACAAGCTTCTGAAGCAGCAACAAAGGCAACATTTCTTATTTCTCGAGTTGAATTAAATTATGAAAATAATTTGTGAATCCAAGTGACTCGGTTCAATGGCCTGGCACACATGGCTCATCTGGCCCTTGCAAGGGTAGAAAAAGGACGATTGAAATGAGGAAGTGGAATAATTTTTGGTATTAATACCACCTGTGGCCGGGAACTGAACACAAATTCAACTGTTTTGCGGCCCACCCAATACAATGAGACTTTGTAAAATGTCTTATTGGGTCAAGATGTGTTCAAGATTTGGCCAGCTTCTGTTTAATTTGGCATGCATATTGGTGTGAAATAGCATTCAAGCTTTTAAGGCCTCAAATAGCTCTCTTTTTTCGCTTGAATCAAAATCGACGCTGTATATTTTATTGACGGAGCATGTGCTCCATTTGCTCCACACAGCAATTTATGTTCTTCAGCAGAACACATAAATTTATTTTTTTTTTGGCACTCACTCGCATCCGGATAATTAAACAAGGGCGCTGCTGCCGACTGTCCCAAATCCAAAATACCCTTCACATTCCATTTTTACATTTCACATAATATTGCCGAAGTCCACATTTGGGTTTAACTTAAATTACGTCAATAACTGTGAGCCCAGTTTGATGAGTACTTGAGAACTCAAAAAGAACTGTGAACAGGACCATTCATTAGCACGTGTTTGATAGCTGTTATCGTGCCATTGACATTACTTTTATTCTCTTTTCCGATTACTGTCAAACAAACAAAGGTTTTTCCAAGAAACCATGGGTCTAAAATCAAAATCGAGCTTCCCGTTTTTAAGAAGAAACTTTTCGTATCGTAACGTTCTAAAATTAAGATAAACAAGTGAAGTGGGCAAATGTTAAAGTAAAGATATTCTTAAATGTAAACACTCATATTGTCTGTTTGCGTTATAAATAGTAGTAGAAATAGTAGTGCATTGGCAAACGTAGCAAAAGAGCGCTATTGTTAATATCCAATTTTAAACTCATTTTTTTACACTCCAATTAGATTTGCAATCAAAAGTCCAATTTACAATTGTTCTTGCCATAAGATCGAGTGCACCCAGAAAAAAGGTTTTCCTTAAATTTAAGGAAAATGGAATTTATTACCTAAATTGTAATTTTCAGGCAACAGTGACAATATAAGTGATGTAAAAAAAATGTTAAATAAAATTTCAATTTACTTGTTTAGATGACGAAATTGAAGAATATTGAGCAAATAAATAAAATCAAACTAACAATTCTTGTAGGTAGGTAGGTTTTATTACATGCTACGTTTACCTCTCAGTTTTCTACATTTTACGTGTGAAATTTTACAGGGTGAACTACGCTTCATGTAGTTAATTTTGTCTAAGATATAGGGCATTTTACCTAAAAAATCGTGATATAGGTAAAAAAAATTTAGGAATCCATTGCTTTAAAATGATGTCATTTTCCTAAACTTTTTGCATTTTCCTAAACTTTTAGCATTTCGACTTGAAATATAAATAAGTAATGTATAACTTAATATTTACATACTGTTTATTGTCAGCTAGCAGCTGTATACCCGGCTTCGCCCGGGTTCTTTCAAGGAGAAACACTACAAATTTGTATAACACATGTAAATTTTTGATTCAAGTTTAAACTGGCTGGAAATCGATATTAACATTTCAACTCGTCCAAACTTGGACGAAACCACCTTTAAATTGGGAAAACATCAAACTTCATATTATTAACCAGACACCAAATTTCAAGATCTTAGATTAAATAACTTTTGAGATATGGCTCTGAAGCACTTTTTCACCGTTTTTATCCGCTTTCGAACCGGAACCGACTTGAGACATAGCCCATGATTCTTTCTTGATTGACATGCACATAAGGCGAAAATTTCGATATTTTCTCTCAGCCGCTAAAACGCCATTTGAAAACGATTATTCACTTTTATTTATATTCATAAGCTTAGTACTCAGACAAACTAAATCTAGACCTAGCTAAAAAGACAACTTATTCTGCTGGGGCTCAGCTAAGGATACCGTGTGACTGTTCACCGCCAAAATACCAAACCCCAACAATAGCAAAATACCACCAAATGTCAAACCAAATAATGCCGAATGAGATAGAGGAAACTATTGTAGTTTCAAGGCTTTCCATTACATAAAAAGATCGCTTTAAGGTCATACATTGCCAAAATTTGTAGTCCCTTCATTACCTGAAAATCTTATTTGTTGACTAAAGGCCTGTATCCAGCACAGCGAAAAATTCCTGCCAGGAATTTGCTAATTATTTTGAGTGTGTGGAACCCAACTAAAACAAACTGTCGTTCAGAGCGTTCTCTGTCTCTCTCTCTAGTCTCTGTCTCCCGCTCTTCAAGCGATCTTACTGTCATTCGCTGGCAAACATATACATATAACATTAATGAATTTAAGAACTTTAAACACAATTACATGTATTCCACCTTCTTCATTAATTTGTGCTGCACAGTTTCTCAATCACTTTTCACAGAAATGTTGTCAAAATGCTTTTTCTCGGTGGCTCGTCAAAGACATGGTCTTGCCTCAACTGCTTATATACTTAAAATCAATCTTCTTCTCACAGATTTTGCCTCCATCTTGTGACAAATCACTTCCGAAATAATTGTCAGCAATATATTCCTGACCTGAATATCAGCTATTTCTTGTTCCACACACGCTTCCGAAACGCCGCTATTGATACGCCGCTATCTATGCAAGTGTGGATTTCGTTCGTGTTGCTGGATACACAACAAACGAAAAAGCAAACTAAAAATTACTGGCACAGTTTTTTTTATATGAAGTTTGGCAGGAATTTTTAGTTTCCGCTGTGCTGGATACCCGGCTTAAATTTTAAGCCTACTTAAACCCAAAAAAGACGATTTAAGGACATATGCCGCCTAAATTTTTAAGTCACACATTACCCTAAACAGCTTTTTTATTGCCTAAAATTGTTTAGGTAATAAAGGCCAAAAATTAAGGAAAATATTCCTTGGTTGTCATTTTAGGTAAAATGTCCATAAATTTCAGTTAATTTTGAGCATTTTTAGGTAATGTTTTTTTCTGAGTGTGATTATCAGCTAGATCATACGATAATGCCTTTGGGATCTGACGCCTACGCATGCGTTATCCTATGTCTCTGAACAGAACAGAGATAGTCTAGTTAAAAAAGCTCAAGTCTGGTTAGCCCTTGCAGCAGTGAATAAGTTTTGAGTGGTTTAGTTTAGATTTTGGTTGGAGTTAGGCGAACGTGTCGCTCAAGACCCACAAATAAAAGTAATTACATAACGTGCATGTGCCACGTTGTACATTAGAAAGCGAAAACTCTCTACACAGAGAACAAAATTAACTACACGCCACGTGTAGAATCGGTAACCCTACACGAAGCGTAGTTCACCTTGTAAAATTTCACACGAAAAATGTAGAAAACTGAAAGGTAAACGTAGCATGTAATAAAACCTACCTACCTACAAGAATTGTTAGTTTGATTTTATTTATTTGCTCAATATTCTTCAATTTCGTCATCTAAAGAAATGCTGTTCAGACAAATAAATTGAATTTTTTTTATATATTTTTTTATATATATTTTTTCCTATATTGTCACTGTTCATTGATTTCTCCTTGTTTCCTTCGACTTTTTGCGGGCTTGCATAAAGAGTGATGATGTTGAATGTTTCTTGTTCTGAAGCCAGTTGAAATGCTAATTTCCTTTTAAAGCGAGGTCCTGCATCTTTATAGCTTAACTGTTCTCGACAACCTTTCAATTGTGTCATTACTTGCTTTTCAATAGCAACAGCAATGTTAGATGCAAGCCACCGTGTGTGTTTTGATCTGAATCGCTTCAACATGTGACTGCATTTCGGTAAGTGCGTGTGTTAATCAGCATTAAATTGGTTCACTTTCTTTGAAATTGCAGTAGTTTGGTATTCAGTCAGAAAATGTTCTTTAGTATTTTCCGAAATACAAGTTTTTACTGCGAATCCTTCGAGTTTGTTGTTGCTCCAAATCTCAGGAAGCAGTGCATGAGTGAACTCATAAAACCCATGCAAAGTGTCATATTTTTCATTTAATACATTTTAATTCTGTATTAATTGGTTATGAACAATTAACTAGAACCTTGGTGATTCGATGTGCTATATAAAAGTAATAATTCACAGAACATTCGCAAGTTTGTTGGACAGTTTAACATTCAACACATAACTATGTAAAAACATGTACTAACTATTAATTTACATACATTTACCTGATTTTTCCATATTTAAACTTTAAGCTTATATTTGGAATAGAGTTACCATACAAGCTGCAAGTTAATTGTCTCTTTGACAATTCAAAACAACACTGAATAAGCTGACTTTGCAACATATTAAAAATGTTATGCAATTTTTGTTTATCTTACCTTGTTATTAAGGAATCAAAATATTAAAACTGCTTTAGAATTTTTAACACAAAAAACAAATTACATTTATGGCAAATTTTTTTACTTTTTTCCCATAGTGCAGGGTATAAAAATCAGCACAAGCAGTGTTTACATTGCGAAAACTTTCTGCTTTTGCTCGTCTCTTTTGCTAACCCTCTTTCTTCACCGTTGTCACTTGCCTTGCCAGTGCGCTTTCAAATAAACAACCTCACATTTTTTGTCAGTTAATTAAAACTGTTTTTGTTGCATGTCGTCATATGGAACATTGTGTAATTAAATTTATAATGCTATTTTTTATTGCCATATTATCAGTTTCCAGGTGAGTGGCATAAAAAGATTGAAAATATTCGATGAATTTTGATTTGGCCATGTAGAAATTTAAAAATAATTAAGTTAATTGCAAATTAAGTGTCAAATTCTGTACACTGAAAATGTAAACTTAACGCGCAAATTTAAGAGGCTAGTTTAACTGAATATTGCCAAATGTAACCCCTGCCAGCATTTTAACGTGTTCCTCAACTCATTTGTCAAAGAGGGAGTTTGGCGAAAGTTTGCGGGAAGAATTTGGTGATAGTTTGGCGGCTTCCACAAACAATTTACATTAGGTATCGCATTTGTATCATTCAAGCAAATAGAGAAATTGGTCATACAATATATCTCTCAAAAATCACCTAAAATTGGTGTCGCTTTTCATCATGCATAATGTGAATTGACGATACATCGCCCAACAAACACTTAGCAGACCCAAATTTCAGTTCCCCATTTTATTTTGAGAGTGCACAGAATTTAATATTTAGAATAGCTGGTGTAATCTATGCTGTATTCAAGAAATATATAGTTGAATATAATTCAGACGACCCCGAGTTAAAGCCCCAGAGTAAATAAAATACCGAATACCATGTAATACGCCGCAATCCACAATGAAACTGCTCTGCTGAGAAACTGTTAAGTGAACCTAGTTTTAAGCAACTTGAATTAAACTGGTGACAAAATTGACCAAAATTGATAGATTCAATAGAGTTGGGCAACCCCTACACTTTTATCATTTACTGAGTACTAAAACATAAAATAAATGGTCATTAACTATTACAATAAAACTCCGACAGTAAAAATAAATGTGAATGTCGAAGACGGAAGAGAAAACAAATCTATTTGTATATTTAAAATCGTTTTTATACTCTGTACCGTAGGTACATAGAGTATTATAAGTTTGTGCAAAAGTATGTAACATCCAGAAGGAAGCATCTCCGACCCCATAAAGTATATATATTCTTGATCAGCATCAACAGCCGAGTCGATATAGCCATGTCCGTCTGTCCGTCTGTCCGTCTGTCTGTCCGTATGAACGCACAGATCTCAGAGATGGTAAGAGATAGAGGCTTGACATGTATGGGACATATGCTTCTTATGTCTGCAGGCAGATCAAGTTTATTTTCAATTTTGGCCACGCCCCCTGCCGCCCCCGCAATTTAGAAAAAACGTCATATCTCCTACAGTTTTAAAAATAGGTGGGTTGTTCCTTCTAGATATATAGTAATATGGATAACTTATCGACTAGCCAAAGGAATGGTGAAGATTGGATGAACGGTTTTCGAGTTATGATCAAAAGACTGTTCGCTGCAGCAGCGCAGAAGCAGCGCTGCTTTCAGCTACTACTGCAGCATCAAAATTTATGCTGAGCGTATAATTTCGTTGGTACAGAGTATGCTATAGTCGGGCTTGACCGACTTTCTTTCTTGTTTATAATTGGTTAAGGTTAAGGTAAGAAGGAGTCAAACGTAAATATTCACTAAATTTATGATGGCTTAATGGGCTTTTTCATGGGCGTTAGAGATTTTACTCTTCAGCTAAAGAACCGCGGGATGGAGTACATTTTAAAGATTCACCCACAAACCCAAGCTATATGGGTCAAAAAAATATACCGAACTGCGTTATCATTTAGGATATTAACAGCATTTTAAAATTGTGCAATTAATCGAATGAGTAAATATCTTACTTGCCAGTAGGAAAACAGATATTATCCTGGAAATACTCCAGTTCTACGCATCTTGGTGTAGCGCGGTTGGTACATTGAAGACATTTTATAAAGGATTTGTTCTATTTTCTTGCTTGCAACGAAGCATTTTACTTATAAGATTAATATCATAATTTTGGTGAAGCTGCTAGTACCCTAAATGGTCAATGTTGTTCTAAGGCAAGTTAGTTAAAATTTACCCCTTCTGGAGGTATTTTAACCATTTATACAAATAACGCGATGTTTTGATATTACGTTTCCCGTGACCCTGTCTGTTATTGCTGAATTTTGTAGATTTCAGACGTTGTCCTGCGTAAATATAATTTTGTGTATTATTCAATGTCATTAAATTCTCTTGCTCATAGAGCGGCTTCCCAATGTCCATTCTCCACGTTTTTTTGCACAGACACTTTTCGGAGCGTCTACTATTCTGATGCCAACTTTCATTCAAATCTGTTTAGTACTGAGCATAACTCTCATACAAAATTACCAAAAAAAATCATATATGTGTTCGAGAGGTACCCGAAAGAGTTTACGGATTCGGACCATATTTGTTATCAGCCTTCCTCTATTCATGACGAATGTCTTTATTAAGTTTCATCCAAATCGGTTAAGTTTAGGTCAAGTTATGGTGCAAAAAAACCGTGGATGGCAAATTACGCTATCCCTGTGTGACCTACCAGAATCAGCTATAGATATAAACCACCTAAGCTGTTACTACTACACTCACACGAAATTTCATCGAAATCGGTCCAGCCGTTTGGGAGGAGTGAGGTAATAAAGAAATGTACGGAAGAATTTTATATATTAAGATTAACAATTAAGTTAAAGGTGTTGTCGCTCTGTGTTGCTGGTACAAAAGTACCCATAGAACGCGAACCTAGGGTACACAACTGAGAATGGGGTGATGCTTACAGAAGTCCCTTCTATCAGAATTTAAGGAACTCATCCCGGGATTTACTTCGAGACCCACACCAGTTTTTGTATATTTAAAGCTTCTAAAAATCAAAGAAATATACAAATTAGTTTCAAGACGAAGCCTCGAACTCGCAATCATGGCAGATTTTCACTGAAGACAAATGAAATGGCATCTCATCATACAGCATCATAGCACATGATTGTTGACGCATGTCGAAAATGTTAGTAGTACTTTTCTGCTCTCGATCCTAGGATTCCGAAACGGATTGACGTAATCACATTGGGAATGAAACAAGCTAGAAAGAATTCCACCAAGCCTTTAAATCTTGAATTGACTAGAATATCCTGAATATCGAGTTTGAATTTTGAATCTCGCTCAGGGATTACTGTAAAAGATAAAAATGTAAAGGTTATATTGACATATCCGGTTTTTTTTCTGTGTACAAATTCTAAATTAAAAATTTAAGCTTAAGCGACTTTATAAGAGCTTTTTTATGTATTTATTAAAAAACCCTTTATAGTAGGCTTTGATAGTTTAAGCTAGATACTCAAAAGTAAATTAAAAATATATTTTAAAAAATTAAGAAAAAGTCAAATATAATTTTCATTGAAAACTTTAAATCTCACCGCGATTCGCAGTGCAGAAAATGCAACAAAAACAATAACAATAAAACAGCTGATTGCTGAGCAAACACTGAACCTTTGATAAGAGAAATTCTGCCCCACTTGATAAGGCTTGAAGAACGCTTCACCCTACCGCTGTCCACCCCAACTCTCCCCACCTCGTTCTGGCTTATTCCAAAGTGTAAATGTTTGCCATAATCTCATTGTAGGAGCATGTGTTGGTGGTGCTACAATCAAGTTGTGTTGGTGTATGTGATTGATAACATTTCTAATTGAATCACAACAAGCGAGTGGAGGCAATGCAGTTGGGTATGGGGATGATGCGGATTGTGGGGGGATTGGGCGGAGGGCCACACAAAATTTTAATCGCAATCGTAATGAACACTTACAATTACACATGTTTGCGCCTCATTATCAGTTCCATTTGTGTGTGAAGCCAGCCAGCCACCAATCAACCAAGTCCATCAGCCTGTCGTTTAGTTTTTCATATTCAGTAGAACTCGCTGGGTTTTACGGTACGGTTCCGCTGGTTTTAGTTCGGTGGAAAAAAATACACAACAAGTGCTGTGCTGGTTTTTTCTGTGATAGTTTAAGATTTGAGATCGAAAAGGATCTCAGTGAAAAAAGAAAATTAGCTGGCTGAGATGCTGCGCAACAGCTTCAATTTGGCCAATGGCCTACGCAACAGTTTTTCCAGCCACGCCTGGAGAGCTGTTAGCTCCCATGGACCCAGACAACCAGTGAGTGCTTGACCTAACAAAACTTGAAACTGTCAACTTGAATAAGTGGAAAAATGTGTGCAAGGATTTTGAAATAAATAAATTGAATTAAAGCTAGTTACTTGTCTCAAAGTCCAATGTCCATCCGTATACAAACCATTTTAAAAGTGTTTTTTCTGCGTTTCTGAACTTTGTGATTTACGATTAAAATCTCTGGCATGCTAATCTCCCCCTTTTACACGGGGGCAGTCTGAGAAGTTATGGAACTCTTTGCGGAACAAATTATGATATCTACGTCCCTTGTTGAGAACAATCCTTTCGACTCGCCGGCTGTTGCATTGTTTTATTCCACATATTTTTACACATTTTTTTCACGATGTGCCCCACACACGCACAGTGGAACTGCCGACGAGTCGAGACCGAAGGCGCCATAACTGCCAACACGTGTCAAATGAAAACGGATACCGGGGTGGGTTGGCCCTGACCCTGACCTAGCCAAATCGTTTTGAGTGTCAAAGGCAGGCCATTGGTTGTCGGACATATGCAAATGTGGTGGAAAGAGTGGGCCCAAGTTGTCCCTGCCTGAGGGCAACAGCTAAGCAAGCAAAAATGTTGATGCATATTTAAAGGGGTTTTAAGGTTTATGGAGGAGTTCCCTCTCTTTCTTCTCCTTCGCCCTATTATCGAATAGAATATTTACACTCCTAGAGTTTACTTTTAACACGTTTTTCCATTTGCGCCAGGCGCCAGCTGTCCTGCTGTGACAACATTTTATCAACACTTGTCAGGCAAAGGATTTCTCGTTGTTCGTTTTTTGTTGTTCCCCTCCCCCCACAAAAACCTTTGTCTTTGCCTGTTTTGTGTGTTTTTGTTGAGGAGTTGATTTACAAGCAAACTAAAAGTCATAACTTGGAATCGATTACATTGGCTAACAAGAGCTGTTAAGGATGGGGCATGGACAAAAGAATCTTTAAATTCTTAAAAAATGTCAATTTTCTTGAAAGTTTCTTGCTTTATTAAATGGAAGCAAAATCAATTCAAGTCGAATTTTTATACTCCCATAGAATCTGAACAATTTATATTTAATTTGGTTTTAAGCGAGAGCATAAGTTAAGGTCGGTTCTGCCTGATTTCGATATACCAGTAGCTCAGGAGAAAGTTAAAGTTAAACCTAAAGTTATTTAACAGGGCCTTAACATTAATGTAAACATATAGTTAGCAAGTAGCGCATGCCGCTCTGTTTTTATAATCTTTACAACTCAGTCATTAATAATCCAGTCTTTTTAATTAGAGTATTTTTTTATGTAACATGTTTTTGCTGGACGGTGCAACATTATCTGTCCTTTTAATTTACTGTCAAAAATCGAGCACATACATATACCCTTTTTTTTATGACAAATTTATGTTTACTTTATCGTTTTAGGTTCTTTCGTGTCCAATCAGTTACACCCATTACCAGAGTCTTTCATAAAATTAGCTTAAGTTTTTAGATTGTTTTGATTGGGGTCTGATTAGATTCTAGTGCCATTAAAACATTGATTATCCCACTTAAGAAAAACAGCTGAGTTTCACGCTCTAACGACGTGACATTTTGCATTTGCATTTTTGCATTTGGTCTCAATAAATTTAGCTTATCGGTCAACCTACTTGAGCACCAATTAATTATACTAAATTAAACAATTTAAAAAAAAAACTGTAATCATTGTCTGGTCACTTTTGAGGTATGCAAAATCAAAGTCCAGAGAAAATGATGACCAAGGTACTTGGCTTTGTCATGAAAGATAAGGGTTTAGGGGATGCTAATTGGTGTGTTTTAGTATGAGAGATAGACAGACGGCAAATCAAACAAAATGTGTAAGCGGCTAAAACGATTATAATCAATACGGAGGAAGAATGCAAGGCACAGTGGATCCGTTAGAGGCCAAAAATAAAAAAAAATTGAGCACATAGGATTGAAACAAAATGTAAACAAATTGGCTCTTAAATGCCTAAGCTTCTCAATGGCAAACGGGATTTTTCTAGAAATCTAACGGGACTTTCTAAAAATAGCATTGAAAGCTTGAACACGTGAACATTTTTGCAACACAGCTGCGCTCAGTAGGCTTTTTCTCATATTAAAATCGCCATTCAAAGAGATCAAACGTTTGCTAGAGTGCTCCGAACACAATTATTTAAAATGAATTCTGAAGTTGAAGGTATTTACTTAAAATCGAGATGTTAATAATTAACTTTCATGTCAAAGTTTTATCGTAAAACTAATTTTTTCGATTTAATATATTTTGTGTATTTTGTGAACGTCTATTTTATGTTTAGTTGAAGTTTTAGTTGTGATCCAAGCAAATCCAGAAATTGGTTTGTATGTCATTGTTTTTGTCTTACTTTTAAGGTGGTAAATGTTTTAAAATTAGCTGCAGAAATTTGCAGATGTGTGTATACTAGTAAATATATTAACATCGTCAAAGTTGACTCTTTGCCTATTGTGATGTTGCTTTGTGTTCGTCTTTCGTGGTTGTGTTTTTGCAAAACTATTTATTTATATATTAATATTTAAATTTTGATTTTTTTTCCTTTCATATTTGAATTTGGAAGGTGCATCCCATAAGTGTGTGTTTGCACGCCTATATATTTTTAATCTATGGTGCGCACAAAATGGTAACAACGCAGAAAAATTGAAGAAATTGATTTTAGATGTGCAAGGGAACATTGAAAACAACGGCTACATTATTCCAGAGTTGAGCGAACTGTCGAAAATAATTGAGAGCATCTGCAAAACAATTGTGACTTTTTGGAAAAATTACAATCGCAAAAAATCGTCAATATTTACTGTTATGTTATAAAATCTTAATCAACTTCATCGAAAATTTTTTTTTTATTAATTTTGTCTTGGTTGTTCCTAGGGGAGCTATAGGATATAGACGATCAGTTTGTCCAATTTTTTTTGTTATATGTTTAGAACATTTTTCTATATTTTTTGTAAAAATTTCAGCCCGCTATGGTCATTATAAGTATTTTTGCCCTCTCTTCCATACAAGCAGATCCACTGTGCAAGGGGAAGAATGGATAATGATGTAATGATAAAGACCACTGTTTTCAGATCTATCAAACAATAGGAGCTTGTCTGCATAAAAGTCGCTCGTATCACAATTTTCACTTGTTCTAGGCTAGCCATAAAACAGCAAACCGCTTTTATTGTTAGTAGAAAAAATTATCAAAAATAAATTTTTAATAATTCAATTTCTGAATAAAATAATCATTTTCTGATCCAAATAAATCTTATTTAATTGAATTAAAATAAACGAGAAAGCTAAGCTAACTTCGTCTGTGCCGAAGTTGTTATACCCTTGCAAGTGCTCGCTTAAATATTCTCAAAAATACTCGTTTTCCCATTTTCCGACCGATCGTTCGTATGGGAGCTATATGATATAGTCATCCGATTTGGCCAAAAATTGTAAAATTGTGGGAAAGCATATGAAACAAACAAACAAACAAACAAGAAAAAAGTGTTGCCTACACTTGGGATGATAATTTTGTTACATTCATCTTCAAAAACAAATGAACAGGGTATTTTGTGGTCGGGAAACTCGACTGCAGCGCCCTTACTTGTTTTTTTTTTTTATAAATGTGAGCAACAAAAGAATTTCTTAATTATGTATTAAATTTCTTTCGTGGTCTGTTGGCTTATTTCTATTTCAATTGCTGGCACATTGTCTAAATATGGGATTGAGTATGTTCAAAAGGATCGTGCTATGGTTCACACCTGTCTGATGTATGGCAGCTATAATATAATTTATAATTTACAAAAGTACATAAGGAAACCAATAAATGCGAAGTTTAGGGACGTTTCTAGTGGAAACAAAAATGCTTTTCTCACTCAAGGTAGTTTTCCGACCGATCGTTTCTATGGCAGCAATATGCTATACTCATCCGATTCGATTCCAGTTCCAACATATTGACAGCTTGCAGTAGAAGATGACGCTATGTATGATTTCAGATTAATTTGCCTTAAAGCTGAAAGACAAGCTTGCGTAGAAGCAGACATACAGAGGGACGGACGAAGCACAATCAATTCAATTTGTTGCCCTGATAAAGAATTGAATATTTCTAGGCGTTGCAAACATGTGGAAAAAATTATAATACCCTTTGCACTGTCTGACGAACCTCTATCAGATCTCACCACTGATTGTGGTTAAAGCTGGCATAATTCCCCAGTGTTTCGTGTAAGTAGAACGTCACTGAGAGATGGCAACTTTGACATCTTATATTGTCATTGATCGATTACATATCCATAGGAACGACTCAGTATCCATATATGCACACACACATTATCCAAACAATCTGCAAGGAAAATTAATCACAAATCACATTCCCCAACAGACGCACAACTAATTGCTAAATAATGAGAACTGGCCCCAATCGATTACAAACGCACACAAAATGTATGGCTAACCCTTTTTAGGTGCCAGACAATAATCAGTAAAAGTCAAGACATTTTATAAGACTCAAAGCACACACGAGCCTGACCCTTGCCCTTTGTTTAATTGCAGAGTGTATAGAAATCACGCATACGCCATGAGGGCTGACCGGCCAAGAACTAATGTTGTTGCCTGATATCCAAGTCGCGACACCATACAGACGATTTTTGTTGTTGTTGTTTGTGATAACAACACAGCCATTTGGTTGGACGATGATGGTGAATGGCCGAGTGTGAAATAAAAACGAAAACAAACAAGTAAATATTTTTTGAAGTGTGGTAGTTTCCCCCGTTGCTCATCCGCATCGTTGACAGTTAAGTATTAAGTAGGAATGCAACGAATGGAAAAATATTTACACTTTAATGTAATTTACAAAGTGGTTATAAAACAAATATTTCGCAACTAAAATGGCAAACAACAAAAAAGTGAACAAGTGAGCGAAAGTCAGCTGCGAAGGAAATACTATTTTTATTATTATTTGTGTTAGAAGTTCACAGTGTTTTCTTATTTCCTATTATTCTTCTATCTACACAATAACAATTCTGTTTTGCCAATACAATTCACATTTATTGACCTCCGCTTTAGTGTTGAAGTGTCTCCTTTTGTTGGCGGAAACACTCCTCCGATACCTCTCATTGATTTGGGCTTCCGTTGCCCGGAAATGTAAGCTGCAAACAAAATAAACACTTCAAAGTTCACAATTTAAGCTAATCTCTGGTTGAAAGTTTTTAGCTTTTTGCCGTGTAAAATTCAATTAGTCATAATTTCAAATTAATTATGCATCTCTTGCATACGCAACGTTGGATAAAAAACCAATTAACACAGAAACTAATAATGATTATTAGAAAATTGTGGAATTAATTTGTTGCATAATGTACATATTGACAATCGGACTTAGCGGCAATTTAGTGATTATGATTTACACACACGAACACGAACTGATTAAGTTGCTTCGATTCGATTTGAAGAGGTTGCAGTGCGGTATGCGCTTTATTTAATTGGCTTTCGATTTGTTTTTATGGATTTTGTATTGAGCGTTTCGCTGTCGTAATTTATGACCTCGCCTGTACGCTGATTGTCACAGATAAGCGATTCGAATGCTGCTTTGTGTGTCAGACCATTTATGTTTATGGGCTGGACAAATATTAACTTAACTTATTTTGTTCTATTTTTGTTTGCTGATGCAGTTGGTGCCGCTTGAACGAAGACTGGAGAAGTCCGTTCCCTCATTTACGGAGCGAAGTCAATTGAAATATGCACGTCGTTTGGTCGTCAAACTGGGAAGTGCAGTTATCACACGGGAGGATAATCATGGATTGGCCCTGGGCCGATTGGCGTCCATTGTGGAGCAGGTAAGAGCTGATTTGAGCAATTTTGTTGATCAAACGTTTTGCTTGAATATTTAACTAGCTTTAAGCCAAGTATTCATCAATGTCGATGATGCATTGGGTTAGTTAGGGACTGAGAACAAGGTATGCTCTCTTTCTCTCTCTGAAGTCTTGTTATACGCTTATCAGTAATTTTTCATTCTTCGATCATAATTTTATTATACTTCTATTTAATATGAATTTAAGCCCTACTTCAATCTTATCATCAAATGCTTTTTCAACCTTAATAATTTTTATCTTTTATGTTTCTTTAATCTCACTTCATACTTAATTCAATATTCCATTAATATCTTCGATCTAAATTTAGTCTTTCTTGTTTCTTTTTGCAGTTTTTCCTTAATCTAACATCAATCTTCTCTTAAATAAACTTACATATTACTTTAATGTATCTTAAACTACCCTTCAGTTCGGCTCAGACCTGAATCATAGTTAAATCAGCCCTGAGATCCTTTATATGAGTTTCAGCCATGAATTTAACACAGGCATGTCCTACTACATCATGACTTCTGCTGATTTTGGGCATGATTTCAGGGCTGAACTCATGGGCGAGCTTCATGGGAATTACTGAAACATGCCTGAATTCAGGCATGAAATTCAGTTATATCTACTGCTCACGTCCGAATCATCCCTGAAAAATTCAGTAATGAGTCGTAGAACTGCATGGTAATATTAATCTTGTATTACTTACTTATATCTGACATCAATCTTTCTTTTATTAAACATGATGTATTCTTTCATGTTGTTCTTAAATGATATTCTAATATTTTTTTAAGACTATTTCAGACTCTTGACTCAGGAAAAGGCTATAAATTAGACAATGTTCATAAGCTTTTCAAATCATTAATCCGTCAACCGTATAGCATAAACATAACCTAAGGTAAATTTTAGGTAATTTTTTCCAAGAAACCAATAGGTCTTAAATCAATTCCTAGCTCTCGCCTGAAGAGGTGAAATTTGAAATGCAGCTTTTTATAAAATTGCAGTGAAAAAGTCAAAGAATGGACTTGGACATAACAGATTTTGGACTTGCTTAAGATGAATTTTTGTCAGCTCTCCGAATCTGTTTTCATTATGAAAATATTTTGACTTTTAAATCGAATTTGGCCAAGTATCTATAGATATTTGAAACTTTACTTTGAATTTACCGCAGATTTCGATTCTGCAATACGCTTTGCCAATTTTTTTCATTTCCGAACAATTTGACCCTTCCGATTGTTCATATTGCTGAAAGTTTGGAAATCGATTGTTGTGAGTTGTGAGATTCTAAGAAACCTTGACATTTTGACTTCCGCTCCTTCCGCAAATGGTTTATCCCAACTTTTATGCATATCTGGTATTGGTCTTGGAATAATGAATATAAACATATATCATTGACTAGTCTAATCATTAAGTGTCCTTGACCACCCTACAATCATTTTTAATTTGATTTGCTTGTTAGCTTTGGACAGATTGACAGCTTCTGCTTGGTTAAAAGAATAACACTAGGCAACACGGTCTAGTATATTAAAGGCCTGGTGGTGATTTTAGATGATTTTAAAGATAGCTGAACTTGGATCTGTTTTCGGAAAACCCTCGTAACGTCTAGAATTTTAATCACGCTTTTTATGGATCCTACAATTTGGTTCTAGCTTTCTTTGATTCTATCGCAACGTACTATTTACTTAAAAAAAACTATCCCAAATATTAGTAAAATAAATTTCAGCTTAAATATACGATGCCTTTAATGGATAGTTCCTTTGAAGCTGGTGCATAAAACCAGTGAAGGCAAAATTTAATATCAAAATATACAAGTAAGGGCCGTTTTCTCATCTTCTAAATATCTGCTTTGTGTCAGATAATCTTTGATTTTGCTCTGTTAAGAGCTATAGGCACATAAAATTCAGAAAAATTCATGAATTCTTTATTTAAATCGATAGTCGATAGATAATGTTGACCGTGACTGCACCTCAAATGGTCCATCCGCTTAGTCCGATTTTGGCAGACTCTCTCCAACATTTCGGCTGGTATCTCACGAATAAATGCTTCAATATTGTCTTCCAATGCGTCAATTGAAGCGGGCTTGTCTGTATAGACATGAGTTTAACATAGCCCCACAATAAATAGTCTAAAGGCGTTAAATCGCACGATCTAGGCGGCCAATTGACCGGTCCCGAACGTGAAATAAAATGTTCAGCGAACTCTCGCCTCTCAATAAGTCCATTGTTGCGCGTGCTGTGTGGCATGTGGCACCGTCTTGTTGAAACCACATGTCATGCGAGTCAAGCTCTTGCATTTTGGGCAATAAAAAGTTGGATATCATCTCACGATAGCGCTCTCCATTCACAGTTACGTTACGATTCGCATCATTTTTGAAGAAGTACGGTCCAATGATGCCACCAACACATAAACCGCACCAAAATGTGACTTTTTCAGGATGCATTGGTAGCTCTTGCAATGCTTCTGGCTGATATTCACTCCAAAATCGACAATTCTGCTTATTTACGTACCCAAAATTAAACTGACCAGAAAATTTAAGAATCGCGCGATGAACTTTCTTAACAGAGCACGAATTTTGATAATAAAATTCAATTATTTTGCAAGCGTTGTTCGCTTGTAAGACGATTCATGGTTAAATTATAGACCCAACTGAAGATGTTTGACAGTAAAACAAAACACGAATCGTGCGTGAGCTGTTTAAACCAATGTTGCCAAAAAGATTATGGCTAAAAAATCACCCTTTATGTAGGATTATGTGACAGATAGCACTATGCAGAAGATTAGAAATCGGCCCGAAATTATTTAAATTTCGACCTAAGTTAACTTAAGTTGAGTTTGAATCTAACTTAAAAATATAATAATCTTAACAATAGCATAGTTTAATAGTAAGTGAATCTTTTATTAATTAATTTCTTAACCAAGAATTCACCTCATTCAATGTTTCCGGTTTGCTTAGCTTAACTCTACCAACTTACCTTTCCTTATCTCGTTCACTTTTGCTTCCATTTCAAAGGTGGCCGAATGTCATTTGGAGGGTCGCGAAGTCATGATGGTCACAAGTGGTGCGGTGGCTTTTGGAAAGCAAAAATTAGCCCAGGAGCTACTCATGTCCCTGTCGATGCGTGAAACACTCAATCCCAAGGAGGGCAAAGAGGTAACCATTCTCGAGCAATTCCAATTTGCACACTTCCTTACACATCTCCACCCCACCCTTTTAATTAGTTCGACGGCGCCACACTAGAGCCACGTGCGGCGGCTGCAGTGGGTCAATCAGGACTCATGTCTCTTTACGATGCAATGTTTGCCCAGTATGGCGTCAAGATTGCACAGGTTGGTACACACCGCAATGCAGCCAACTAATTAAAACGCACGCAACAACAAGAGCGAGATACTTCATTTTAGGTGCTGGTGACCAAACCAGATTTCTACAACGAGGAAACACGCAACAATCTGTTCTGCACTCTCTCCGAATTAATTAGCCTAAATATTGTGCCAATCATAAATACGAACGACGCCGTTTCACCGCCGATGTTTATACGTGACGACGAGCCCGCAGGCGGAGCGAGACGGGTGAGTGAACCCGGCGGCTTCTTATCTATCGACAGACACGTGACCGAAGACTACTATTTCCGCCCAGGGTATACCCATAAAGGACAACGACAGTTTGTCGGCCATGCTGGCCGCCGAAGTACAAGCGGACTTGCTAATCCTTATGTCGGATGTCGATGGCATTTACAATAAGCCACCCTGGGAGGATGGAGCCAAACTGATGCACACTTATACAAGCGACGATTGCAACAGCATCGAGTTTGGCAAGAAGTCCAAGGTAAGGGGGCGAACCCACAAGCCCAGTCCCAATCTCCATGAAAATGTTGACACACGTTGGAAATCTGCTTAGGTGGGCACTGGCGGGATGGACTCGAAAGTAAAGGCAGCCACTTGGGCACTGGATCGAGGCGTTAGTGTGGTAATATGCAATGGCATGCAGGAGAAGGCGATTAAGACCATAATTGGCGGCCGAAAAGTTGGCACATTCTTTACGGAGGCAACGGAAAGTACCAATGCGGTGCCGGTGGAAGTAATGGCCGAGAATGGTAAGTGACTGAGCAACAGTGTGTAAGTCGGAATCAGGCACTGTGGTATTAATGCTTCGCAGAGGTTATATTTGCCTTTGACTTAAATATGGAAAGGGCTTTAAAGAACTATGAGGATATCGCTGTGACGAAATCGACTTTATAATGAATTGATGTGATGATGGTGATGATTTGTTGATCTTCGGGGTATTTGTGCAATACGAATATGAGGTCAGTGATGAGGTTACCTTTAAGGGTCACAAACTTGTCAGGAAATTTATCGTTTTCGGTTGGTAGATGAAGATTTAGGTTGTTCCCGTTGCTTGAGGGGAAATTCTAGTCTTCACAGAGATAAAAAGAATTTTCCAAAATGTCCATTTGATGATTTCGGTATCCATTTGGAAGTAATAATTATCAATATCCTTTTTTCCACATTAAAATATCCATTTAATGTTAAAAGGATCTTAGATTTTCATCTAACGAAGCTCAAAATAATCTAAATGCTATGAAAAGTGGATATTTGTATATCATAAAAAGAATATTAAAAAATGTCCATTCCAAATGGATCTATTTTTTTTATTTATTAAATGTTTTATGAAATATTATATTTGTAGATTACTAAAATAAAATAACATAAACTATGAAACCAAGTAAGTAAGAAAGTTGTTGACTTTAAAAATAGATTTACAAACTATAATTCATTGTAAAAAATTTAGACAATGTTAAAAATAGCTTAAGTAATTAGAAGTGGAGGAAAGTCCACTTCGGCTCGGCCAAAGCTTACCTTGCATACCCTTGCAGGAAGTTTTTGTAGATCTTCGATTTCGAACAAACTTATTGGAAAACTTATTTAAAACAAAAAAGAGTCTCTCATTAGAACTTGCTTTTCGACCGATTATTCGTACTGCATCTATTTGCTATAGTCATCCGATTTTGACAAGACTTTGTATTATTGTGTAAAAGCATGTCACAAAAATAAATTCTATTTGTAATGACATATCCACTGAAAACGAACCAGTTTTTCTCACTACTTTTATGACTCTAAATAGACGGTCGATTTCGACCAAAATAAGTGGAATCATGGAAAAACATAGCTTACTAAGAAAAACAACGTTTGGAGGCGTTTTCTTTGAAAACAAAAAAGCTTTCTCACTAAAACTAGTTTCCCGACCGATCATTCTTATGACAGCTATAACCTATAGTCATCCGATTTTGACAAAACTTTGAAGAACTGCGTGAACGCTTATATAACAATTATTTGGCGATTTTTAAGTGATTTTCATTGAAAACAACAAAATTTTTCTTACTAAGCCCATTCTTCAAACCTATGGAGGCTATGATATATAGAAAAGAATATAGAAGGGTAAAGAATAAAGCCTTTCCGACCACATAAAGTATATATATTCTTGACCAACATGATGGGCTGAGTTGATTTAGACTTGTCCGTCTGTCCGTCCGTTTGGTTCTATGCTATCTCCTCCTTCGGTTTTAAGGCTATCGCTACCAAACATTTCACGAAGTCTTCTGTTGCAAATACATTGCACATTTGCACATGGCTGTCATAGGGATTGTAGGTCGAGAAACTAGTTTCAGTGAGAAAAGCTTGATTGTTTTCAGTGGAAATGTCCTTCAAATTAGTTAGAACGATTAAGGGATTTGCTTTTTTTTTGAACTTTTGAAGATGCATGTAACCGGTGTTTGTAACAGCTATTAAAGGGTCGTCCTGGAAGTAGGGTACGTTATTTAGCGTAACTAATCCAAACCTGAAACAAACTTAATCTGCGTACGACATACATCTACCTTAATGCATAAATTTGTGGCTCTATCTCTTATAGTCTCTGAGATCAACGCATACAGACAGAGGGATGGATAGACGGACTATATCGAATCGTCTGTTCATGCTGATCAAGAATTGATATTCTTTATGGGGTCGGAATGTTTCCTTCTCCATGTTACATACATTGGAACATCTTCATGGGGGATTCAAAAGGGGGATCCCTTTTTCCGTTTTTAATGTGAACAGGGTATAACAACAAAGAAAGTTGGTCAAGCCTGACAATAAAATACTCTGTAAACGAAATTATACGCTCAGCATACATTTTGAAGCAGCTGAAAGCAAGACAACCGTTCATCCTATCTTCACCATTCCTTTGGCGGATCGATAAGTAATTCTGATTACTAATATGTATGAAACATCTACCTTTAAAACTGTGGGAGATATGACGTTTTTTATACCCTGTTCCACATTGAAAATCTTTAACTGAATCAGAAGATTCTGTAAACCTCAAAAGATTTATCTTACATCTTCACTTTAACACCTAAAGACAGGTGGCTGTATGGAGTTACCTCCTGGCCATTACTGTTTTGCACCCAGAAAGAGGCAAAATAAGTTAAGCGTGGACCAAGAAGCTGATGAGGCCACTGCAAAGTGGGTCACGGTGTTCCGTTCTATCTGTCAGGCGGCGGCTTAAAGTGTCCAACAACCAAAGGACTCCGCTAAGTGGCTTCATCACCCAAGGCAGAAAACTTAAGTGGCTAAACTAGGAGAGCAAATGGGAAGGAAGATGTTGTGGCTAAAATTTAATTTAATTGTTATTAGAGGAAGCAGCAGCTGCATCAGCTGGCCAAAGTGCTTGTTAATTAAGCGAAGATGCAACTTGTTAAGTGATTCTTACTTACTTTTTTACAGCTCGCACCGGCAGTCGCCAAATGCAGGCTCTGAGTGCCGTCCAGCGAGCCAGCGCCGTCAATATGCTGGCCGATCTTTTGGTCAGCCGCGAGAAATTCATTTTGGACGCCAATGAAAAGGACTTGGCCGAAGCCCAGAAAAATGGCCTGGCCAAGCCGTTGCTCTCGCGTCTCTCCTTGAGTTCAGCCAAGTTGAAGAACTTATCCATTGGCCTGAAGCAAATCGCTGAGGATAGTCACAAGGTAAGTGAACAGAAGCAGATGGAAATTAATTTCAAAAACTTGCAAAGTTCAAGCAAATTGCATTTGTCCCCTAAAAATCAACCAAACAATTGAGTTAGCAACTGGGCACTGTGGGATTTGTTTTTTTTTTTTTTTTGCAAAATGGTCGCTTTATGAGTTTACTGAAGATAACCAAAGACAAGAAGACACACAAAACTGTGTTGCTAGAGCCAAACGCAGCTCTGTCTTATGGCTTCTGATGCTTCAACAACATTATGAAATCTCCAAGCAATTTTACACTTCAGCAAAAATTGACACCCCTTCCAAATGAATGGGGGGGAGGACTGAGCACATTGGGTGAATCGACTGGAGGATGCTCCATAATAGCAGAACTGCAACGCTTTGGTACACTCAGAAAACATTCGCCCCGAAAACTAGAAATTCTCCTATAAAATCCGTCCTAAGGCGATTCACCCTAAAATTAAAAAAAAAATATTTTCTCATTACTGGAAAATTTTCAAAGTTTCAGAAAATTTTTCCATAAATAAGAAAAAGTTTTCTTAATTTTAGGGTGAATCGCCTTAGTACGGATTTTATAGGAGAATTTCAAATTTCCAGGGCAAATTTTTTTGATGAGTGTAGGGCTTCATTTTGGAAAACTGCATTCAGGTTCGAGCACTGGACATAATTTCAAAGAGCAACACCTTCTGAAACAAATACATTAGTCATAAATAATATACTCTGTGCCAGCGAATTTGTATGCTCAGAATGGAAGCAGCGCTGCTGCAGAGAACATTCTTTTGCTTATAACTCGACTCCTGTTCATCCAATGGTTACCAATACTTTGGCGTATCGATAAATAATGCAATTTCCTTAATAAGTTTAGAAGGTACAAATATTCTATCTATAAAACACCGGCAGATATGACGATTTATCCAAAATGAGGGGGCGTGTGAGGGAGTGGCAAAAATTGAAAATAAAATTGAACTGCCTGCAAGTATACAAAGCATATGTCCAATACACGTCGATCCTCTATCTCTTACCAACTCTGAGATCTGTTTCTTTCAACGGAAGGACAGACAGATGAACTTGGTATGGGGTCGGAAATGCTTGCTTCTGCCTGTAACACACTTTTCCACAAACTTACTATACTCTGTTTAAATTTGGTACAGAGTATAATAATCTTAGTTTCGTATTAGTTTGCCATCAGTTTTTTCATTTTCGTTTGAGTGGACTACAATGGCATTGCATTGTTATTTGAAACCATTTTAAATATTATTAAAACTGGCATCGAATCATCCAGATTCTGCACAA
This sequence comes from Lordiphosa andalusiaca, assembly GCA_035044965.1. Classification (NCBI taxonomy): domain Eukaryota; kingdom Metazoa; phylum Arthropoda; class Insecta; order Diptera; family Drosophilidae; genus Lordiphosa; species Lordiphosa andalusiaca. The sequence goes on from JAWNNM010003129.1 coordinate 567,680, forward strand.
ACCTAGCATGCCCTGCAGCACTCTTCTAAGAGGTACTTAGAACGTAAGCATGTGGAAGATAAAAGACAGTTTCCATGTATGGGATCTTGGCAATGACATTAACCCGCACCCACACACCCACACAGACCCCCACCGACCCAGACACAGTTAATGGAATATGGGTTAGCGGGGAATGGATGAAGCTGTCCGCCCCCTGCAACCAGCCGTTTTATTGGAAGTGATTGTGCGGAAACGCAAAACTTTTTTGTGATTTTGAGTCCTTCGTTTTTTTTCTTTTCTGTAGAGCCAACAAAACTTTTTCTCTAGTGCGCCCAGGACATGGACATGGAGTTTATTGTAAAAATGGCAGCGAAATTGTGACACAAAAACGGCGGTGGCATAAAAAATCATAAAACGAAAATATTGTACCTACATATATATGAGAAAGCAAATAAACAAGCAGGAGCCATAAGGCACTCAATAAAAGTGGCATGGTGGAAACAAAAAGTTGCGACAAACAAATGCTGCCGCCGCGACGGACATTGTTCGGCCGTCGGCGTCGAAACATGGAAAAGTTGTACACGGATTAAGTGTTGGGGTAGTTGCTGAGGGTGCTTAAATATATATCCTCGAATTTCAATTTTCCTTGCTTCTTTAAGTTAGTGCGGAAAGTTTTCTTGTTACGAGCAAAAGTGAAAAAGGCAAAGATTAAAAATCACGAAAAATGAATGAGAAAATGGAATGAAATTGCGTTTATTTAATTTTGTACATTACATTCTTTACTTCTTTACTTAGTAAGAAAGAGGAGTGCTCTAAAAGTAAGGCGGCTTTTCGAATATCTATTGTTGTTCACCGTTTCAAGTAGTCCAAAGCTTTGTTTTGTGTTTTTGTAAATTGTTTAAAATTTAGTGCACGAAATTGTGTGAGCAAATAAAATGCATATAAAATGGGAAGATGTCAGTACCAAACGTAGCTATCCAGCATGTCAATAACTCATGAAAACGTCGAAGACGTCAAAAAAAAAATTGAGAGAAAATTGGAGTTTAGAAATCGTCGATGCTGCTGACGTTGGCATCTCATTTGGCGTGTGAAATCATTTTTTTCTGAATGTGCTTCATTTTGAGCTGAAGAACCGTCGGATCAGCATTGCTTTTCAACTGTCGTATCATGTCAATGATGGTCCTCATTTTTAAAACAGGTGGAAATTGGCTATGACATCTGAACCAATCTTTCCATTGCACTATTATCTACAAGCAGTACATCTGGCGTAAATTTAAAAAAACAGTTAAGATCTTGCGAGAAACCATTTGTCTTATTCTTTCAATCTGTGCTTGCTCTTCTCTCTCATTTTCTTAACCTTACCCGAGCTCGATTTTTCCTGAATGTTCAAGAACGAATATGATTTTTTTCTTTTCATATAAATTATTTATTCAGCTTTTTTCCATATGTAGCTCCCTTTCTCTTTTGCGAACATTTGATATAAAGATTGAGAGGAGCTCGGCTTGGTCCTTTGGGCTGTGTAAAGACAAATGATCAAATTAGAGCTGCAAACCAAAAAAAAAATATTCGTATCTCTGGTTCACTAATTTGAACCTAAATAAACAAATGGTTAATGGTCGGAAATTTAAGGTCGAACCTTGGTTCAGTCCATGCTTTAAACAATAATAATAGTTTTTATGATCTATGTGTTCAAAAATTCGCTAAAACCTACAAAAATCGAATGGGAATCGTGTGGTTTTCGGGTTGGAATCGGTTAGTAGAACACATGGTATGTTCAATAAATATATTACTGTTAAATAGAATTCCATTTCGTAGATTTCATAGAAAAATACTACCAATGTAATTTTAGACTCTAGTTTCTGAGAATTATTTAAAATGCTTCAAAGTCGTGGTGCTTAAAACACAGAGGCTATTATAAGAGGGGATTTTTTAGGTAGTTCTAAAAGTTTTGCTACATTTTTTATTCCATTTTGCACTTCCACTTTTTTGAAGTCAGTCGCACTAATCCAACCATAACACAGAGAAGTCGATTAACAGAAGGTCAAATTACAGATGTCTATCATTATTGTTGAACTGAACCGAAATTTTAGATTCGAAACAGATTCGGGTTCAGCTTTTATTTCTAACGAAGTTCGGTTTAAGATTCGGAGTACAGAAAAATAAAAGTTGAAACGTTCCGGGTTCGAACCGGTTCGGCTTTAAGCCGATTTGTAGTACTGGTTAAGATATGATATGATATAAGATATAATCAGAACTGAATTATAATACTCGATGTTGAATGTTTTTTTGTTCTTGGAAATCTAATATTATATTTATTAGTTGACTTTTATTTGCAAAAATAAAGAACAGCCATCTAAAGGAAATTTGAGGGGAAATTCGCACTGTGGATCAACAATTTTACAAGTGTGAAAAGTTTTTTTTTTTTGTCAAAATATTGCAGCGAGCTGTCATGAGCTGTCACGAGCTGTCACAATTGCGATAAAAGTAAACTTAACGCATGCTGTTCGCTAAGCTCGTTACATTTATCAAAAATCGCAAAAAGCACTCGAGAATATGTGGATTGTTGTATTTTCGATCTCGTGTTTTTCTTGTTGGCAAAATACAAAAATTATCTGCGAGTTGCCATCCATTGACAAACATGTATATGCGAACACACGTGAGTGTTTAAGAGTGTTGTTCTCCTCTGGGTTGCTCTTTTCTGACAAGAAGCTTGCTAGATCTTCTAGAGGGCCCCAGTTGTCACCTTCATAAATAAATAACAGTATAGATGTTTTAAAAAAAAAGCCCTCGAATTCCAGTCCTTGTATTTGGAAATTAAAATCAAATTGTTATAACAATCTATCCAGATTACATTAAAAACATACTTTCTTATAATCCAGTTGGAAGACGGATTTGGGTGCGTAAGGATTTCCCAAAGTTTCTGCATTTTTATTATAAAGGCATATACACTGAGAGTGAAACTATTTTTCTGTCTTTCAACTGTCTTTCATAAATGAAACCAAGAAAGAGTTCAAGGTGAGATTCGCTTTGTCAATCTCGTTTGGAAACATCATGTGTAAAGGTAAATTTGTGGTATTTCTAGAGGTACTATAAACATTTCCACATTTTTTGCACTTTGCTTGATCGCCTTGCAAACATATTATTTATACTAAGAAGTGAACTTGACCCATTTATCTAAATATTCACAATTTATTCAATTGAAATTCGCCGACATCGCTTCTCTGGGGATTAGTGGAACTTTTTCGATTTTAATCGATTCTCAAAAATAATATCAATGATTTGCATAGATTCGAGAATCGATTTATTTGAAAGATCTTGAGGTTATACGCAGTTGTGATAGAAAATTAGGTGCTGGTATCAGGACTGTGTACTACATAGAAATTCTAAAAAAACAAATTTCACGCATGGTTTGAAATTTTCAATAATTCCTATTAAAACATATTCCTTTGTGAATAATATTCTTGATTTAAAAAATAAATATCTGACTAATTTGTATGCTTTGATTAGAAATGAAAAAAATCAATAATAATAATCGTGGTGGAATCAAGGCTCTTAACCGGTCCGAACCCGAACCCCTGAGAACCGGTTCGGTTCGGCTTTTTTGGGGTTCGCGAACCGGACCATGAACCAGGCGTCTTACATTTTTGACTCCTCGAACCTGAACCCGAACCGGACCACTTTTTCGAAAAATGAGGTTCGGTTCACCAATTTAATATGCTTAATGAGAGTTTTCAAAATTCGACAAAACAATGACTCAACGTCTGATTGCGAAGTCGAGAAGTTTATGAAAGCTATAAACAAATATCAAATATAAAATCTGTGAATGATGTTATAGATTCCTTTAAAAAATGGTCCAAGATTACATCCATCGACAAATGCTTCAACATTTTGGTAAGGTCATAATAACAAAGGCTTATAAAATATTCCTTTTACTATACTAGCTGTACCAGCATCTCAGGTATCAGTTTAACGAGCAGTTAAGAGCTAGTATAGATGAACTGCTCCTGGAAGATATAGTGCCATTTAATCTAAACTAAGTCGATTCTAAAAGCTGATAATTGAAATAAATTAAGTAATGATCATTATGATTAAGCATATGGATAAAAGGTAAATATGTTTCATTTTAAACGTATTTATGATTCAAAAGTCAAACTATTCTTCTATGTGCAAGCGCACCAAGGTTCGAACCAGAACCTTGGGTTCAGGGGTTCCAAGAACCGGTCCGCGAACCGAACCTTGGATTTTACAATGGGTTCGAACCCCCGTACCGAACCTCATGGATAATTTTAAAGGTTTGCAGCCTTGGCTGGAATAACAAAAAAAAAATCTCGAGGAAAGAATTATCAACAATTTTTACAAATCGCCCAATAGTAAATTACATTTCCTTGATAAAGGTAATAGATACCGCGCCACATACAAACTCCCATATTTTTCGATTTGAAGCTTCATGGGTCGGGCGGGCGGGGAACAAATCTAAAAATAGAAATGCCTAAAAATGGAGAACAACACCTATTACATAATTTGGGTAGCTAAATTCCAATATTTGTCTCCTTGTAACGACAGTCAAGCAAAAAGTGGCAGCCAATGTCAGCTACCAGAAACAAACGTTTTTAGTTTCACATGCGTCATCTATAACATCTATAAATCTTTGATAAAGGTCATTCAAAATTATTAAGGACGAAAAAAATAACATAAATATAATTTACAGCGAATAATTTTGTGAAATTGTGAATCGAAGAAGCTGAACTGAAGATAAAAAATTTCCTTTAAAATGTATGCTTCATATATAGTTATCTAATCAATATTTTTCGAAAAATAATAATTATTTTCGGTCACCGAAATAAAGTTAAAGCTATAGTCCTTACAAGTAAGAATATCTAGTGTCTAAAAAAAGTAAAGTTGTTTCAATAATTAAACTTTTTTGGGGTCTTCTTTATTATAAATTTAAGGTGCTCAGAGCTTACAACAGAGCGGAAGACACATAGGATAATCAGTTTATTTTTACAAATTTGTGGTTGTTTCAGCATTTCCAGAAGCATAGAATAAAGTGAAAAACTCGAAACACACGAAGTTGTTTGTTGATTTGCCTCATCTTGAGCGAGTGCCTTTGTGTATAGGCTTATACACTTATATCAGAAATCCGATACACTTGCAGTATTCGCTATGACTTTGGTACTTGAACATTTGTGAGTGTTAAAGCTGGAAAAACCCAACACAAATTTTTTGATTCATATCAACCAGACCACTAGCCGGCATAATCAAAGCATCTTCTAAAATTTCAGACCTTAAGTCTATTATTCTTATTTATATCCCTTAAATTTCTCAAATGTTTTTCTCTTTAATCAAAACCAACCAAGGGCTACGGTCAATGCCTGCAACATAGCAGCAAAAGCTTAAAGGACCTCCCTTCTTGAGACTTACTGACTGATTTGGAGTGCATATATTGTTGGCAAACATTTGTAAAAGATTTGATGAGACACAATTTGTAATGCAACAGACGGTATTGATCTGTTTAACTTAGGCCTCGGTTTCTGTTCGTTTCCTTCAATCATGTCATGAATTCGTCACACAATATCTAAATATTATAGCACACAATGCCACATCCACCACCCCCCAATTCTTCTTGACCGTCGCCAGCTCCTTTCTTCTTCACTTACTCAACTATGCACAGACCGGGTTAGTAGCCATGACTTATCCAATTGTCCTTTGTAAATATAATTTAAAGTTTTTTGCTTCCTACAATGCCAAAGTCAATAATAATGACCCTATAACCAAATTTACTTGGCGCACAAGTTGAGTTACTGAGGATGAGGTTGTGGGGTTGCCAATGCAAACGAGGCTAGTCAGCTGCTGTCAGCAGCCCGGCCACAATCTTCTCCATGTTATCTGCAGCCAATTTCCAGCAGATTTTTTTGTTATAACATTGGGGGTAGGGGATGGGAATGGGGCATGGGGCGGGGGCATGGGAGGGGTTTCGGAGCCCATTAAAAATAAATAAAGATTACGACGAAGATGAGCATCTTGATTTATGTAAAACTGTGCCATGGAATGCCTGTAAAATGGACGCTGGGGATTCGTAGGTTGGCGGCGGGTTTGTCGCATAAATATTGAGATATTTTATGGTCATGGACCCACATGGCGTATGTGTAATGTGATTTGTGCTGACTTGTCAATTGCTTTTCTAACCCCCCCGGTTTTTTCTTTATTCTTTATGTTGACAGAATGTTGGACGCGTCTTGCGTCGCACACGACTGGCTGAGAACTTGGAACTTAAACAGGTTACGGTGCCAATTGGTGTGCTTTTGGTCATCTTTGAGTCCCGTCCGGACTCACTGCCTCAAGTGGCTGCCTTGGCCATGGCTTCGGCAAATGGTTTGTTGTTGAAGGGTGGCAAAGAAGCGGCGCACAGTAATAAGGCTCTCATGGAACTGGTTAAAGAAGCTCTGATCAGTGTGGGAGCGGAACATGCAGTGTCATTGGTAAGTGGAAGGAAGCTTAGTTTTTAACTTGAAATCCGAGTTGCCAACTTGGAGCGGGATTTTAAGGAAATTGAACATATTTTTGGGAGATTTCAAAGGAAAGTAAGGTTTGAGTTGGAATGAGGATAATCCTTATGTATAACCCATAGGAAATGTTATGTTTCTGTCTTTCAATCTACTAAAATTTATTCCACTCTCTAAGGTTTCCACTCGGGAAGAGATCAGCGATCTGTTATCCATGGAAAATCACATTGATTTGATCATACCCCGCGGCTCATCCGAATTGGTTCGCAGCATTCAACAGCAATCGCTGCACATTCCCGTATTGGGTCATGCTGAAGGAGTTTGCCATGTTTATATCGATAGAGATGCCGATCTGAAGAAAGCCTTACATATAGCCCGCGATGCCAAATGTGACTACCCAGCAGGTAAGAGTGTAAAACACAGCAAAGTGAATAAAGAGATTGGTAAAAGTAAAGACTAAATAATAAAATAGATATAATTAATAGAATATACAGCACCAAAGGGCCCAGCCGAGCTTCTCTCAATCTCCTGGCTTGTGTGATTCTCATGTTCTCAAAAGGCAAAGTTTGAGAAGCATTTTATATCTAGTAATTTCAGAAATTTAAATATTCTTGCAATTCTCTTTGTTCTGTTCGTTTAATTACCCACTTAACCTTGTCTGGAAAATGAACTCAGAGTCTCGAACTTAATATGAAAGGGGGCATCTCAGCGCAGACGATTATTGAGCCCCTGCGCACGATAAGTCTTGCTTAACTTCAGAATTATTTATGGTGTATTTCCCATTTGAATGAAAAAATTCTGACACTTTAATTAATTCGATTTTCCTCTGTTGCCTTTTGTATTTAGCTTGTAATGCCATGGAAACGTTACTCATACACGAGGATTTAATGAGCGGTGACATTTTTAACGATGTCTGCAACATGCTGAAACGTGAGGGTGTCAAGATCTATTCGGGACCGCGTCTAAATCAGCAACTGACATTCGGTCCGCCAGCGGCAAAGAGTCTGAGGCATGAGTATGGCGCACTGGAGTGCTGCATTGAGATTGTGCCCAGCCTGGAGGAGGCCATTAATCACATACATACCTTTGGCAGTGGTCATACGGATGTCATTGTTACGGAAAACGGTAAGTGGGGGGGGGGGGAGGGAGGTTGGCTTTGCGGTGGGAACAAAAATGTTCAATTGAAAATTAATTTCAAATTGCTGGCAATCGAAGCAGAAAAATTGTTTTGAGTGGGTGGGTCGGGGATCCTATTGTGAAAGCTAATGAGAATTCAATGTGCGGGTTATAAATTTTGTACTTTGCCACCCAATGGTTATTACTATGCACAGGCCGCAAAAGATGGAATTTTTGTTTGGGTCTGACTAACATTTTAGATTGGAAACTCTGCAAATTAATTTAATAATTTAGTTGAATATTTCGAGTATCGAATGATGATGAATACGTGTAATTTTTGATTAGCTTTTGCCTTGAGGTTTCAGTTTAAGGACAGTTTCTGAGGAACTAGCTGCCAATCTTACAGTTCATTGCTGAACTGCGGCTCAAGGGGAGCGAACCAAAAACTGTCCAATGTTTACAGTTCGAGCGGATGAGGTTCTAGGTACTTAGGTGAAGGTTTTGGTTAGAACCTTGGATCTAAAAAAAAATTTAGAAAATTTCATACTTGGTTCCAGAATGTTCGATGTCAGAAGCTCGTTAAGAATGACATTTCTCGATCCAAGACTGAAATTCTTGATGCAAGTATATATATTTGATCCCGTTTTTCTTGATCCAAGAGCTTTAATACTTGATTCAAGTACGAAACATTCTTCAATCAAGCAGAATAGTTCTTGAATCAAGTTCTAAATCAAATTCAAGATTGCTCATTCTTGAATCAAGAGCATACTGTCTTGTCAAATACCGCGAAAGTTCATTCTAGTATCGAGAGCGCGTCAGATTTAAGATTGTTTACTCTTAAATCAAAAACTTCACAGATTCCAAACATACAATAATTGAAGATAAGTTGATTTTCCATTTTGTTAGAGCAGCCGTCTCTCCATGCCAGTATTGCCACAACTGGTTGGGAATTCCATGCAACATGAGTGCAAAAATCGACTGCCATCTCCGCTCGATAGTTTTCTTACACACCCCTCTCCCAAAAAAACTGGGAAAGCGAGTTCAACGCTGAGTTCTCTCAAATGTGCTTGTTCTCCTCTCTGTTTCTTTCACTCACTCCCCTTGCCTAAAAACAATATACTAAGAACGAATTTAGCTCGATTTTAAAGCGAAATTCCTAAAATTACAATAACGAATACATTTTTTTATAGCCGGATTTGTTCCTAAGTTATTCGTTCTGCTTTTATCTGGGTGTACCCAATTTAAAACGAACACCAATGAATTTGGTTAATATTGAATATAACATCGCACACTAGTATAAGTACATACCCTATTTCTAGGCACACACAGAAGCAAAATCTAAACACATATGATAAAACATGCATAAATCTTCCCACAGTATACGATAGGTATCAGTAGTAACAGCAATCTGTAATAATTTAGTCCTAGGGTAACTAAATTCAATAAAAAATATTGGAAAAGACACATATGTATATGTATGTCGATTAGTTTCTTGGTTTTTGTGAAGACCACACAAAAAAAGATCGATTTCGATTGGATATTTTAGAATTTATTCGTATTGTATTGTGTTTGTCGTATATTTTGGAAGATTTTCAAGATGGAAATTTAAGATACATAGAACATAAAAAGGAAATTTTAATCAGGGCTGCAAACCAAAATAATATTCGGATCTCCAATTCACTGGTTCGTACCAAAATGAACTTATGGTTAAGATTCGGAAATTTTTGGTTCGAGGTTTTGGTTCGAACCTTTGTTCAGTCCATGCTTTTTACAACATTAGTGGTATTTGTGTTCCAAAAATTGCGGTTGACGAAAAATCTATACAAATATCATGGGAATAGAGTGGTTTTTGGTTCGGAATCGGTTAGTAGAACACTTGGGAATGTTCAATGTATAATTTACTGCTGCGTAAAATTCCATTTCATAGTTGTTATATTACCAAAGTAATGTTAGACTCTTGTTTTTTGAGAATTATTAAAAAACTTTAGAGTCAAGGAGATTAAAATACAGACGCTATTATGGGTGGGTATTTTGGAACTAATTCTAAATGATTTTCAAAATTTTTAATACCATATTCCTGCCCAGTTCGCTAGGCAAAAGGTCAATTTTATTATGTCTATTATTTTTGTTAAACAGAACCGAAATTTAAGGTTGCGAACAGGTTCAGGCTCAGCACTTACTTCTAAGGCGGTTCGGTTCACAGTAAAATATAATATAAGTGGGAATTCTGGGTACGAGCTGGTTCGCTTCAAAGCCGGTTTGCAGCCCTGATTTTATTGTCCAAAAACTGGTTTCAAAAAAAATATCCATTCCAAATGGATAACGATGTCATCAAATGGATATTTTTATACTCTGTACCGTAGGTACATAGAGTATTATAAGTTTGTGCAAAAGTATGTAACATCCAGAAGGAAGCATCTCCGACCCCATAAAGTATATATATTCTTGATCAGCATCAACAGCCGAGTCATGTCCGTCATGTCCGTCTGTCCGTCTGTCCGTCTGTCTGTCCGTATGAACGCACAGATCTCAGAGATGGTAAGAGATAGAGGTTTGACATGTATGGGACATATGCTTCTAATGTCTGCAGGCAGATCAAGTTTATTTTCAATTTTGGCCACGCCCCCTCCCGCCCCCGCAATTTAGAAAAAACGTCATATCTCCCACAGTTTTGAAGATAGATGGCTTGTTCCTTCTGGAACTATTTAGTTATTAGAATAACTTATCGATCCGCCAAAGGAATGAAGAAGATCGGATGAACGGTTTTCGAGTTATGATCAAAAGAAAAATTTTCTTGGTACAGAGTATGTTATAGTCGGGCTTGACCGACTTTCTTTCTTGTTTTATATGTTTTCCTCTGCTTGTGTTTAATTTTATATTTATTACCTAAAATCATAACCCTTACGCTACTAATGCTAGGTTCTCACCGCAGTGATTTTGTCATCGACATCACGACTTATCGAAAAGATGCGATAAGGTGTTCGCATTGGCAACATTATTGCATTCTTGTGTTCTTGCATCCATTGAACAGCTGAATGGGGTTTGTTGACATTATGAAGAGATAAGTTGTTGTAAATAAAATGGATTGAGATGATGGGTTTCTGTCAAGGGGCACATCCAGCTTTCCAAGAACCCCACCTTATTTGAGCAGCTTTGTTAAATAACAAAATAAATTTTGCTTTTGATTTGAAATGAGAAACAATCTTTAAAAACCTGTCGGAAAATGAAAATATAAATGAAAAAGTGCATTTTTCTATTCAAAATCTGTTAACAAGGGTGGCCAACTTTCTGGGGATTTTTTTTTTTTTTTTGCGCTTAAAGTTTCACAGCTGTTTATTGCTTGTGTTAGTGCTGGTAGTTGTAACGCTACCAGTACGATAGGCAAAATTATCGATACCCTGTCTAGTAACTACTCTAAAAGTCACGGAAGCAACTACATTCATATTGGATGCAACTTATTTGCTACCACTAGCCCCTATGATTTTTGTTTGGAGTGAATGTTGCATCCGACACAAGAATGCAGGAATGCAAGAATGTGCTATAGTGAGAACCGGGGCATAAGACCACTTCAGCATACCCTGTCGACTTGACTCAATATCTCGGCCAAATAAACAAACAACATTACTAGGCAATAGTTCAGATCTGCAGTCGTGGTATAATGAAAATTTCATTCACGGTTCCGAACCGGTTCGGTTAAAATCCGAATTTAATTAAAATGGGCTAACTAGCTGTTTGTTAAGTCAGTGGGGATTGGGGATTTACCGCGTCTAATTTGAAATGACTTCGCTTCTGACAGCTATTATATGTACACTCAGAGAAAAAATAGAGAATTTCATACTTGGATCTAGAATTTTCGAGATCAATAGTTCGATAAGAGTGAAAATTCTCGATCCAAGAGCGAAATTCTTAATCCAAGTATGAATTTTTGATCCCGGTTTTCTTGATCCAAGATCAAGATTCAAGTACGAATCAGTCTCAAATCAAGCACAAGAGTTCTTGGATCAAGTGCTAAACATACTCGTTTTCAAGATTGCTCAATTTTGAATCAAGGGCAAACAGCATTGTCAAAAACCGAGAATGTTCTTCCTATTATCAAGAGCTCATCACATTCAAGAGGTAAGATCTTTTACTCTTAAATCAAGAGCTTCACAGACTCCAACCATTCAACAATTCAATATCAGTAGATTTTTAATTTTTTTTATTATTGTTTTAATGGAAAACTAATTGTTGAGCCATGTTGCAAGCTTTAGCCGGCTTGAGGAATACACACCTCAAAGCAGCATCAGTCCTTCTGTGTCAACTATCAGTCGAACAGAGGTCTCTTCATGACAGCAGTGCCATAACAGGTTGGGAATTCCAAAGCAACATGAGTGCAAAAAACCATTACGCTCTCCGCTCGATAGCATCCCCACACCTCTCTCCCATATAATACAAAACTGTGTGAGCAGACTCAAAGTTATTCTCTCAAATGTGCTTGCTCTCCTCTCTCAGTTTCTATACCTCATCTCCCCTCGCCTAAAAGCACCAAGCTAAGAACGTATTTAGCTCGACTTCAAGAGCAAAATTCTTGAAAATTTAAGAACGAATAAATATTTTTATACTCTGTACCGTAGGTACATAGAGTATTATAAGTTTGTGCAAAAGTATGTAACATCCAGAAGGAAGCATCTCCGACCCCCCATAAAGTATATATATTCTTGATCAGCATCAACAGCCGAGTCGATATAGCCATGTCCGTCTGTCCGTCTGTCTGTCCGTATGAACGCACAGATCTCAGAGATGGTAAGAGATAGAGGTTTGACATGTATGGGACATATGCTTCTTATGTCTGCAGGCAGATCAAGTTTATTTTCAATTTTGGCCACGCCCCCTGCCGCCCCCGCAATTTAGAAAAAACGTCATATCTCCTACAGTTTTAAAGATAGGTGGGTTGTTCCTTCTAGATATATTTAGTAATATGGATAACTTATCGACTAGCCAAAGGAATGGTGAAGATTGGATGAACGGTTTTCGAGTTATGATCAAAAGACTGTTCGCTGCAGCAGCGCAGAAGCAGCGCTGCTTTCAGCTACTACTGCAGCATTAAAATTTATGCTGAGCGTAGAATTTCGTTGGTACAGAGTATGCTATAGTCGGGCTTGACCGACTTTCTTTCTTGTTTCAAGAGCGTTTGTTCTTAAGTTATTCGTACAACTTTTTTCTGGGTGTATAAGTGCTGTTAACTTTTTGAGAGACTTCCATAAAATGTTAAACATACAGCGTGAAGTTCCACGAAATTGGATTTAGGTAATATCGCATGCTCATTGAACGATGCTGTTTGCGTAAATAAACCACCAGCAATCTTGTTTTTGCAGAAAATTTGTGAGAATTATTAACGTTTGGCACAAATCGGCAAAAATAACTTTTATATCAAAAAACTTTTATCTGAAAAAACAAAAACTTTGCGTTTGAGTTTGCTTTATCGTTGCTTATTTAATGCAGTTTATTCACAACACTTTCTCTTTCACTTTATACATTTGCTAGCAAACAAAAAGTTGCGAGTGTTTAGGAAATGCATTATTTAAAATTGAATTGAGGACGGCTGTAATGGGCAAAAACTTACCAAATTTTGCATTTACTTTTCATTTCACTAAAAAGCAAAAAGTTGAATTAAAAAAACTGTATCGATTTTCTTTTACGCAAAGACGACTTAATTTTTCTTTAAGCAAATTTCCGTGAAATTGAAACTGAGTGCTTGTATTCCATAATCTGTTGATTGATTTACTTAAAGTTAAGCTAATTGTTGTCTCTCTCAGTAGCGTTTCTATCAAAGTTATTTTCGATATTATGCCCTGGCTATTTGTTGTAAATAAAAATGTGGCTTGTGGTTTCGGGGCTAACCTCGTTTTGTCATGCACCACCACCGGCGCTGACCCTCTGAATAATTCAATTAAAAATGATGCCAACCCGCCATCCGCCAACCAGAAATTGCATGCGAAATTTGCATGTGTTGTCGCCGGCTCCTCTAATTCGGCGCCCTTCTCCCGGGTGCCTCAACAGCAATTTTAAATCATTTGGGAAATTAATTTTATTCTCCGCATGTTTGCATTTCTCCAGTTTCAATTTTGCCACATGCGAGTACACAATACATTTTCCACTTTCAGATGCCGCTGCCAAGCATTTCCTGGGTAGCGTGGACAGCGCCTGTGTGTTCCACAACGCCAGTTCACGTTTCGCGGACGGTTTCCGCTTTGGCCTTGGTGCCGAGGTGGGCATCTCAACGGCACGCATCCATGCACGCGGACCGGTTGGCGTGGAAGGTCTGCTGACCACCAAATGGCTGCTGAATGGCCAGGATCATGCCGCCGCTGACTTTGCTGAGGGTGGCGAGCGGACCTGGTTGCACGAGTCCATGCCCTTGGATTAGGGAGCTAGTGCTACAAATTAAAATTTTAAGTCGTAAGCTTCGCGCACTTTTGTGTTGTAAATAAAATTGGAAAAACTTGTTAAAGTTTCGGGAAGGATAATTAAGTGTGTGGGGGGCGCAACGGAACAGGATGACGACAGCTGACGTCGCGGCCACATGGGAGAAATTAATTAGAGTGAAAAATATTTGCCCAGGCAACTTGTGTAATTAATAAAATGAAGGGTGAACCTGGGCGAGGGGCGGGGGAGCCTGGTAAACTGTCAGCGCTTGTCTTGGAGCTGCGAAGAAAAAACTTTTGCCATGTTAAAGTTGCGGCCACGTCCCCCGCCTCGCGAACTATAAGTTAATATATATATGTATATCGCCCATGTTGACGCAGAGAAAATTGAGTTAGAGTTTAAGTTTCAGAATTTGTAGCAACAATATTTAAAATAAAACAAAAAAACCAATTCATAAATTAGCCTTAAAATGTGAAATATAGCCACGTCGCAAGTATTTAAATTTTTATGTGGATGGAAGCAAGTTTGGCTGCTTAGCGAGCGCTCAGCTCAGTTTTGGTCTTTTTCTCGCTTTTGCTAAAAGTTTATTTTAGTGCCGCACGCTGCATTGCGTGCCAAAAGGGCCAAGACACCACGCCGCCGACCATCACCACACCACCACCACACCACCACCATCGCCCCTGCCGGATGGTTGCAGTGCAGCTGGGGTGGTTTTAGCTTGTCAACGCGCATTTACCCCCCCTAGTCTCCTTTTTTGGAGCAAAGCATTTGAAGTTCAGGTCAGCTTTCGCCATTTGCCATTCGCGACTCAGTTAGCACCGTTTTTCGGTAAGGAATAATGGAAGGCGGGTGGTTTGGCAAGTTTTGAACTATATCGGTTCGAGAAGCAAAGAACTAAGTGCGAAGATATTTTGCTAAGAGAAGGAAAAGTTAAGTACGATTGATTTAGAGAATAAGGTTGTTAATATTTATGTGCTTACCTTCTCGTGACTGATTGCTGCAACCGAACGCATAAGATTTACCCTGACTGGTTTGGCCTATGTTCATCTTAGAGTTTTCACTTTTTATTCCTTATTTTTAATCCAGAGTTGGCCACCAAGTTTACTTGGTTGACTAGGTTAAAGTATTTAATGCATTCAAAGAGATATTTAATTGAAGTGTCTTGTCCCCAATATGCAGGATTAGTAGAAAAGAAATGCACCACAGAACAAATTTATAGCGTGCTTTTTGTTTTATCTTAATTGGATAAGGCTGCTTTTACACTGTTCGACACATTAGACAAGCTGAAGACAAGCTAACGAATGATTTTTGCGAAATTAACTAATGGGATTATATTTACGCTGAATGTCATGTCAAAATATTTATGAGTACAATTAAGCAAATTTAAGCACCAGTAAATCTAGTAAACCATGCAGTAAACCAATAAATCTCCATGCAGGGACAGCAATAAATGCACATTCGCAGATTTCTCGTCCTCAAAAATCCACAACTAGGAGTACCAGTATGAAAAAATTTATCATAATAAAATTCGGTTCAATTTCGCCAATCTATTCATTTCCGCAATGATTTTTATTTTGTGATTTTTAAACCTGCAGTTTTTATATTATTGCTCAATCGATGATTATTTCTTGAGTAAAATGAATTAAAAATCAAGAAAATATCATAATTTTTTTCGAAACCGATATTTTATTTATATATTCAAACTAGGCAATTGGTTTTGTTGGTTCGCCTTGTTTCACTTACTAGGAATATGCTTCAAACAAGCCACAATTTCTTCAAATCCAAGAGTAATCGACGTTATCATTACAGAGTTTTATCTTAAAAATCCAATTTATTTATTATATTTTGAGAAATAATACAAAAATCAAAAAATAATCATTAAAATTAGAGTTTTATAATGGAACTCATAATGATTACGGTCCCTGGTATTTACACTACACGTACGATGATCTCATGATTCGAAAACATTTCGAACAGTGTGAAGGCAACACATTAAACAATAATTACAAGGTCGGGACCACTGCGCAGTGGTTTAATATTCCCAGTCGACCTTGGTTCGATGATTCACAGGTGTAATCGATTATATCGAACTGACATGGTTGCTCTTGATTTCCTGGTGCAGAAAGCAACTTCTACCGAAAGCTGGCAATCATTTAGAATATCGACTTTATGGCCCTGGTTTTTGTGTGTACTAATACCCTGGGGTTTAATCGATAAGTTCTCGCGCATGCGTAAATGCACTTTTGGTTGCGCTACCTTGTAATTTTGATTCTCATGGTTCAACGTCATACATTTCTGAGCAAAACATGTAATGCTTTTGCTTGTTTAATGTCCCTGATATTTATCGTGAAAGCTGATTCGGTATCCAATTGGAAGGGAAGTTTTTAACAGGGATGCAAAACACTCGACAATAAGTACTGGTTTGGTTCAGTGGTTCACACAGTTTCTGATACGACGGTACGGTTCATTATATGGTTTTTGGCGGTAACCGAACCGCAGTTTCGGTTCAGTTCAGTGGTTCAGAAAGACACATTATGAACTATTACGATTTCTGTAGTATATTGACTTTTCGAACACTTTTGAAATTTAATTCCAATAATCCATTTGGATTTCTTTAAAATCCTTAGAAGAATGTTCAAAGTTTATTATGTCGGAGTTCCAGGATTCGTCTATAAGTTCCTAGAGGAAGGCCCTTCGAAAAGAGAGAATGTCGGCTAGAAAAGAATACGTTCCATGCAACTTACTTACCCTATTCATTATACGAAAAAAAGCTCTCCTGTCCAAGATTGAATTAAGGTAATGAAGTGCTACAGAAAGTTGAAAAAAAGATTGAATTAAGGTAATGAAGTGCTACAGAAAGTTGAAAACCGAAAATCTATATTTGTTGTTTTAGGTTCGGTTCAGCAATTCTAAAAGGAAACCGTTCGATTTGGGTTCACTAGCTGGAATACTGCTCAACGCAGGTTCTGCTACCCCAAGTCCGGTTCCTTGGCATTGTAAATGTATCTTTTTATAAGATCCATTTGTAGTGTAACTCTTCCACCGTTTCGTCTTCTATTTATATGGAAAATTCAAAACGTTTTTGGACGGACCGACGGACTTGGATGTTGATGCTGTTCAAGAAAATACATGTCTTATAGGGTCGAAAGTGTTTGCTTCTTCCTGTTACATACTTTTGCACAATTTCATGATGCTCTTTTACCTATCTTCAATGGGTGCGTCATAAATTAATTTAGTTATTATGGTTTTAAGTCATAATGAACGAAAAAGATTTTAATAATCAATTTATAAAAATAAACCCCCCCGAATTAGCATAGAACTAATAGATTACTTCACACTTGCACTATTCATCCCCCTTTTGACACCATTCTTGGCGCATTTCAATTGCCCCCAAATATCGTGCATAAAGTTTGCAATCAACCCGCCTATTTATCTACTCTCTAAGCAACCCGGACATACTTTTACTACGTGGTACAAGGTGAGCATAATTTGTACCCTTTTCAACTGCTTTCTGCTGCATACGGGACAATGATACGTGAAAGTTTCCCGTACCTGCTTCCAGCGGCAGTCACGTAGTTCTCTGCAGTTTCTACCGAAAAGCACTTAAAAAAGTTTCAGTACGAGAGACGAGATGTTTTCAAAGTTAAAAGATGCAAAGAAGGGACAGCACCGAGAACCTTGCGACTAATTCACAAAATTTTGCGCCACATTTAATTGAAATAATATACATAAATCTCATAGCTAATATTACGTTAAGATCGTATCAGAGAGACAGCCGAGAAATTGCTTTGGTCCCCATTTTGTCTGCGTTTAAAATAATTTTATTCGAAATTCACTGAAATCTACACGACGTCAACTTTTATATCAAGTGAAAGAATTCTTTGGCAGCATTTTTTGGTGCCACACCATCTATGGACTGAGTGAGAGGAGACAAATTTTTTGTCACATCATTGGCACAAATTTGTTATATTTGCAATGTGAGGCAACAGAATGAGTGTGTGTGGACGCCAAAGCATTGTTCGTATCGCGGGGGAATTTATTTATATAAAAACTTAAAAATATAACAACAAAACAGCCAGAGATGCCTATACAAGTCCTGGCGCATATTTTTGTTCAAGCAGATAGAAGAAGTCAAAAAGCGTTGTGGGCAAAAGCAAAACGCAGCAAAAGCATCAGCGGCAGCAGCACATAATTTAAGCGAAAATGAAATGACAAGTGCAATGATAAATTACAAATGGAATTGGGTGAACATGGCATACTCTTTAGCGGGAGGTATGCAGTATAATACGATGGTCATACTTTAGCTAGGGTTCATTTAGCTGACGTTCTCTTTCTGTCCAAAGCAGGCACCACTGTCTGCTAAAGGTGACCGGTTGTGGAAATGTCTTTAATCATAACTCAATTGACACATTCATAGATGTTACAAACTAAGTGTGTATATAATAGAAATGGTGTCATCTTATGCATTTGAAGATGGATACAAAATAAAATTTATGTATGTTTTTTAACCCATAGAAAGCGTCTCCGACCCTTAAAAGTATTTATATTATTGATTAGCAGTATTATTTTATGGCACTCGCACTTTATTAAGTTTATGTTCTTTCACATATTTTTACAAAGTTGACCCGTTTTCCACCAAAACATTTTATGAGAATTAAAGAATATTTAAAAATGATAATGATAATGATTTTCCATACGAAGAACCAATGTCCCAGTGCCGAGTTTAGGCAAATGAGTTGTAGGCACTCAAAAGAGAATCAACAAACCTACATGATCCATCTAAAAAACTGATTAAGTTGGGATTTTTAAAATCTGAGAACAAAATACTAGTATCAAGGATAAACTATTTTGGATCTTTGTAGCAGTGTAACCAACATCATCGAAATTCGACTCAGTTGCAGTCATTTACCTTTATATTACCCAATAGCTGTTTTTACTTGTATGGCCTGAGATAAATTGCCCGACCGAACCTAAAATTCTTGGGTGTTACAAAAATCTTAAACTTAAATAATGATTTTATAAAATATTCTTAATCTTACATTTACTAATAATAATATATTTCACAAGTAAATCAATAAAAAAGACCAGAACAATTTAGAAGTTTGAAGATCATGGGAATTTTAATTCCATCGTGTTTATTCTGGAATTTATGATGACACCGACCATGACCAAACGATTAACCTTTAATAATAATAACGATTAACCTAACCTAATAATAATTAATTGTTCTACAGATCTTGTTGAACATATCTAAAATATAAAATGCATAGCAACTCGAAAAAGTCATAAAAATTTGAGCTTAAAATCCCTGTGGTCAGCTAAGCCAGACCCAGAAAAATTAGTTGAATGTCTCACACAGTCCATCTAAAAATGACCCAACTATTCTACAATTTTTTGTTATATTATATTTTACATTAAAGCATTCCTGTCCATTTTTATATTTCTGTTTACGGTCTTGCAAAGACCAGAGTATTAGTCTCAACATGTTTGACATTTCGTTAACATATCGTACCATCAATTTCAACTTTCAAGGAAAAATTGCATGGACTTTGGTAATAGAAACGACAATGACAAAATATGTATCTGAAGAGCCGTCTGAAATCCGCGATACTGCTGTTAGAAAAATTCTACAGCGCTATTATTGTTCAAATATAGTTACATTTAATTAATACAATTTCCCAAATTTACACATATTTTTTCCTCAAAGTTGTTTAAGGTTCGATTCTGGTTCGGTTCAAAACTGGTTTAATAATATAGTTTTCTCTTGGATTGTTATAATTATTTATTAATATTTTTATTTAATATCCCAATGATATAGCTTATAAATTAAGTCATTGGTCACAAAGGTGTAACACTATAACATTCAGACTTAAGACTTAAAACTTAAGACTGAATTGTGGTGCTTCTAATTTCCCCAACAGAGAAAGGAACATTCGGTTTACAAGGTTCGGAGAAGCTATAAATTGGCTAGGTACTTGACTGCTGTCTATAAGAGCTGGTGAAATTGACCAGGTGTGTAGGGATTGTATAGAAAAATCTGTGTCATCAGATGTCCGAGGCGAGATCGAACCCATGAAACACGCACTACCCGCTATATCCGCTATAGTTGCAATTCTGAGCTCGGGGAATTTTAACTTTTTTACAATTACCCGTATTTATTCAAAATAACCAAAATACATTGGTGAATGCTTTTAGGCAATTCAATAATGGTATTATTTTAGACGTGGGGCGATAGCGCAACTAGTCGAGACGGCATTCCAGTCGTGTCCAAAGTCCCAAGGCATCGAGGTCGACAAAGTAGGCTGAAAATTTATACGAATTTATATAGTTCGAAGTTGGCAAAACCAAATCAGAAAGAGTTCTGCTCTTGGTTTACTGCAATATAAATTGAGTATAAAGTTTGGCAGACTTCTAAGTCAAAATAAAAGATTTTCACCATATTCGATATTAAACTGAAATGCTTTAGGGCCAATTTCACATCCTCTACATAGCTGCTATGTGTCAGATAAACATAGATTTTGCTCTGTTATTTGTAGAAGATTATAAATCGGCCCTTAGACTTACAAATACTATATTTAACACTAAATCAATGGTGAAAATATTAAAATCAAATTGTTAACATTTAAATATCAGAAGGTTTTTCCTAAGATGTTTTTGATATGCCTGCCAATTTATGAAGTACTATATATGGTCCGATATAGTCAAACTTCTGCCTCAACCAACTCTGACATCTGTTTGCTCATAGGAACAGACGGATAATAGGCAATATCGTCTCTGCTTGTCAAAAAATATATATATGTACTTTAAGGGGTCGGAGATGATTCTTTCTGGTTGCTACACATGAGAGAACTGCATGCGGTGCTGTTTTTTTTGACTTTAAGTATACTTATCGAAATTGCGGTATGAGTAAGTAATATACTTCCACCGCAAAACAACGCAACACCGCATACACCGCATTTTAAGTGTGAATGAGTGGCCTAAATTTGTCCTCAACAGATCACCTTCAGCAGCAATTTGCGTCAGCTGTGAAATAACTAGCCTTGAAACAGATTATCAATCTTTGCCGTTAAGATTCAGCGAGTTTTTGGTGATTTTTTAACTCTGAAAGGCTTTTTTTACAACGAATGCTGCTGTTATACCCACTGAGTTACATACACATATTGTCAACAAGTTTCGAAAATGTAATTATACGTATACATTTTGCATTAGACTTGAAAATGCGGTAGTATTGCGGTGTTGACGCTACTGAAATGCAGTAGTAGGCGGTGCTACGATCAAAGTCAAATTGTAAGCATAAGCAGAATATGATTATTACCCTTCATAAAAGTGTGTATGCGTTGAGTTTCGTGTGTAAGTGTAAAATAGATTAATTCACTAAGTATGTAGTATATTAGAGGTGCCAAAATAATAGTGATACACAAGTCTACCTACTTAGTTTGTATATGGGCATTTTCAAATCATAATTTCATAGGAAATCAATCAGCTTGAACTTATTTTAGCAAAAATTTAACAATTGTTCTTATGCCATTTAGAGCATTTAGAATGCCAAGTCGTGCGAAACCATAATCCGCACCTTTTTTAAAGTGCCAATAGACTGTCTTGCCTTTTGCTCTCAAATTTTTTGAATAAATAAAGAACGCATTACAAACCACAACTTACTATGTGATTGTGAGAGTAATTGGCAATATAAAAATCTATTTTACTTAGAGATTGAGTAATTAAAGCATGATTGAAATGCTTATATGCCCACTGTGATCATTCGGTAAAGAGTACAAAAAAAACTGGAATCTTCCAGACTGCTTGAAAGCTGTTGTAGCTGTGGAAGTTACGCAAAAAGTACTATAAAAAATGAGTTGTTGCTTAAGAAAATCAATTCCGAATAAGATATAATTACTCACCATATATATTCTTATAATACATTTATAAAGCCTTATTCAGTTCAGTTCATCTCCAACCACTTGATGTCTTTGTTCATGCCTAAGCACTTGCATCGTCATACCCTTCGCTACACTTTCATTTCAATCGAAATGATGTGTATCCAACCCTCTCTCTGCCAATTCTCTTCCCCCGCGCAACGTCCCTGGCAATGCGCGATATATCATGAATTCATCAACATGTTACTACAAATGTCCAATTGTTCAAAACGATGTTGTTGGGACAGAACTTATTTAAATGCAGACCTCAGTCAGAGCAGGGAATCACTCTGATTGCTGTCGCTGTTGGATTTACACGTCGTGAGTGTCGCTTTTCGCAGTTGATCCCAGGATATACATAGTGCTCTAACTCGTCCTATATCCTTGTAGTGCTCTCCTCCTCCGCTAAACTCTCGATAACAAAATGTGTGACGAAGAAGCATCAGCTTTGGTGGTGGACAATGGTTCCGGTATGTGCAAGGCTGGATTTGCTGGTGACGATGCGCCACGTGCTGTCTTCCCCTCGATTGTGGGCCGTCCTCGCCATCAGGGCGTGATGGTGGGCATGGGTCAGAAGGATTGCTATGTGGGTGATGAGGCTCAGAGCAAACGTGGTATCCTCTCCTTGAAATATCCCATTGAGCATGGCATCATCACCAACTGGGATGATATGGAGAAGGTGTGGCATCATACCTTCTACAATGAGCTGCGTGTGGCCCCCGAGGAGCACCCCGTGCTGTTGACTGAGGCCCCTCTGAACCCAAAGGCCAATCGTGAGAAGATGACCCAGATCATGTTTGAGACCTTCAACTCGCCAGCCATGTATGTGGCCATCCAGGCTGTGCTGTCGCTGTACGCCTCCGGCCGTACCACTGGCATTGTGTTGGACTCCGGTGATGGTGTCTCCCACACTGTGCCCATCTATGAGGGTTATGCACTGCCACATGCCATCCTGCGTCTGGATTTGGCTGGTCGCGACTTGACCGATTATCTGATGAAGATCCTGACGGAGCGCGGCTATTCGTTCACCACCACCGCCGAGCGTGAAATTGTGCGCGACATCAAGGAGAAACTGTGCTATGTGGCTCTGGACTTTGAGCAGGAAATGGCCACAGCTGCGGCTTCGACCTCACTGGAGAAATCCTATGAGCTGCCCGATGGTCAAGTGATCACCATTGGCAATGAGCGCTTCCGTACACCCGAAGCCCTGTTCCAGCCCTCGTTCTTGGGCATGGAATCGTGCGGTATTCATGAGACAGTCTACCAGTCGATCATGAAGTGCGATGTGGATATTCGTAAGGATCTGTATGCCAACAATGTGCTGTCCGGTGGTACCACCATGTATCCAGGTGAGTCGTAGTGAAGAAGTGAACACCTAAAAGGGTGAAGGGAACAGTTTTGAAAGAATTGGTAAATATTTTACTTATGAGATGGTTTTTCCGATTTAGTGAAGGAGATTTGAAATTAACATAAGGTTTTTGAAATCATTTTGGTGATTCATTTTTAGAAATTTATAGTTCATATTTGAGATTGGCATTTCGTTTCTTTTTTCATTATTATTAATAAACTTAGAAAACAACAAAATAAAAATGATCTTATGTTGCTAATGCCATTTTAAAAGAATTTTAAAACATTTTTGAATTGAAAATTTTTTTTTAACTTTGAATGAATTTATAAGAATTTATGAATCAATTTTGTTGAAACATTTTTATGTTCGATTTTTCTTCAACTTTGAAAAAGTTTAGAATCTTTTTTAGGAAAATCTTTAAGCTTTTGACTATGAAAACAATTTTGGGTCTTCTTTAATACTTATAAAAATTGTTCAGTTTTTATTGGCTATTTTATTTTGAGAATTTTTGAGTTATTTTAAGCCATATCCAATTTAGAAAAGTTATGTGATATTCTTACAAATTTTTAATAGATTTTGTTATGTTCTTAAAACTTTTAAATAATATTTGATAATTGTTTAAAATTCTTAATTGGGAAATGGATAGTTTATTCCATTTTATATTTTTTTTAAATGTTTGAGGCAATGTTTCTTCAGAAATATACTTGGGAATCAGAATCTTAAATAAATTTGACAACTTTTTGATATTGAAAGTTTAAGTATTGTTTAGTTTGTTTATACATTTTTTGATTTTTTCTTACACTATTTAATATTAGGGAATTTTGAAAAGTGCTCAACTGATTTCTAATATGTCCAAAAATCCCTCTCAACTAATCACAATTCTCTACGCCTATTTACCAGGTATCGCTGATCGTATGCAAAAGGAAATCACTGCCCTGGCCCCATCCACCATTAAGATCAAGATCATTGCTCCACCAGAGCGTAAATACTCCGTATGGATTGGTGGCTCTATCCTGGCCTCTCTCTCCACCTTCCAACAGATGTGGATCTCCAAGCAGGAGTACGATGAATCCGGCCCTGGAATTGTGCACCGCAAGTGCTTCTAAGCGACCAATCAATCCTATCTACATATATCTGCATAGCCCACACCATCCACCATCCATCTGTTTAAGCCTTATATACATCTCCATCCAGATATATGCTTAGCTATGGCAGGCAAATAGAAAACAAGTATCTTTAAATTTTACATTTAGTTGAAGAAGTTTATAAACATAGGGAAAAACACCAGAGAGCAGAAAACGAGCAGTCAAGGCATTCTTTTTTAATTTATTGTTATGATTTTCAATGATTTCTCGGATTATTGATTTGATTTTAAGTTACGGGAGCTGTAAACGAAAAAAAAAAGACAATACCAATCATCAAACCGTTTGTAAAATAAAAACCATTAAATATGTGTGTCAAATGTGAAACTTGGGTCTGGCTCTCAGTGAAATGCCAACAACGGAAGTGAAAGAAGAGCAAGGTAAGCAGCACTGCGCGTTGAGTAAGAGAAACTTTTTTAATTAAGCCTCAAAGGTCCAAGGAAATCTTTGTTTTTTTTGGGGAATGTCAATCAGAGAAAAAGACAATACAAAAAAAAAAAACAAAAAACAAAAAAAACTTTTATTGTTGTGACAGCTATCCAGGCAATATAAGCATCTCCAACAAACTAAACATTTGGCTCAGCTGTCAAACATTGGGGCACACACTTGTCGGAAAACTGAGTATGGTTTATTTGTCACAGAGTTTGTCAAATGTGGAATGTATGACCAAGATCTATTGAAGATTAATATCAGATAGTTTCGAAAGATTTAAGATTTAAGAAGATATTGATTGGATCTGTGTTTTGTGTATCTTTGAAGTAAGATACAAGTGAAATCGAATGATGTTCTTAATCCGTTACTTATAAACAGTTAAGGTAAACGATAGGATCCCTTAAGTGTCTTCTTCTATATATTTTTATACCCGTTACTCGCAGAGAAAAAATGATGTACTATAGACGTTCAAATGAATGAAACAGGTAGAACGAAGCATCTCCGATTTCATAAATTATAAATATTCTTGATCAGCATCAACTGCTGACTCGATAGATCTCAGAGACAAGAATAGCTAGAGCAACCACTTTTTAAATATTGACTAGTCTTGTCTGCAGGCAGATCAAGTTTCTGTCAAATTTAGCTTCTCCGACCTCTGCAATTCAAAATATTGAGTATCTCCTTTAAATTTAAAAACATCGCGCTCATACAATATTGTATGTGCCAATTATCTATTGCAAAGTTTATAATTGTTATTCAAAATTATGTATATTTTTTAGAGTATTTGTAGTATCTTAATGGTGATATGTTTACATTAATGTTAGTGCTCTATTAATTAACATAATCAACCATACATAATATGAATTCCTCTGAGTAACTGGGCTATCGAAATCGGACACGGCCGCCCTTAACTTAAGATCTCGTTAGTTCAAGTAGATACTGCTTAATTTATTCTGTTTCTAAAGGGAGCTGAGTAAAAATTTATAACATATTTGACACCAGACAACAAAAAGCTTTTCTCCACTCAAAATCTTGGCTTTTGTGCTTCTTATTTTCTGACATTTGACCTACTTCAAAGTTTGAGAATCTTTTCCTTTCAAAGCTAGTGCGAACAGTTAATAAAGGTGACCGGGTGTGAAAGTATGGAAAAAAAAACAAACACTTTTTCACTAGATTTTCCAAAGCAGGATTTAACTCAGGACCTTTTACACAGCAGACACAGACACTACCCACTGCACCACACCCGTATAAGAGATAACTAGCACAGCCAATAAACGACCTTCGGATCGAAACATGTTCACTAACCAAACGTGAAAGAATTTAAGCCTTTTTCTACTTAATATTTTAAGTATGATTCGTTTTTGAGAATACTTAAATTGAGTACAAACGAGTGCTAATATTATTGAGATGAGAAGAAATGAGAGAACATTTTGTACTCAGGGTAATAAGAAATCTTAAGAAAATCCAGTTCTTTAATCAAGTGCAAAATCTTTTAGATTTTTAGAAGGATTAGACTTGTAATACAAGATCCCAAAAGTGTGCAACCTAAAATGCGTATTTTTTTCGAGTGAGTCCAAATTATTAATTCCCCAACTGGTTCTAAGACTTTTGTTGTCGAGTGATAGTAATTTTCTGAACTAAAGAAGCTCATATTATATTATATTTAGTTATGGCTCATGGATATTTTCAGCATTCTTTGGTTGAATACAGAGTGAACTGGTTTCAGAAATAATTGGGAGTAGTTTTGGAACAGCGATGCCCATGCTTTATACGCTTCATGCGCTAATGTTGTTGTAGTGCGCGAACGCCTCAGCCATGCGCATAGGACTGACGAAAAACCAAATTTCAACAAAAATTTCGTATATGTCTCGGGTTTCTCTTTCGTTTTCTTTTGGTTCTTGTTTCTGATTTTGGTTTTTTGCTTGTGTGAGTAAAAACGCACTCATAAGAAGCTGTTGGGCACCCCTGCCAAGAATATTATAAACCTATTATTATACTTATTATTATTATTTTATTAATAGAATTTTGTTGGGGTGGCATTCGAAATAGCTGGACCTTAAACCAAATGTTTTGTACCTATTTTGAGAGTAAGTCGGCCATTAAAACTTAAATGTATGATTAAAAAGTGTTATTAAATAATTCAAAAGGTACCTATTATCTATCCCAAAACACTCTAAAATCAAGTACATACGGATCTAAAAAATCGTATTTGATATAAGAATTTTGCCTTAAGAATCAAGCATTATCGTACTTTCCGTACTATTGACACCGTTTGTACTTAACTCAAGAACAAATCTCTTGGTTTGGTTTTGTTTCGGAGTGTATGTATGTATATTGAAGATTTAAAATATAACTTTGTTATCCTCATTTTATTGGTTTGTTAAAATATTTTATTGTTAACCTTTCTTTACTTGACTTTCCTTTCAAAAAAGTGCATTGAAAGGGTGTTTACATTTCGTTTAGTCTCAAACTTACTTTCCGTCTTGATTACTCCCAAAACTGAAGGCAAGAAAGTGTCTTGAAGTGTCGCCCATCCATGATTTATACCCCAAACAGACTGACTATATGACCGTGTACATATGTCTTGTTGATGTCTTTGCCATGCCATGTCTCACATGGCAAGCAGCAATGCAACTTAAGGCTCGTTATGTTCATGGTTAAGAGGAAGACGCAAGACATATGCAGCATGAGAAGGAGCTGAGTGATATATGCAGTTTGCCAACTCTTCGCGTTAGTTTATAACCAACAAACTGAAGCTAACGAAAAGTGGTCAATGGTAGTTTGGGTGCATGCAAAGCAACTGAAAACTTTTTGTGCCGAAGCATGTGGGGGGGGGGAGAGGGGATTTCCATCAAACTACACAATAAACCAGGTGCCAAAAACTGAAGCTTAATTAGTTGAGTGAAACTTGGTTCTTGCTTCGACAAGTGAAAATAACGAAAGTCATGCAGATTTGAAATTAAGTGAGTTTATGGCGAGAAACTCAAGTGTTGCTGAGCTTTTGAAATTAGTTGATGTCTCTTAAATCACTTCTAACGACATTTATACACTTAAAGAAATCAAGCCATTCGGGATCAAATAAAGCCAAACGGGCTGTTTCCTAGCCAAGCTAGATCTGATTCTTTTTATGAAATTTAACTTTGAAAGAATTAATAAATACTTCAAGGGGTGGCGATTACACTCAGAAAAAAAGGCTACCGGCGTTCTACACCAATCGGGATAGAATTTAAGCCGATTTGTACTGGAAATTTCAAGTATGATTCGTTCTTGAGTGTACTTAAATTAAGTACGGAAACATTCTAAACGCGAGATGGTAATATTATTGAAATGAGAACAAACCTTCTTGACTCAAGAACATTTTGTACTCACAGTAAGATGAAAGATTCTAGCAAAGCGAGTTCTTAGTTCAAATACAAAATATGTTAGATTGAGTACAAAAAAATCCTTCACAAAGTGCGCACCAGAAAAACAAATTATTTTTATGCGAGTCAGTTCTTGAAATTCCCAACTGGCTCTAGCTCTTTTGTAATGGAGTGGTGGTAAATTTTTGATTTTTTTTACAAATCATGTATTTTGGGATTGAAAAAATCGTACTTGATATAAAAATTTTGTACTTAAATCAAGTATTTTTGTACTAACCGTACTATTGACAACGTTTGTACTTAATTCAAGTACAAAGTTCTTGGTTTTTTTTCTGAGTGTATATGTCATACAACAAATTTTTGCTGACTTTACTGGGATTTAAACTCAGGACCTCGAAGACACGAAACACACGGACGACAGCGACTTACCGCTGCGGGTCATCATCATTCTCGAAAGAGCTGATCTAAATTCATGGTACAAATGGTGGCCAAAACCACTTGCCACTTATTCATCAATTGAGCGAGAAGCCCCACTGCTTTTTATTAACGAAGAGGTCGTGGGCTCAATTAAGTGATGGACGCGTGTCGAATATTTTTAGCAAGACACGACCCTAAACACAATACGACACAACACGCACGACTTTACGCACTTTGAATAAAAATCAAATAAATATATTACATTTATTTTATTGGCTTTGACGGGGCGAATTAAGGAAATCAATCCTCCCTATTGAGTTAAGAAATCGGAAAAGCAAAGGCTAAATCGCAGATGAATGGAGTAAAATGACCAAACCACTTGACTTTATTGTGTGAAAGAAATAATTAAACAAAATTCGAAGTACCTTTTTTTAAGAAACCTAGTTAGTTAACAATTAAGTGCAAAATTATTTTTATCTACGCTGACATGAAAAAGACCCGCTTTCTTCGTGGAGGAGCTAGTCGAAACATTTAAAACTATATTAGCAACTTTTCGCAACTGTTTTAAGCAGGTATGCAAACCGGTTCTGAGCCGAAACGGTTTTTAACCGAACCGTTTATTTTAGCTGGTAAACTGAACCGCAAACCAAACCGGCTTTTTTTTTTAAATGCCGAACCGAAAACCACAAAGAAAAACTGTTCGCTTCTATTCAGTTTTCGAACGAGTTTTAATACATTATTCGCTTTCTTCTAGCCAATGATACTTTTTTATTTGGGAATCTGAACCGTATTCTTAAGATAATTGTTTTACTACATTTTGTTCGACTTTCTACATCCTTAGGATAACTTGCAACCAATTTTACAACATGTAATCCTGCA
The DNA here is from genome assembly GCA_035044965.1 of Lordiphosa andalusiaca. NCBI lineage: Eukaryota > Metazoa > Arthropoda > Insecta > Diptera > Drosophilidae > Lordiphosa > Lordiphosa andalusiaca. The sequence goes on from JAWNNM010003129.1 coordinate 597,176, forward strand.
AGTCTTCTGTAATTGTCCGGTAATCCCTTAATATATTTATCAACAATCTGCATTCTACAACTTAAATTTTCTGTTGTAATTCTTTACCTTAATTCAATCTTAGCTTGGAAAGCTTTTCTCATATTTATAATATGATTAAAAAAGATATGTAAGATGTATGGTATGTCATCTTTTCTAGCCACTTTCTCCATTTTCGAAGGGCATTCCTCCAGGAACTCATGGACGAATCGTGTCATAAATTTTGGGCACTCTTGTAAGGATTTTAAAGATATTCAAATGGTTTATAAGAATTTAATTTCCAAAGTGTGCGCAAATTCTCAATATAACGGAAATTGCAATAATTAATATTAACCACTGTTTAGTTTGCTGAAAAAACCATGTAATGAACCGAACCAGCGGTTCAGAAACTGTGTGAGCCAACGAACCAAACCCGTACGTATTTTCAAGTGGTATTCATCCCCGGTTTCAAGTTATCGGCCATTTTCAGAAAAAGTAGTACATCGCTTTTAGTTTTAGTTTCGCTTTGTCCGAGTCTATATTTTTTAGGTAGATTTTCGTCGCTATATATCAAATTTTTGTTATTTCGGTTAATGTGCAAGTGTTTTCTCATGGGTTAAACTATGCATTAGTTTCAATTTTGATTCTCTGGACTTAGTTGAAATGCTCCACAATAAAAATTAAAACATTTCTTTAGTATATTTTTTGTTCTGTTAAGTTTACTTGTAATATTGACATGGTATTTTTGAAAACTGCGATGTGAAGTAGTGGCGGATTGTCGTGTTTTCTCTTTAAGAACTGACACGCACAAGCACTCACGAAATCTGGACCTTCAACACGAACTCACGCTGTGTTGAGGCAAACATGTGTGTCACACTAAGATAAACACGAAAGGCGTCTAACTCTAGTTGAAGTCCCTAAATATTTTTTATTTTTTGAGCTTTTTTAAACATTGTCTATGTATCTTACAATTCCATAAATTGATGTCTGTACGACATTTACATCGAAATATACAATGGGTACTTAAGAAAATCAGATTCAGGCATAATTCAAGCATATTCAAGTTTTAAGTTTAAGTTCCACTGTTCAGATAAAACAATGCGGTTTTCTATACCTAAATTGTTCACTTTCTTCTGTGTAGAAAGTGCATTAAATGGATTTTTCAGTTAAACTGATAAAGGCTGCACACCGTTTTGGAAGCGAACTGGTTCGACCCGCAATTCCGGCTTCATTTTACTGTGAACCCAACTTCGAACCGAACCTGTTAAGTTATAAAATTTGATCCTGAACCTGTTCCGAACCTAATTTTTCGGTTCACTCCACAAACAATCATAAATATGAAATTATTTTGCCTACTGCCAAACGAAGTCTCCTGCTATCTGGGCAGATTTGAGCGACTGAGATATACATTCGACAAGAAAATCTATAAAAAAAACTTTTCAAAACTACCTTTAAAATCCCCATCAATAATGGCACCTGATTTTAAGAACCTGGATTCCAAAGCATTTTTAATGATGCACAAACTTAGAACTTCAAGTTAGAAAGGTAATATTTATACTCTGTACCAAAGGTACATAGAGTATAATAAGTTTGTGCAAAAGTATGTAACATCCAGAAGAAAGCATCTCCGACCCCATAAAGTATATATATTCTGGATCAGCATCAACAGCCGAGTCGATATAGCCATGTCCGTCTGTCCGTCCGTCCGTCTGTCTGTCCGTATGAACGCACAGATCTCAGAGATGGTAAGAGATAGAGATTTGACATGTATGGGACATATGCTTCTTATGTCTGCAGGCAGATCAAGTTTATTTTCAATTTTGGCCAATTTAATTTTTTTTTTAAGTTTAGGAAAAAACTGTCTAAAAGGAAATAAGGAAAATTCTGTCAGGCTGACTTTCTAAAAACAAGAAAATAAATTTTTTGAGTGTACCTTAACAGGAAATTATATTTTGGTTAATCCCATGTGTTCTGCAAGTCACTTTCGACCCAATCCCCTTACGATTTGTGTCGTTTTGAGGTTGATTTCTATATGAATTTGTATAAACTTGAACCAACGTTCGAACAAAAAACCGTTGCCCAAAAACCTCGAACCTCAATTTTCCGATCCTTATTCACTGGTAAATGTTCAAAGCACGATAACAGAACGTACTATGAGATATTTACTTAAAAATTTTGATTTAATTTCAGCGTGAATAAATTAGAAGCACATAAGCCAACAGATTGAGAGGAGTTCTTGGCTTGGCCCTTTGAGCTGTGCATAGCCAAGTAAATTTTAATTAAGCAAAAACACTCCTCACTGAATATTATACCATATATTATTGCCTTTGACCTCCCTATCTGTCTTCGATCATAGCCTCCACATTAATTGCGTTTTCATTTGAACATATATCAAGTTACACCGCAAATGACACAGCTCTGTACATGTACACCACACATGTGTCCTTCTTTGTTAGTGACGCTCCATTGATACAACCTCTCGCATTGTCTCCGCCTTCCTTTGTCCGAAAACCACCAAGTGCGGTTCATTACATATTTTCCCCTAAAAACACAGAGAAACATCGAAATAAGTGCCAACAATGCCAAGTGGGTTGGGTTTTTGGGGAGGCGGACTCTGGCAATCGCCACTCAATCAATCAGTCCACTCAACGGGTGTGCCAAAATAGCCTACACGAAGCAGCTAGGGAGGTTGTCGGAGGGGAGGAGGGGGGGCGCAAAGAAACCGAGTACTATCAACGAGTGTCAGGCGGTGCTTTATGCATTTTACATTTCGTGTGGCCGTCGGCGGACGCATTTAATACGAAATTTCCCTCTGAAGTGCAAACCGCTTTGAATTAACGCCCACAATGCCCGCGATTCAGTTGTTTTATGGGCAGCAGTAAAATATAGGGTAGCACAGAGGGTATAAGGCATTGAAGCATTTTTCCGATGCTTTCTTTTGTTTGATTAAAAATTTATTTTTTGTGGGAATCTTTCTATAATATTGAAATTCACTTTAATGTGAAAAAACATTGTGAAAAATTAACTTGGTACAAGTATTATCTAAGAAAAATAAAGAAATCGGTCAAGCCTGACTGAAACGCACTATGTATCTCCCAAAGCTTGATATTATCAGACAAAGTGTTAAGGCGTGTAAAATGCTGCTTCAACCGGAGCTGCCCAGCATAATTGCTTGAATTCCCAATAACTCGACTATCGATTATCCGATCACTGTCATTAATTCGTAATACTAATTACTAAACATGTACAGAAGGTACGAACGACTATATATGCGGCAGTCCAAGTGAAAAAAGTACTTCTTGAGCACTACATCTCCGATTCGGATAAAATTTAATGGACAGACCCCTTAAGCTTAGGCTTTATAATCTTTTAATAATGAAAAACAAAGTCTAAAATTTTGAAAAAGGTAAAAGCTAGAGTGTGTTATAGTTGGGCTTGCCCGTCTTTCTCACTTGATTTATTTTAGCTTTGAGAAATTTAGTTTTTATACAGCTTTTCTCAAATTTAGAAAGCATTTTATTTAGAAAAAAATTTCTATATTTTAGGAATTCCATATTTATACTGTGTACCAGAGGTACAAAGAGTATATTAGGTTTGTGCCAAAGTTGGTAACAGCCAGAAGGAGGCATCTCCGACCCTATAAAGTATATTAATATATTCGTGATCAGCATCCACAGCCGAGTCGATATAGCCATGTCCGTCTGTGTCTTTGAAAGCTATCTTCACGAAACTTTGCAGGAAGTTTTATAGTACAATTACGCTGCACATTTATCGGAACGGGCCGGATCGGATGACGACTAGGAATGATCATTCGAAAATTTAGTTTTAGTGAGAAAAGCTTTTTTGCAGGGATGCAAACCACTCGAAAACAAGTACTGGTTCGGTTCAGTGGTTCGCACGGTTTCTAAACCGCCGGTTCGGTTCATCACATGGTTTTTGGAGTTAATTGAACCGCGGTTTCGGTTCGGTTCAGTGGTTCACAAAGGCACATTATAAAATATTATGATTTCTGTAGTAATGTGACTTTTCTGCCATGTTTGAAATTTCATTCCTTTAAAATCCTTAGAGCAATGTCCAAAGTTTATTATGTTGAATTCACAAGACTCGTTTATCGGTTTCTAAAAGAGTGCCCTTACTTATTGTCAGACTAAGACTGAATTAAGGTGAAGAAGTACCACAGAAAATTGAAAATATTGTCTAATGGAGAAACAAATTTCGATTGTTGATAAGTAAATTAAGAGATCGGGGGGCAATGGCAGAAGAAATGCTGTAACATTTTCGTCAGGTCACACTAAAAGTAATGTCGGTCCGACAACGCTAAATATGCAGAGGGTTTCCATATTAATAAAAATCATTGGCTAGAGGAAAGCGAAATCGGAAAAGTGCAGGCTCCTAGATTATAGAAAAGAAAAACCGTACGCATCAAATCTCCTTGGCCTTGAACAGTCAGTTTAAAACAGGGTTCGTAAAATATCTCTCAGCATAAAGAAGGCCTTTACTACTAGTTAAGAAATAGTCAATGATATTTTCAAATAAAAATACTGTGAAATTCGTTTAAAAAAATTTATTATATATCACAAAAATATAACCTGATATTTATCACTAGTGATAAATATCACTAGCATTTCCATCACTAGTGATTCAATCATTTCTAAGTCAAACTGTACTTATAAAAAAAATGGAGTTTCTCTCCATCATTGTGTGCGTGTTACTAATAAGTAAAATGTGAGGGAATTCTACATCAATACAGTGGCATTGCTAACTCACGATCCAGTTATATGCCTTATAACAAGAACCGCTTTGACCACTGAAAACAAAGTCTTAACTTTATTATACTAGTTACCATTATACTAATCTTCCTAAATATTATTAGGAATAAAATATTATTTGGTAGTTGGTTGTTTAGCTTGATCAAAAATATGTTCTCAAGCGACTTTCCGCTCAATCGATAAACACATGTGGCAGTGCACTGAATGATCTTTCGACCGAGAGTTGTGTTGCTGGCACAGCAAGTATAATTTCTGCAATTCTTCTCAAAGTGGGTTCTTTGTATTTATGACATCTCCAATACTGCACGACACTGCTGTCGATACTAATACGTTGAATATATATTGTAGCAAAGAATTCTACATTTTTCCAACAATGCTACTCCTCATCGTCTAATAATTCAGTCTGTTGTTATCCCCATTCAGTAATAAGCTCCAACAGCATTGAATGCCCTTTAGTTATGCCGATATCGTGCTATCCAGCTAACGTTCTATCAAGTCGCCTTTCAGTCATGGACCTGATAAAGTTCCCAGCTGTGTGTTGAAATTCTGTGCCGACTCCTTATGTAAGACGCTTGGTAAATTATTCAAGTTATCACTTCAACTACGAAATTTCCTCAGTGTTTGGAAGGAATCTTATATTATTCCCATTCATAAAAAGGGTCCTAAATCAATCATTTCGAACTACAGGTGTGTTTCGAAACTGTCGGACATTCCAACGCTCTTTGAAAAGATCCTGACTTCTCAGTTACAGCATTATTGTCGCTCGAAAATATCCATTTCTCAACATGGTTTCATGAAGAAGCGCTGTGTTTTTACGAATTTACTTGAGTTTACTACTCTTCTAAGCAATGTCTTTGTCAATAATCAGCAGATCGACAAGACTTTTGACTCAGTTGATCACGTACTTTTACGTGCAAACAAGGCAATGGGGGTTCTCGGCTTCGTTTAAAGATGGTCCAAGGAGTTTAATGATCCCTACATCACCATGCAACTGTATGTTTCCCTAGTGAGAACAATTTTAGAATATGTGTCGTGTGTCTGGCCTCCATATAATCAAAAATATCAAGATCAAATCGAATCGGTTCAAAAACAGTTCCTAATTTTCGCTCTCCGAGGCCTAAATTGGGATCCGTCCACCCATCTTCCTCCTTACGAAGACCGATTACGCCTTATTAACCTTGTCCTGTTTATTCATAAACTATTATCTGCGGAAATTGACTCTATCGCTTTGTTATCCCGTATAAATATAACTGTTCCATAACGTGCTACTAGAAATTTTCATCCTACCTTCATCCTTACCTTCAGCTTGACTAACTACGCTCATCACGAACCCTTCCGAAACTTTTGTCTTAGCTATAATAAGTGTTACCATTCTTCTCACTCCTTATTTGTAATCAAAATTAATTTACTATCGTTTTTAAGGAGGCTACTTTAAGTTAGAGAGATCATTGTTAAACCATAAATAAATACTGAAATCACAGATGCTGTGATCAGATCGATATAACAACACCTTTAGTAGTCCTTGTGTGTATATTCCTGTGTACCTTTAGATAACTCTCCCATCGCAAAAGGTTTTCGTTTTATTAGCTGCTCACCGTGACCTAATTATACTCTGTACCGTAGGTACATAGAGTATTATAAGTTTGTGCAAAAGTATGTAACATCCAGAAGGAAGCATCTCCGACCCCATAAAGTATATATATTCTTGATCAGCATCAACAGCCAAGTCATGTCCGTCATGTCCGTCAGTCCGTCTGTCCGTCTGTCTGTCCGTATGAACGCACAGATCTCAGAGATGGTAAGAGATAGAGGTTTGACATGTATGGGACATATGCTGCAGGCAGATCAAGTTTATTTTCAATTTTGGCCACGCCCCCTCCCGCCCCCGCAATTTAGAAAAAACGTCATATCTCCCACAGTTTTGAAGATAGATGGCTTGTTCCTTCTGGACATATTTAGTTATTAGGATAACTTATCGATTATCAAAAGAATGAAAAAATGAAAAAATTTTCTTGGTACAGAGTATGTTATAGTCGGGCTTGACCGACTTTCTTTCTTGTTTTTTTTTATAAACAATCGTTCTTTCTCCGAATACAGGAACTTATGTCTATTTGACGTATTTTCCATATTTGAACAACAATTTCACCACAGCTTATGGCATTGAGAATGATCTTAATGCTTCTGATGACATCCTGAGGCATTTCATTTGAGTATATGTTCGATATTGCCTCCGATAGATTCTCTTTGCTGATTTAGATTGTGGCACTAGGACGCTTTCATTTCCTTTTGAACTTCGAGCCAAGTGAATCCAGCTAGCCAAGTCAAGTTTTTCACTAGAAAATGTACCTTGCGTCTCTTTGATAAGCTCCGTTTTAATATTAACTTGCTGAATATGTTAATTTGATTCCTGATTATGAAAAGCCCATCTTCCAAATCATCGTTTGTAAAATAGAATTCGGCTCTTACGACCAACTCAAAAGCTTTACATGATTTCGCGGTTTTGCATAACTTAAATAATTTGCGGTAGGCGATTTACAAAGCGAATCTACCAAATTCATAGCGGAACTACCAAAAATTGTTCAACCAAATTCAATAAACTAAAGTATTTTGGGGTTTCCTTTTATTGAATAGAAATACTGTACTAAAAATTACCATCAAAAACTGATTTTTACTACCTCAAATGGTCAAAACCGGCCATTGTGCGCCAGTTTAAGCTAATTGTTCTCTTCTGCGAAACTGCCTTATCTGTAATTGTATACTCATCGAAGTATCTTAATTTACAAACATTATTAACTTTGTTCCCCTGCGAACAAATATATTTTCAATTACCTTAACGACCTACTCTAGAACTAATCTCAAATCGTTCACCCATTAAATTGAACATAAGTATGCAGGATAACAGGATGCCATCAAGTCCGCTCCTCTCGCCTCGCACACACACACACACACACACACCTACTGCGCTCCGACTTTTGTCTGTGTGCATTAAATTGAATTTAATTGCACATTTCATTTATTGTTTGTTTGCTGTTTTCATTTCATTTTATCTACAAATTGTTTGGTATCGTGCATAACTAAAAGATACAATTGTTGATTTTATGCTAATTTAATAAACTTTTCCCTCTCCAGTTTTCAGATCATTTTGCTGGTTTAATGTCGAACGGACAAACAAACGCCAGACCAAATATTTGCCCAATTCATTATGGAAATTTGGTTAAAACCCAAATATTGAAATTAAAGCGACCGAAAGTTAACGAGTTGCTTCAAGAGACGACGAATGGCAAAACTTGGACCTGATGGTCGATGCTTTTGACAAGCTAACAAATTGTTTTTCCGGCTTGAGGTGCACCACATGCAGACAGGAAATTAATAGAAAGGAAAAAAGGGGCAAGCTATGCAGAGCTCTCTCGAAGCCAAACTGACCGCAACAGACAAAGCACTTGAGTCGGCTCCATCATCGTCAAAGTATAAATTTATATGCCAAATATTTTTGGCAAAACCAGTGAAACTGGCGCGAAACATATCCCAATCCAGCTAGAAAGTCGGTCGGTCTGGCCCGACTGTAATTTACTCTGTACGAGCAAAAGTGTATGCTCAGTATGCATTATGATGCTGTAGCAGCGTGACATTCTTTTGCTCATAACTTAACAATTGTTCATTATAAATTATCATTCATCCAGAAGGTAGCAACGTTCCATCAATAAACTTGCCAAAATTATAAGTTAACTTAATCTGTGGCAAGCATAGAAAGCTTCTCCCTAACATGTCGATCCCCCATCTCTTACCATTTCCGAAATCTATTTGTTCAGACGTACATCCCTATATCCACTCGGCTGTTAATGCTTATCAATAACAAATGTGGTGGCTGTTACATACTTTTGCACAAACTGAATGTACTCTGTTTACTTTTCCTACAGAGTATATAAAGTTTAGCAACTTCAAAGTTAAGTTCAATTAATTAATGGCTGAATTAGTGGGAATCGCAGTAAACTGTGGCCCTGACACAGGATGCAAGACCACATAATGGGTAAACGGTAAGCTTGGAAGTGAGAGTATTAGGAAATAGTCGAGTAGCTGTTTAACAGGACCCCAAAATGTGGGAGAAATAACGTTTCTGTTAATTTTCGGCGGCGGTAGGGGTAGGGGGCGTGACAAAAATTGACGATTTGATTTGCCTGCAAGTATAAGATGATTTAGTTCAGTATATGTCCAGCCATGTAAGCTCGCTAGACTAAGAATTTCCTCTTAAAAAGAGTCAAAGGTGACTCACAATATATTTTGGAATAATATTTTCTAATATTAATAAACAAATTCTTAAATGCTACAATATATTTTCTTAATTTAAGAAATTAAAAAACTTAAGAAATTTTTGTTAGTTGGCTCAAGGTCGTAATCCCAACAACGAAAATAAAAAACATTGTATATTCCCTCGCAGAGAGAATGTTGAAATGGTCCAGCAAAGAAGGAAGCATTACCGAACACATATCGTGTATATATTCTTGATCAGCATGACGAGCTGAGTTGATTTAGCCTTGTCCATTTGTCCGTCCGTCTGGTCTGGTTCCGTCTCTTCCGTCAGTTTTAAAGCTATCGCAACCAAACTTTGCACAAAGTCTTCTGGTACAAATACGCTGCACATTTGTAGGAACCGGCTGGATCGGATGACTATGACATAAAGTTGCCATAGGAACGATCGGTCAAAAAACTAGTTCTAGTGAGAAATTTTTTTTTGTTTTCAGTGCAAACATCTCCAACCTCCTTGTTTACTTGGTTTTTACGCTTCTCCACGATTCTACCAAGTTTGGTCGAAATCGGACATCAATATAGTAGAGCAGCCATTGAAAAGTACGGTTAGGATTAGTCCTAGTAAGAAAAACATTTTTGCTTACAATGTTAACTTTCTTTAAAATTGACACATATTTATTTTGTAAGCTATCACAAGATTCTTCAAAGTGTTGTCCAAATCGGATGACTATAGGTTATAGCTGTCATGGGAATGATCTGTCGAGAAACTAGTTTTATTGAGAAAAACTTTTTTGTTTTCAAAGAAAACGCTTCCCAACTTTGTATTTCTTAGTTTGCTGTGCTTTCCCATGATTCTACTAAGTTTGGTTGAAATCGGACATCTTTATAGTAAAGCTCTCATAGGAAAGTAGAATCAGAAAAGGAAAACTTTTTTGTTTTCAGTGGAAATGTCGTTTAAATTCGGCCGAGCCGAAGATAACTTTCGTCTACTTTTAGCTTTGAGAAAGAAAAAACATTTTCTAAGTATGAAGAGAAGTGATGAGAGGGACAACACAAAATGCGTAGTAACCTCTTAAATGATATTATCCCTATGTACTTAATTTTATAATAGTATATTTTTATACCCTTGCAAAGGGTTTTATAATTTTGCCCAGAAGTTTGCAACGCATAGAAATATTCATTTCCGACCAAATAAACTATATATAAAGTCTTGCGTTATTTTTATTGAATTTTCAATTGTTCATAAAATTGGTTATAATAATGCGATTTGAGTCAAATATGCGCCGTTTTGTTCGATGACGAGTTCCCAACGAGATGCCAACTTCATAATGCCCCTCTTATAGAAGCTCGCTTCCCTATTGTTAAAAAACTCGGAGAGCCAATTTTCACAGGACTCTCTTGTGGCCAACTTCCGACTACCAATCTCGTTCGCCATGGACAGAAATAGTTGGTAATCACTTGGTGCGAGATCCGGACTATACGGTGGATGCAAAAGAACCTCCCATCCGAGCTCCCGGAGCTTCTGGCGCGTCACCAAAGATGTGTGTGGCCTGGCGTTGTCCTGATGGAAGACAATTCTGCCTCTGTTGATCAAAGATGGCCTCTTCTGCATTAGTGCTGCATTCAAGCGGTCCAGTTGTTGGCAGTACAGGTCCGAATTGAGCGTTTGGCCATAGGGGAGCAGCTCATAGTGGATGATTCCCTGCCAATCCCACCAAACACACAGAAGAACCTTCCTGGCCGTCAATCCAGGCTTGGCCACCGTCTGGGCAGCTTCACCGCTTTTCGACCACGACCGTTTGCGCTTCACGTTGTCATAAGTGACCCACTTTTCATCGCCAGTCACCACCCGCTTCGAAAAACGGGTCGATTTTGTTGCGATTCAGAAGCGATTCGCATGCATCCATACGGGCCAAAATGTTTTTTTGCGTCAAGTCGTGTGGCACCCATACATCGAGCTTCTTTTTGAATCCAAGCTTCTTCAAATGGTTTATAACGGTTTGATGACTCATGCCCTTTCATCTGTCGATCAATTCAGCGATTTTATCGCAATTTTCGACGACTGGCCTTCCGGACCGTGGCGCATCTTCGATCACCTCTGCACCAGAACGAAAACGTTGAAACCATCGTTGTGCGGTGGAAATGGAAACTGTATCGGGTCCATAAACTGCACAAATTTTATTGGCAGCATGAGATGCATTTTTGCCTTTATCGTAGTAGTACTGTAAAATATGCCGTATTTTCTCTTTATTTTGCTCCATGTTTGCGACGCTATAACTCACGAACGACTAAAAACAAACAGCAATAAATCAAACACGTGTTAGCACGTGAAAAGAGCTTACCAAAAGCTCTAGCGTGAACCGACGCGACGAATACAACTAGAACTACGCGCTTGCAAAGACAAGCTTGCGGAAATACCTTATATATTCTTGATCAGGATGACGAGTTGAGTCGATTGAGCTTTGTCCGTCCGTCTGTCTGTTTCTACGCGATCTAGTCTCTCAGTTTTAAAGGTATCGAGCTGAAATTTTGCACAGTGTCTTCTTTTCGGATCGGATGACTATATCTTATAGCTTCCATAGGAACAATCGGTCGGAAAACTAATTTTAGTGAAAAACCTTTTTGCTTTTCAATAGAATCGTCTCCAGACTTTGTATACGTAGCTTATCAATGTTTTTTTTCTACCAAGTTTTATTAAAATCGGACAACCATATGGTATAGCTGCCATACAAAAGATGGGTCAGTCTTAGTTAAAAAAACCCTTTCGTTTCTAATGGTAGCATCCTGCAATCTTGTATTTGTTTGTTTCACATAATTTTACAAGTTATCGGATGACTATATCAAATAGCTCCCATACGAACGATCGGTCGGAAAATGGGAAGATGAGTGTTTATTTGAAAATATTTCAGCCAGCACTTGCAAGGGTATAAAAACTTCGGCACAGACGAAGTTAGCTTAGCTTTCTCGATCTTCTTGTGGTTCACCAAAGTCGTTTTTTTGAAAATCACATACCTATACAAATAAGTAATAATTATTGTCTGGATTTTGATCTCGGAACCTCCCATTAAATGTTAAGTTATTAGCAAGCGGAATATCAATTGCCCCTTTTATGTTCCGAATGCAGGGAAATCGTATTTATTATATTTTTGCACAATTTAGGGAGATTTTAATAACAAAGATAAAAAGATTAATATTTCTAAAGTAAGTTTGCAAAGTTTGAATTTTAATGGTTAGTTTCTTCAAAGTTGGCTCCCAAAGCTATTAAAGGTAGATGTCCCGAAGCTGGATCGAACCCATTCATAGAAACTACCACCTTCACCGCCCCTTTACCATTTTTATTATTTTCTAACATTTTCTGGAGTACGTGCAAATTTCTAATGATAAAAAGAGCTAAGCTTATCATATTCATTCTTAGTTCAACCCAAGCCGAAAATTCATATCATCAGCTTCATTCATGAATAAATGTTGATGTTGGGCCCACATATGCATAAACAAATCACCTGGTATCCCCCTTTTCTTTTTTTCTTTTTTTTTGCTTGTGCAGCTTTAAGGCTTAAGTCTCATGAATGAAGCGATTATCGTATCAGAAAACGCCCGCAGCAACCAGTAAAGTGTAGCGAGGCAACAACACGAAATAGAAACCCAGCCGGACGACACATCTGCCGCATGCTGAAGCCTTCTGATGCCTTGACTCCTTGCTTATTTATAAAAGGTGGAGCGGGGGGGCAGCGCCACGCCCCACTCACATTCTCATAAACTTTGCTTTCCATGGCAACATGAAAACTCACTCTTGTATTGTCCACATTTTTCTATGCATTCCTCTGCTCTCGCTTTAGCTTGTTCCTCCTGTTTTTGTCACTGTGTGGGTGCGCACTTCTAATTCAATTAATAGTCTGCTCGTAATTAAGTGCAGTGATTATTGAAAAAAAAAGAGGAAAAAGTTGTACCGTGGCATTCCAATAAATTGCGCTCGAAGAATTGCGAAGGGAGTCCTCACATCACCACCCCCTGCCTTTGGTACACTCCACTGGCATTGCACAAGAGATTGGCGGGTGGCAGGAAAATGTGAAAATTGAATATGTGAAAGCGTGCGGTTTTTAATGCTCATCAAGTTTTACTCATGAAGCGTTGCGTTGAGCGCTGCTTCTTTGCCGGCAGATTAAAATCATGCGATGATGCGGTGATGAGTGCAATTGGAAATAAGTTTGCCATATTGAAGTGGCCGCCTCGGGCTTCAACATTTATGGCCATTGATACAATTACCCAAAGAAAGGCAACCACAATTGTGCGCCGGGAAAGTTAGTTAGTTTTTTGTGGCTGCAATTGAATTTAAGGCATTTTAAGCATCTACATGGTACACTTTTTTCTTTGCCCTCAAGTATGCCAAACGAAAATTTATGCTCTATGCAAATAGCCAAGCAGCCACCGAGGAAAAACCATAAAAATAAAGTGGCACATAAGTCAATATGGCTCCAAGTCGGAGGCGTCCGGGTTGTCAACAGCTACCGCTTTAAGCTGAAACAATTTGCATAAGACCCAAAGGCTGGGCACCGACAGGCTTAACCGGAGCAACAAGGTAAAGTTGCCAACTCTACGCCAAGTGTGAGCGAAGTACACCTACAGACTTACGAACACATTGTACATACATATATACATATATCCGTGTGTGGATTTGATTTAAGCAGACGCCTTTTAGGTGATTACCATGAGGTTGACGGGCAGAAAGTAGGAAAAGCTTTTGAATGGAGAGTTTATCTCATTTGAATCTATAATGTTAGCATTTCGATCAGCGAATTTTAAGATACATATTTATACCCTGTTCCCATTGAAAATGGGAAAAGGGGGATCATGAAGTTGTGCGAATGTATGTAACAGGGAGAAGGAAAATTTTCCGACCCCATAAAGTATACATATTCTTGATCAGCATGAACAGCCGAGTCGATATAGCCATGTCCGTCTGTCCGTTTGTCCGTCTGTCCGTCCGTCTGTCCGTCTGTCTGTCTGTATGAACGCGTCGATCTCAGAGACTATAAGAGATAGAGCCACAAATTTTTGCACGAAGGTAGATTTATGCTGTACGCAGATCAAGTTTGTTTCAGATTTGAAAAATTCCACCCCTGTCCCCCTTTTATCCCCAAAAAACCTAGACCTCCTCTAGAAATCCTAGACCTAAATAGCCGTCAGATCCACAATTTTCAAGTTAGAGCCTCGTGGTTTAGTATACATCAAGCTAGGCCCAATATCTATCTATTCTGAAAAAAAACACCGGAGTTATAAGCGAAACAGTTGAGCTGATAAGAGCAACCCCACTTGTTGGTCAGGACTAGAAAAAAGTGTTGCCTACATTTGGGATAATTTTGTTAAATTCAAAAACAATTAAATGAAAACAAATGAACAGGGTATTTTGTGGTCGGGAAACTCGACTGCAGCGCCCTTACTTGTTTTTTATTGTTTATTCAGCGTGTTTCTTAATTTTCAACGAGATTTTTCTTTGCCAACAAAAATTTCAGGCAACCGGGTCTCTTCAAGAATTTAGTTAGGAAGTATTCGAAACGGGGACGAGAAAGCCTCAGCTACAGATAAGATCTTTTTTAAGATCTGAAGATCTTTTATACTCGAAATTAAGATCATCTCATTTTTACATTATACTAGCTTACATTATACATATGCTTCCTGAATATTTAAATTTTACTATATCTTTTAATAATCTATTTTCCTAAATTTCAATTATTATTTAGAACTAGATTAGATCTAGATCTAGAACGTAACTTCAATTTCTAGAAATTTCAAGAGCAGTCATTTTCTACTATAAATTCCATCTCTCTAGAACTTCCAGATAGCTCTATAACAGATGCTATATACGCTTCAGGCGCACTTGTTGTGATTTCGAGCTTGGCGACTGCCGGCCGTATACGGATCACGTATACGTATACGTACGAATTCGTTGATTTTGTTGTTGTCATGTGCCACACACAGTCACAAGCACACACACACAAACTTTTTCACTTGGGTAAGTGACTGCGTGAGAACTACGTTCTGTTGGGCACCCCTGAACGTTCAAGAACTTTCTAAACAATTTTCAGATGTTCAAAAGCTTTCTGAAAAGTTTAATGGCATTCGAGTACCTTATAGATATTTCTATAACTTCTCTCAAGTTTTAGATATTGCACTCTAGGAGTCTCAAGAAATTTCTATGACATTCTAGAACTTTCTATAACACAAAATGTCTTTCTAGTACTTTAGTTTAGTCCTTAAACATTCTATAATCTTCTAGAAATTTTTTTAAAATTCTAGATCTCTCCAATATAAACAAAATTTTACAAACTTTAATAGCTTTCCAGAATTTGTTTGAGTGCGTTAGAACTAAACTATTTCTTACATATTGCTCTATCCATCTTTTGAATCGGTTTGAATCCTGAACGAGTAAAATATACAATGTCTTGTTACCAACGTCCACACCGGAACCAGTAAAGTATCCAACTCCATATTAACAGCTTACATTATAAATTTTAAGCTTTAATAACATCGGTGATATAGCTCTGAACTACTTTTGAACCGTTCCAAAACTGGTTCATAACCAACAAAAAACCCATTTCATTTCCGATCCGATTTCTTGATCAGGGTGACGAGCTGAGTCGATTGAGCTTTGTCCGTCCGTCTGTCCGTGTCTGTCTGTTTATACGCGAACTAGTCTCTCAGTTTTAAAGCTATCGAGCTGAAATTTTGCACAGAGTCTTCTTTTTGCTGCACACTACTAATATGTCGGAACCGACCGGATCGGATGACTATATCTCATAGCTCCCATAGAAACAATCGGTCGGAAAACTAGTTTAAGAGAGAATAACTTTTTTCTTTTCAATGGAAACGTCTCCAAACTTTGTAATCGTAGGTTTTCTATGTTTTTTTATAATTCTACCAAGTTTAATTACAATCGGACAACTAAAGGGTGATTTTTTAGCTATTATCTTTTTTGGCAACACTGGTTTAAACAACTCACGCACGTTTCGTGTTTTGTTTCACTGTCAAACATCTTCAGTTTGGTCTATAATTTAACCATGAATCGTCTTACAAACCAACGCTTGCAAATTTTTGAATTTTATTATCAAAATGCGTGCTCAGTTAAGAAAGTTCAAGTTGTGTTCAGCGACGAAGCTCATTTTTGGCTAAATGGGTACGTAAATAAAAAGAATTGTCGATTTTGGAGTGAATATCAGCCAGAAGCATTGCAAGAGCTACCAATGCATCCAGAAAAAGTCACAGTTTGGTGCGGTTTATGGGCTGGTGGCATCATTGGACCGTACTTCTTCAAAAACGATGCGAATCGTAACGTAACTGTGAATGGTGAACGCTACCGTGAGATGATATCCAACTTTTTTTTGCCCAAAATGCAAGAGCTTGACTTGCATGAAGTGTGTTTTCAACAACACGGTGCCACATGCCACACAGCACGCGCAACAATGAACTTATTGAGAGGCGAGAGTTCGCTGAACATTTTATTTCACGTTCGGGACCGGTCAATTGGCCGCCTAGATCGTGCGATTTAACTCCTATAGACTATTATTTGTGGGGCTATGTTTAAGCTCATGTTTATACTGACAAGCCCGCTTCAATTGACGCATTGGTAGACAGCATTGAAGCATTTATTCGTGAGATACCGGCCGAAATGTTGGAAAGAGTATGCCAAAACTGGACTAAGCGGATGGACCATTTGAGGCGCGTACTGGTACCAATGTCTCAAAAAAATAAACAACATTTAATCGGTTCCGGCATGTGTCTTAAAATGGTTTATTTCGACTAACGGTTCCGGTTCCAGTATTATTTTCCGCTTATAAATCATCTATTTGGTCAACAATAAGTTACTAACTGCAACTATCTGCATCGAGTCTCGGTGAATGGTTCGCATTCAGTAAATCTTAGCCTTCTTGTGCCGTTGATTCACCCTCCACTGCTGCACTCCGGATCGGTTCAAAAAGAGGGCGAAGTCAAACTTTATCTTTCTAATTCAGTTAATAACTTTTTCCCACTAGCTTTCCATCGCCATCCCTTTCATAACTCTTCAAACTTCTTTCGCCCTCGGACAGCAGCACAGTATCCTGTGCATCTGTGTTTTTAGCTTCACTTCAAAATTGACTACACGACCCAGTTGAATGCATTCTACTCAATGTAGAAATTCTGAGAATATACAAATTTGACTTTCGTGGCTCTGTTTGGCTTTTGCAGTTCGGCTGAGCTGCCACAGTTTGTTGCACGCTCGTAGATGCACACTTCCACACTAACCCATTTATTCTCACCCATAAAGTCAGATGAACTGGAAAAATGGCAAAGTTTTTGTTTGGCTTCTTTAATTTTCTTCAACAACGTGTACCGCATTTTGCTAAATATTTGACCCTGAATGCCGTTCAGTTGCATTTCGTGGAGAGAGAGAAAACTATTTTCATTTGCAAGTTGAACACAACCACAAACGAGGCAAGCTCCAGCGGGGCGGGGAAGAGGGCAGGCCAATAAAAACTTTCGTGCTGAAAACCGCAGAAAAGTTGAAATGTTCCTTCCACTGATTTTATGAATGAATATTGACCAAATTCAAATTCAATTTGAATTGAAAGGCGCCCGCAAAGTGAACTCGCAATAGAAAACGCAATGGGAAAAAACTATTTAAAACCCGATTTCTGGTTAGGGCCAAAGTTGAAACAATTGCCGACTTTTGAAGTGCGAACTTTACGCCTTGACGCTTAATTGCGAGCGCTGCCAAACAAAAAATGGAGCGAAATTAAGGTTGCAAATCCAATCAGGCAAACGATGAATGGAAGGCCTTGAGCCCTGGGAAATGTTACATTAATGTTGACGTTTCCTTTTGTGTGGTGTTTCTTGTGTTTAATAAATTTGCATTTGATTTTCTTCGCGTTTTTCTTTCCTTTGGCAGGGCTTGTCTTGATTTTTAATAATATTCCACAATTTAATTTTCAATATTTTTGCATTACCAAAGCTGTGGGTTATTGAAATTCCAGACCGGGTCTACACTTTGTTTGTCTTCTTGTTGTGGATTTTTTTTCTTGACTTGCTGTCGCCGCCTTTGGCCTTCGTTTAATATTGCACACAATATGCACAAGGTAGAAACAGACAGGGGGGAAATAAGGAGAGAAAAGGTCGAGAAAAATATGGCAACTGTTTGGTGGCTTGCATTTTATTGTTGGAAACTTATCTGACACAAATGGTTTGGGTGATGGGAGAGTTTAGGGCAATGATTTATGCACTCTAAATGGCGCGTGATTAAGTGATGGAACAATCAAAGAGCTACAAAGGGTTTAGTGATTGAGGAAATGTAAAACTTTGATTTTGGTAAAATACGATGAGCATCTTGTATCTAAAGTATTGAATAAAAGCTGGGTATGACATTGCACGCCCATAGATTACTCTCTTCATATGTGACTGGATTTTGCGACCACTGTGCTAAGTAAGCCTGCAATTTAAAGCCGGCTCGAGGTCATGTAATGCCTTTTCACAGCATTAAACTTCTTTTCTTAATTAACAGAAAATTTTTTTGTTTTTAGACAGTTTTTTCTCAAATTTCGAAAAGACAACCCGGAAAAAGATTTTTTAGAAAATAGTTTCTGAAACTTACAAATTCGGTTTATTTAATAATTTTTCTTGATTTTTTCCTAAATACTTTCTTTATTTAAGGGTGAATTCGCCTTAAATTAAGAAAAAATAATACATTGCACGGTGTTTTAAAACAGGGCGACTATCATCAAAGTAAAACGCAATATATATATTAAAAAGCACAAGCTAAGCTAACTTCGTGCTCGCTTAAACATTTTCAAAAACAAATTATTTTCATACAACGACCGTTCGTATGGAAGCTATATGATATAGTCATCCGATTTGGACAAAAAATTGTAGATGTGGGTGAAAGCATGTAAAACAATTACATCCTAAAACTTGGGATGCTACATTACAAATAAAAAAGTTTTTCTAACTAAGACTGTTTTTCAGAACTATCTATTGTATGGCAGCTATACCACATAGATGTCCGATTTTCATTATACTTGGCAAGATTATAAAATGCATAGAAAACCTATTAATACAAAGTTTAAAAACGTTTCCATTGAAAAGAATAAGAAATTGTTCATACCTAGACTAGTTTTCCGACCTATTGTTCCTATGGGATCATCCGATCCGGTCGGTTCCGACATAATAGTAGAATACAGCCATAAGAAGACTCTAGCTTTAAAACTGAGAAACAGACAGAAAGACAGACGGACGGTCAAAGCTCAATCGACTCAGCTTGTCACCCTAATCAGGAATATACATATATCAGGGTCCGTAAATAATGATTATTTGTAGATTTTTGAAAATCATCAACTTGTAGTACCCGCACAATAAAAACGAATCATAATAAACTACGGTTGTATTTCGCTATTCTACTCATTTCCTCAATGATTTTAGTTTCTTGATTTGTATTTTATTGCTCAACCAATAATTATTATTTTTTGAGAAAAATGAAAAGAAAACAAAAATATTCATTAATTTTTTAAAATGTGGAATTTTATTTATTTTTTCAAACTTGGCATTGACTTGGTTTTATTGACTCGACTTGATTCACTTACTAGGGATATGCATCAATCTTGCCACAATTTCCTATAATCCAGTAGTAATCGACAATTTGAGTAATATTTATAATAATTATTTCTGAGTTTTATTTTGAAATTCCAATTTTATCATAATGTTTCATTTATCATAGTTATAAAATAAAAGTCAACAATAATCATTAAAGTTAGATTTTTATATTCGAACTCTTAATGATTACGGTCCCTGATATATATAGTTAATGGGGTCGGATATAAATATATTATATATATGAGTTGCAAACTTCTGGTCAAAATTATAGTACCCTTTGCTAGGGTACAATAATGATTACTTATTATTATGTTATTCTCAGAAAGAAAACTTAAGTGAACCAACAAAAAGATAATATGCTACAAAAATAATATATAATATATGGTATATGCGTCATTTATTGTTTTATTAGAGTGACAATTTGGTAAATTCCTTAAATACTGGAGTATCGTTTTTCATCAATCGTTTAAATTTGTACTATCTGTGTGCGTGTGTGTTTTACAGAAAACAATGCCAGCAATACGTAGGATTCATCGAGCGAATGGAGCAACACACATGCGAAATTAGATGAACTAAATTAAATTGCGCGTGTCAGAATGTCGTAGCTGCGTTCTTCTCAATCACAAGAGGTAAGAGATTTCCGAAGTTAACAATTGGAGCAAAGACAGAGCAATTGACCGACAACACCATCAAGTTCATCGAGCATTTGCATCTGCTTCGTTTCTTCGTTTCGCATTCGAGTGTGAGCCAGATATTTAAAATCCATTCGCTTAGACATTCTCAAATCAATTGATAGATATCCTGAGATATTCCTGTTCATGAAAATACTGTATGAATAAAACTTCCCACCAATTTCTGCTCAATCATTGATTCGCAATTCGATTCCCAATGTAAGCACGCAATACATAAATCATGCGTGGCTGGCAGATAGAGTCATTTTGGCAGCAAACAATGTGGCCGGCTTTGATTTGGGCACACCATGTTTTCACAAGGACAGTTGTTGAAGTTGATTAGTTAATATGTCGAGAGGGTACGATTCATCTATCCTTAAAGCTGTGGTAAATATGAGGATCTTTCCAAAATTCAAGGAAAAAAAACTTGATCTGCCTGCAAGTAGAAGAAGTTTTTGTCCCATACACGTCAAACCTCTATCTCTTACCATCTCTGAGATCTGTGCGCTCATACGGACAGTCTGAGGGACATGCCTATATCGACTCGGCTGTTGAGGCTGTTGATGCTCTGCGTAATGTCCCTCTCAGTTGAATCAGAGTGCAGTTGCAGTCAGTAATTAAGTTAGAGTATCCGCCAAGAGATTCGGCCAATATTTAGTTTCGTTTGAGTTTAATGCCATTATAATTAACTATATATTTTTATCTATTCGTTATCATTAATTCAACATTAAGAACCCTGTAAACTTTACCCAATAAATACCTATAATTTGTGTAACCTACATACTTTATGGGGTCGGAGATGCTTCCCTCTGTCTGTTACATACTTAAGCACAAACATATTGTACTCTATGTACCTACGGTAAAGAGTATAAAAACTATTCACACGAACCACCTCCGCTTGGAGCAATGATCAAACATTCCTATTTTTCTGTCAAATACAAGAGGTATTAAATCAATTACTCGCGCTCATTAGGCCACACTACAAATCACTTTGATGCCAATTGGCAAACAGTTAAGCATTTTTCAACAACTTCCAGGGCTTTATAATCAAAGGGTATAAATCCAATTGAGAGCCGTCTCATTATAACTGTCGCTTACAAAAAATCACAATTTTTTCCATCATTAATAAAACAGTCAAAACGATTTAGGGGGACGGGAGGGGGCAAGTCAGTTGCATTAATGCACATGAAATGCAATTAATTTGTAGCGTAAAATGTGATTTACAATTTGAAGCGGTTGGTTTTTTTTTTGGTTTTTGGTGCTGGTCATAAATAACAGTTGGAGCGGATTTATAATCCATGTATTTCCCGTTGCGGTACACAAAATTGACAGCTCCCCCCCCCACCCATCCCGCACCAACATTTTTTTATTTTTATTTAGCTTTTATCAAATTTGATTGCGTATTTTTTCGTAGCTATTATTGGCATGTTTTGCACGTTTTGTAAGGGAAACTCTGCGGGTTTGGTTTTATTTTGTTTGTTTCTCCTTTCGATACAATGCAATATTCGATTTGGCCAGCGAGTGCCATTGATGTGACCGCAAATCGTGTCAGGGATAACTATATCAATGTATATTTACAATTTTGGCATATTCAATTGTTGGCTCTTTGGGTCAAACATTTAAATTCAATTTAATTTTGTACACGGTTTGTTCTCTAATGCTGCGAAATTCGTGTTTTATGTGTGAATATTTTAAAGTGAGCTTGTGAATTGATTTTTGATTTGAACACTTAATTATTGATACTCGGACACCGAGAGTAACAAATGCTTTAATAAATTTTCAATTGTTTGAGACTTTATTTCAAAATAATCCATAACGCTTATCATGCACAGTCTTGTCCATGTGGCTACACTATTTGTACATTTGAATATCGACTCTGTACAATTTTCAAACTTGAGAATTACAAGTGGCTTTGCCTAAATAAAGTTGACAAAATAACGAAATTGTGGGAAATTACAGCATCGCTATTGATGCACAGAAAAAAAAATCAGAAATTAATCCGAAACGGAATGGAAAACCGGGTAATACCGGAGCAGACTTCAATTGATCCTGTTTTTTGGGATTGAAAAAATCGGAACGAAATAAATATTTTCAGGGTGCGGCTCAAGAATATCCGGGACAACCCTGTTTTTAATCCTCTTTCGGATTGAATTCTTTTTTCAGTGTGGGAAATCACATCTCCCGGAATAGATAGGGACCAGAGATTAGACATGGGCGTGTGTCGAATAGTTTTAGCGCTCGGCACAACTTTAACATGAATACAATGTTTAAAATACGCATTGTCAAAAATTAAAAATTCTAAACACGACACATACGAATTTATTTAATTTTCAAATGGGCAATTAAACAAAATATATTTTTCAGAGGCGTAGATGGGAAGACTAAAGGGATCAATCCTCCCTATTGCGTTAAAAAATAGAAGTTCCGGAGGCAAAATCGTAGATGAATAGAGACAAGTGACATGATTTCATTGTGCAAAGAAGATAATAAAATAAATAGGACAACAAATAATTAAGACTTAACCAACTCTGCACACACAAAAAAAAAATGGAGAGATAAAATCAAGCTTAAAAAAGTTCATTTTATCTCGACCGTCGGATTTAAATTTTAAGCAAGAGTCGAGTTAGATATATTCGTACTTGGAATGAGAAAGTCCGAGATTGACCGACTTCTGAGAAACTTTGCGTTTGATCAAAGATTTATAGATATTATATATGACGCATGTGAAACAAAAACGATTGTTCCTGGTAGCTAACATCGGCTTCCAATTTCTGCCTTATCTACAAATATCTATATATCTTCGATATATCGCAGCAAGTGTTTTACTAAAGATTTATAGATATTTTAAATGACGCATGTGGAAGAAAACACGATTATTCCTGGTAGCTGACATTGGCTACCAATATTTAATTTGTTCCACGTGCGTCAACTATAATATCTATAAATCTTTGGTTTGATTTAATCACGGATATCTCAAATATCTCAAACTAATTATACTCTGTACCGTAGGTACATAGAGTATAATAAGTTTGTGCAAAAGTATGTAACAGCCAGAAGGAAGCATCTCCGACCCTAAAAAGGATATATATTTCTGATCAGCATCAACAGCCGAGTCATGTCCGTCTGTCTGTCCGTATGAACGCACAGATCTCACATATGGTAAGAGATAGGGGATTGATATGTATGGGACATTTTCTTCTTATGTCTGCAGGCAGATCAAGTTTATTTTAAATTTTGGCCACGCCCCTTTGCCGCCTCCGCAATTTAGAAAAAATGTCATATCTCCCACAGTTTTTAAAATAGATGGGTCATTCATTTTGGACATATTTAGTAATCAAGATAGCTTATCGATCCTCCAAATGAATGGTGAAGATCGGATGAACCGTTGTCGAGATATGATCAAAAGACTGTTCGCTTCTGCAGCGCAGTAGCAGCGCTGCTTTCAGCTGCATCAAAATTTATGCTGAGCGTATAATTTCGTTGGTACAGCGTATGTTATAGTCGGGCTTGACCGACTTTCTTTCTTGTTGATGTTGAAATAGTCTATTTTAAATGATAAGTAGAATGCAGTTGGCCTGGAATATGAAAGTCTAAGACTTTGTACATGTATTCTGAAGCAAAGATATATTTCGCTTGTGCAAATGTACATATGTTGCAGTTTGTGGTGTATCAGGTAGTGTGAGTGTCTGTTGTGAAAGAGATCGAGTGTTTTAATCTACAAAAAAATGTCTATAGAACATATTTTGTTAAAGACACCTCACAGCCGGTCATCTTTGTCAGATAGATGACATCAAAGATAAAACAATCAAATTTTGAAGTATTTTTGGATTTTTTATCCGTCAGTCTGTATGAAACCTAGATCTCAGAGACTAGAAGAGCTAGAGCAACCAAATTTTAGATTTTACAGTATAGTGCTTGCGGCCAATATGTACAATCTCACATATTTTCATAAAGATCGGACAATAAATGGCAGAGTTAAAAAAACGTTGCATACTTATCTGAGCCGCATGAGTATATTAAACACTAATTGCCTTGAGTAACGGGTATTTCGAAGTCGGGCACTGCCGACTTTAAATTACGCTCTCGTTTTATATTTCGTGCCCTCGAGAAGGGTAAAAAAAGAGGTGTAGATTTTTAATTACAGCTTACTTGTATGCTTCACACTGACACCTCATTTAACCAAAGTACAATGCATTCAGATTATCACCAGCAAACTCAACCTTAAACTTATTCTCATTATACATCATATTATACTGCATATTCGACCGCAAAAACACAACTAACATCATTTGCCACACACACACACGCATTCCTTGTCACCATTTTGTGTGTCCTGGCAAAATGCAAATGACACGCCATTAACCAGAAAAAAACAACAATGGAAACTGCGGACAAAGGGGAAAAATGTGTTAAAGATGCTGTGGCCGATTTTTGTCATGACTTTTTGTTAGCTCTAATGGTTTTTAATTGTTTGATGAAATTGCTAAAATTGGGGGAAAAAAAAGTGGCCAGCCATACGCGGCGTATGCGCAATTTAATGCAAGCGCCTTGCTCGAAAAGTGCATTGCACCCCCAGGTGAAAAACAAACTTTGATAAACAAACTTTTCTAATTTTTTGTTGGGGGGTGGGAGGGAATAAATATACAATGTTTATGAGTAAAACTTCAACTGAAAGTTTTTGGTTTTTCTGGCACAATTTCTGGGAATCATCAAATCAGCCATTGCCGGTGCAGATAGCCCGAACTGCTTAAACGACTTTCGTTTTTCTCTTTGCTTTCATTTGGCTCTCTTAGCGCTGTGACGCTTGCTCTCTGCTTGTGTAAATGTTTTTGCTTCGAGGTGGAAATCACAAACAAAATCGCCGCCATTGAGTAGGTCAAGATACTAACTCAATTTGCTTTTGTGATCTAAGCAAAAAGTTATCACTTTTTCTGCAGCTGCTGCACAGACAACGCATAACGACGAAGTGTTGAAGGGGAAAGGAGTGGGGCTGCCAAAATTTGAAGTAAAATTGCCGGAGCAAAAAACACTTAAAAGATTATGTAATAAAGATATAAAACTGGACACGTTTTTATCATTAAAGAATGTTTGAAATAATCTTTAAATTGAGCTGAAACTGGCTGAAACTCTTTGCTCATTCTGGAATGTTTATGTCTTCATTCTAATTATTTGTACAAACTTTAGTTTGCATAAAATGCTTATTTTTAAATGGGTAGAATGGTTCAAAATTGAGAAAAACTCAAGTTTTAAATGTGAAGTGAAAGTGAAATGAAGTGAAGTGTTTGAAGAATACATGGCAGATAATATTAAACGACAATTTTATATTTGTGTGTGCACTTTTTGAAAGCCAAAATGGAAGTTTGGAAAGGCGCCCTTATCGGATTCCTATAATTAAAAAAAAGTAAAAAAAAACATAAGAAATTGAGTTTTAATGGGTGCGATTAGGCCACAAAGTGTGATCTCTAGACCCAGTTCAAAATTTTAACAATGTACCACCGAATTTGTTTAAAATATTAAGACGAAATGAGAAATTTATAAAGAATACACTGGATTCTTAGTTGGCTATTTAGTTTCCGACTCTAACGTCGAAGAGGCTATCTTGTAAGAGGACTGTACTATTTGTTCTCTTATTTATCACGAGGATTCGACGGTTATCAATAAAAGAAAGTGTGAATGCAGTTAACCAAAAACTGCACAATTTATGTGGGGATGCCCAATCATCCGGGTCTCTTTAGCAAATTATCCAAATGCCTATCGATAGTTCGATCGCGGTCTATCGACTTATACGGATGCCTGCGATTATCTTTGCAAATACCAAATTCAAAGAGGTCTTTGGGAATATTCGAACTTTACTATTCAAAAGCTAGTTCTACTCTTCGGCAGAAACGGTTCTTTACATTACACAGAATTAAATCCAAATTTTATAAAAGAGTATTTAATTTGAAGATCCATGGTTGCTCAATTCTCCAAGCTAGCTTCGGGGATTATATGAACATGTTGCTAATCAAAGATTTCAAAATAAGTTCATCCTTCAACCTTTTCAACTAATTAAGCTTCGCTTTGTGTCTTTAAATAATTTTATTTATATTTGCAAATTATAAATTATTTCAGAGTTCCTTAGGCAATTTGTAAGACATTTTGTTTGAAATCACCGCCAACTACATAAATATATAATGATCAAAGGCAACACTGCTTAAAGTTATATCAGAAACTTTGGAGCCTCAATGCGCCAATTAAAACAAAACTTTATCAATTTGATTTTTTTCTCGTAAAATATTCACCATTAACTTGTGAACCAAAGGGCGCAAGTATGGCCTCAAAATTTTCAAAATAATAGAAAGAAAGTCGGTCAAGTCCGACTTGATTATACTCTGTACCAGCAAAAACGTATTCTAAGAAAACAAATTGATATGATCTAACATCCGAGAATCCGAAGATAACTAATTCATAATATTAATTAAATTTATTTACTTTGCCTCAAAGACTGGCTACCGATGTAGTGGAGTTTCATCGTATCATAATGTCTCTCTCAATGTTAATGTTAATTGATTTAGATTTAAGGATTATAGGATTTGTAACTATATATTTTTGTGACTAGTGCCCCAATCATAAGTTTCCATAAACTTATAGCACTAGGAAGTCAGTAAGTAATAAATAAAATCAACCATGTGACACGACTACTTAAATATTTCGTTCCGTTGCATATACACAAAAAAGATATCATGATAATTGCCCCTAAAAGTATGCCATTTTCATTTCCTTAAATAATTCTCAATTTAAATACGTAACTGAGATTCATTTATGTCTGCGTCATACATAATCTAAACTTAACAATCACTGAGATTGACGGAATTATTGATGGTATTCTATGTACCTACGGTACAGATTATAAAAAGAGTTTCTCACAAATACAAGTTTTCCGACCGATCATTCCTATGACAGTTATAAGTTAAAGTCATCCGATCCGGCCGGTTCCCATAAATGTGCAGCGTATTTTTATATTCTGTACCGTAGGTACATAGAGTATTATAAGTTTGTGTAAAAGTATGTAACATCCAGAAGGAAGCATCTCTGACCCCATAAAGTATATATATTCTTGATCAGCATCAACAGCCGAGTCGATATAGCCATGTCCGTCTGTCCGTCTGTCTGTCCGTATGAAAGCACAGATCTCAGAGATGGTAAGAGATAGAGGCTTGACATGTATGGGACATATGCTTCTTATGTCTGCAGGCAGATCAAGTTTATTTTCAATTTTGGCCACGCCCCCTGCCGCCCCCGCAACTTAGAAAAAACGTCATATCTCCTACAGTTTTAAAGATAGGTGGGTTGTTCCTTTTAGATATATTTAGTAATAAGGATAACTTATCGATCAGCCAAAGGAATGGTGAAGATTGGATGAACGGTTTTCGAGTTATGATCAAAAGACTGTTCGCTGCAGCAGCGCAGAAGCAGAGCTGCTTTTAGCTACTACTGCAGCATCAAAATTTATGCTGAGCGTAGAATTTCGTTGGTACAGAGTATGCTATAGTCGGGCTTGACCGACTTTCTTTCTTGTTACTACAAGACTTTGTGAAGAAAGCTTTCAAACTGACGGAGGTAATCGCATACAAACAGACTGACGGACAGACGGACAAGACTAAATCAACTCAGCTCATCATGCTGATCAAGAACATCTATACTTTATGTGGTCGGAGATGATTCCTTCCATACGTTACAAACATCAATCAAATTTAAATTATAACAATCATCTTAAAACAGCGCGACGGGACAAGTCAAGACCTGCTCGCATCGATCCTTGTGTTCGTATACTTTTAGTTCTCGCACAAGAGAAAGGAACAAGCTGAATCCGAACGGCACAGCTGCCGCCAATAGCTGGAGAAGGTGACTGGTTGTGGAAGTTCTTAAATAAAATACATTTTTATAAGATATTCGGAAGGATGTCTTGCACAGCAGACAAATACACTACCCGCAGCACCACAACCGGCCAAATTTAAGCAACGTGGAGTAAACGGCGACTATGGAAATGATCAGGTCAATAGCTTTCAATGTGTTTAGTTTCTAGACAAGCGAAAGGACAGGCTCAATTAATTCAGCTCGTTGTCTTCTATAATATAATCACGGCTAAGCTAATGTCGGGTACAGAGCAGTGTTCTGTATATCATAACTGAATCAGTCTGAAATGGAAGGGCTGGCACTGAAGTTATGGCATCCCTTACCGGAGTTTCAAAGATAAACTTAGCACAGACATGTCCGACACCGTCATTACCTTAGCCGATTTCAGTACTGAACTCCTGGAAATCATTTCAATATTAACATATATCAATTAATGTTAAATCAAGGAGAAACCTTTCCGATCCTATGCAAATTTAAAGTGGGAATCTAGCTGTAAGATGTCCCGAGGTGTTGCACAGCACAGCTGCATCACACTCGCCACACAACCCACATCGAAAGTGTTAGTAATTTATGCCAATTCTATTCCTGCATACAGTAGTCTCGATTACGTAAACTAAATTTCGGAAGCAGAACAGTTGCATCATTTCAGATATCAGTCTTCCCTTCCGTAATTCAGCTTCAATATCATTAAGCCCGCTTTGACTTAACCATTGGCTGT
Source organism: Lordiphosa andalusiaca (assembly GCA_035044965.1). NCBI lineage: Eukaryota > Metazoa > Arthropoda > Insecta > Diptera > Drosophilidae > Lordiphosa > Lordiphosa andalusiaca. The sequence goes on from JAWNNM010003129.1 coordinate 626,086, forward strand.
TTATTGTTTTGTCCTTCCTGCATTTCCATCAACTGGGACATGTCCTCGTCACGTTCTCTGTCGACTTGTGTAATTTGAGCTGGCTTGCTTGTAATTAGCACTTGATGGGCAACTACTCAATGTTAATTGCATACACACGAAAAACAGAAATGTTAGAAACTCATTTGACTATCGATTTGTGCCAGCAACTACCTGCAAACGATAGTTTCTGGGTGAAATTTGTGTGTGAAATCTGCTTGCTAATTGCTGCCTTTCTAGCTTTAATTTACACACACTTTATGCATTTTGTTATTTTTTGGTGACAGACAACTGACTGACGTTGAGATTTCATATTGTGAAAGAGTGGGGGACGAAATGCAGACAGCAGCAAAAAGCAAAACTGACAGAAAGCAATGTTTTGTGTAAAAAAATAGGAAAAAGTATCTACTATTATGATTGTTTAGTGCTGTCGCCGGAAATTTTATTCAAGTGGAAGGACAGACACAGACACAGACAAACAAAAGCAACAAAACAAAATGCAAGGCGACAAAACTGCAGCTTTTAACACAGAGCCAGAAAAGAAAACAGCAAAAAGGCCAGGAAATACGTGAGCGAACTTGAAGTACGGACCAAAAAAACTTATGCTCCAAAGAAAAAACAAGAAATGACGGCACAGAAGTAGCAACAAGACATCATTTGTTTTGGATTTGAAACCTACAACAAGTTTCCATTAAATTGTATGACCAATTCTGACCAAAATGAAATGGTTTTAAAATTCACCACCCAGCTTAGGCTTTTAAATACATAAATTGCTGGTCCAAAGTGTCTTTGCATACGTGACGTTGGTCCTCAAACTGTGACTGAGAATCCTTTAAAAAAAAACTACTTTTGACAATTTTCCCACCCATAATGCACTTGCAGTTAAATGGACGAAGATGGAATGTAACTGCATCTGTGTGTGTGTGTGTGTGTGTGTGTGTGTGTGTAAGTTGTATCTGAAGCTGTTGCCAGCCATCTGCTGCTGCTGCTGCTCTTGCTCGCAGTGCAACCTATGAAAAGTCGCTTTGCATATTTCACGACACTCTGCAGTGGCTGAGTTTCATATGGAGGCAGAAAGGATGTGTACACTGATACAATTGCCAGAAATTTCAACATTAACTCATCCAACATGCAACAACCTGAGGGGAATTGGGGACTTCTCTCCATTTTCGTCTCTCTTGCTCACTTCATCAGTGTCTTTTGCTGTACTTTGTTTGCTGTAACAGTTTAATCATTCGCATTACATGCGTGCCTGTGTGCAGCCGGGAGGGGGGAGCGGGAAGTGGAGTATCCACTTGAGTTGAGTGTATGAATTATACGCAGATGTGATATACAAGTCGAAAGAAATCTGGGGGGTTATTCGAGATGTTTGATAATTAAGCTTGGAGATTCGAATTGGAATGGATAAGAAACAATTGAACAGGTGAAACTATGCACACATTGATTTAGGATTTGCCTAGCTACGATCCGGTTAGATCCACTATTTACCCGTCTAATCAAAACTTCATCATAATTTATCATTAAGTTAATTTTGCGATTTCTTTACCCGTCTTAAAAGCATGGAAAACCTTTAAGTATGGGGGGACTACACTCAGGGAAAAATGCTGTTATTTTTCAATATTTACACTTTGCTGTTACTATCTGTTTGCACCATTGATTTAGCGTTAAATATGATTCTTCGTATGTCAAAAGAGTTCACACTTTAAATTTCATATTGGGAATTTAACATGGGAAATAGTTAATAGTTAATAGGCCATGACATGATGATAACCAATACAACATGAAATTAGTATTTCTCAGGTAACCCTGCGGTTCTGAAAACCACTCCAGGCCTAGGTCTTTGACTAGTCCGTATGGGCCACCCCTAGTCCACGGATAAACCATTCAAATGCAATACTCCTATCCCATTTTATTAGGGCATTTCAGTTGAGCGGACGTCTCCACCGCCTTGCATCAAGCAAGACTAGTCCATGAGCACACTATAAGGACTTGTCCGTGAGTAGGCTATTAGCACTAATCCATGACAAGACTATAAGGGCTGGACCATGTCTAGACTGCGCGAACTAGTCCATGCGGGTCAGGCTATAACTAGGCCATAGGGGTTTAAATAACAAAGACATATTTTCACCAAATCTAATTTTAATCAAATAAACGAAAAACATCAGTGTGCCTCCATGACAAAGATTGAGATACTTATAACTATTCATTTACATAGTGTATGCACATGTGAATAGATTGCCTTCATGGCCAAAATTTAAACTTATTAGTTAATTTACATCAAATATTTATATTATTAATTACTATAGTTTTTTTTTTCTGAGAGCTCGTTTTTTTTGGAGTGCAATTGCCTTTCTAATGTGCTGGTCTGCCATACCGCCCGGACTGTACTTGTTCTTTGTGTATGTATGTCATGCCCCGGTCAAATGGAGAGAAATTAAAAATATGCCCATCTCTCTCTGACACACAGTGATGATTGTCATCGGCAAGCATTCAGTGTGAATTGACTACAGACTTCGGGCGCCAGCTTCTCTCTCTTTGGTTTCACGAGCTCCTAAAAAAACGAAGCGTTGCGTTGTGTATGCAAATGTTTTTTATAGAGAGTCTACCGCCGTTGCATCAGCATTGATTGATCCAAGACTAGTCAACTATATATATTTATATTTCTATATTTCTTTGCACCAGCTTACCCTAGCCCTTGACTAGGCCATTTGAACTAGGCAGTGGACTAGTTTGTGTAACCAAGTAGCCCTTGCCAGACAGGGATATTTCAGACACATTAGGCACACTGTATATCAACTAAAAGGGGCAACAGGGGAAATGCTGTGTGAGTAGATACGATGTGCTTAATAGTATTAAATTTACATGTTTCTTTTTAATTTCTGACACTTCTGATGACGTCACAAAAATTATATGATTTAAGGGATATCCAAATGGATAAACCAGCTAAAAACTGTGGGTGTGGCAATTGATTTACAACGTAAAAAAAATTAATGGTAAAATTCAATATTATACTTTGGGCCTTAGAATTGGTGATAAAAATGTGCAAAAAATATTTTTTAAATCGTGTTATGAACACTTACAATATATATTTGCTCAACCAAATCGGTTAAGCTTTTCTTGAGAAAGCCCAGTTTTTTCCATTTAACTTTCCGCCCTCATAACTCCACTCCAATAGCGCCTATCAGACTAAAAATTAAGGAGAGTGAGGTTCTCATAGATTATCACATATTTAAATTTGGTGCTGATAAGAGAGGGGGCAGTTTGGGTATGCTTATACGACTATGCCCTTTCATAGACATTCACCTGCATGGCCCCTACTCATTTTGTTAAGTTCTTAATTCTTTGGTTTTGACCGTCATAAAATCAACGATTTGATTGAATGCTTGCTGGTCGAAGAGAACGAGTACAATTTTCTAACTACCAGCAATGGGAGTCTACGAACATTTTTGTGTAAAACTCGATTGTGTAGTTTAGATTAAATAGCCAATTTAAGAGTCACCCCTCGCTGCCCAGCTACGTAGCAATAAATTAATAGTAGTATTAATTATGCATGCCGCGAATATGCGTAAAAATTGATGTCTGTTTATTTTTCACTCGCATTGCCGAAGCGTTCAAGCTCCTCCGTGCCGGAGAGTGTGCAATGAGCCCGGTAGATTAAACAACGGCAACGGAATCATCATCATCTCAGGTACAGGCATTTGCTTAATGTTGCATGATGCCAAAAAATAAATTACACGAATGATGGCGACAGCAGAGACTGATGGTTCAACGGCCACATTCGGTAAGTATACATTTTGGCCTAGGAAACTGACACTCACAGTTTTGGCTTGATTTATTCGGTTGATACTTTCTTGACTTTCATTAAAAATGCACCCTCCGCAGGCCGACAGGGCCACCCTCCGTGTGCCTTATTCTTGTAATTTCATTCACTGTAAATCTCATGTGCATCCACTCTGTCTCTCCCTCTCTCTCTCTCTCTCTCTCTGATGTGTGTGGTTTGTAATCATTTTTAATGAAATGCAAACGTGGCGTATACGCAATGTATATGATTAAAAACGCAGGGAGCAAAAGAGCAGGCCACATCTGGCTCATGTCTGTTAAGACTTTAAGACACCCGTAAAAATGGCCAACGATTATTAATACCAGAGGGTGAACAAATAAAATTAAATTTCCGCAATAAATTGAAGCAAAGTAGCTGGAGGCAACAGAAGTTAAAGCCGACGAAGCGTAGTTCAATTAAATGATGACAAACAAATCGGCAGGAAATCGTTTTTCTTTTGCTGGTTGCGGAAGTGACCACAAAATCAAATCAAATTAAGTATTTAGCCAAAAGACAGGAAATCTCTGATTAGCGAGTTCTCCTTTCCGTTTTGAGCATTTGTGGCTCTAATTTTCAGTTAGGTTCAATTTCAGCTGTCTTCAGAAAATGAAACACCAAAATCATCCAAACGAAAGCTCAATGAATGAAAAGTCAGGCAACTTTCTGAAGCTGTAGTCAGCCTGGTGTGTGTCGGCCGTGTGACTGATGGACTGACACGTCAGCTGCTGACCCACTCAGCAATCTCTTTCCCTCCTCCAAGAATTGTGTAAGTTGTGCTTTGTCCATTAAAAGAGGGAGCGCGGGCCTAAGACACCCTGGTAGAATGTGAACAGAACACATTTCCACACAGCTTCCCCCCTTCCAAATGTCATTACCATTTTCATTTGTGACCCACGCACAAAGGAAACATTTGTCTACTTGAGTTTGCATTTTACGGTTTGTGTTTTTTTTTTTTGGTTTATCGAAACTGAACAAATTGTATACATTAAAGTAGACTCTGCCCACACTCCCTCGCCCGCTCGCATTGTCCACTTTTCTCATTACTTATCTATTTCTTTGCAAATGGCCTTACTTATCATCTCATTTATTATGTTCTGCAATCAATTAGGGGGCGACTTTAATGTGCGAAAAGCAATTTTATTGCGCGCATGTTGTGGTTTTCTCTGTGCCCTGCGCCACGCCCTGGCAGCGTGTACGCCCCTTTTTGGACACTCGATGGTTTTAATATATAACTTAATTGCTATTCGCGCTGTTGTGACACATGTGGATGCCATTAAAATCAAAGTAAACGCCTGCCCGTAGCCATAATAAGTAAATGTAAGCATGTTCGTGGGCGTTAGACGCACCGTCAGTCCGCCTGTTTTTCATACCTTGTGGCTACGCAAAGCAAAGGACATTTGTCAATATGTTAAAGTTATGAGAAGTGGCCATCGTGGACCAAGTAATAAAGTGATAGGATGGAGTGACAGATTGACAGGACATTTATAGGTGATGCCCATGTTGGGTCATTGATGGTCCATTTGTGTGGGACAAATGACGCCGCATGACACTGAACACAGATGAGGCGCAATTTTCTGATATAATAATTTATGATTAGATGTCAAAAATGGAATGCAAATATCATTGAGATTAATTTGCATAGCTTGCCAATAAATTTGGAGCGATAGGAAAAGCATTTATGTTTGCTTTCACATTCCAAATGTTATTAAACTTTTTTAAATTGTGGAATTTAATGACTTCCTTTGCCAATTAGCTGATGAAATGAAGCCACTCGACACCAATTTAACATTTCAATTGAAAATACTGCCACTTGTGCCATGCTAAGAGGATTTGTAGTTAAGGGGGTGTTTTAGTCAAGAAAAGAAATTTTGAGAATTTCATGTAAAATTAATAGAGAAAACAGGGGAAAGTTAACTTCGGCTCGGGTATACAAAATACGCTTGCAGCACGTTTTTCTAATTAATTTGAAGGCCATTTCCTCTTAAAACAAACAAGTTTTTCTCACAAAGACTACTTTTCTGACTCTACTTTTCTATGACAGCTATACTATATAGATGTCCGATGTGGACCAAACCTGGCAGAATCATGGATACGCCTAGAAAGCTAGTAAATACGGAGCTTGGAGACGTTTGCATTGAAATCGAAAAAGTTTTTCTCACTGGAACTAGTTTTTCGACCGACCGTTTCTATGGCAGCTATATGTTATAGTCATCCGATCCGGCCGGTTCCGACAAATGTGCAGTGTATTTGTACCAGAAGACTTCGGTCAAAGATTGGTTGCGATGGCCTTAAAACTGACGGAGGAGATAGCATAGAAATAGACGCTCAGACGGACGGACAAGGCTAAATCAATTCAGATCGTCATGCTGATCAAGAGTATATATACCTTATGTTAATTAGTCCATTGGAACTTGAGACATCATGTCAACAGTGAAGAAAAAACTATTATCGAGAAAAACGCGCTTTAAGTTTCAACTGTACACTCAGAAAAGAACGACGTTCCCAATCCCAGCCCAAGCGGACTCCTTTTTGGAACCATTTCGTTTGTGAATATTCGTTTACATGACACGCCCGACGTTCACAGAAAAACACCGCCGTGATTTTTGCTCGCTGAGTGCTGAGCCCTATGGCTGCATTCTCCACTGTGATTTGAGGTCGCCGGTGGAGTCGGTTGAGATGCTGCCTGTTGTGTAAAGCGTGAGGTCCCTGGTTCGATCCGAAGTCGAGAAACGTTGTTAAGTTGTTCATTTCTTCTTTTCAAAAGCAAGCACAAAATTGTTTTAGAACATGCCCAATGCCGTTCGAAAAAATGTTCATAATATGAGAACCACTGTTCACGAATTACAAAAAAACCGGAATTACTCTACTTTTATCTACGAAAGTTCTTGGTTTCGGTACATTTTGAGCGGATTTTTTTCTGAGTGTACTGTAAATTTATCTGTTGCTTCTTTACATCTTTAAGTTTTACTTTGAAAAAATAGTTGCCGGGTTGACATGAAATTTTCTGTTATGTGTGAAGATTACTAAAAAAAAAAATAAAAAGATATTTTTCGTTTCATATTCTAGACTAGAATACCCCCAACATCATTTTCCAAATTCTTTTTCATGCTCTACCAAGAGCGACATACTCCAATTGGGATGCAAAACCTAATCTTATGGAATTTCTTTGATGAGCATTTTTAATGTGTAAGTTTTTAGAGGAATGTCTCAAAACTAATAGAAATTTTCACGATTATTCCTGGTAGCTGACATTGGCTACCAAATTTCGATTTGTTCCAGATGCGTCATCTATAATATCAATAAATCTTTGGTTATATTGAGCCTTGATCCAAAAATTTATTTGCAGTGTCTTTGCAGTGTTTGGATTTTTTATACCCTGTACCCATTGCAAATGGGAAAAGGGGGATCATGAAGTTGTGCGAATGTATGTAACAGGGAGAAGTAAACATTTCCGACCCCATAAAGTATATATATTCTTGATCAGCATGAACAGCCGAGTCGATATAGCCATGTTCGTCTGTCCGTCCGTCCGTTCGTCCGCCTGTCCGTCTGTCTGTCTGCATGAACGCGTCGATCTCAGAGACTATTAGATATAGAGCCACAAATTTTTGCATTAGGGTAGATTTATGCTGTACGCAGATCAAGTTTGTTTCAGATTTGAAAAATTCCACCCCGTCCCCCTTTTATTCCCAAAAAACCAAGACCTCCTCTAGACATTCTAGACCAAAAATACCGTCAGATCCACAATTTTTAAGTTAGAGCCTCGTGGCGTACATCAAGCTAGGCCCAATATCTATCTATTCTGAAAAGAACAATCAGATCGGACAAAAAACACTGGTGTTATAAGCGAAACAATTGAGTTGATAGGGGCACCCACCAGTTGTTAGTCAGGACGAGAACCGCTTAAAGATTAAAATAATGTTGCCTACATTCAGGATGACAATTTTATAGCTCTAAAACAAATGAACAGGGTATTTTGTAGTCGAGAAACTCGACTGCAGCGCCTTTACTTGTTCATTTAATGGAAGGGTTAATAGTGAATCTGTTTTAAGAAAATGTGCTCAAAACGTCTCTTTTAGGCCCATTTTTCTTTGCGATTAACATATGCTTTTGTTTTAACTCTCTTGGAACCTAACGTAAAGTGTTACTTCTTAGCTAAAAGATAAGCTATCACATCCCCCACCACCATTATTCGCAGATTTTGCTTAGAAAACTTCACTTTTTTATTTATATTTTAAATTTTCTCGACATGTTTCCGAAGATTGTTTCTCATTTCATTTCAAAAGCATCTTTATTTTATTATTTAATGTTTCAATGAATCATTAAAGAATTATTTTAGGAACATTGAGGCTAAGCTACCGCATTCTTTTTGAAAAGATGGCTTCGCCCATGATTATTTGCATTGAATTTTTAAACAAATTATCAACAACATTCATTGCATTTTTCTGGTCGTTACAAAATATGGTCATTTAAGAGACATTTATTCAAAATTAGCTTGGCCAATTACGAAGGAATAAGAAATAGTATTTACATTGACCAGTTTCCTTTAAAACCACCCTAGATCAATTCAAACTAAGAATTTAAGGTTACTTTAGGCTGAAATTATTTTAAATGAAATTAATTTAAAGTGATGAAAACTTTTCGAATCAATTTAAATGAGGCATACGAAAATAATATTTAATCACCACCAAGCCTTCAATTAACTGGCCCAGTTGTGGCCCACTTCTAGAATATGTCTATTGCTAAGATTATACTCATAAAATTACTCGAAATAAAAGCCCCTTAAAGTATACTACGCTTCTGAAAATTAATGAATCGGAAGAACTTTAATTGTATATTTGACATAAAATATCATTTTTTTTAGCATCTTAATCCGTTCCGGCCATCTAAGCATAAATCGACTGATTACTGATGATTATCAGTGTCTATATTTATGCAGTAAATTGTAAAAAGAAGCAAAGGTTGTATACTTTTAAGCGTATTTATCTAGGTTAATTTGGTGTGTATGAACAAAGTATTGATCGACTAGAATGTCTGTTTTCCAATATACACCTCAAAAGCAATTTGGAATCTGAGCACTTAAGCCGCTTCCACATCAGCCCAATACAACTTATTAACCAAATTAGCCATAATATGGCCACAAAAATGGCTTAAGATCTGGCACAAAAAGTTGCACAAAATTGCAAATTGTCCTGCCAGGCCAGGCAAAAGTTTTGCGAGTTGGATACAATAATTTGGCCAATTGATTTGTATTTGGCTTCGGTCTCCCTCCCCATCCGCCACGCCCTTCTTTGCCTGTGTGGTCGTGCGTGTTTGCGGTTTAACGCCGGCTATTCAATTGACCTTCGACATCGGCATTTTGCCTGCGGCTTGCCCCAACATGTCAAAGCAATGGACAACAGTTGGTGCGGCCGCTCCCCGGTGCTTGTTGCCCTTTTTCACTGTCAGTTATTTACCAATTTTATAACCAGCCTTAAATCAACGTGGCATGAAAAAAATATAGACAACAAAGCGGGAGCGAAGGGTTTGTTGTGCAAATGGCAGCGGGAAGATAAAATCCAATTAAAATAGCGTAGAAATTTAAAAGAGAGGGAATGTTGCTTAGGTGAGTGAGTTGGTTGACTGTGGAATCCTCTGTTTAAGAAGTCGTTGGACAGATTTTTCACAAATTAAAATACCATTCAAAACATTGTTTAATTGGGAAGCTGTAAAGCGTTAAAATTTAATTTGGTTCATTTTTGAAATTGCACCTTCCGCCCCTGCAATTTGAAAGAGGCGATGAAGGAGAGGTGAAATTTTTAACTCAAAAAGAGTAACTTGCATTGTATATTTTCAAGTTATCGACGTGAAAAATCGATTGATTTGCTATACGTTGTGCATTAAAAGATATAGACAATGCTTAAAATACTTTCAGTAATTTAGTTCATTGTCTGGAAACAGGATTGTTAGGAGTCAGTCGCACCAAATAACAGATGAAGTCGGTAGACAGAAGGTACAATTTATGTGTCCGTTTGGTTGAACCGAACCGAAATTTTGGGTTCGGAACAGGTTCGGGATTAGCTTTAATTTCTAAGGAGGTTCGGTTCAAGGTTCGGTTCATAGTAAAATAATAGCCGGAATTCCGGGTTCGAACCGGTTCGGTTTTAAAGCGGTTTGCAGCCCTTGTAAAAACTATCTCTCCCTCTGTGCAGGCAACGGGAGGCACGCTCGACTTGAAGAGCGAAATTCTTGAAAATTTAAGAACGAATAAATATTTTTTCAAGATCGTTTTTTCTGGGTGTATAATTATCGAAAATGCGGTATCAGTAAGTATTATACTTACACCACAAAACACCGCAATACCGCATGTACTGCATTTTTTGATTGTATGCATATATTTGGTGCATCGGGTGGTGTGTGTGTGGCTTAAAAAATGCGGTAGTAATGCGGTGTTTCGATATTGAAATGCGATAGTAGGCGGTGACACGATATTGATAATGAAGTATCAAATTGTTAGAATAAACAGACTGTGATTTTTGCCCTATATAAATGCGTACGCGTTATATTTTGTCCGGGAATATAAATTATTTCAATATTCATAATAAATTTGTGAATTTGAGGTGGTAAAAAATTGGGAAAAAAATTTTTGAATAACTAATATCCAGTTGAGGTAAGTAAAAATAAAATTGTTAAATGTTATTTAAGAAGTCATCAACGATGTCTCCCGTGCCACCGCGCCTCCAACCCTTCCCTTCTAGATTATGTTAAAGTCTTTCAAATTGAGCTCGAAAAGGATCAGTTTAAGTCAGGTCAGGCAAAAACAGGAATCGACATTTTGATGATCCCTGTCGGGTTCAATGTAAGCCATTCCGGGATCAACCCATTATTATCACCGCTTTGTTTCGAGCGGCTTAATTTTTGGTTCGGTTTGCTCTAAGCTTTGCTTGTTTTGTGCTGCCAAAATTTAAATTCGATAGCAAAAAAACCTGGCACTATGTAAAATCCACTCTCACTTTGTATACCCTTTCAATGCCAAGATACACATAAAAATAGTGCAAAAAAATTGAGTGTCGAGGTTGAAAATAAAACAAAAGCATAAAATCTATTTGCAGCCGGCGGGCAGCGGGCAACAAAAGTTTATGCCATGTAAATAACGACATCATAAATTTGGTTACGTGGGTTCCATATCTGCATATAGCTCACCCACACACGTGCAGCCACTCACACATATGCGGGCAGCGCAACATTGGCGGCTAGTTCCGTTTTAGTAAGCCATTTTTTGTTCCACCATTTAACTGTTTCAGCTTTCACGGGCACCACTCGCGCGTTCCTCTTTGTCATAAAAAACCGGCAACAATGGAGGAAGCCTCCTCCACTCCGTTTTCACGCCGTTCTCGTCAGGGGAAATAAAAGTAACGTTGACACGGACACCAAGCACTTTTGGCTTGCCCCGAAGTCACCGACCATCGCCCATTGCAATCGCAGAACATTTTTCTGTGTGTTTCGCAAAGATTTTGCCTTTTGTCTGTGAGTGGATGGGTGGGTGGGTTTTGGGTTGGGTTAGGGGAGAGGAGGAAAGTGTGTAGGAAATTAAAACGATTTGCGCTAAAGAAAAGGGAGAAGAAACCAGCTAAAAGTAAACGCAAACTTGAGCAGAGCTCAAGGCAAATGAAATACGCAATTTGAACTAAATGTTTGTCTTTGCTTTGGGAATGAATCGAGAAATGAGAGAACGATTTAACTTGGAGATGGACAATGCAATTGGAGAGCGAAGGGGATGATGAAGTTCAAAGAGCTCAAATTAGGTTAAGGATTAAAAAACTGTCGTAGGGCGGAGTTAGCTAAGGTAAACCATGACAGTCTCTGGTAAACTATGATAGGGTACAATACAGAACCGTAAATATCAAAAGCCTTGAAGCTTTGTCTGCTTACATAACCAGTTTCATGCAGGATTAAGTTGACGGAGATCTTTTTATTGAAATTTTTCTTCAAATATATTCGATAAAATTTCTCCTGCCACTCGAACAGCTTAAATGTTTTGTTTTAAGCTTTGCTTCGGTTTGTCTTTCGTTTAGATTCCAATTAGATTGAGTGGCAATCGCATGCCAAACATGCCCCTAAGACAGCAAACACTTCTTCGGCACTCGAACAGGAACTTTAATTGAGATTTACAATGCAACTTAAAATGCCAGCAGCAAAAATGGGAAATTTGTTTTTGCTTAAGCTTAACCTTATTGTGGCACCCCCCTGACCAGATAAGGGTGCGGGAGGGTCATAAATTTTAGCTAGTAAATCTTTTTTATAGTCAACGGGGGCCGCCTGCAAAATCTGTTCGGTTCCGGGAGCGGGGAGTGGGTGTGAGGGGCTCCCAAAAACTGTGTGTTTATTTGTTGAAGTCGGTTTCGTTTGCCCGTTTTTCGGTTCCCCGTTCTCATATTAAAGTTAAATTGCGTTTAAGTAGCTGACTTTTATGGGCCTGGCCTGCAGCCTTTTATGTACATTCAACAGTTGTTGCCCTGCCCCTCCCGATCCTGGCGGCGGTTCCGTGTTTTCGTTATTTGCAAATTTCTCCGAGGGAAAGAGAACTCGCACACGAAAAACTGAATTGGATAGCGAAAATATTCGGGCACATTTTTTCGCTTTGGTTCGCCTCTCAAGAGCTAACGAGCTGGTCTGCAGAGGAACTGGTGGGTGGTGGGTGGTCCGCTGTTTTTGGTGCTGTTGTTGAAATGATAAGCATGTGTGCAATTAAAATGAAAGCGTGCTCCAACATTTGGTCCATGGCAGTAAATGTCGACCGTCAACCCGAAGGGTGGGGCGGGGGGATCAAGTGGCGGGGATAAAACAAGTGGAACAGCAACCCATGACAATAAAACAAATGTTGCCTATTTTACATAAACGTTGTGTGCAAATTTGTTGTCCTGTTGTTCTTGTTGTTGTTCTACCCGAAAAATGTGGCAGGATCCACGAACAGAAGGATAGAGGGAGGGCAAATGAATGGTCAGCATGGCCAGTGGCGTTATTAAGGGGGACTTCAACTTTATAACGTTGAACCAAATTAAAATACCCCAAAATTGCCTAGTATATTAGATGGGTTTGACTACACTAAGGTACAAGGATTTTTGGACTAGAATTTAGGTGACCCATTGCCTTTCGGTCTCAACTTTGACGAAATTTGTGGCCTTGAATGTGGGCTTTAATAGAAAGACCTTGTCCTTGAAAACCTTAATATTTTTGCATAAAGCACCTGTATATCTTATTCATAATTACCCACAGTTCTAGTTTATTTTTGATCCTAAAAAAATGGTGTATTATTCAGGTACCCTTTCATTACAACTTAATTTTTTTTTAGTTCAGCTTTTGCTTAACTATTTGTTTCCATTCCATTTGGATAACAGTAGACCACAAGGTACAGTGTATTGAAGGGTCAGTGGTGATTCTAGATGATTTTCTTTTGCTGAACACAAAGCTGTTGTTGGAAATGGTTCATTACTTCCAGCTTTTGTTTATTTAAGGAGAAAGGTGATGAAACATATTCAATGTGACCTTTTTATTCGACATTTGTAGAGAATACTTTCGTTTGTTTTGACTCACTTTGATATTATCTTAAAACACTCTTTCTTATCTTTAAAAAAAAAGTCCCGGACTTTAATGATACATTTGGTAATGCAACCATCAGGGCTGCAAACCTAACAAATTTTTCGGCTCTCCGGCTCGATAGTTCGAACCTCAATTTACCAATGGTTAAGGTTACAAATTTTCAGGTTCGAGGTTAATGGGCAAAGGTTTTGGTTAGAGCCTTGGTTCAGTCCATGCATGACACATTATTGATATAAAACGAGAAAGCAATGCCAAAGTTTTTTTACCCTTGAAAGTCCTCGCTTGGACATTTTTCCCACAACGACCCATTTTCCGACCGATCGTTCGTATGGGAGCTATTTAATATAGTCATCCGATTTTGAAAAAAATGTTAACCTATCTTTAGTATGGCAACTATATAATATTTATTTATTTATTGATCTATCATCCTAACGCTACAAGTCAGTGGGAGACATATAAATTATCGCGTTAGTCACACGTGTTAAAATAACATTTAGAAAGAAAAAGAAAACAATTTGTAAATAAAGATTATATAAATTAGCTTAAAATCTATTTTACTAAATTAAACTAGAGGTCTAGTCGGTCTGTCAAAAGGAACAATATTCGCAAGATTCACAAAACAATTACAAAATGTTAGACTTGAATTAATTTAAAACATACAATATAATGGGATAATACAATATATAATGATTTGATACCTAACTCTTTCCCTTTCCATTTTAGAGGTCTACTACATTTGCAAGTGTGCTATTAATTGGAATTTAAACTGCGTGGCATTTGCTATGGTTTTTAAATTATGAGGGAGATTATTCCAACTGCGAACAGCATAAATGAAAATGTATCTTTCAGTACTAGCTAGCTTGTATTTTGGGCAGATTATATTATAAGTTCTTCTCGACGCACAAAAGCTCAACATCTCATACAGATACGAGGATTTGTTTGAGTAAATAATTTTTTGAAGCATTACCAAAGCTCGAAGGGTTGTCCAAGATTCCAAAGGAAGATCGAAAATTTTTACTGAAACGTCAGAAATTCTGTCAAAGCGAGCACGATCAAATATGTATCTCGCAATATTATTAAAAGCTACTTTGAGTTTGTGTTGGCTCCTTGAGTCACAGTTACCTTAGACCTCAATGCCATAAAAAAGTCTCGAAGTTAAGTGGGTCCTAGCAATCAAGAGTCTCAATTTAGTTGGGATAAAGTTTTTGGTGATATAAAATTGTCTGAGAAGTCCGTACATTTTTCCAACAGCAGCATTAATATGATCGTTCCAAGTTAACGTTTGGTTAAATATAAAGCCTAAGTTGCTGGCCCGCGCTACATAATAGACTGGCGAATTGTCAATTTCAAGTTTTGGCAAACTGTCAGTTTTTATAATTTTATTACTTATTACCAGGCATTTGTAGTCCGATTGTCATCAAACTTTGCAGAATCATTAAAAAAAAGCATCGAAAACCAATGAATACAAAGTTTAATGACGTTTCCATTAAAAAGAATAAAGTTTTTCTCACTAAAACTAGTGTTCCGACCGATTTTTCGAATGGTAGCTATGAGATATAGTCGTCCGATCCGGTCGGTTCCGATATTTTAGTAGCGTGCAACAAATAGAAGTCTGTGCAAAAATTAAGCATGATGGCCTTAGAACTGAGAGACTAGTTTGCAGACGGAGAGACAGACAAAGGTCAATTTGCTTGGATCGTTATCTTGAGTTAATGCGGTTGGAAACAAGGCTGCAAACCGGTCCGAACCCGAACCCCTGAGAACCGGTTCGGTTCGGCTTTTTTGGGGTTCGCGAACCGGACCATGAACCAGGCGTCATACATTTTTGACACCTCGAACCTGAAACCGAACCGGACCACTTTTCCTTTTTTTCCTTTAAAAAATGGTCCAAGATTACATCCATCGACAAATGTTTCAACATTTTGGTAAGGTCATAATAACAAAGGCTTATAAAATATTCCTTTTACTATACTAGCTGTACCAGCATCTCAGGTATCAGTTTAACGAGCAGTTAAGAGCTAGTATAGATGAACAGCTCCTGGAAGATATAGTGCCATTTAATCTAAACTAAGTCGATTCTAAAAGCTGATAATTGAAATAAATTAAGTAACGATCATTACGATTAAGCATATGAATAGAAGATATATATGTTTCATTTTCAACGTAATTATGATTCAAAAGTGAAACTATTCTTCTATGTGGAAGCGAACCAAGGTTCGAACCAGAACCTTGGGTTCAGGGGTTCCAAGAACCGGTCCGCGAACCGAACCTTGGATTTTACAATGGGTTCGAACCCGCGGACCGAACCTCATGGATAATTTTAAAGGTTTGCAGCCTTGGTTGGAAATGAATATTTCTATGCTCTGCAAACATTTCTGGGCAAGGGTATACGACCAGAAAGTCGGTGCGCTGCAGCAGCGAATATACTTTTGTTCATAACTCGACAACCATACATCCGATCCTTACCATTTCTGTCGATTCGATTTCAGATCGATTTATAATGCTGATTACAAAATATGTCCAGAAGGTACGAACCATCTGTCTTTAAAACCCTGGGAGATATGGTGTTTAGATTATGATAAAATCTTGATCAGCCTGCAATTATAAGAAGTTTTTGTCGCATCTCCGAGATCTGTGAGCTCAAACGGACAGACAGACGGACATGGCTATATCGACTCGGCTGTTGACAATGATCAATAATATATATAAAGTTTATGGGGCCGGAAATGCTTTCTTTCTTACTTATACATACATTTTGCACGACGAATAACTGGTATACTATATACCGTTTGGGAGTCACGGCTGTAAACTAGAGTGGACCTGATAAGTATGCAATTTTTAAGGTCATAGTGTCACCCTACGGGGCGATTTGGTGTATAATAAGCGTAAAAAAATAACCTTTAAAAAGATGCTGATTTAAGTGGCGCGTGAAGGAATTTTAAATCAATCATTCGCACTGTTGACTCTTTTTAAAAATTTACTTCATTGATAAATTGTTGGCGTTGATTTAATTTAAAAAGTATTCGAAAATGAAAAAGAAATAAGAGAAATTTTCGATGTATACGAGTCGTATACGTAATTATAGTAATTCGAAGAGTGAAAAGGGTTTAGTAAAGTCGTGCAAATGTATGTAACAGGCAGAAGAAAGCATCCCGACCCCATACAGTATATATATTTTTGATCAGCATCAAAAACCGAATCGATTTGGCCTTGCCCCTCTGTTTGTCAGTCCGTATGAAGACCTAGCAGTCAGAGTATAAAAGAGCTAGAGGAACCAAACTTTTAGGTAGACTAATATTGTCTGCACGCAGATCAAGATTATTTTAAATTTTGGCCACGACCCCTCACGCCCCCGCATTTTCTACAGACTCGCAAATTTTCACAAATGGCAGAGTTTAAAAAC
Source organism: Lordiphosa andalusiaca (assembly GCA_035044965.1). NCBI lineage: Eukaryota > Metazoa > Arthropoda > Insecta > Diptera > Drosophilidae > Lordiphosa > Lordiphosa andalusiaca. The sequence continues at coordinate 642,906 of JAWNNM010003129.1, forward strand.
AGAGCAGACTTTAACTTACGCTCTCGTTTTTGCATAACAATTGAAGCTTGGCTTGAATACTTCCAAGGGAGCGCCTCTCTACTGTTAAGACTGCCCGTCTGAGGGAACAAGAGATTATAAGAAGTTATCTATGGAGCGGATTAGACCAGATGGCCATAATATAAACATTCTTCGCACAATCGGTACAACTCACTCAGGACAATTGGCTAATGTGTTGGCTGCTTGGATGTCGAAGACTCTTTGGAGATGGATACTGATGAGCCGCGCCGGATGGTTAGGTAACTCCAACTAGAGGCAGCCTTTTGCTGATTATGTAAAACGTACGGTTGTGGGCGGTAGCCGCCAGAGGCAGAGATGGAAGGGAATGTAATTTTAAGGTATATTTAACTTAATTGAGTGAGTTAATAAAATAAGAAAGTGTGCCTTTACCACAGCTTTTAGGAATTATCACACAGAATTCCTACCAATATCTTTTCAATTTCAAACAGCAATGGTAAACAGCAGTTCTTGCTTTTCAGGAAGGCATCCCTCAAAGTATTTTTTTATCTTCAAATAAAAAGGTATCAAATAAGGAGAGCGGGTTCAAATGTTCTCTTAGTTTTTTTTTCTTGCTCCCCTCGTCTAAAATTACCAAACTCAGATCGAGCTTAGCTCAAGAATATATCGTTTCTTTCACGAGCGTGGGGATGACCAAATGTTTTGAACAGAGCTGGACGGTGGCAGAGAAGGCGTGGTTACGTTCCAATTCCTCCCTCCCGTAAGTCAAGCCGACTACGAGATAAAATCATACTGTAGGCGTGATCCAGACAAGAAAACCCACAATTAACCATAGACAGAACAATTTAAACCCCCTTCAACTTCAAGAGGGGCGCCGCTGGTCCGCCAAAAATGTGAGTGGGTCCAGTATGTAAGCGCGACCTGCACATTAAGTGTTTACAACCGGCCTCGACGAGTCAGCGAATTTTTTTCTGTTCCTCCCGTTGATATGGCACCGCGGGGCCGTGGAGAAGAGTCATAAAACCGTTGTTGCAAATTAAAAACGCATTAAATTTGGTCGTCTGCAATCAAGAGTCGTCCAAGTGTGGGCATTTGATAGTCAGCCGGCGAAAGCAATGAGCATAAATTTACCAGGCCTGAAGCCAATAATTGGGGCAGGCGAAACCAAACATTGATTTGGGCTAACCCCGCATGAAGTACAAGTCGGCTGTAAATGAGCAATTAGATGCAATAAAAACATCAGAGGGGGGGAGGGAGGCAAAATGCGACGACGACGACGACGACAACGCCGACGACGTGCACTTAATTCAAATTTGCAAAAACTTGGCCTCAACATGAGCACACGCCCCAAAACCAACAGATAGAGAGAGAGAGAGAGTGAGAGCGAGAATGCTTCACCCACACAGGCGTAAAATTAACACACACTTAGGCCAGACAGGACACGGCCACAGACTCGGAGTGCTCTGACAGCAGCAGCGACAGCTTAGACATGCAGCAAATGACCGAGAAATGGAAATCCAGAATCGAGAGGACGATGTTCTGCAAAACGTTTGAAATTAAGAATGAAATTTAACAACTTATGGGAGCAATAATAAACTTAAAAGTGACGAAGCGTTTCAATTAAAACATGATTGACTTTTATAATCGTCAAGGTGCTTCCTAGAATCGTTAAATTCCCGCCAGTTAAACTAAATCCGTATAAATATATGTGAAGCATTCAACAGTTTCGTGAATTTAGTGTAAAATATAAATGCCGGAATTCCCTCGAACCGAAAATGTGTCTGAAAAACGCAGCTTACGCCGGGTGGGCGGTTATTTGCCTGCACTCGGCTCTGATGTACTGCCTTTACCAACAAGCAGAACATCAACAGACCCTTAGACAAACAGCCGCAGTCACACAGACGTACAGACAGTCAGACAGCAAGATAGACGAGCAGGCAAACAGCCAAAACAAACCAACTAACAGACTGCAAAAGGACAACAACGACGACGACGACGACGACTGCAACAGAGCCGGCTCTGACTCTCCGTTTAGACAGGCGTCATGTCAAAAGAAAAACTTAACTTTTTCCGTTGCCTACTTTTTTGGGCAACGCTTTTTTACTTACGGACTTTCATGTTGATTTTACCTGCCGTCGCACCTGCTGCTGCCTATTTGTCAGTAGTCTTTTGCACACACATTTGCGTTATTATTATGCTTCTTATTTCTTTTTACTGCAAAATAAAGGGCACAGCAGGTAGCAAGTAGGTTTATGCCACTCGGTGTTCGGATGGTTAAGCCCAGTCGGCAGCGGCAAGTGGGTGCGGGTGTGTGTGTGCCTGTCAGGACGGGCAGCCAGCATTTCCGGGATCAGCGGCGACGTCACTTCCAGCCCACACACATTTGACAATGTCACGTGGTGCTATTTACATAAATAAATAAAACCAGGTGAGCATATAAATTCAGGATACAAGGAAACGAACTGATGAGCCTAAGCCAACTAAAGATTAGATGCCCTGCAAATGTAACAGTTTATTGAACTTGGAGCAGGGACACAAAAATGCTAATCTGCTGATTAAGGAGTTGCTGCTGGGAAAGCCAGAAAACACCAATATGTAATTCATCGAATTCATGTAGAACTTGGAATGAGAAAAGCTAAGGAGGTGGGTTCCGGAGCCAAAAGCCGCTCACAACCGCATCAAACAAACAGGCAAAATTAAATAAATCTTCATGGAATTAAATCTAAATAAGTTCGTCATGAATTCTAGGCGTTGGTGCAGGAAGTCATGTTGAAATTGTATTTGTAGAATCGTTTGCATGAAACTAGCCAGTGCACAGGAACTGGTTCTTTCATCACATTCAGCTCTAAGCCTTTGACATGATTTAATGTTTAAACCTGCAGCTAGCTAAGCGATCATCTTAAGTTGCTTCTGTTTTGCCGCGATCTCTCTTCTTAAATCTATAGGGAACTTAGCCATCCTTGGTCTTAGGGCGAAAGCGAAACTGAAATCGCGGCTGTCTTGGGTCTCCCTGCACAACTTGATGGCTAGTTTGAAGCTTCAGCTAACATTGACACTGCAATTCGGTCTCCGAACTTGAGTGGTGAGAATTTAGTAAGACCCCAAGGATAGCAGGCTGGTGATCTCCATTCTTATTTTGTGACAAATGTCCCTCGCCAGTTGGCAGATCAGGCTGACGTCCTGACTAGTTAACTTGTAGTTTGTTTTAAGTAACTTACTCAAGGCAAAACTTTACCAATGAAGTCCTAGGTTTTATTCTGTTGGAGGACACTTATTGGTTCTTTTTTCCTGAAGAAAGGGGTTTCGTTCTGGCCCGATGGCTGTACTTTAGAGCGCACTTTTTTTGTATGGAATACATATTTACATTCATACTGGCGCCCCTTGTTCCTCTAGTTTATGGTGTATATTTAACTAGAAAAAAAGTTATAAAAGTTGATTTCCAACAAAATGTTAACGAACTTTGAAAAGGATACTCGCATTTGAACTTAAGTTGGCAAAGCATTGGGCGATTTTGGGGAAATTTTTTGTAAAGAACCACGAAAGAAATAATTTTTGAGGGCGACAATTCAAATACCCAAATTGACGCATTCTAAGAAAATAGCCGCGATCAGCAGAACAACTTATTCCATGATCAATAATGTTTTTTCCTGATCTTTCTGCAGTAACATGATAGACAAATTGACGCATCATGATAGAGGAGCTTGTATTGAGAAAAAAATATGCTGCTTTTAAGTGCCGTATCACCTACAGTTGCAATTGTATATCGATAGGATTTTTCGATACCGATACGCGCATCTTGGTTCATTTTGTGCACCGCATTTAAAAACGAGTTTTTTTGAGGACAATAAATAGTTTGAAATAATTTTAAAAAAATATGGAAAAGCTTGCGTTTGACATCTATTATGCAATATCAACGGATCTTCGACAATGGCGACGCCGCTTTTAGAAGATTAACTAAGACTTGGTCCAAAAATGTAGCACTTCGTTCAGCAGAAAGTATTCGATGTCAGCGATCAATCCTTCTGCTGAACACGGCCTATTTCTAATTTTAAAATGTTGGGCATTGATGACTCCATAAAATGGTTTTAATTTTACAACAGAACTATGTATTCTTTTTTCCAAATTAGACTTTAAACACTTGCATGGGAAATATTTTGCCATCATGATGTTGATGTGAGTTTTGTTATAATGCAAATCTAAAACTTAGACCCCAAATAATAAATCGCCAAAAACCCCAGAAAATATCCTTAAATTCATGTTGGCGGTGCTTGTGTTAAATTTCTTCTTTCTGAGCCACGTTAATTGGGTCCATCTATTAATTTTTGTAGTTTTTTTTGTGGGATTTTTTATCAATGAGTTTATTTCTAGTAATATATGACCTCACATCTAAGCATTGTTAGGAAACTAACTCACTAGAAAACACCACAAAAAAAAAAGAACAAACTAAAAAATAAATAAGAAACCTAAAAAAAATGTAAATATATTCACGCATGCAGTGGGACTCCAATCCACAACGTCCATCTTCTAGGGCGACGCTCTAACATCTGAACCACGCGGCCTTTTATTTTCTTGTTCATTTTTGTTGAAAATTTGAGAATTTAATTGAAATTGCTTGCAAGACTTTCGAAAATTCACCACTCGATCCATGTGGCACAGATTTCATTATTAAAATGTCGATTTAGATTATGGATTTAGTATGGGTTATTTTTAGAGCAAACTTTTTGGCCTCATCGCACCAATTTTTTTGTTTGCTTAAAATTTGAATGCAATAGGAATCTTTTAAGGTCGGCCATTCTAAATTGCAATTTTGTCCTTAAAAACACACCCGGGTTTACATTTATGTAGGACAGGCAGCAGCATAAACTGGCCTCTGATAAGGTTACATTGTTGGTAAATCTTGTACTGCACCGCTTGATTTCAAAGATTTTTAAGTTCAATAATGCTTAATTTCAGGTATGCAAACCACTCAAAATAAGTAGTGGTTCTCTTTTGTGGTTCATATAGTTATTGAACCGACCGTTCGGTTCATTCCATGGTTCCATAACTGAACCGCGGTTTCGGTTCAGTTCAGTGGTTCACAATGGCACATTTTTAAATACTATGATTTATTTCGTAACTTGATTTTTCGAACAATTTGAAAATACGATTCCTAAAATCCATTTGAATATCTTTGAAATCCTTGGAAGAATGTCCAAAATGTATTATGTCAATAAACTCCTTGAGGAATGCCTCTTGAAAACAGAGAATATCGTCTTGAGAAGAATACATACCATGCATGCATGCACAGCCGACTTATCATATTAAATAAGAAAATAACTATACTGGTTAAGATGGAATTAGGTAAAGATGTACTATAGAAAAGGGAACATATTGACCACCAAGTAGAGGAAAAAATACAGATTGATGACATTTATGGTAAGTTATCGGTGGGCAATCTTAAATTTTTGTCAAGTCACACCTAAAAGCTATATCGATCTGGCATTGCTAAGGATGTAGAGGATTCAACGAAATGTCGTATTAAAATTATCTTAGGGAAACGATTCAAACTCCCAAATATATAATAAGTAACATTGTGTAGAGGAGAGCGATTCACGCCTTAATACTCGTCAGAGAACTGAACCGAACCGAACCATTTTTATATGGTATTTTCCTAGCACGACAAGAATTATTCTTATAAGTTTCTGTGCTAGTCATTATTATAACAGTTTAAAAATCATATTTTACATTAAAGGGAAGAGAGATCGCATTTTAAATTAAGTTACCACATTTAAATGTCAATGTTAAAAAAATAAAAGATAATAGAAAACAGAAAATTAAAAGAAAGAGTTTAATTAAATTTACTTGTCTTAAATTAAATGAGAATTAAATGAGAATTAAAATCTATAATATTATATACTAATTTAGATTATTTTAAATTATTTCAAATGGTGTGTAGGTGAGGTTTTTCTTAAATTTGGATGCGCTTGTAACTGCTTTTAAATTATGTGGTAGCTGATTCCAAAGACGAACGGCATAAATAAAGTGCTGCGTGTCAGAGCTGGCTAGCTTAGTTCTTATACATATAATGTTATGTGTCCTTACTGATGCACTGAAGCTTAGCATTGAATATAAGTAAGAGGGATTATTTATGGTTTTCGGTTTGGTTCAGCAATTCTAAAAGGAAGTTGGTTTGCGGTTCGGTTCACCAGCTGGAATAAGCGGTTCGGTTCAGAACCGGCTTGCATCCCTGCATAATTGCAATTTTTGAAATAAAAATGGAAAAATAGTTCTTAAATCAATTTGAAAATAACACTTATTTCCAAATAATATAATGGAAATTTAAGTAAAACTCTTAAGTTATAAATATTTTTTGGCTCAAATAATAAGAATTAAATTTAATTTATTTTAAATAAGTTTAAAAAAAGTTCATTCTGTTTTTGAAAAGCTCAGCTAAAAATGGTATTAGGGTTGTCTCTGTAATCATTCAAGATTTCGACCAACTTGATCCAGAGTCGGAGCTTTCATATCAATTGAGTCACTCGAAAAGTCACGTATGTAGGTACATTCAAATGGAATGCAACTTTTATGCTACCACTAGACTCGATGACTTTTGTTTGACAGGAAAGCAGCATTTAACACAAGAATGCAGAATACTAAGTATTAACAACTTTTTGCAAACGATGCTGCACTTGTCACACTCGACTAAAAAACTCACCTTGACCTTTGGGGAAATAGTTTTTACTGCAGAAGTGCGATTTCTGGCATTGAAAACTATTTCTATGGCTGAAAATATAAAGGAATCATTTGCCCTTAGGTCTTTCTCTTTAACTGAAACCAGTTTTGACATCAATAAATTCCGAAGTTAGACCTCGTCATTGCCAACAAAAAGAAATGGGCAAATTTCGCTCCAAAAATGTTTCTACCTTTTGACATAATTCCCAAGAAAATATGGCTAGTTATTCACTCTGAGTGCTTCTCAAACTATTGCATAAAATATCAGAAAAGACAGTTCTTGCTTATCATCACGAAAAACTTCATCGAATATGCGAAATAACATTAATTTCCTCTTTATTTGCAATGTGTAATTTCAGTTTAAGTGGTTTTTTTTTTTCATCCAAAGTGATGCGCAAGTTTCTATATCTTTTAGCTGAAAAGGGCAACTGAATCATACAATGCAAAGAACTGTCGCTTTCCACCATCAGGCACCCTCCTGTTGTGCCGTGTTATGAACCAGGCTTTTTGTAAGTTTGCCATTTTTCTGCATTTTCGTGGCTGCCTTTCGTTCTTTTATTCGTTCAGTCTGTTGACTGCCCTGTGCCTGTTGTCATTTGTTTGTTTGTTTGCCTATTTGCGTGTTTGTGTGGCTCATTTTGAATGGCAAACGACAAACGGAAGTTGCTTGTTTGCTCTGAGCCACAGTGCCGAGTCGGAACGGCCTTTAAGTGCTTACGTGGCGTATTAGTAATAAATGTAATGTGCATCGAAGTGTCAAAGTTTGTTCTATGTTATGTGGCGGCTGGCGCCGTAAAAACAAATGTTTACAATGTGTTAAAGCTGTATGTATTTTTACGACTTTATTCAGAGGCAGAATCAGAGGCGCTGGCAGAGCCAGCTTGGCTTGTCAAGTGGCCGCGTCAAATGCAGGCACTTAATCAATCAAAGCCACAGGGAACGACGAGCCTTATTAGAGGGACGTCTATCTGCAAACAAAGTTTTTCTTTTTGCTTTTGGCAGCACAAATTATGGGAAAACATTGGGCCAGTCCATTTAGTATTTGCTGGTCTGGCCAGGGCCTTTATTTCGAGAACTTTCATTTGAAGGGAAGGTTGGGGGCGTACATTGCTCGGGTGTGTGTGTGTGTGTGGCCACAGAGAAAGCCCAATTTAATGCATTGACCCGGTCGACTGTTTGCTTTAAGGTCAATTGTTGTGTTCGATAAGCTTTAGAAACATGTTTGTGGAGGATTGATATGAATATGTTTATTCCCAAGATCAAACTGTGGTGCAAATTGAGCATATTTTTGTGGGATAACTTGTCCACATAATGGAAGGTAAACAGCAAGGTGATTTCTAGCAGGTGAAGTTCTAAGTCAAAGAACTTGCTTTTTGAATGAAGTAGCATATCAACAAAATGTACAAAATTCAACGATATGTAGTTTCAATTAAATGGGTAAAAATTTGCCAATATAATCAACAAAATCAAACACAAACCGCATCCAAGGCCATAACATTTCCCCCCCAAATCAGTTTTAATTTCCTTCTCCCGCACACAGTATTAAATATCAAATGTAACCCGCCACACAAACTAAATACCTTTGGCCATGCTTAAATCCTTATGCAATTTCCTGCACAGCTCATAAAGTATCATTACCCTAAAGGACTTGCGCCAACCCAATTAAAAAACCACAAATTGTAGCCCGCACCATTCCCGGCCCCAGCCTTTCAGTACTCGTACTTATTCCCAACAGACATCCTTGAGCAGTATTCTATTATTATTCTTTTCCTCCGTTTTTTCCTTTGCCCAAACTTTATAAATTCATTGCAAATACTTTACGCTACTTAGCGTTTATTTTTGTTCCTTTTGAAAAAGGGTTTCATTTCTTTATTTCTGGCTATTTTTAATTAATTAAAATATACTTTTTTTTTTGGTCTAGAATAAATTTGCATGTCCTTTTTTGGGGGGGCCCAGACATAAATCATATTAAATTTGATGGAAAATCAAGTTTTAGCAAACTTTTGGCCATTTAAATTTGGAGCATGCTGAGTTGTTGGGGAGGCAGCCAGCCAATTAAGCTCAGTTAAAGCATTCAGTGAAGTGCAGGCAAAGGAAAAGCAAGAAAACAAAAATTACATGAAACCAGAAATAATATGAAGATAAATGGTTGAAGTTGAGTGGTTCGAACTGGTGATATCTAGTAAAATTCGAGAATTGAAGTGACATTACATTAATAAAGCTTTGTCATCAAATCCTAGAATGTTTAGCCGAGTGGAACCCTTTATAAGCCGTAGTTTTTTCGGCATTGGGGTAGCCCCCAATGGATTTGGATTGTTCGTTGATTCGGGCCATCACAATTTTAATTAAGGATACCTACAGAAACTACACAAGAACTAAATGCGAAACTCCCTAAATACATTTATCGACCAGGCAAAACAGTCGGAAGGAATTCGCTTACACACGAACTGTTCTAAATCTTCTCTTAATAAACCAATATTGGTGGGGTTTAAGCTGATTTTGCACAATCGCTTCCTTCCCTAACTATGTATGGGCATTTCCACAGAAAGGTCCACCGAACCCCAAATTGAAAAAGTACTTAAAAACACCATTTATCATCATTTGTTCATAGGGGAAGACTAAAAAAGACTTATTTAAGCTAGTTTAACATTAATTCATTAAATCAAAGTCGTGCCAGCACAATCTTTTCTTATTTGGGAACTTCCTTTGGAAGATTTTGCAAAGAATTTCCTATAGATGAGAATTATATCGTTGTAAGGGTACAACTAGTTGAAAAGGGATGAATATGAAACCATAACAAACTATGCAAAATATCATGTTTTTTTACGCTTTGAAGTATGCCAACTATATTTTCGATAACAATTATCCATTTGAATGAGATAATTGATTTGCAGTGTCAAACCTAGTCCACACTGTAAATTCACTGATTCACTGAAGTGTTAGGTGTAATAAACAAATGAGGTTTAACGAAAATATTATAAAATAAAATATGTTATATATAAATACAACATAATTTAAGGCGCAAAAATCATAATTTTTATTCAAGCATAAACGTAGTATATGTGATTGCAATCAATTGTTATTTTATGCTTTGCATTACAAAAGAAATCACATAAATATAATAATGAAAAAACCGATCTCGTGCCCAATGTCTCATATTCTATTATATTTTATTTCGTAAGAAATGAAATAAAGCTAATGTTTCAATAAAACTAGTTTTAAGATACAATAAAATTGCATAATAACAACTTAAATAAAACAGCACCAATAAATTGTGGCAGTTTCCGCTGAGTTCGGCACTAATATTGATAGTCAAAAACACCATTTCCATTTTCGGTTACGTGCGCATCGCTTTTTGATTCATTGTACTTAGGAACCACCAGAAGGTCTGCCATTCACTTTACTACCAACTAAAGTGCTTCGAAAAAGCTTTAAGTTAAAGGAGGGGACAAAAAATATAATAATATAGGATAGGCAGGATAAATGCCCTTTGAAGTATGCTACACTTATGAATATTTATTATTCAGGAAAACAATTAAAAACTTTGAGATTTATTTGAAAAAAAGGTTGCAAAAAGAGTTCGAAATGTTTGAGCATTCAAGGCAAAAATTTCAAAATTAAACTTCGTTGAACACGATATATTTAGTACACAGCACTTCAGCAATGAATCAAGGGGGATGTTCACTTGTGGCACATAACGTTAGTGAATCACAACTGAAGAGAAAATTAGCATCTGATCTGGTAGGCAACATCAGACAGCATTTTCAGCGAAAAAGTAGGATGGATCAAATAAGGCAGTTGTATTGAGATCGGCTTTCGTGTAATTCTCATGAGTCGAAAAAACTTTGTGCTTGTGACAAAATACTTTTGATTAAAAATATTAATTTCTCCATTTTTGAAAAACTTAGATGAAAAATAAATTAACAACAATTTAAGGGCCTCTTCTGGCCTTTTGGCAACCATTATTCCATTTTTAAATTTTTATCAAATTTCCGTTTTCCGTTTTGCTTTCTGATAATAGTAACTCACGGAAATTTGCGAACCATAAACATACCTTTATTTAGAGACCCTTCTTTGGAGGCCGATAGCTTTTCAAACAGCCCTCGCATTGACACATTTTAAATTCTGTTTTTTATACTCTGGACCGTAGGTACATAGTATTATAAGTTTGTGCAAAAGTATGTAACATCAAGAAGGAAGCATCTCCGACCCTATAAAGTGTATATATATTCTTGATCAGCATCAACAGCCGAGTCATGTCCGTCATGTCCGTCTGTCCGTCTGTCTGTCCGAATGAACGCACAGATATCAGAGATGGTAAGAGATAGAGGTTTGACATGTATGGGACATATGCTTCTTATGTCTGCAGGCAGATCAAGTTTATTTTCAATTTTGGCCACGCCCCCTGCCGCCCCCGCAATTTAGAATCATATCTCATATCACCTCATATCTCCTACAGTTTTAAAGATAGGTGGGTTGATATATTTAGTAATAAGGATAACTTATCGATCAGCCAAACGAATGGTGAAGATTAGATGAACGGTTTTCGAGTTGTGATCAAAAGACTGTTCGCTGCTGCAGCGCAGAAGCAGCGCTGCTTTCAGCTTCTACTGCAGCATCAAAATTTATGCTGAGCGTATAATTTCGTTGGTACAGAGTATGCTATAGTCGGGCTTGACCGACTTTCTTTCTTGTTTTTGTAATAAATAGTACAACCAAATACAAAAAAAAAAAATTACAAAATCTTTTTATAGTTTAAGAAATGTGCTTTCTTAAATTTAGGCCGCTTAACTTTGCACTACTTTAAGACACGTGCAATGTATTTTTTTCTAAATTCAAGGGCCAATTCGCGCTTTATTTAAGAAAGTATTAAGGAAAAAATCAAGAAAATCGAGAGCGTAAGTTAAAGTCGGCCTTGCCCGACTTCGAAATACTCGTTACTCAAGGCAATTAGTGTTTAATAACCTCATCCGGTTCAGATAAGTATGCAACGTTTTTATAACTCTGCCATTTATTATCCGAGCTTTATGAAAATTTGTGAGATTGTACATATTTGCCTGCAGACAATACTAGCTTACATCTTAAATTTGGTTGCTCTAGCTCTTCTAGTCTCTGAGATCAAGATGTTCATACAGACGGACGGACGGACGAACGGAAGGACGGACAGACCGACATGGCTATATCGACTCGGCTGATGAAGAATATTTATACTTTACATTTGCACGACGGTATACCCTTTTTACTCTACTAGTAACGGGTATAATTACCTTAAGTTTCTGAAGAAATAAATCGATTTTCTAAGTTTAAGAATTTTTTAATAAATCTTTTTCGGATCTTTTTTTTCTGTTTCTAAGTTGTTTGTCTAAGTAAGAAAAAACTATCTAAAACAAGAAAGGAAATTTATTTTAGAATGACTTCCTAAAAACTAGAAAATAAATTTTTTTTGAGTGTACACTCAGATAAATCCATATTACAGACATTTAGTGCTTCTTAAAGTGTGCGTAAATTAAATGTATGAAAAGAAACAGGACATTCAAATAGGATAGTCACCAGATTGATTATAAATCTTTATAATTTGACAAACAGTTCAGACGTAATCATGCGAACACCGGATGGGTGCACTCTTTGGTCTAAAGGAATGATGGGTGCTAGATTATTTATTACTTACTTATTATTATTACTTAAATAATGATTAAAAATACACAGATTTCCGAAATTGTTGGCGGTGCATTCTTTTCATTATCCCTTACTGTTACCTAAAAGATTAAGAATCTTCAACACAAAATGAAAGCACTATAAAACAATAACCTATATTATAAATGCAAACAAATCAAGTTATGCTGAGATGTTACTGCCTCGTTCACCTTTAGATACAAAATTGTATATTGTTCTGTATTAAATTGTATTGTATCAATGTTGCATATTGTAAGCCACGCAGGA